>OZ010581.1:30440934-30466417 GCA_963932145.1 Acanthosepion lycidas
ACGCGGAATGTGAGTCTGGGTAATAAAATGTGTAAACAGCAAAACTATATATATAAAGAAACGATAACAAAGAAACGATATGTATAAAGAAAGCAATAGACAACAGAAGATTGTTGCGTGTTAAAAAAAACTATGAACATGAATGAAAAAAACATTTAAACTAGTGAATATTTTCTGTGTGAAGTTGTGTAGAAGGAGAAAATTGTAATGGAAAGTTACAGAAAAAGAAAATTGTAATGGAAAGTGAAGAGAAAGGTGCTGGGGGGCAGGAGATCGAGCGCGCGTCTGTGTGTGTACATGCTCAGGTGTGGACCACATTTCGCCATGTGTCGACATTATATTTTACTGTCCTTGGGTGAAATAGGTAAAAAAGAATATGAGAGAGAATGTTACTCTATTTATAGGCTTAAGGAGCGTCCTCTAGCGACTGTTTGTTTTTTTTTTTTTTTTAGGAAAGTAAGTGGAGGTAACTCCACAACGGTCACTAATATCAGTTATGAAAACGGAACAAACAAATGTCCTTAATAATAGCTAATAGCTAATAAAAAAAAAGAAAAAGCGATTGGATTCACAGATCATTTTTATAGTTCTTACATATTCTATGTCCATAACGATATCACTTGTACGGATGGTTCATCAGTGGTTTGTAATGAAACCTGTAAATATATATATATGGAAGAAATGATACATAAATTTTTATATACCAGAACAACAATGTTAGGAAATCGTGAGTATGTGTAGTAGTAGTAGTTGTTGTTGTTGTTGTTCTTATTCTTATTCTTTTTGCCTTCAATTTGTGATGTGAAGACCAAATTTTCCAAGCCCTATTTCGACATTATGTAACTTACAAATTTCAACTCTCTCCTTGATGTTAAGTATAAATATCATTTTCGTTTGAACGAATCGTGTCACACGAACATTTTATTAATTTTTACTAATACACACACACACACACACACACATATATATATAACAAACTCTGACGATCGCAAAGGGCGTGAAACTCAGTCACAAACTCACATCAACGCGACTCAATATGTATCGCTGATATTGAGCGCTTTCCAATAAGTACCACGTATATATAATATACAAATAATATATATATAAAAATTGCATATACATATATATTTATTTAAAAACACACACACACACACATATATATATATATATATATATATATATATATATATATATATATATATATAAGAATTGAAAATAATTCCACTACGGATATTCAATTAAAAAAAAATCATGTATATATATAGTGACTGACTAGAAATAATAGAAAGAAAGAAAGAAAAGTAGTTAGATATGAATAGAATAGATAGATAGATAGATAGATAGATAAACTAGTTTGAATAGATTTGCCTTTATGGCTTGATTTAAAAATATGAACAGACTAAGACAAACAGAAAAATGATTTAATTGTTTTGTAATAATAATTTTTGTTCACATCAGCTATATCAGAAAAAAAGTTTAAGTTTATTTAAAAAAAATACTTCCATCTTTTAAGTGCGGATAATGAACATAATTATTTTGAAATTTAAGAAGAGTGAAAGTGTGCAATGGTGAGAATGGGAAAATACAATATATTCGTTTCTTTATAACAGGCCAATGTTGGGTAATTGAATGACAAAATGGAAAACGCGTTTCATCCTCTAAAAAGACTTCATCTGACTAAAGTAATATTCTTATTCATGGAATTATACACACACCACACACACGCATCTCTCTCTCTCTCTATATATATATATATATATATGTATATATATATATATATATATATATATATATGAATTCCCAAGAGGATAAAATCCAGGTAGAACTCAATGTCCAGGACAGAGTAAGAGCTTGTAGGTCTGATGAATTGGATCATCAATGTAATAAATTATAATCATAGAATATTAGTGTTTGAGCCTTTTATCTCTTATATATATATATATATATATATATATATATATATATATATATAAATAAACGTTGGTTATAATTATGCACTGAGAGGAAACGCTGAAGATGTAGAGATGATAAATTTTACATTTTAAAATTTCTGGCGTTCGATGTGTCTAGACGAACAGCGCAACCGATCTTATTCGGTTTACCAATGCTTTTGTTTTTGCCGCTGTTGTTTTTAAATATTTCACATTGCGATAACAGAAGATTTGTCAAGAAAGGTAAAATTTTGTAAGAACCTGGACGCAAATTTACTACAGCAGATTAAAAAATCAGTGCACTTTCTATACATTTTCAGCTTAGTAAATTACTTTCTTCTTTAATTAAAGCCGCATTTCTTAAATCGAAATTGCCATATTCATTATAATGAACGACTAATGTATTGAGCGTACTGTTTTTTTGTTTTGTTTTTTTTTTAAATATCTTTCTTGTCTTCACATTATCTTTTAAATTTCTAGAAATTTCTCCTATGTGTTTTTTTTGCTTCAGGTTTTAGGGTGTTTTTTTTTTTTTTTGTGATATGATCAAAATACTTGGAATCTAAACAACTAATAAACCGATAAAGAGATATTAAATGACGGAAGACAACAAATAAAATGAAGATTTGAGTAAAAAATATATTGCCAAGTTTATTTTTGTTAAAGAAAATACATCAACAAAAACAATGTTAAAGTGCACTAGGCAAAAAATAACTCTGCGTGCTCATCTAGAAGGTGACAAGAGCGTTGCCTTGGGAAGGACAGTTTAGTAGTCACTGAAGAGTGTTGTCCTGAAAAGGACAGTTTAATGCACATCTCTGCTGTTGGCGAGTGTGGCAGGAGTTGGAAGTCTACTGGAGATGGGCGGAGCAGCGGCTGATGGAGAACTAGAGATGATAATGTGTGCCTGGCTAGCTGGAACTGATGATAGCTGGGAGTCGTGGGCGCCGGCTGTCTTAACGAACAGATACTAAACTTTGATCCTCATCGTCTTTACCATTATGCCTATTTGTTTTTTTTTTTGTTTTTTTTTTTTTTGTTTTTTTGTTTTTTGTTTTTTGCTGCTTTTGAGTGGGGTGGCTAGATTTAAGGCAGCGAGTAAGAATTTGCACGCTAAAATTAGTTCACGTCATTTTTACAAATGATTTTCTAGAAGAGGCTGGCTCCCAAAGTGCGTCCTTTGGTGACAGCGATAGGCCTATGCTACAATAAAGTGAATCCAGTATTTAATACAAAAGCTCTAATTCTGTACTCAAATGAATTGGCTCTGGTGATTTCAATTGAAGAGATGCTGCACGTTAAAGAAAACCTCTCTTGGGTCATGGATGTTAAGCGAATTCAGTGGGTTATCAGCATTATCAAAATAATAATTTCTCTTCATTCAGCTTTTTCGTTGGCTTTTAGATTCATTCACCATGTTTTGAAAATTTTTAATGGTGTGAAGAAACTTTTTGAGAAAATGTAATTTTCTTTAATAATGGTATGTTGTTTAGCGCAGACTTTCATCATAAAATGATTATATAAGCTGTCTTTACAGGTTTTTTTTATTATTTCTAGTTTGGTTAATCAAGCCATGACTGCAAGAGGTTTATTACGATATTTATGGTAAAGTCTTTTGAATTCGTTCCACTTGAATAAGTCTAAATATTTTCCTTGGTTGTAGCTGCAGTTCCTTCTAATCACGAAACGTTTCCCATAACCAATAATCCGTTTTTCTAAATCGACAAATATCTTTAATTACGAGAGAACTTACATGGTGGCTGTAATACACCGGCTCCAGTGGTTGGTGTTTGATCCCAGATAAAAAGCAAAAGATCATTTTTAAAACAAATGGCGCGGTGGAGTAATGGATAGCGGCTTGGATTAAGGAATCGGAGAGCCGGGTTTGAATTCCAGTCAAATCCATTACATTCACTTACGTGCTAATACCCTTGGGAAAGGCATGAACCCTCTTCTTCTCCCTCCAGCTACGGGTAAATAGCAGGATAGACTGGGTTCTATAGCCTTGGATGGCAACTGATCTACCGCAGAAAGAAAATGGTAACCTACTGCGAGAAAAAATTTGCCTCGTTAGCCTAAGTGTGTATCACGCATGTCACATAAGTGACTGCCTGACCCTTGGGAAAGTTAAGAATCCTCTTTTTCCCACCTCAGCTATAGCCTTGGGTGGCAACTGGTCTACCGCAGAAAGAAATGTCAATCTACTGCGGAAAAAATTCTGCCTCGTCAGTCATGTATCGAAAGATACATGATCGCCTAAGCGTGTATCACGCATTGCACATAACTGACTGATGTTTTAAAAAGTAGATTAACGTAATACAATATTCTCATTTAATCCTAGGTAATCTTAATACAAACTTAAAGATTTACACGGATACTAAACTTTGATCCTTATCGTCTTTATCACGTAACGCCTCTTTGTTTGTGTGTGTGTGTGTGTGTGTGTGTGTGTGTGTGTGTGTGTTGGCTGCTTTTGAGGCCTTTTTATATCCTGAACCAGTCTTACAACAACGCTGGTTAAGCTTTTGCTTCCAGTTGTTTTTTAATGTGGGAGTGCCAACAGGATACGACACCGATAAACATTCTTTGCTTTTGTAGGCTTGAAGCATGACAAAGTCTTAATCTGATAACATTTTGAGGCTTGTTAAGATTTTGACCCCTTTTTTGTTCCCCAAGAAGCGTATTCCACTTGAATTAATTAATTTGATCTGTGGTAATTCTGCGCTGAATTATATCATTAAATGTTTAAAAAAGCCACGGACTTTAAGAATTGAATTCGATAGTTAGAACCTAAAATCGTAAGTTCAAAAACATGAAGCTCTAACAAGCAATATTTACGTGATGGCATTAGTTATAATGTATTCAGCTTGAGAGAAATAATGATTTAAATCAAGGGAAACACATCTGTCTAAATTTCTGAGACGAGGTATTGTAATTATTTACATTGTTCAGACTGTTGTCCTCATCTTTGTCATATTCACAACGTTTCGGCCGTTGTACGCCCCAGTTTTCTTTATGTGATTGGAATTTCGACCGGAACGCTGGTGTAGATTGTTTTAGTTCCACATGCCATGCCTCTTCCCGATATTTCAGTTTAAGTTATTTCCCTTTAACTCGACTCTCCAATTTCTTTTTCGCCTCTGCTGTGGCCATCTACTGAACTCACAACCATCTACCCCGGTGGACAAAATAAAGGGTTCGTTCGAAATTCCGATCAACTGACAAAAGGCCGCAGCGTACAACGGCCAGAACGTCGTGAATATGACAACAAAGATGTAGACAATAATCCTAACAATGTAAATAGTGTAAGGAAAAATATTGTTTGGTATTTATAAAATAGCTGCGCTGCTTTAAATGAAGTAAAATTATAAATATCTACGTCATAAACAATAACAATAATGATAATAATAATAATAATAATAATAATAATAATAATAATACCCTGATGCTACAGCAACTATTGTTCTGTTGGCTTCTGATCTCAATCCATTGCAGGTGTTAATATATATATTAGGTTGGTGCAAAAATAATTTCGTTTTCTCACATAGTAATATATGTTAGAAAACGAAATTATTTTTGCACCAACCTAATATATATAATATATATATATATAATATATATATATAATATATATATAATATATATATGTTTTGTCTTGATGAATCAATATGGACGACAGTAAATAAGTTGTCCTCTATCATAGATTTGCTTGTCAGTCGCTTGATCTTAACCAATTGAGCATGTCCCTGAGCATGAGAAATGAAAGAAAAGAAGATCGACGATTACAATGAATTAAAGAATGACATTCTGAAAGTTTGCGATGGAGTAACAAAGAAAGTAATTACAGTACCAATGCTCATTGGAACACTGTGGTGTTGTACAAAAGCATGGGGAAATCTTTCAGATATGGAATGAGATTTGAAAATAGAGCCGTTAAAAAGGCTTGCTAGCTCGAAACAGCGCGGATGTGTAAGTCGCTAAAAAGAACAACTGAGAGTTTTTTTTAATCACGTGGGGTGATCTGAAATTAAACGTTTTACAGGCAATTAAAATCATATGCTGTAATTAATAATAATAATGTTGTGTAGTAGCTGAACACCCACTGAAGATGGACTTTAAAGACTATTTAAACATCACACTCTCTCTCTATTTCTCTCTCTCTCGCTCTTACTGAAGGAGAGCAGTTAACGATTACCGTTAACACTGCTTGTCGACTCTCTGCCTCCGAGCAGAGAGAAACCCAGACGAAGCTATGCCAAAGAACAGACTCTCGTCTGGGAAGGTAGACAGCTACAGACTCCATGTATACAGAGTCTACAGGGAATTTTTGGCCGAGCCTACGCGCTAAAAAACTCACCTTAAAAACCAGCCTTGTGCCATATCACGCTTTGTGGGAGGTCTCGAGTAAATACCGAGGTGTTAACGATTAACTGTTTATTACATTAGTATGTGGTGTACAATATTATTCTCCGAAATAAAATGTTTCTTATTTTCTATATGTGTGTCAGCCTCTCCTATCTACGACACAACAAATAATAACAATAATAATAATAATAAACATGGGAATTGGGAAAACAGTGTAACACATAAAGGAAATATGGAGTGGATTGAGTAGGTAAAGATAGAATTAAGAGTTCAAAACAGTCAAGGCAACATCATAGTGAGCATGGATGATATAAAGAAGCAGGTGGAAAAGCTACCTAACTGGAAAACCCGGGGCCTGCTGAGATTCAGGGGTTTGGGATGAAGATATCTATGGCGATTCATTAAAGTTTAGCGTTGCAACTAGATGATTGTATCCAAAAAGTGGCAATACCTCTTTGGATGTTAACAGGAAAAACGACGCTGGTGATAAAAGAGAGAACAAATGCTGTTAGAAACTATCGTCCGATTACACGCTTAAACTTGTTGTGGAAGAGCTCACAAGAATATTTACCAGAAAGACCCACAAATACCTGCTGGAAGAGGGAATTTTACCAGTTTAATATAAAGGGTATAGTATGAATTTACAGGGCACCAAGGATCATTTAGTGATCGATAAAACATTCTTGTGGCATTGTAGAAGTCAGCATATTAGTATTAGGTTGGTGCAAAAATAATGTCGTTTTCTCACATATGTTACTATGTGAGAAAACGACATTATTTTTGCACCAACCTAATATGTTAAAGACTTAGATTGATTTCAAGAAGGCGTATAGATCAAGGATCAGTAACCTTTTGCTAACTACGTGCTGAGTTAGGGTTTTAAAATCATTCATTGTGCTAACAGCATAAGTATTTGTATACAAGTCAAGGTCAATATACCTGTTCTACACTATATTTCATATTGTAATATATAGTAAATATACTTTAATATATATTAAAATTGAAACAGCTAAATATCTTCTTTGCTTTTGCCGTAGTTATCGGTTCGGAATTCGTGATGTCATTTGCGGCTGCATGCAATTGGAAATTGTTTGGCATGCCGAGTAGGCTGCTGACCCCTGATCATTGAGACCTTGCAAATGTTTGGTGTTGCTGAAAGCATAAGCACCATCAGGTGAATGCAAAACTATGTTGTTCTCAAACAATATATTTCTTTTAAATGTCAACAACAAAAGAGGAACATTCCAGGGTAACTCGTTTCACCCCTCTTATTTGTCATTGCACTTATTACCATCAGGTTTGTACTAAGGAAAGTGAAGGTTAGATTATAGTGGAAAGTCAGAAAATCAAATGTATTCCTTGGTTAAAACAGTTCAAACATGTAGCAATGACATTAGCATGGAATTTGGTATTTACAAATATTCAGTGCTCACCATGAAACGAAGGAAGAAAACGGTTTGTCGGGGTATATTTTTACCACCTGGAGAATCTAAATACTAATGGGTACAATTTAGAATTTGATGTTATGTTGCAAATAGAAATGACAATAAAGATTAAGGAGACCGATTTGAAGAGTGTGAAATTGATCTTGAAATCTAATCTGAATGAAAGGAGTTTGGTTATAGTAATGAATGTATGGACAGCTGCAGTGAACCGATACAGCGCGTATATTAAGTGGACAAAGAAAGAAATTATAGAGCTTGATAGAAATTCCAGAAACCTGATGACTCTTTATGGCTGTATGGCTCTTTGTACCTTAAACCAAACGTGAACAGATTGTATATAAAGAGAAAAAATAGATGTACTGGCCTTATAAGAGTTCAAGATTGCGTTGAATGTAAGCGGAGAACACTTAAAGTGTACCTAGCAAATAGTGGTGAGGATCTGTTAAAACATGTAGCGCAAGATATAGGTATTTGTGCAGAGTATGTCATTGGCAAGAAGGAATTTGAAAGGAAAAATAGAAGGAAGATTTTCTAGGAATGAGATTGCATGGCCAATTTGAGAGAGATACCAAGACGCATAGGTCAAAACAGCATCGTGGTTGAAACGCGGTGGTCTGAAAAGTGTAGATGAAAACTTGATAATTGCAGCACAGGACCAATTCCTTAAAACCAATGCCATAAAATACCATGTACACAAAACATCAATCCCTCCAAAATGTAGGCTTTGTGCCGATCACTCTGAGAATGTAACTTACTTGATCAGTGGCTGCTCAAAAAGAATATAAGAGGCGCCATTATAAGGTGTTTATGGCATTGATTATTGTTTCGAATGTATTGATACCAAGATGCTGAAAATTGGTACGAGCATGTGCCTTTTAGAACAATTGAATAAGTTGGAAAGTATACAATATTCTGTGACTATTACCGGCAGACAGAGTGAAGCATCATCACCGTCTGGATATTATTGTTCGCCAAGAACTGTCATATTATTGATGTTGTCATACCAAATGACACAAATATAGCAAACAGGGTAATTGAGAAAATTACAAATTACTCTTAGTCAAGGTGATACCAGTTATGATTGGCGCACTGGGATCGATCCCATTAAAACTGACCATCTGGGGATATCATATCAAATCATCCCAAAATCGGCTATTTTGGGAACTGCGCATAATTTGAGGAAAGTGTTGTCAGTCTGAGGTCCTTGTTGCGACTTGACAGATAACTTAATATACCTGGTGTATTTAGAGATTTATACTCTGTCACAAAACATAAACTAAAACTACCCCTGTTGTGATTGGAGCTTTGGGTCTAATAAAGAAAGAAACTCAACAACAAATCAACAAAATCCCTGGTGCAACATCTCTTCAGGAAATCCAAAAATAGTTTTTAGAAGCACAGTCCATACCTTGCGAATAGTTTGTCCATTTATTTTTTGTTAATAGTTAACTTTTATTTAACTAAGTGAAGACAATTAAAATTACATCCTTCGCTTACTCTAGGTCATTGGTCATGACTCTGCATGCGACTATAAAACAAATGCAGGTCAAAAAAAATAATAAAAAAAATGTGGGGGAATCCTTGGAGCGGCTATAAAGAACCTTGCATGAAGACTGGAAGAACGAGAGTATCATTGAAAAAAGTTATAATGCTAAGGAAAATGATGGAACATTGAGAATGTTTGTTGTCAGTCGTTCGCCATTGTTATTCACCAGTTACTGATGGTGTGAACACCTAATAATAATATGAAGTTTGGTTTGGTTTCTTTTACGGTATATCAACCTCAATGGGTTATTTAATGCCGACAACATTTTTAGGATAGATTCGTATGAATAGAATATGTATTCTTTGGTTTAGATTGGTTTGGTTGTTTTGTTTTACGGTATATCGACCTCAATGGGTTATTTAATGTCGACAACATTTTCAGGATAGATTCGCATGAATAGAATGTGTATTATTTGGTTTAGGTTAGTTCGGTTTATTTTGTTTAACGGTATATCAACCTCAATGGGTTATTTAATGCCGATAAATTTTTTGTTGCTCGTAATATTTTGTTTTGTCAAAAATCTATTTTGGGTAATAATTTTTTTCTTCAAAAATGTATTGCTGGTAATAATTTTTTTCATAAAAAATGTATAGCTGGTAACAATTTTTTTTCAAAAACGTATTGCTGGAAATTTTTTTCTTAAAAAATTTATTGCTGATAATAATTTTTTACAAAGTATTTCTGGTAATGAAAACCTATTTTTACACTTTCACAGTCTTTTTACTCCAGTTTCGGGGTTAACTATTTGCCCATAGCTGGGACCATAACAGTTGCTACCACCCCGAGTCAGGGTGGACCTGGGAAAACCAGCAATTTAGAGGTGGCTTCACGCTCCTCAAAACCTCCTGATCAGAGGCCTTGCTGTTGGACGTAGTTTATCGTCATACCCAGGACGCGGATGTAGTTTATCGTCATACCCAGGACGCGGATGTAGTTTATCGTCATACCCAGGACGCAATAATACGAAGAAATAGAAAAGAGGATGAAAGAATTCTAACCACAAAGAACAGTCGCAAAGCATCTAGACGATAACATAAAGCTCGGATATTGAAGAAAGTATTGCAGTATTAGAGGAACTTGCTGTCACTTGATCGCGACTGAAATTTGCCCGTTACCAAACTGAGTGAATACATGTAATAAGTGGTAAGATAGAGCAAGTTTTATGAACCTGGATAAGAAAGTTAAATAAATGAAAATACTCCACGTGAGAGAGTGTGATATGGGTGGGGGTGTAGATATGTTAGAAAAAGAGCTTGAAATTGTTAGGAGACTAGGACCATGCCTAATAATTCACTTGAAAGAAAAATTATGAAGAATAAGGGGTAAAAGGTGATGGAAATGATACAGAACATTCTACTACTGCTAAATACGGCAATAAAACTGAAGAAGACAGCTTTTAAATAGTTTGTGTTTTGCCTTCCAGCTGTCTCACCAAGCAAAGAATACCGGAATAAAGAACGATTTCTTGGAAAATGTAAATCTTTCTTTCTTTCTTTCTTTCTTTCTTTCTTTCTTTCCCACCTTTCATTCTTACTTTTTTTTCTATCTATCTATCTATCTATCTATCTATCTTCCTTCCTTCTTTCCTTTCTTTTTACTATCCGTTTCAAAATAATTTAGAAAGCTCTTTTCGAATGTCAAAACAAGAGGAATTTAATGAATTTGTTTTATGCAGTCTACCAGTTGAATAAACAACCAGACAGGATAAAAATATTTTTTAAATTACCACATTATTTTAAATAAATGAACAGATTATTCCCGGGGATAAAACTTTTGCTTCATGGTGTTAAGCTTAACGCAAGATATTTGAAGAGATCTTAATATAAATAAATACATTATGAGAAACAGCTTCTTAAGTTTTAAGGAATATTGAACATGTAACAATAACAATTGTAATTGTTTTGTCGTTGTTATTGTCATAAGAACGAGGAATATATAAGCATTTTTCCGGATTTTGTGCGAGAAAGCAAAGTTATTTTTCCATTAACTATTGAGGCGAGTATCCTTTTCTTTTATTTTTTAATTTAACGTTTCAACGAATGTGTTCTTTGATCTTCGTCAAATATATGATGCATCCCGTAATCCTTGATATATGCGTGTATACTCACACACACACACACACACATATATATATATATATATATATATATATATATATATATATATATATATATATTATATATATACCAGAAGGTGTGCTTACAAACTTTCAAGATATTCACCCGCAAATTCCTTTTGTTCAGATTTTGGGAAGTGGGTCGATCAAAGAACTTTTTAGTACGCTCTTGTACGTGTATATATATATATATATATAGCGAAAAACACAAGAAATAGATAATCTCAAAACGATATTTGAAAAAAATCTGTCCTTAACTTTACTAAGTCAAAGCCACCTCATTGTATATTAAAAAAAACACTAGCAGAATCTCTTGCCACCTTAATTTTAAGAGTGAATTCCCATTTAGATACACAATAGCAATGATAAAAACTTTCATAAAGAGAACACACGACACTTCATCGTCTCGTTTACTTTTCTTTAAAGAACTAAACAATGCAAAACAGACATTAGTTAACAATGGTTTTCATAACTACCTCATCGACCACCAGTTTAGACTATTTCTTTCCAAAGTAAATAATAAGGATACTGAAACAGAGACAAAAGTAATAACATAAAAATCTTCTGCAAAAGCTAAATGCACGTCAACTATAAACAAGATGCATCTTCATTGAGAATTAGCATAAAGAAATACACTTCACCAGTTGTCTCAAACAAAAAATTTAACTATTTCAGAAAATTTAAAAGAGCTAACCTTATCTTAAAAATAACAATACTCTTGAAAAATCAAAGCTGCAAAGAACCAACATTATTTACGGGTTCAAATGCCCCTTAAAGGACTGTGTTCCTGATTAAACCAAACTCATAAATAATTACATCAGTCACACTACTACATGCCTATCCATATGACTAGCGTTACACCTATCCGACCACAACACCATTAGGACTCATTTAAACACACACATACAAACCTAACGGACTCTATCCGAAACATACTAGTAGAAAATACAAGCATAATCACCTCATCCACATGAAAAATAATAATAATGGAAGCCCTAATCATAAAAAAGAAAAAGCCAGTATACAGTAACATTAATTACGAACACGGTCAAAATGTGCTGGTTGTGTTTAGAAAATAAAACACCCCTATAACTCTAGATACATACACACAACCCATACATTCAGTTAAAAAGTAAAAATAAAATCATCCCTGATAATGACTAAAAATATAGCCGATAGCGCTCGGAAATGCAGAACTTTTGGGCAGTTTTTTCACACTTTGTGCCCAGAAAAGAAAACAGTTGTACGAACACAAGAAAAAATAAATAAACAGCTTAATCTCAGTACCATGTCAGTCTTCTTTAATGAAACATGTATAAAAGAGAGATCGTTGCCACAATATATATATATATCCCCTTAGGTCGCCTCCAAAAATATTTCCTCCTATATGTTGGCCCAGGATATCAGATGGTGAAAGCTTCCCACCAATAACCCATAATTTAGGGACTTACTTAAAGTTAGAAGCTGAACTCCAAAACTGAACTGGCAAAATGACGACAGACAGAAAACTGTGTACGAAGCAGAGATGTCCTTCATTTCTGAAAAATTAAACCATTGACATTCATTGAAACTTGTTGGGGGCCTACGGAAACGAAACAGTAGGTGTGAGCACTGGTACGCTATCGGCAATGATATTCAGCAATACGGATAACAATGTCTTCTGAGTGCGACATGCGGGTACTTATATTGCTAGTAAAAAGGTATTGCCAGCAGTGGGAATTATATGTAAAAAAAAAAAAAAGTTTGTTTTGTTTTGTTTTTTTAAAACAGAACATCTGTTCTATCTAAATATGTTATTGTGCTTTCTGTATCTTTTGTAGGTTTTATGAAAATAAATTTAGGAGGACTTACTTTCGGGGCGTCCTACATCTGTGAATGTCTGTGTTTACACACAGACACGTGCGCACGCGCGCGCGCACACACACACACACACACACTTACACATACACACACATATCTTGACGAGTGAATCGAACGATTACAAAAACGGTTGGTCTACGAAACTCTGGAGTCGGGGTGCTAAATATAACATTATTCAGCTAAGTCACAAATTTTATATTTGTATTAGCAGCTCGGGGCGTACTATCCCCTAACCCTCCAACCGGGGAGGGGAAGCCCGATTGGAGGCCTTAGGCAGTGTTTTGAGACCCTCGGTATCTTATCAACATTTGCTTTTTTTCTACCTACATATATATACGTAACAAATTAAACTAAGCACAACTATTAAAGGATTAAAAAATTTAGCGAATTTGGATGTCATTTTGGAGTCATTTTGTTTCGCACGAAATCCTTGAATATACTCTGCTCATGCTAAGTTTCGAAAAAAAAGAAAACACTATATAAATTCACTATTGTTTATCTATAATCTGTTAAAATTATTCAACTGTTAAAAAGTGCCGCAAAAAATTGTTGATATATTTAAGATGCAACGATTAATTATGACATGTCTCTAATTTGTATTTATTTTAAAATTAATTAGTTGAATTGTTCACCTACATGAATAGCGTCCATTATTGTACATAATTAGGTTAAAATAAAATGTGTATTTTATATAAATACTAAACTCATAAAAATTGAGTTGTAGTAGAGAGTGGGGACGTATCATAAACGGTGGGAGTACGAAACCCTTGCACCGAGTCTGTGCCTTAATTAATCTCCACCCTCACCCCACACACACGTGTGTATGTGTGTGTAAACACAGACATTCAGTATGTGCGTATATTTGTATAAACACAGACATTTATAAATGTAGGAGGCGCGTGCGCACACACACACACACACATATAGGTGTATGTTTATGTGTGGAGACAGAGAGACAGACATACAGAGAGGGAGAGAGAGAGAGAGAGGGAGAAGGCATTTCATTATCTTGTCAGAATAATCATAATGTAAAGTTTACGGATATTAAGGAATAGAGAAAGTTGTGGAAAGTCATAATAATGTTCGACCTATGTGGACGTCACACACACGCACACACATACACACACAGACGCATGCGCATACACATATAAAAACAATACATATATATATATATATTCTTTGCTATGTGCTTCAATTAATTAACAGCCATCATTCAGTGTTGATTTCTATGTCTACTTTCTCTCTCTCTCTCTCTCTCTCTCTCTATATATATATATATATATATATATATATATATATATATATATATATATATGTATATGAGTTTTTGAAGCCTAGACCTCTTGAGATTAGAAAATATGGTGGCATTCAAGGATTATGAAATAAAACAAGTACTTGCGGAAGGCCAGAGAATAAATCGGCTGAAATATTATTCATGAAGTAATTAAATATAAAAAATCTAATAGTATTAACTTTAAACAGCAACACCAACAACAACAAAAAGAGTAGTAATAATAAAAGTCACTTTTTTTTTTAATATTAAGTAAATTTTCTGTTTTTTTTTTTTTTTTTTTTTTTTTTTTTGTTTTTTTTTATCTCCGGAAAGAACTGCACATACTTGACCGGAAATTCATTTAATAATAATAATAATAATAATAATGATAATAATAATAATAATAATGATGATGATAATAATAATAATAATAATAATAATAATGATAATAATAATAATAATATGTACTTACTTATCCGAAGGAAGTCCATTTAAATTTTTTTGGCAACATTTTTTTTTATTTAACGTATTTGCAGCTTAAATTTTGTTTCACGTTTTTTCTTCCTTGTCTCAGTGCATTTCTTTTAAAATATATTTTTTCTTATTTTTTGATTGTTAAAAGATCTGATGTCAAGTCATAACCGATTTTATTTTATTTTCTTTCAATTATTACACGTATGTTACAGACGTTCATTTATCGAAATAAAGTCTTCGGTATTGGATGTAAGGAGTATATCCTAAAAAGGCGCGCATCGGTATAAATATTTCTAATTCAACAGACGTTTGTATTTAATATTAGTTGTCAATCTCTGCTCAAAGGGCTCATTTCCGTTAATTCAATGCTTTGTCAGCTGAGAAGCGCATATATTCTCCTACTGGCACGTTGAAGGAATTTGGCGCGATTGCTTTTTGCGTGTATTGTGCAAAAGAGGATATTTTACATGCGAGTGCATATGTATGTGTGTGTGTGTGCGCGCGTGTTGTGCATGCGCACTTGTCGGTGGGTGTGTCCGCGCAACGAGGAATGTTTTTCGGTACGTATATGTAAGGTACGCGTATATCGAAGTGGTTACATTATTTGTAATGACAAATAATATAAGAATTTTTACGGGACAGTTAAACATTAATATTTTCTATTACTTGAACACCCAGGTGTGCACACTTGGGCTGTTTTATGTGTTGCACTAGGCTTTATAATGGATGTACATATGTAAATATGCAACGATTATTTAAAGATTACATGTACATTTCTGCGTTTTCAAGCTTTAGTTCTAGATGCCTGCTCATTGACTTGCTTTAGAGCTAGTAACATTTTAAAGAATGACTGTCAACTGAAATGTTTCCAATGTCTGTTGAAAAAAAATATTTTTTGTGATTTTCAACGATTCATCTGCACACGTGTATAGTTTATGTGTCTGTGAGCGTGCGTACGATTATAAAATAAAATAAATGTCAGATGTTACGAGAGGACAAATGTAATGACAAATGAGTTGGGGTCGACTGGTCAGTGTTAAAGCCAACCTGAGTCCACGTCATCGTGTCTGGGAGATATCGCCGCTGCCCATCTAACATCCACCTGTCCTTATGATAAGGGACGAAATAACATTCAATAGTGGAAACGGGTTAAAGAGCCCTTGCATGACACGAAGGGAAAAAAATGTTACCCAATCACAGGTGGGCACTACCCTTATAGCATGTTAGGGGAGGGGAATTAGTGCAGATCCCTGTTCAGGTTCTTCTACACAAATTTGAAAATACAACTATAAATTTAAATGACAGAATAAATAGATAGATAGATAGTGAAAAAGAAAGAGATAGACAGATGTAATATAATATAATATATATATATATATATATATATATATATATATATATATATATATATATTTAGAGAGAGAGAGCGCCTTAGATAGAAACAGACTGTGATATATATATATATATATATATATATATATACACACACGCACATATATATATTAGGTTGGTGCAAAAATAATTACGTAATAATGTCGTTTCTTTACATATTTTTAAACGTCAAAAACGACATTATTATGTCATTATTTTTGCACCAACCTAATATATAGATATAGATGTAGATAGATAGAAACAGAATGTGATAAATATAATATATAAATATGTTAAAAAAGAATAACAGATGCAATGATAGATAGATAGATACGAACAGAATGAGATAGATAGATACGAACAATTAGATAGATACGAACAATTAGATAGATACGAACAGAATGAGGTAGATAGATAAATAGATACGAACAGAATGAGGTAGATAGATAGATAAATAGATACGAACAGAATGAGACAGATAGATAGAAAGGAATGTGTATAGTATAATTTAGTTGACTGTCATTAGAAAGTTATAGAAAGTGAAGACGCTCTGATGTGTTTAAAGTGATATTTGATGTAGAATTTTTCAAGTATTAGAAAAGTCGAATTCAATTAAGAAAAAAAAGTTATTTTACAATTGAGAGTAAAACACTATTTCTTTTTATTTTCTTACGTACATAACGATTTGACACGGAAGATAAACTTTCCGACGACCTGTCAACATTTGTTTCCCATGGGGATATACTTGCTACCTCTTCTCTTTCTAAATTGTTTGTAAGTTGTGTTCATCTTGTTTCTGCTAAGAGAAAACAGAGTATGCCATAAGAACTCGAACTATCGAGAAGTGAACGATTCATACGAGAAAATGTTAGCGGAAGACAACGATAAAGAAATGAATGTCGAAAGCAGAAGACTCGGACTACCCCAAATGAAGTTCGTGATTATTTTACATTGTTGTAGTTTGTTAATAATAAGCTTTTCAAGCAAGTCCCTGTTGGTTACTAAACACAACATCCGCTTTTGGGTTTATATAAGCACTGACGAATATTATTATTTTTTTGTTGCTGTTATTAACGTGAGGCTTAGATGTTTATAAACCTGCATCGGACATTACGTGCATTTTTCCTGAATAGGGCTGGTAACGTTGCTCATCCAGTAAAGTTGTTTCTCTTGCTTTTAGCTTACAGGCTTAGGTTTGAATCTTTAAGCAGTATTTTAGAGGAAGCAATGAAAATAAATAAGTAAAAAACCAAATAGTATAAATAAATAAGAAATAATTGAAATGAATCAACAAATAAAAAAATAAACTTAAAAATCTACCTGCTTCATATTTTAATTTGATACTGTTTGTGTAAAAATGGGATTTTGTGGTTGTGCAATAAATTTTACGCTAGTCATCCGAAACGGCTGGTATTTATCATTTATGCTATGACAAAAAATAGTTTGTTCTAATTTAAAGTTCAAAGTATAAATCAGAATTCTTATTTTTTTTGAAGTCATAAACTATAAAATATCTAAAAGAAATAAAAATTATACTACCTTCCCTTTTCCTACCCATAATCCTCTTGTAGATACTAGAAAACGCAAAACTGTCATAGAATTTCATTTCTTTTAGAAAAAAGAAGGCACTGTAAACATTCGCAGGAGGTTAGTGAATATCTACAGAAAAATTTGTACTTAATGTAAGATTACTAGAGAGATCGGCCAGGAGATTTAATGCCAATACTAGGGGAAAAGAAGAAACTTAGTGATAGGCTCCTCAGTGGCAGGCCAGCTGCTTCTGCGATGGAATAGGGTAAACATACTGATGATCTCGTTACTGCTCACAGAAAAATCATTATTGCGAAACTCTTTGAAAGCATTAAGATGAACTATAGTAGTATCTACATTTTACCTACCTAAAGGTCTGAGCAAAACTGGTTTCAGAATTCTGACAACTTCAAAAAGTAGGGGGTGATTGCCATCCAAAGACTTCTAAAGCTGAACAATAAGGATAGCACATTTGAAGGGGGCTGAGGATAGCAGTTATTCGAAGATGAAATAATTTCGATATCTCGTAGCTGGCTACGAAAGCAACTAAGAAATTTGTACGAGATGGGTATACATACCCTTATTCAATAATCGAGAAGGAAAGAGTCTATGTTGTTTACTAGATTTGGAAGACTGATACATCTGTGTACATTTTTTATATCTGTTAATGTGCTTCTACTACGAAATATTTTGTAACTAGGAAGAACGGGCATTACTTTTGGAACGACACTCCTGTTTGTCCGTGGAAACTGCAGATTTTCTTTTGAAAACAAGCCGACATAAAATCTTCTGAAATTTTCAACAAGTTAATTTTATATTTTGTACCATTCAAAAGAGAATAAATGTAGAAAATTATGTAGAGAACCTGACATGTTTGACTTGGCATAACTGCTGATCTTTTACAACACTGTTTACTTGAATAATTATTATATTAATAATAATAAATATTGTTAATGTCTAACAAAACGTGTCGGCAAGTAAATTACTGAGGCATAATGTGTTTAAGGTGAACAGTCTATAAATAAAATGCTCAATATTAAGAAATACAGCATTGATATTTAATAAATAAAAGATCAAATAATACAGCATTAATATTAAATAAATAAAAGTTCAATATCTTATCACCCGATTCAGTTTCACAAGGGTAAATACACATATAGGGTGTATAAAGTATTAAATAAGATGGATTTTAATTAAGATCAATCTGATTTAAGATACATCTTAAGAAATGCCATATTATATGAAACATTTCAAGGCAAATTACACCTTCATTTAAGCAATTTACAAAAAATATCAGCTAAATATAGAATTTTAATAAAAGTTTCAGTAATTTCTCACTTGTCAATAAATTAATTTAGAAAAAAGGAATTTTTGAAGAAACATTTTGTGAAATTATTTTTTTTTTAATTAATCATACTCTCTGAATGTTGTTTAATTTATGAAATTTCAATAAAATGCTGTTTGGAGAAACTAAAAAGTATGTACATTTTTATAAATATAATTAGAGAGAGTAAATCAGGTGAAATATTATTTTGGTCAAATGATCAAGATGTATTCTTTACCATAGGATCTGGTCTACTCAAGTATGTATGTATGTATATATATATATATATATATTGTTATGGGGACCACCCCTTTTTCATATAAGTGGACTCGACCAGAGTGTTACTGGGACTGCTGCTGTTAAATACCCAAAGACAGTCATAGAGATGGAGACAGGGAGATTGATAGAGATTGGGAGAGTGAGCAGAGATTGTGATTGAGTTGGAGGTAGAGTAATAGTGTGAGGTAACCGCTTGTAGAAGCACGTAGACTCTAAGAAAGTCCTACTTCGAGACTGTATATATATTATTATTATTACGACTAACCGCGTTGCTGGATTTACTAACAGAATTACCCTTTCTATTATTGTGTAAATACATTTAATTTCTTATCTTTATTTCTTGCGTTTGTCATTCATTGGAGACCGAATTTCAGCTCGGAATCCACAACAAACTGGCGACGAAGATTCGAACTCACGCGGAAAAGAAAAAATCAACAGAAGAAAAATTTTCCCTCGTCGTCCAACAAGCAAATTGGCACACACACTGGAAGAAAAAACAACAAATTCGCGTCGAGCGATTTGAACTCACACAAGAAGAAATAGAAAAATCCGTCCCTCGTCCACAACAAATTAGCAACAAAGAGTTACGAGGAGTAAAAAATACGTAAAATTGAGCTATGGAAGATTTTTAAAATATTTTGGTAGAACTGATAAAATACCAAAAAGATCAACAATTACAACTTCAAGAACGAATGGAAGAAAAATGACAAAAGCAATTATTACAAACGCAAAAGGAAAATGAAGAAAGACAGAGCTCCTGGAACTAATATTGAAAGTAGCGGGCAACAAGCAATTAGATATTGAAAAAGAAGCAACATTTTCGCAAGACGCATCGTGGAATATCATAGAGATTTTCAAATATTCTCTAGATGAGGACAAATTTTGGAGATTACTTCAGAAGACATGAAGACATCTTTAACATAGACTGACAAAATTGGACAGAAGCGAAAAAGCTACGTCTATTGCGTGCTTAGAAAATTAGGAACTGAAGAATATACAAAGTTCGTGGATTATATCTTGCCAAAAAAGACGAACGAATTAATTAAAGGGCAATAATGAGGATTATTCCACATTTGCCGTAATCGTAAATAAACATTGTGACGACTTCAAACTAGCGGAATTAACCCCGGACGATTTCGAATGTCTCATCTTTGTTCAAGGGTTAGTTTCTACAAAAGATAGCGAAATGCACAGAAGAATGCTTGCAAAAACCGGGTCTAACATTACAGCAATTATCGGAAGATTGCCAGAGATGTTTAAGTATAAAGAAAGACGCAAAGGACATTGAAGATCAGCTGTTTCTCATATACGTAAGTTAAACAAAAGTCTACGTTCTTCACCCTCCCCGGAAAGAAAAAGAAAATTTTATAAGAGAAAAAGTACATCATACAGGACAAATTATGACGAATATCGGAACAAATATAAGCCCCCCTCCATCCACATGTTATCGATGTGGAGGACTACATTGGAACAAGGATTGCCGCTTTAGATATAAAAACTGTCTTGAATGTGGAAAAAAGGGCCACAAGGCATCCCAGTGTAGAAATAGAAAAGATACTAATAGAATAAGAGCTACAAGGATGCACAACGATGACAACACCAACGTAAGGAAATATGTGGAACTGGAAATTTTAAATAAAAATGTTAAATTATAACCGGATTCGGGTTCCGACTTCACGATAATCAACTTACAGACATGGAAAAAACTCAACAGACCTACCATGTTACACACACAAAAAATTGCCAAGTCGGTTACAGGCAAACGAATAAAATTCGAGGGAGAAATAATCGTGAATGTTAAATTTCACGGCAAAACAAAAAAACTTAAGATATACGTTATGAAAGATACTGAAAATCTAGTAGGTATCGACTGGATGCAGAAGTTCAACGTTTCGGACCTACTTATCAACTCTTTTTTGCAAAAAGAGGTTGAACCATCAGATACTATAAAATTGAAGGATATACAAGCAATTTCCTGAGGTATTTTCAAGCTGGTTGGGATGATGCAACAAATTTAAGGCCAAAACAGAATTAAAAGAAAACGTCCAACCAATTTTTAAAAAGAAGCGAAATGTACCGTTTGCAACTATAGAAAAAATATCCAAAGAATTGGAGAGACTTGAACAAACTGGGATATTATCAAAACAGAGTTTAGTGAGTGGGCTGCGCCGATGGTTTATGTAAAAAAGAAGTCAAGAGAAATCCGCGTATGCGCAGATTTTTCGACAGGACTCATTACCCACTACCGAGCCCAGAAGAAATATTTACAAAGCTCAACGTCAGTAAGATATTTTCAAAAATAGATCTTAGTGAGGCTTATCTACAAATCCCAGTTCAAGAAGAGAGTACAAAAATCCTTTGCATTAATACGCACAAAGGATTGTACAAATTCAACAGACTATCATTCGGAGTAAAAGTTGCACCTGCAATTTTTCAGCAAACGATGGACAAAAAAACTAATTCCCCCCGAAAAGGAATCTAAGGAAAGAGTGTTATTGGGTCCACCCCTTTTTCATATAAGTGGACTCGACCAGAGCGTTACTGGGACTGCTGCCGTTAAATACCCAAAGTCAGTCATAGAGCTGGAGACAGATAGGGAGTTTGATAGAGATTGGGAGAGTGAGCAGAGATTGTGATTGAGTTGGAGGTAGAGTAATAGTGTGATGTAACCGCTTGTAGAGGTCAGTTACAAGCACGTAGACTCTAAGGAAGTCCTACTTTGAGACTAATATATATATAAATAAATATAATTATTATTACGACTAACCGCGTTCCTGGATTTACTAACAGAATTACCCTTTCTATTATTGTGTAAATACATTTAATTTCTTATCTTTATTTCTTGCGTTTGTCATTCATTGGAGACCGAATTTAATCTCGGAATCCACAATATATATATATATATGAGGTGGAATCAAATAAAGACCAAATATGGATCGAAATCCGTGGTTTCTCTCTGTCTTTTCTACAAATGTTTTCATGGCAAGTATTCTAATGAGCTTTTTTTCCCTGGTACCCCGACTACATAAATTTAATCGTGCTACTAGATTGGCAACTAGGTCTCATCGTTTTACTGCTGAACTATTTAGATGCAACCGCCACTTCTACCCTAACAGTATCTTTACACACACTTCCCACCTGCGGAACTCCCTTCCGATTTCTTGCTCCTTTGATAAATACAAACTTCGAAAGTTTAAGTGCAACGTCAGTCGCCATCTTTCGTTTTCTCAAACCCTGTTCCTTTTGCTCCTTTCCTCAATCCTTGCCCATTCTCAGTCTTTTCAATGTCTTTTACTCTCTGTAACCACCTGCGGTCTAGTAACATTATCGCTTTGCTTGAGGTCGGGGGAACGATTATATATATATATACATATATATATAATATATATATATAATTTTTGATCGAGATATAAGGAAGACCACATCTTAATTCTTTTAAAGATTTACATGTGTCATTTTTTTCTTATGATGATTAAATCCATCCATTGTATTAAACAATATTGAAAACTGGCAAAAACAGATGAAAGAATTTGATTTTCGACACAAGATGAAAAATTATGACCTATAAATTAATCTTACCCGGTTTTGTTGTAACGGCTAAAATATGCAAATACGAATGATTTTTGAATCACAATTTAAATTCAATTCAATAGATAAAATGTACAAGTAGCGTTTTAGTTATCGAAGCGGAAAGGGAAATACAAAAGCCAAGTTCAAATTCCGGTTTATTTTTTCCTCAGAAAAGAAATGAATCCATATTTCCCATCCACATCATCTGTTGGCTAAAAAGCAATGTAGACTAGATTCTCTAGCCTTGAGTGGCAGCCAGTTTCGGAAAAAGACAATTGAATTCAAAACGGTTAACAAGATATTGAGTAAACACTCCGTTATCTTTCCCAAGAAAAAGGATGTCACTGCGCTAGGTGTTGTTACTGTGATTTCCGTGGAAAGAAAATTTTATATCGGGTGCAGTTGTTAGCCTCACACGGAAACGGTTTTGAATTCAGAATTCTCTTTCTCCTAGACTGGTTGCCAACCAAAGAGAACTCAGTTTGCCCTTTTAATTCATAGTTGGGGGAGGAAAGGAGAAAAGGAATAGGCATAGCTTTCTAAGGGTATAGTGCGAAAGCGAACGAATGTATACACGTACACAGGCATCAACACGCAAATGCACACACCTAACAGTTATGAAACAACTCTAATATAAAGAAGAGAATATCAATATTAAAAAGGCCCAAAACGAACAGGTTAAAAGCTAAACTTAATCAGCGTATTCTCCTTAATATAGGAGACAAGGTGGAGTATTGAATAGCAGTCTGGTGTCGTGTTCATTACATGTTAATACCCTTGGAAATACCCCCTCCCAACAATGAGTAAATAGCGGGACAGATAGGCCCTATAGCCTTGGTTGGCTAACATTCGATGAGAAGGCTATATTGCCCAGAAAAGATATCTTGCGGCTGTATTGCATGTGGTAACCCTACGACCCAAATAAAATGACGGGATTCGAGATTGTAATTTTTAATAATACTTACTTTTAAATTGTTTTTAGCACGGCAGTTAAAGAATAAAATGAATAGGATAAATACTACCATCAAATGAATTGATATGAATTGATTACACCTAATTTAGAATTTTGCTTTTACTAAACTTTTTTTCATCTTGAATTTTATGATTGATCATAAATGGTGACTAAATGTACAATATTTACTCTCAAACGTTAAGTAGCGGCAATGAGCCAATTGAGATTGTTGCTTCTTTGCCTGGAGCTACATCGGTGAAAATATCTCGTCAGATGCAACAGGATAATCGCTGTATTAGCTACTTTCATTATTAAATACGAAACGTATGTAAGCAATATCTGATTTCCTGCCATAATGATTTATCCAAGATAATGAAATCTCAGACTTGATATTCCGTCAGCTGACAAGTGTTTAATGAATACATCTTTTTACAAAATGACATGGCTGAAAAAAGAACAAGGCAGAGATGATAACAACTATTTGTAAATATTTATTTTGAATATAATCTCCATCCTTGTCAGTGCACATAATCCGGAAATGAATATTAATCAGATCGATGGAACATTATATAAAAAAATTTACTGATCAAAACAAATAACTGTTTGAGGCAGCATACGATATATATATGTATACATATAAAGTATATATATATATAAAATATATATATAGTATGTATATATATATATATATATATATATAAAGTGTACATATATACTTTATATATGTATATATATTGATATATATTTATATATATATATTTATATATAATTATATATATATATATTTATATTTAATTATATATATATATTTATATATATCTATATATATTTATATATATATTTATATATATCTATATATATTTATATATATATTTATATATATCTATATATATTTATATATATATTTATATATATTTATATATATATTTATATATATATATATTTATATATATATATATATATATATATTTATATATATTTATATATATATATATATATATATTTATATATATATATATATATATTTATATATATATATATATATATATTTATATATATATATTTATATATATATATATATATATATTTATATATATATATATTTATATATATATATATATATATATTTATATATATATATATATATATATATATATTTATATATATATATATATATTTATATATATATATATATATTTATATATATATATATATATATATATTTATATATATATATATATATTTATATATATTTATATATATATATTTATATATATATATATATATATTTATATATATATATATATTTATATATATTTATATATATATATTTATATATATATATATATATATATTTATATATATATATATTTATATATATATATATTTATATATATATATATATATATATTTATATATATATATATATTGGAAGATTTAACTGATG
>OZ010581.1:30466617-30481617 GCA_963932145.1 Acanthosepion lycidas
GTATTTACAAATATTCAGTGCTCACCATGAAACCGAAGGAAGAAAACGGTTTGTCGGGGTATATTTTTACCACCTGGAAATCTAATACTAATGGGTACAATTTAGAATTGATGTTATGTTGCAAATAGAAATGACAATAAAGATTAAGGAGACCGATTGAAGAGTGTGAAATTGATCTTGAAATCTAATCTGAATGAAAGGAGTTTGGTTATAGTAATGATGTATGGACAGCTGCAGTGAACCGATACAGCGCGTATATTAAGTGGACAAAGAAAGAAATTATAGAGCTTGATAGAAATTCCAGAAACCTGGTGACTCTTTATGGCTGTATGGCTCTTTGTACCTATAACCAAACGTGAACAGATTGTATATAAGAGAAAAAATAGATGTACTGGCCTTATAAGAGTTCAAGATTGCGTTGAATGTAAGCGGAGAACACTTAAAGTGTACCTAGCAAATAGTGGTGAGGATCTGTTAAAACATGTAGCGCAAGATATAGGTATTTGTGCAGAGTATGTCATTGGCAAGAAGGAATTTGAAAGGAAAAATAGAAGGGAAGATTTTTAGGAATGAGATTGCATGGCCAATTTGAGAGAATACACAAGACGCATAGTCAAACAGCATCGTGGTTGAAACGCGGTGGTCTGAAAAGTGTAGATGAAAACTTGATAATTGCAGCACAGGACCAATTCCTTAAAACCAATGCCATAAATACCATGTACACAAAACATCAATCCCTCCAAAATGTAGGCTTTGTGCCGATCACTCTGAGAATGTAACTTACTTGATCAGTGGCTGCTCAAAAAGAATATAAGAGGCGCCATTATAAGGTGTTTATGGCATTGATTATTGTTTCGAATGTATTGATACCAAGATGCTGAAAATTGGTACGAGCATGTGCCTTTTAGAACAATTGAATAAGTTGGAAAGCATACAATATTCTATGACTATTACCGGCAGACAGAGTGATGCATCATCACCGTCTGGATATTATTGTTCGCCAAGAACTGTCCATATTATTGATGTTGTCATACCAAAATGACACAAATATAGCAAACAGGGTAATTGAGAAAATTACAAATTACTCTTAGTCAAGGTGATACCAGTTATGATTGGCGCACTGGGATCGATCCCATTAAAACTGACCATCTGGGGATATCATATCAAATCATCCCAAAATCGGCTATTTTGGGAACTGCGCATAATTTGAGGAAAGTGTTGTCAGTCTGAGGTCCTTGTTGCGACTTGACAGATAACTTAATATACCTGGTGTATTTAGAGATTTATACTCTGTCACAAAACATAAACTAAAACTACCCCTGTTGTGATTGGAGCTTTGGGTCTAATAAAGAAAGAAACTCAACAACAAATCAACAAAATCCCTGGTGCAACATCTCTTCAGGAAATCCAAAAATAGTTTTTAGAAGCACAGTCCATACCTTGCGAATAGTTTGTCCATTTATTTTTTGTTAATAGTTAACTTTTATTTAACTAAGTGAAGACAATTTGGGGGAATCCTTGGAGCGGCTATAAAGAACCTTGCATGAAGACTGGAAGAACGAGAGTATCATTGAAAAAAGTTATAATGCTAAGGAAAATGATGGAACATTGAGAATGTTTGTTGTCAGTCGTTCGCCATTGTTATTCACCAGTTACTGATGGTGTGAACACCTAATAATAATATGAAGTTTGGTTTGGTTTCTTTTACGGTATATCAACCTCAATAGGTTATTTAATGCCGACAACATTTTTAGGATAGATTCGTATGAATAGAATATGTATTCTTTGGTTTAGATTGGTTTGGTTGTTTTGTTTTACGGTATATCGACCTCAATGGGTTATTTAATGTCGACAACATTTTCAGGATAGATTCGCATGAATAGAATGTGTATTATTTGGTTTAGGTTAGTTCGGTTTATTTTGTTTAACGGTATATCAACCTCAATGGGTTATTTAATGCCGATAAATTTTTTGTTGCTCGTAATATTTTGTTTTGTCAAAAATCTATTTTGGGTAATAATTTTTTTCTTCAAAAATGTATTGCTGGTAATAATTTTTTTCATAAAAAATGTATAGCTGGTAACAATTTTTTTTCAAAAACGTATTGCTGGAAATTTTTTTCTTAAAAAATTTATTGCTGATAATAATTTTTTACAAAGTATTTCTGGTAATGAAAACCTATTTTTACACTTTCACAGTCTTTTTACTCCAGTTTCGGGGTTAACTATTTGCCCATAGCTGGGACTATAACAGTTGCTACCACCCCGAGTCAGGGTGGACCTGGGAAAACCAGCAATTTAGAGGTGGCTTCACGCTCCTCAAAACCTCCTGATCAGAGGCCTTGCTGTTGGACGTAGTTTATCGTCATACCCAGAACGCGGATGTAGTTTATCGTCATACCCAGGACGCGGATGTAGTTTATCGTCATACCCAGGACGCAATAATACGAAGAAATAGAAAAGAGGATGAAAGAATTCTAACCACAAAGAACAGTCGCAAAGCATCTAGACGATAACATAAAGCTCGGATATTGAAGAAAGTATTGCAGTATTAGAGGAACTTGCTGTCACTTGATCGCGACTGAAATTTGCCCGTTACCAAACTGAGTGAATACATGTAATAAGTGGTAAGATAGAGCAAGTTTTATGAACCTGGATAAGAAAGTTAAATAAATGAAAATACTCCACGTGAGAGAGTGTGATATGGGTGGGGGTGTAGATATGTTAGAAAAAGAGCTTGAAATTGTTAGGAGACTAGGACCATGCCTAATAATTCACTTGAAAGAAAAATTATGAAGAATAAGGGGTAAAAGGTGATGGAAATGATACAGAACATTCTACTACTGCTAAATACGGCAATAAAACTGAAGAAGACAGCTTTTAAATAGTTTGTGTTTTGCCTTCCAGCTGTCTCACCAAGCAAAGAATACCGGAATAAAGAACGATTTCTTGGAAAATGTAAATCTTTCTTTCTTTCTTTCTTTCTTTCTTTCTTTCTTTCTTTCTTTCTTTCCCACCTTTCATTCTTACTTTTTTTTCTATCTATCTATCTTCCTTCCTTCTTTCCTTTCTTTTTAGTATCCGTTTCAAAATAATTTAGAAAGCTCTTTTCGAATGTCAAAACAAGAGGAATTTAATGAATTTGTTTTATGCAGTCTACCAGTTGAATAAACAACCAGACAGGATAAAAATATTTTTTAAATTACCACATTATTTTAAATAAATGAACAGATTATTCCCGGGGATAAAACTTTTGCTTCATGGTGTTAAGCTTAACGCAAGATATTTGAAGAGATCTTAATATAAATAAATACATTATGAGAAACAGCTTCTTAAGTTTTAAGGAATATTGAACATGTAACAATAACAATTGTAATTGTTTTGTCGTTGTTATTGTCATAAGAACGAGGAATATATAAGCATTTTTCCAGATTTTGTGCGAGAAAGCAAAGTTATTTTTCCATTAACTATTGAGGCGAGTATCCTTTTCTTTTATTTTTTAATTTAACGTTTCAACGAATGTGTTCTTTGATCTTCGTCAAATATATGATGCATCCCGTAATCCTTGATATATGCGTGTATACTCACACACACACACACACATATATATATATATATATATATATATATTATATATATACCAGAAGGTGTGCTTACAAACTTTCAAGATATTCACCTGCAAATTCCTTTTGTTCAGATTTTGGGAAGTGGGTCGATCAAAGAACTTTTTAGTACGCTCTTGTACGTGTATATATATATATATATATATATATATATATAGCGAAAAACACAAGAAATAGATAATCTCAAAACGATATTTGAAAAAAATCTGTCCTTAACTTTACTAAGTCAAAGCCACCTCATTGTATATTAAAAAAAACACTAGCAGAATCTCTTGCCACCTTAATTTTAAGAGTGAATTCCCATTTAGATACACAATAGCAGTGATAAAAACTTTCATAAAGAGAACACACGACACTTCATCGTCTCGTTTACTTTTTCTTTAAAGAACTAAACAATGCAAAACAGACATTAGTTAACAATGGTTTTCATAACTACCTCATCGACCACCAGTTTAGACTATTTCTTTCCAAAGTAAATAATAAGGATACTGAAACAGAGACAAAAGTAATAACATAAAAATCTTCTGCAAAAGCTAAATGCACGTCAACTATAAACAAGATGCATCTTCATTGAGAATTAGCATAAAGAAATACACTTCACCAGTTGTCTCAAACAAAAAATTTAACTATTTCAGAAAATTTAAAAGAGCTAACCTTATCTTAAAAATAACAATACTCTTGAAAAATCAAAGCTGCAAAGAACCAACATTATTTACGGGTTCAAATGCCCCTTAAAGGACTGTGTTCCTGATTAAACCAAACTCATAAATAATTACATCAGTCACACTACTACATGCCTATCCATATGACTAGCGTTACACCTATCCGACCACAACACCATTAGGACTCATTTAAACACACACATACAAACCTAACGGACTCTATCCGAAACATACTAGTAGAAAATACAAGCATAATCACCTCATCCACATGAAAAATAATAATAATGGAAGCCCTAATCATAAAAAAGAAAAAGCCAGTATACAGTAACATTAATTACGAACACGGTCAAAATGTGCTGGTTGTGTTTAGAAAATAAAACACCCCTATAACTCTAGATACATACACACAACCCATACATTCAGTTAAAAAGTAAAAATAAAATCATCCCTGATAATGACTAAAAATATAGCCGATAGCGCTCGGAAATGCAGAACTTTTGGGCAGTTTTTTCACACTTTGTGCCCAGAAAAGAAAACAGTTGTACGAACACAAGAAAAAATAAATAAACAGCTTAATCTCAGTACCATGTCAGTCTTCTTTAATGAAACATGTATAAAAGAGAGATCGTTGCCACAATATATATATATATCCCCTTAGGTCGCCTCCAAAAATATTTCCTCCTATATGTTGGCCCAGGATATCAGATGGTGAAAGCTTCCCACCAATAACCCATAATTTAGGGACTTACTTAAAGTTAGAAGCTGAACTCCAAAACTGAACTGGCAAAATGACGACAGACAGAAAACTGTGTACGAAGCAGAGATGTCCTCCATTTCTGAAAAATTAAACCATTGACATTCATTGAAACTTGTTGGGGGCCTACGGAAACGAAACAGTAGGTGTGAGCACTGGTACGCTATCGGCAATGATATTCAGCAATACGGATAACAATGTCTTCTGAGTGCGACATGCGGGTACTTATATTGCTAGTAAAAAGGTATTGCCAGCAGTGGGAATTATATGTAAAAAAAAAAAAGTTTGTTTTGTTTTGTTTTTTTAAAACAGAACATCTGTTCTATCTAAATATGTTATTGTGCTTTCTGTATCTTTTGTAGGTTTTATGAAAATAAATTTAGGAGGACTTACTTTCGGGGCGTCCTACATCTGTGAATGTCTGTGTTTACACACAGACACGTGCGCACGCGCGCGCACACACACACACACACACACACACACACACTTACACATACACACACATATCTTGACGAGTGAATCGAACGATTACAAAAACGGTTGGTCTACGAAACTCTGGAGTCGGGGTGCTAAATATAACATTATTCAGCTAAGTCACAAATTTTATATTTGTATTAGCAGCTCGGGGCGTACTATCCCCTAACCCTCCAACCGGGGAGGGGAAGCCCGATTGGAGGCCTTAGGCAGTGTTTTGAGACCCTCGGTATCTTATCAACATTTGCTTTTTTTCTACCTACATATATATACGTAACAAATTAAACTAAGCACAACTATTAAAGGATTAAAAAATTTAGCGAATTTGGATGTCATTTTGGAGTCATTTTGTTTCGCACGAAATCCTTGAATTTACTCTGCTCATGCTAAGTTTCGAAAAAAAAGAAAACACTATATAAATTCACTATTGTTTATCTATAATCTGTTAAAATTATTCAACTGTTAAAAAGTGCCGCAAAAAATTGTTGATATATTTAAGATGCAACGATTAATTATGACATGTCTCTAATTTGTATTTATTTTAAAATTAATTAGTTGAATTGTTCACCTACATGAATAGGGTCCATTATTGTACATAATTAGGTTAAAATAAAATGTGTATTTTATATAAATACTAAACTCATAAAAATTGAGTTGTAGTAGAGAGTGGGGACGTATCATAAACGGTGGGAGTACGAAACCCTTGCACCGAGTCTGTGCCTTAATTAATCTCCACCCTCACCCCACACACACGTGTGTATGTGTGTGTAAACACAGACATTCAGTATGTGCGTATATTTGTATAAACACAGACATTTATAAATGTAGGAGGCGCGTGCGCACACACACACACACATATAGGTGTATGTTTATGTGTGGAGACAGAGAGACAGACATACAGAGAGGGAGAGAGAGAGAGAGAGAGAGAGAGGGAGAAGGCATTTCATTATCTTGTCAGAATAATCATAATGTAAAGTTTACGGATATTAAGGAATAGAGAAAGTTGTGGAAAGTCATAATAATGTTCGACCTATGTGGACGTCACACACACGCACACACATACACACACAGACGCATGCGCATACACATATAAAAACAATATATATATATATATATATATATATATATTCTTTGCTATTTGCTTCAATTAATTAACAGCCATCATTCAGTGTTGATTTCTATGTCTACTTTCTCTCTCTCTCTCTCTCTCTCTCTATATATATATATATATATATATATATATATATATATATATGTATATGAGTTTTTGAAGCCTAGACCTCTTGAGATTAGAAAATATGGTGGCATTCAAGGATTATGAAATAAAACAAGTACTTGCGGAAGGCCAGAGAATAAATCGGCTGAAATATTATTCATGAAGTAATTAAATATAAAAAATCTAATAGTATTAACTTTAAACAGCAACACCAACAACAACAAAAAGAGTAGTAATAATGAAAGTCACTTTTTTTTTTAATATTAAGTAAATTTTCTGTTTTTTTTTTTTTTTTTGTTTTTTTTTATCTCCGGAAAGAACTGCACATACTTGACCGGAAATTCATTTAATAATAATAATAATAATAATAATAATGATAATAATGATAATAATAATAATGATAATAATAATAATAATATGTACTTACTTATCCGAAGGAAGTCCATTTAAATTTTTTTGGCAACATTTTTTTTTATTTAACGTATTTGCAGCTTAAATTTTGTTTCACGTTTTTTCTTCCTTGTCTCAGTGCATTTCTTTTAAAATATATTTTTTCTTATTTTTTGATTGTTAAAAGATCTGATGTCAAGTCATAACCGAATTTATTTTATTTTCTTTCAATTATTACACGTATGTTACAGACGTTCATTTATCGAAATAAAGTCTTCGGTATTGGATGTAAGGAGTATATCCTAAAAAGGCGCGCATCGGTATAAATATTTCTAATTCAACAGACGTTTGTATTTAATATTAGTTGTCAATCTCTGCTCAAAGGGCTCATTTCCGTTAATTCAATGCTTTGTCAGCTGAGAAGCGCATATATTCTCCTACTGGCACGTTGAAGGAATTTGGCGCGATTGCTTTTTGCGTGTATTGTGCAAAAGAGGATATTTTACATGCGAGTGCATATGTATGTGTGTGTGTGCGCGCGTGTTGTGCATGCGCACTTGTCGGTGGGTGTGTCCGCGCAATGAGGAATGTTTTTCGGTACGTATATGTAAGGTACGCGTATATCGAAGTGGTTACATTATTTGTAATGACAAATAATATAAGAATTTTTACGGGACAGTTAAACATTAATATTTTCTATTACTTGAACCCAGGTGTGCACACTTGGGCTGTTTTATGTGTTGCACTAGGCTTTATAATGGATGTACATATGTAAATATGCAACGATTATTTAAAGATTACATGTACATTTCTGCGTTTTCAAGCTTTAGTTCTAGATGCCTGCTCATTGACTTGCTTTAGAGCTAGTAACATTTTAAAGAATGACTGTCAACTGAAATGTTTCCAATGTCTGTTGAAAAAAATATTTTTTGTGATTTTCAACGATTCATCTGCACACGTGTATAGTTTATGTGTCTGTGAGCGTGCGTACGATTACAAAATAAAATAAATGTCAGATGTTACGAGAGGACAAATGTAATGACAAATGAGTTGGGGTCGACTGGTCAGTGTTAAAGCCAACCTGAGTCCACGTCATCGTGTCTGGGAGATATCGCCGCTGCCCATCTAACATCCACCTGTCCTTATGATAAGGGACGAAATAACATTCAATAGTGGAAACGGGTTAAAGAGCCCTTGCATGACACGAAGGGAAAAAAATGTTACCCAATCACAGGTGGGCACTACCCTTATAGCATGTTAGGGGAGGGGAATTAGTGCAGATCCCTGTTCAGGTTCTTCTACACAAATTTGAAAATACAACTATAAATTTAAATGACAGAATAAATAAATAGATAGATAGATAGATAGTGAAAAAGAAAGAGATAGAGACAGATGTAATATAATATAATATATATATATATATATATATATATATATATTTAGAGAGAGAGAGCGCCTTAGATAGAAACAGACTGTGATATATATATATATATATATATATATATATATATATATATATATATATATATATACACACACGCACATATATATATTAGGTTGGTGCAAAAATAATTACGTAATAATGTCGTTTCTTTACATATTTTTAAACGTCAAAAACGACATTATTATGTCATTATTTTTGCACCAACCTAATATATAGATATAGATGTAGATAGATAGAAACAGAATGTGATAAATATAATATATAAATATGTTAAAAAAGAATAACAGATGCAATGATAGATAGATAGATACGAACAGAATGAGATAGATAGATACGAACAATTAGATAGATACGAACAATTAGATAGATACGAACAGAATGAGGTAGATAGATAGATAAATAGATACGAACAGAATGAGGTAGATAGATAGATAAATAGATACGAACAGAATGAGACAGATAGATAGAAAGGAATGTGTATAGTATAATTTAGTTGACTGTCATTAGAAAGTTATAGAAAGTGAAGACGCTCTGATGTGTTTAAAGTGATATTTGATGTAGAATTTTTCAAGTATTAGAAAAGTCGAATTCAATTAAGAAAAAAAAGTTATTTTACAATTGAGAGTAAAACACTATTTCTTTTTATTTTCTTACGTACATAACGATTTGACACGGAAGATAAACTTTCCGACGACCTGTCAACATTTGTTTCCCATGGGGATATACTTGCTACCTCTTCTCTTTCTAAATTGTTTGTAAGTTGTGTTCATCTTGTTTCTGCTAAGAGAAAACAGAGTATGCCATAAGAACTCGAACTATCGAGAAGTGAACGATTCATACGAGAAAATGTTAGCGGAAGACAACGATAAAGAAATGAATGTCGAAAGCAGAAGACTCGGACTACCCCAAATGAAGTTCGTGATTATTTTACATTGTTGTAGTTTGTTAATAATAAGCTTTTCAAGCAAGTCCCTGTTGGTTACTAAACACAACATCCGCTTTTGGGTTTATATAAGCACTGACGAATATTATTATTTTTTTGTTGCTGTTATTAACGTGAGGCTTAGATGTTTATAAACCTGCATCGGACATTACGTGCATTTTTCCTGAATAGGGCTGGTAACGTTGCTCATCCAGTAAAGTTGTTTCTCTTGCTTTTAGCTTACAGGCTTAGGTTTGAATCTTTAAGCAGTATTTTAGAGGAAGCAATGAAAATAAATAAGTAAAAAACCAAATAGTATAAATAAATAAGAAATAATTGAAATGAATCAACAAATAAAAAAATAAAATTAAAAATCTACCTGCTTCATATTTTAATTTGATACTGTTTGCGTAAAAATGGGATTTTGTGGTTGTGCAATAAATTTTACGCTAGTCATCTGAAACGGCTGGTATTTATCATTTATGCTATGACAAAAAATAGTTTGTTCTAATTTAAAGTTCAAAGTATAAATCAGAATTCTTATTTTTTTTGAAGTCATAAACTATAAAATATCTAAAAGAAATAAAAATTATACTACCTTCCCTTTTCCTACCCATAATCCTCTTGTAGATACTAGAAAACGGAAAACTGTCATAGAATTTCATTTCTTTTAGAAAAAAGAAGGCACTGTAAACATTCGCAGGAGGTTAGTGAATATCTACAGAAAAATTTGTACTTAATGTAAGATTACTAGAGAGATCGGCCAGGAGATTTAATGCCAATACTAGGGGAAAAGAAGAAACTTAGTGATAGGCTCCTCAGTGGCAGGCCAGCTGCTTCTGCGATGGAATAGGGTAAACATACTGATGATCTCGTTACTGCTCACAGAAAAATCATTATTGCGAAACTCTTTGAAAGCATTAAGATGAACTATAGTAGTATCTACATTTTACCTACCTAAAGGTCTGAGCAAAACTGGTTTCAGAATTCTGACAACTTCAAAAAGTAGGGGGTGATTGCCATCCAAAGACTTCTAAAGCTGAACAATAAGGATAGCACATTTGAAGGGGGCTGAGGATAGCAGTTATTCGAAGATGAAATAATTTCGATATCTCGTAGCTGGCTACGAAAGCAACTAAGAAATTTGTACGAGATGGGTATACATACCCTTATTCAATAATCGAGAAGGAAAGAGTCTATGTTGTTTACTAGATTTGGAAGACTGATACATCTGTGTACATTTTTTATATCTGTTAATGTGCTTCTACTACGAAATATTTTGTAACTAGGAAGAACGGGCATTACTTTTGGAACGACACTCCTGTTTGTCCGTGGAAACTGCAGATTTTCTTTTGAAAACAAGCCGACATAAAATCTTCTGAAATTTTCAACAAGTTAATTTTATATTTTGTACCATTCAAAAGAGAATAAATGTAGAAAATTATGTAGAGAACCTGACATGTTTGACTTGGCATAACTGCTGATCTTTTACAACACTGTTTACTTGAATAATTATTATATTAATAATAATAAATATTGTTAATGTCTAACAAAACGTGTCGGCAAGTAAATTACTGAGGCATAATGTGTTTAAGGTGAACAGTCTATAAATAAAATGCTCAATATTAAGAAATACAGCATTGATATTTAATAAATAAAAGATCAAATAATACAGCATTAATATTAAATAAATAAAAGTTCAATATCTTATCACCCGATTCAGTTTCACAGGGGTAAATACACATATAGGGTGTATAAAGTATTAAATAAGATGGATTTTAATTAAGATCAATCTGATTTAAGATACATCTTAAGAAATGCCATATTATATGAAACATTTCAAGGCAAATTACACCTTCATTTAAGCAATTTACAAAAAATATCAGCTAAATATAGAATTTTAATAAAAGTTTCAGTAATTTCTCACTTGTCAATAAATTAATTTAGAAAAAAGGAATTTTTGAAGAAAAATTTTGTGAAATTATTTTTTTTTTAATTAATCATACTCTCTGAATGTTGTTTAATTTATGAAATTTCAATAAAATGCTATTTGGAGAAACTAAAAAGTATGTACATTTTTATAAATATAATTAGAGAGAGTAAATCAGGTGAAATATTATTTTGGTCAAATGATCAAGATGTATTCTTTACCATAGGATCTGGTCTACTCAAGTATGTATGTATGTATATATATATATATATATATATATTGTTATGGGGACCACCCCTTTTTCATATAAGTGGACTCGACCAGAGTGTTACTGGGACTGCTGCTGTTAAATACCCAAAGACAGTCATAGAGATGGAGACAGGGAGATTGATAGAGATTGGGAGAGTGAGCAGAGATTGTGATTGAGTTGGAGGTAGAGTAATAGTGTGAGGTAACCGCTTGTAGAAGCACGTAGACTCTAAGAAAGTCCTACTTCGAGACTGTATATATATTATTATTATTACGACTAACCGCGTTGCTGGATTTACTAACAGAATTACCCTTTCTATTATTGTGTAAATACATTTAATTTCTTATCTTTATTTCTTGCGTTTGTCATTCATTGGAGACCGAATTTCAGCTCGGAATCCACAACAAACTGGCGACGAAGATTCGAACTCACGCGGAAAAGAAAAAATCAACAGAAGAAAAATTTTCCCTCGTCGTCCAACAAGCAAATTGGCACACACACTGGAAGAAAAAACAACAAATTCGCGTCGAGCGATTTGAACTCACACAAGAAGAAATAGAAAAATCCGTCCCTCGTCCACAACAAATTAGCAACAAAGAGTTACGAGGAGTAAAAAATACGTAAAATTGAGCTATGGAAGATTTTTAAAATATTTTGGTAGAACTGATAAAATACCAAAAAGATCAACAATTACAACTTCAAGAACGAATGGAAGAAAAATGACAAAAGCAATTATTACAAACGCAAAAGGAAAATGAAGAAAGACAGAGCTCCTGGAACTAATATTGAAAGTAGCGGGCAACAAGCAATTAGATATTGAAAAAGAAGCAACATTTTCGCAAGACGCATCGTGGAATATCATAGAGATTTTCAAATATTCTCTAGATGAGGACAAATTTTGGAGATTACTTCAGAAGACATGAAGACATCTTTAACATAGACTGACAAAATTGGACAGAAGCGAAAAAGCTACGTCTATTGCGTGCTTAGAAAATTAGGAACTGAAGAATATACAAAGTTCGTGGATTATATCTTGCCAAAAAAGACGAACGAATTAATTAAAGGGCAATAATGAGGATTATTCCACATTTGCCGTAATCGTAAATAAACATTGTGACGACTTCAAACTAGCGGAATTAACCCCGGACGATTTCGAATGTCTCATCTTTGTTCAAGGGTTAGTTTCTACAAAAGATAGCGAAATGCACAGAAGAATGCTTGCAAAAACCGGGTCTAACATTACAGCAATTATCGGAAGATTGCCAGAGATGTTTAAGTATAAAGAAAGACGCAAAGGACATTGAAGATCAGCTGTTTCTCATATACGTAAGTTAAACAAAAGTCTACGTTCTTCACCCTCCCCGGAAAGAAAAAGAAAATTTTATAAGAGAAAAAGTACATCATACAGGACAAATTATGACGAATATCGGAACAAATATAAGCCCCCCTCCATCCACATGTTATCTGCTCTACTCAAGTATGTATGTATGTATATATATATATATATATATATATATATTGTTATGGGGACCACCCCTTTTTCATATAAGTGGACTCGACCAGAGCGTTACTGGGACTGCTGCCGTTAAATACCCAAAGTCAGTTATAGAGATGGAGACAGATAGGGAGTTTGATAGAGATTGTGATTGAGTTGGAGGTAGAGTAATAGTGTGATGTAACCGCTTGTAGAGGTCAGTTACAAGCACGTAGACTCTAAGGAAGTCCTACTTTGAGACTAATATATATATAAATAAATATAATTATTATTACGACTAACCGCGTTACTGGATTTACTAACAGAATTACCCTTTCTATTATTGTGTAAATACATTTAATTTCTTATCTTTATTTCTTGCGTTTGTCATTCATTGGAGACCGAATTTCATCTCGGAATCCACAATATATATATATATATATATATATATATATATATATATATATATATATGAGGTGGAATCAAATAAAGACCAAATATGGATCGAAATCCGTGGTTTCTCTCTGTCTTTTCTACAAATGTTTTCATGGCAAGTATTCTAATGAGCTTTTTTTCCCTGGTACCCCGACTACATAAATTTAATCGTGCTACTAGATTGGCAACTAGGTCTCATCGTTTTACTGCTGAACTATTTAGATGCAACCGCCACTTCTACCCTAACAGTATCTTTACACACACTTCCCACCTGCGGAACTCCCTTCCGATTTCTTGCTCCTTTGATAAATACAAACTTCGAAAGTTTAAGTGCAACGTCAGTCGCCATCTTTCGTTTTCTCAAACCCTGTTCCTTTTGCTCCTTTCCTCAATCCTTGCCCATTCTCAGTCTTTTCAATGTCTTTTACTCTCTGTAACCACCTGCGGTCTAGTAACATTATCGCTTTGCTTGAGGTCGGGGGAACGATTATATATATATATATATATATAATATATATATATAATTTTTGATCGAGATATAAGGAAGACCACATCTTAATTCTTTTAAAGATTTACATGTGTCATTTTTTTCTTATGATGATTAAATCCATCCATTGTATTAAACAATATTGAAAACTGGCAAAAACAGATGAAAGAATTTGATTTTCGACACAAGATGAAAAATTATGACCTATAAATTAATCTTACCCGGTTTTGTTGTAACGGCTAAAATATGCAAATACGAATGATTTTTGAATCACAATTTAAATTCAATTCAATAGATAAAATGTACAAGTAGCGTTTTAGTTATCGAAGCGGAAAGGGAAATACAAAAGCCAAGTTCAAATTCCGGTTTATTTTTTCCTCAGAAAAGAAATGAATCCATATTTCCCATCCACATCATCTGTTGGCTAAAAAGCAATGTAGACTAGATTCTCTAGCCTTGAGTGGCAGCCAGTTTCGGAAAAAGACAATTGAATTCAAAACGGTTAACAAGATATTGAGTAAACACTCCGTTATCTTTCCCAAGAAAAAGGATGTCACTGCGCTAGGTGTTGTTACTGTGATTTCCGTGGAAAGAAAATTTTATATCGGGTGCAGTTGTTAGCCTCACACGGAAACGGTTTTGAATTCAGAATTCTCTTTCTCCTAGACTGGTTGCCAACCAAAGAGAACTCAGTTTGCCCTTTTAATTCATAGTTGGGGGAGGAAAGGAGAAAAGGAATAGGCATAGCTTTCTAAGGGTATAGTGCGAAAGCGAACGAATGTATACACGTACACAGGCATCAACACGCAAATGCACACACCTAACAGTTATGAAACAACTCTAATATAAAGAAGAGAATATCAATATTAAAAAGGCCCAAAACGAACAGGTTAAAAGCTAAACTTAATCAGCGTATTCTCCTTAATATAGGAGGCAAGGT
>OZ010581.1:30489117-30566617 GCA_963932145.1 Acanthosepion lycidas
CCCGTGTAGCAAAATTATGGAAAAATAAAGCATAATATTTCTTTTAAATCCACATTGCAACCAAAAACGTTTGCTGCTTCTCTTCTTTTTAATATATATACAAGGGAGAGATTATAATTATAGTTGTTCCAACTAGAGAAATGTGTATATTTTAAAGATAAGAGAGAAGCCACAAACGATTTTGGTTAAATTTGGATTTTTTAAATATAAATTTTAGTAATCCAAATTTTCTTGGACTTGTAGAGAATATATTCTTTTGCTTAAGTGGTCATAAAGAATTTTGATTACTACTATACACAAAAGAAAATTGTTAAACATCGGAATAATGAATTCCTTTAAATAATATTTGGAAATAACCACTCTTCGCCTGATGAAGTTAGAGAGACCCGAAGCGCGTGTAGCAAAAATAGGAATAATGAAGTCTAGTATGCATTTAAAAAATCCACATTACAATATACACACGCACACACATATACATACATAGACATATATATATATATATATATATATATATATATATATATATATATCTACTATCTATATTTCTCTTGTTGTCTGTCTGTGTGTCTGTCTGTGTGTCTGTCGTGGGCGTTGTTACCTCGCCCAGGCTTCATTTCTCACCCGATTTCGATGCGGTTTTCACCACAAGTTTCCAAATGGCTACCGTAAGGACATGATATATATATATATATGTGTGTGTGTGATTATTTTATCCTATGTTGACAAAAGCTCTATATTGTTTTAATTTTATAATGCATTCATTAATTCTAAAAGACGTCCATATATAGCAATTTAACTAATGCGCTCAGACGAGGACCTGAATATTTTTCAACAAACAAGAAAAAATTTTGTTTTGTTTTTTTGTAATTCCTTCAGATTTTTGAAAATCGGTTGGACAAAGAAATTTTCAGATACTTCTTCTATGTGCCGTGTTTCTTCAGGACGTGGATGATCATGGTTAACCAGAATTGCCTATTATTTAAAGCTCTTAGTTTTGTATTGTGTATCTCCCCCAGTCCCTGTTCTGCCGTTCTTCCTGGGTAAGACGTTAAAGTACAACCGTGTCCAGGGCAAGATGTTAAAATACGTCCAGCAGCATGGCCTCTGATCAGGAGGTTTTGAGGAGCGTGGAACCACCTCGTAATTGCTGGTGTTCCCAGGTCCACCCTGACCCGGGGTGGTAGCACCTATTAGGGTCCCAGCTATGTGCAAATAGTTAACTACTACCAGCAATACTTTTTAAGAAAAAATTATTACCAGCAATACAATTTTGAAGGAAATATATTACCAGAAACAGATTTTTGACAAAACAAAATATTACCAGCAATAAAAAATTTTGTCAGCATTAAATAATCCATTGAGGTCGATATGCCGTAAAACAAAACAAACCAAACCAATCTAAACCAAAGAATACATATTCTATTCATGCGAATCTATCCTAAAAATGTTGTCGTCATTAAATAACCCATTGAGGTTGATATGCCGTAAAACAAAATAAACTAAACTAACCTAAACCAAAGAATACATATTCTCTTCATACGAATCTATCCTAAAAATGTTGTTGACATTAAATAACCCATTGAGGCCGTTAAACAAAATAAATCAAACCAAGCCAAATCCTGTTCTGCCGTCCATTTAAACAAGCTCGTTAGGTAGATTACTCGATGCTATCTTCTGTCAACTCTTGTCTTCAATATTTACTGTGAGTGCCAGATACTCTTTCCGCATTATGTCTTATAAATTTCAAATGTCTCTTCATGATTTCTTTTTGTTTTCATTATCCTTAAAACGTCCTCATTGTTCACAGGTTTAGTTCACATCATTTTTCTGTGGAACCACAAAAATAAATAAATAAATACTTTCTTTGTCTCTTCACTTTCCGTTCCTATCACTGGAATTTGACGGCCGATTTTTTTTGTTTTTTTTGTTTAAGTACTCACGTGATCGAGAAATGCCAATCTGAGTACGCACAAGGTGATGCCGTTTTTCAAAAGTGATATTTTAGTTTTTCTTACATGTATTCACCCATCTATTCAAACGTAACTAGCCTCTGATTCATGCCGGCTTGCAATGTAATTCTTTACACACTGAGGTAAACGCACTGGCACAAATGAGCGAGGAGAAAAGGAAAATTCTCACATGTACGTGCAAGATTAATAACATATATATATATATATATATATATATATATATATACACACACACACAGGATAAATTATCGCCATTTCATATTTTCATTTTCGTGCATGCGCGTTGTTTTTTGGGTGTTTTTTCGACTGCACAGTGTAGTAGGATCAGTTGGACGGCATCTGTCAAAAAAAAAAAAGAAAGAAAAAAAAAAGCACCATGACTCAAATAACTCTGCCAGAAATTTGAAAACGGCATGCTATGCTGCATGATATTCGCGCCGTAAGCTCCAATACGAATATTTCAATGTGTTTGGGTGTCAATCTGAGGACGGTGCAGAGGATTCGGAAAGAGTTGGATGAGTCTAATGGAGATTAAGAAGGTACTGTAGCTCAGAAAACTTACTCCAATCGTTCTGATAAAAAAAGAAATCTCGAATTTGTCGGTGAGGACCTCAGACTCAAAAAGGAGGCTTACATAATCTGGCAACAGGATTCTGCACCAGGCTATCATCCCTTACATTTGGCCACCGAACTCCCCAGACTGCAACCCCCTTGATTATTATGAGTGAAACGCAGTTGAGCGTGGGACCAACAAAACACCTTGTAACACCAAAGTTGAACTGAAGGCAAAGATTATGGCAGCATTTACAAACTTTAAAAAGGAGACTGTCCAGAAGAGTTACGGGAGATTCCGATGTCGTCTGAAGGCTGTAGTTGAATAAATTTACTCTTTAGTATTTAAAGATATTTTTGTGTAATGTCAGTGTTATTTTCGTTTTTGCGTAATTTAGACTACAATTTATCGCATCGCAATTTATCCATATATATATGTGTGTGTGTGTGTGTGTGTAAGTGTAATGAAAAAGTTCCGTTTGAGGTATTTAATCGGACGAAAATTATGTTTATTTTGACGTAACTACACATGTGCACGAAGGATAATGGTGACTGAAAGTTGAAATTTTTTTTTTTTTTTTTTTTTTTGATTTTAATATGCATTTGGGTATATAGTCTAGCGAGTTTCATTTAGTTTCATTTTGCTTTTGTTCATATTTCCATTACTTTTACTAATAAGTATCCGATATTGTGATGGGGGGAAAAAAGGTTTCGTGTGACGCGTTTCGTTCATTAGGACTTCTTCAGACTAAATTTGTTATGTTGTTTCGTCTACACATACGCACGAACAAGGGATGATAGGAATTTAAAATTTTAAATCTTGAAAAAATTTTTTTATATATAATCTAGCTGATTTCATTTAGATACTTGTTTTTTTTTGTTTCTATCACTGTTGTTATTACGCATTCCATACTGTGATAATAGAAGATCTGCCAATGGTGAAGCGTTGTAAGGCTGTCTGTGATACGTAATCAAATAAAGTGATGGAAACAAAGAAAAAAAAGAATCTAGATGAAATCGGCTAAATTTTCTCTCCCCCCCCTCTCTCTCTCTCTCTCTCTCTCTCTCTATATATATATATATATATATATATATATATATATATATATATATATATATAATGTATATATATATATAAATTAAATTTAAAATTCCCAGCATTCCTTGTTCGTGCGAATATGTAGTCGCACCAACGTATGAAATCTAGTCCAGTGATGTCCTAAAGGACGAAACGCGTCACACGGAAACTTTCTACTCGATCATACATTTTTCCCAAAGATATTGTCCTTGATATATAAAAATTTACACATTGTTACGTCATATATATATATATATATATATATATATATATATATATATATATATATATATATATGACGTAATTTAAAAGAAAAACAGACCACTTTAAGGTACCATTATAATAATTTATTTCGCCAGAGCCCTTTTAAAGGATGCCGGATCATCAGATAGCACTTCCAAAAATGAAATGAAAGGAAAAATGAAATTAAAATTGATGGGCAGTGTAAGTTTTTGTAATTTAACAGAGAGTGTAAAAGGGGTAGTTGAAGTTATATATATATATCGAGAAAATGTATGACAAGATGGAAAAAGTTACTTGTAACGCGTTTCGTTCTTCGGGAATTTATCAGAGTAAATTTGTTATATTGGTACGATTACACATGCGTACGAACGATAGATGCTGGAGATTTTAGAATTTAGTCTTTTTTCTTTTTTCCATCATTTTGTTAGTAGTTATCCCACGCAGAAAAGCTGCCAAGAAGGGTGAAATGTTGTAAGAACCAGTACGTAAATTTACTGTAGATAATCTTGCGATCAAGACACTCTCTAAACATTTACGTCGTAGTGAATTGTTTTCTCTTTTTCATCAGAGTAGCATTTTTTATGACAAAATTATGGTCAGTCTCATTACAGTGGACAACCAACACATTTGACGTATTGTTTTATAAAATGTCCTTTTTGTGTTCATATAATCTTTTATTTAGATTCCTTGTGGTTTCTCCTATGTATTTTTGTGACAATTATTACAGGCGATGGAGTAAACTCTTTCTTCAGGTTTTAGCTTATTGTTTTGTTTAGTAGTGACTAAGTCTTTTAGTCAGGCATAAAAATAGATAGTTAAGCATAAAGTTTTATATAATGTATGTATGTATGTATACGTACACACACACAAATACAGAGAAGGAGGGTGATATGTAGATAGATAAGGATAAAGTTACATGTAATATATATATATAGTCATCCACATACAAGCCTGTTTCGCTGTATCACAGCTCCTTAGTGTGGCTAGACGTCCGATTTCTTCAAGCTGGAATCGAAACTTGACCGATTTGGTATCAGTCAGAGATCCTACTCTTAAGCTATCAGAGCACGGCAGAGAAAGGGAAATTTTAACGTATTATATACGATATGTATACAAGTGGCCAAGAGCGCTCAATTCCTAATTGAAGAGCAATGCTTTAATAGCAGCAGAAGCAGCCACTGTTTTTAAAATTACCCTTTCTCTAAGTGCTCGATCGAGTGCTCTATTATATATAGGAATAAATAGAGATAACTAGAATAAGGATAAAGATATATATATATATATATTCTTATCATTCTATCATGTACGGTAAATTCATGGCGCGTCATTATGCATTTAGCTGTATAATTTTTTGTTAAGTTTATTTGCAATCCTGCGATACAAACGTTGACATTAAAATAGTTTTAACAAAATATAGATTTTTTTTAAAAAAATGATGAGTTTATCTACGAAATTGTCGTTGTGGTAAGTCTCATTAACGCGTTTACAAATAGAAGAGAAAATTTCAATTTATTACGAGAATATGTTGTGTTTTGGAAAACATTGCATATACGAAACTTTACAAATCTGTTTTTCTAACGAAAGCAAAGATACTAAAAAAAACATATTTAAAGAACGCGGGCGAAGTAAACAACTCACTGACTAAAATCAATAATTGTCTTGATGTTTTTCCAATACTAAAAAGTTCTAAAAGTTCATGGAGTTAAAAGGCTGGACTAGATTTTTCAAATCTGTGTCCGAGTGTAAATCCTACAGGAGTCGCTTTATTGATTCGGTCTTGAAGTAATGGTTAGTAAGCTAATCTAACAGACGAATGTTAGTATATACGGTGTCTGGTCCACACTTTGTTAACTAGTGTCAAAACTAAGCTGAGCTCAATAAATAATAATCTATAAATAGAATATAAGGAGAAAGTTCGACCTTGGCAGCATTTTTTCCCAGGAATTGTTATTTTGTGCAATAGATACCAACGTCGGTGCTTCTCTGAAAAAGTACAATCCTAACCTCTTCAAGTTAAGAGTCAATTATTATACGTACTTCTTATCCCTATAGTCTTCACCTACTTTCTTTTCAGTGTCATCGAATGAAAAATCAGGGATATTCACACGTTGAGTGACATTTGCATCTGTAAACGAGTCACAGACGTGAATGGCCTGTCAGGAAAATTGCCCAAAAGGCCAACTTTAACTAGTACGATAATGAATATTCTAGTCGGATAGTACTTTAACTAATACGATAAAGAATATTCCGGCATATATATATATATATATATATATATATATATATATATATATATATATATAGTGTGTTTGTGTATGTAAAAATTTCAGATAGAGTATATCTGTAAAAGAACAATATGAATAAAGACAAAAGGAAATTTATCTTAGCTGACGCATTTTGTCCTTTGAGTGAATTTATCAAAGCAAATATACTTTGCCTTGATAAAGTCCCTCAAAGTACGAAGCGCGTCGCCTGAGATAAGTTTTCCTTCTGTCTTTATTCACACACACACCTATATATATATATATATATATATATATATATATATATATATATATATATATATATATATGTCTTGAATAGTGTATATTTAGGCAGCAAGTTTTCTTTTATGCTGGTATTACAGAATCTGACAATGAATGACGCTTGCATGATTTTAATCAATTTTTCTTGCTTTCGAACCAAATGCTTTACAATTCATAACAATTCACAAATGAATTAAGAAGAAATGTATATCCTACTACTTTCAACCATTCTATCGGTCATCATCAGATGGTAATTTGTTATATTAGCCGTTTCTGTGCAAGGAATCATTTGACATTGATTGTACTGCTTTCAGTTGAAATTCATAAAATATTTCTCTTAAAACAATTTTTCAGGAAAATAGGTTTCTCAAGTTCACTGTTATTGCTCAGTCCAGTATTGATGGGAATTTATTTACTAACTTTCTATTTGAAGTATGGTGGAATATCAACATCTTGATTATGCCTTTATTTTCTCTTCGAGTTACTATCCATTTTAGTTGTTGCTGTTGCTGATATTTCTCAAGTATAGGTGCTGTTATTTAGCAAAGTTCGTTGGGATTCAATCAATAATGTTCAAAGAAGCATGGTCTTTCCCAAGACCGTCAAGCTTCACACGTTCAGAGCCATTTTTAACCATTGATCTTAGAAAGTGGTTGCATGCAGCTGACGATTTAAATATTTCTGAACGGATCTGGCGCCATGCATGGGATCCACATAAAAGTCTCAGTCTGACGAGGCTATTTAAGAATATGATAGAAAGATGTAAACTAATGGTTTTTGCTTAAGTCTTTTCAGATCTTAAATTGCGGTCTGTCGTTAATGTAATATAGCGTGACGTGATTGACTTGCAGTTAAGACTATAAATATACTAACTACAATAACATGTTTTTCAATTTACTCAATGTAAACACAGACAGATTGCAGCAAACGAGAATATATGCAGATCAATGCATGCACAAATTCCAAAAGGGAGTACATCAACAGAACTCAAAACTAATATTAATACACTATAGATTCTCATTAGACGCTAACAAGCCTTTATCCTCGCATGCATACGATCGTACAGATAAAGACTACTAATCGTAATACTATAAGAACTGTGGGTGGGTTAAATGAACGAGTCAGATGTCGTCCCATCTTATCCTATACATGTTCAATGTGGGACAAATCTACCAATCGTACTAGCTAGTGTCGAAAACCCCACAAAGAATGTTAAGTAGCACGTGCATCATTTAGGCGGACATTATCTTACTGGCACAATATATATTGCAGTGATGACAACAAAACGTGTTGTACGATGTTCTGAACGTGCATGGTAGGTTTCAACGTTTCCACCACAAACACCGAAGATGATGGAGCATTTTAACGTATGGTACCCCCACAACATGATGTCAGCAGGTGTTGGGCCTGTGACATAGGCAAATACATTCTGGGAGATGTCGCTCCTCAGGTCTGCAGTGCAAACGTCAAATATTTGCATGAAAGATGAACCTGCTACTATCATCGAACACTACAAAGTGACATTAGATCCCCCCAAGTTACCCTCTCTCAAGACTACTGGGTATCTGTTCAATAGTATTTGGGCGTTAAGTGGGTTTGGCTAGAGTGCTGTTGTAAATAAACGATTCCCAAATGTTAACACTCTTGGTGCCATAATTGCTCTGATCTGTGTTGTGAACGTTGTACAGTCTATCAATGTTGATTTTAAAATAAGTTTTCTCTACTCCATAGCCGTCCATAACCTGGTCTAATGGTGTAGGAACTTTCATTTCATTATTGTTGACAACATAGGAGCAGCACCAAACCTTTGAAGCCCAGCAAGTGCAGAAATTCTATGAAATGACTGTCCAGCCTGTCTAAGGTCCGTAGCTCGTTCTTACTCTCAAACGGATCTAATGGAACAAAAGAGGCACATGTGTGTCTCGGTGGCATAACAATCTGCTTGCACTTGACTGTTTCCCAACAATCAACATTATCAAAACATGCTGTTTAAATCTTAGACAGAAAGTGCACAGATATAGGTTGTATTGCATTACGAGGTGGGCGAAAATTTTATTATATAGTGCACCATTGCTCAGTTATTATATACACACACACATATACATTCAATTCAATAATACACAAATCAGCAAATCAGTTTCATGTCGCAAAAGTCAACAGGTGGAAATACGGTACCAAGCTATTATTTAACTTAAATTGAGCCCTCAATTCATTTCATATTTTTAAGCTTTTAGCTTATTTTTAGTTTTAACTTTTTCTTACTATTTGTATATATATATATATATATATATATATATATATATATATATATATATGTGTGTGTGTGTGTGTGGCGCGTAAACAGCCGCATGGCGCACGCGCGTGAATATATATGGAATACACACACAATGGAAAATTGCATCAATGATAAGTGCATATAAAAAAAAAATCGAGAAGTATATACTGAAGTTAACATCAATCAGCTAAGTGACAAACCTTTTATTTGTATTAATTATATATATATTTATATATATGTAGAGAGAGAGACAGAGAGATAGAGAATAAAAATAAAATCGCAACACTCTGAAATACAATGGCGATTTTAAACTAGGTAGAGTATGTGCATGCAATGGGATATTAAATATAATTTAACTTTTGGTAATCGTGTGTGTGTGATGAAAGTGAGCACCCGGTTGAATAACCGTTACTTCATTTACTGAAGATTCTGAGATTGTACTGTGCCAGCCTTTCAACCGAGGATTGCGTGTTATTTGAAATGTTGGCTTTCAGTGGGGCTGAAAACCCAACTATTCTCAACAATCTCATCTACAAGGTATGCTTGCAAATGATTCATTTTTAACGCATACAGACAAATCTTATTTTAAAAAATATAACAGCTGTTACACAATATATTTTATGCCCGTTTTGTATTTGTTAATGTATTCTTGCAATCTATTGATCTATCTATCTATCTATCTATCTATCTATCTATCTATCTGTCTCAGTCATTTCTTATCTATCTATCTATCTATCTATCTGTCTCAGTCATTTCTTATCTATCTATCTATCTATCTGTCTCAGTCATTTCTTATCTATCTATCTATCTGTCTCAGTCATTTCTTATCTATCTATCTATCTGTCTCAGTCATTTCTTATCTATCTATCTATCTATCTGTCTCAGTCATTTCTTATCTATCTATCTATCTATCTATCTGTCTCAGTCATTTCTTATCTATCTATCTATCTATCTATCTGTCTCAGTCATTTCTTATCTATCTATCTATCTATCTATCTATCTATCTATCTGTCTCAGTCATTTCTTATCTATCTATCTATCTATCTATCTGTCTCAGTCATTTCTTATCTATCTATCTATCTATCTATCTATCTGTCTCAGTCATTTCTTATCTATCTATCTATCTATCTATCTATCTGTCTCAGTCATTTCTTATCTATCTATCTATCTGTCTCAGTCATTTCTTATCTATCTATCTATCTGTCTCAGTCATTTCTTATCTATCTATCTATCTGTCTCAGTCATTTCTTATCTATCTATCTATCTATCTATCTATCTATCTATCTATCTATCTATCTATCTATCTTGTTGAATCTTTGCTTAATTATAATTTATGAAATCTGTACCTATGCCTGTCTGTAAAAAAAGACAAGGAGCGAATAACCAAAAAGTTAAATCTCCATATCATGAAGATGCACTTTCTATATATTTTTTCATTTAAATGGTAGCCGAGTTCGAATTCCAGTCGAATCCATTGTATTCACTTACGAAAGGTGTGAATCCTCTTCTTCTTCCCCCCCCCCCCAGCAATGGGTAAATAGCAGGACAGACTGGGTTCTATAGCCTTGGATGGCAACTGGTCTAAAAGAAGGACAACTCTGAATTCAAACTCGGAGTGGAGCCCCTAGGGTGGATGGACAGTACTTTGTGCTACCTTCCGGCAACTCCTGCAGCCGCGTTGGTACCAAACTGTATTGGTTTATCCTCTCCTTTGGACTCTGCTAGCAAGGCTGAGAGGGGGAACTAGCCCTAGTTCTCCATATATCTCGCCTAGGCTCGTAGCGCACCGCGCTACTCCATCATCTCTCGAGATGGACAGATGATGACTCCACTGCCATATGCTCTTTATTTTACGCGCAGAGGTTAAAATAATAATAATAATAAAATAAAAATAATAAAAAAAAAAAAAAATCAGAGAAGATGTTGATAATCCTGTTTCTGCCAAAATTTCACAATCGGTTGAAAATGATAAGCTTTATGAATATGTCGAGCAGTTTATGATCTATGGACGCTGTGAAATGCTCGATCGGAATTTTGCCTGCATGAAGAGAGGAAACTGTACAAGACCATCCCAAAAGAAATTCGTGACGAGACAACAACTGATGTCATTGGGCACCCAACTTACCTTCGGAAATGTGATCGTTTTAATGTAAAGGTTAGATGCTTCGAAGCAGATAATATATTTATTGTACCATTCATCAAATACTTGTTGAAAGTTCGTCAAGAACCACGATTTTCTCATGGACAATTGCATGTAGCTCTTTCTAGAACATGCCAACTTGTAATGATTAAAATAATAAATAATGACTCTTAAGAGTGAAGACGTGCCAAGTGTATAACAAAGAATATAGTTTTCAAAGATATTCTTTTATAAGAATACAATTATTTCATTATTTTCTATACACTTCTAACAATCTTTTTGAAACTAACCACTGATATGACAAATATATATTATAAAAAACTTATGAGTATCTACTTTAAAGTGATTGTTAAGAAGGACAACCTTTAGGCCAATTTGCAAAATATAGTAACTACTAACCTCACTGGGACTCCTGTACTGTAGCCATGTTTCAAACATACTCATATCTGAGTATGCCTGTCTTCTAGGATAGCTTATGGTCATATCACGTTAAAACACCGGTTCCCATATGATCACCGAAGGTAAGCAACGTCGAGTTTGGTCAGTACCTAGATGATTGATCGATTGGGAATATCAGGTGCTGTAAGCTTTTATGGGTGGGCGGTGTCATGGATAATCGCTCGGAATTGTTAATCGGAGAGCCGAGTTCCAATTCCAGTTGGGTTCGTTATATTCACTTACTCGCAAATACTCTTGGAAAAGGTATGATTCCACTCCTTCTCCCCGAGTTCTGGTTGAATTAGTAAGAATTGTATCACTAAATCATTATTATCTAAAAAAAAATTCTTACAATCTAAAAATATTTTTAGCTTTAAATATCATTCAAAGTGTTAACAAGCCGTAGGAAACAAATCAATCACTCATCAATATGCTAGGCTGCATAGCTAATCCCAGTTACAGTCAACTGCTCAGGCATATTTGTGTTTGTTTATCACTTATAGAGACAATCTGTGGTTTATACAGAAACTATAATGAGCGAATTTTAGTTTCTGGGATAGAGCACATAATTTGGCGTGACCAATAGTTTGAACAAGGCCAGTTCATTCAAAGCCTCTGTCACGATGACTTGTAACTTCGTGTTAGCACAACTATCACCGGCTTCCGAATAGTTTCGTCCATCCAATTTCACTCATGAGACTTGAGTCAACACCGTGGTGTAAATTTCAGGCATTTACCAATGTATACCGAGATCGTCTCCCAGGTTGATATATTATTGTGGGCGTGTCACTGAATGGATAGAACTTTAACATTCCGATTATACGAATTGTGTTCGAATCTCATTATGGTCGGTTAATTGAGGGCGATGAATTCTTGATAATGTCAGCTTTGAGTATCCCAGCGAATAAGTTTGAGGAAATGAAAGTGTGAGTAATCAAGGTAGGAATTGGTTTAGAGCGGTGAACGCACACACACATGCGCACACAAGCAATATATTATAAAAATCAACATTATCTCTCTATATATTACGCCACATATATATTTACTTTTTTTTTAAGTGTGTGTAACAGTTGAGAGGCAGTGTGCAAAATAACGATGACACACCCGATGCCGTGCAAACTTGGTTCCGTTGATGCGTACTGATATCGCCATCGGATAGGGTGCGTATATATAATACGCCACATACATCTTCAAGAATGCGTTGTTCATTTCTAGAAATTAATTTTAAACCTTAAAAATTATAATTAAAAAAAGGGGAATAATTCTCATAATAATTCACTAATCATTGAAAGAGTTGTTTTTTTTTTTATTCACACTACATTCTTCATTTATATCATTTATGATAGCAATTAAAAGCTTATACAATTAAATAATTAGATAATTTTAATGTAGTTTTTATGTTACGATTCGGAGCATATCTTGCGGAAATTGGTAATAGCTTGAAAAAAAAATATATATATATATCTGATGATACGTTGCTCTTAGTAGGACGAGAAATAAGCAGACTGAAATTACAGATTGAATCCACGGAATGTCAAGGATTATTCAGACCTTCCACAGTTTGCACAAAAATATTGTGCTTTGGGAACTTTTGCAGTAAACAAAATTTTACCCTCATAAATATGTAACATTTATGAGGATAATATTCGGACATCTTTCCTTAGGTGTTTATAAATTGTACACTGTTCAATTATTAACGTTAACAACGAACTATTTTAAACTATAAAATTTTACTTGGATAAGAAGACAAATTACTTACATAATAATTCATATTACTTATAATAAATTCTTTCTTGTCGTCATTTTTGACGGCACAGGTTCACTAATAATAATAATAATAATAATAATATAGGAGTCTATAGTAACGCGATGAGAAAGAAACTCTGAAACTAGATTGCAAATGCAGCAATTTCGATCTGACTAATGCGACAATGTACCATACGAATTTAAGCTTAGTAAATAGTATTTCGAGTGCCTAGTATAGCGCTAAAAGAGAAATTTCTTCACATATTAAGTGGAGATTTGAAGCAACAGAAATGTGGTTCTACAGAAACGTGCTGAGAATATCATGTTATATAATGTCAGTCTTCCTCTGTGGCAGTGAATTCTGGACAATTTACTCACAGGCGAAGAAAGTAACAGAAATGTGAATCTACCGAAGGATGCCGAGGATATCACGGATTGAATATATGAGCAACGAAGAAGTTTTAAGGAAAATGGAAACAATCGCCGGCAAAAAAAAAAACACGTACTTAGAATCAGTTAAAATTTCTAGGACACAAAATTAGGAATTAAAGCTTAGAAAATTTAAGTCAGAGGAAAACTGAAGACAAGAGAGACAGGGGGAAGCAGTGAGGGACTTACCTCACGACCTTGTGTAAATGGATGACAAAATAGGAGGTTGTGGAATAGTAAAAATACTAATATTACTAAAAGCTACAAAGGATAGGTCTTTGTGGTGAGCCATGATTGCCCAAGTATTGAATGGACACTGTAAATAGAAGAAGAAGAAACGGCTTGATGTCGAGTAATTTTTAGTAGACATAATACAGCGAGTTATAGGGACACTAAATCAATGAGGAAAGTGTCGTGAAATTGTGGAAGATGCTTTCCAAAATCTAAACATTATAATTAAGAAGGAAAATTTCGTTAGAGTCAAAGAAAGCAGTGTTGAACTGTTATGTAATACTATTCCTTCAATAAGGTAATGAATTCTGGGCAAGAGTTGAAATGTGGCTCTACAGAAGGATGCTGAGAAGACCATGAACTGAATATATGGGTAGCGAGGAAATTTGAAGGATAAGGGAACAAAAGGGATGCATATACTTAGAATCAGAAATAAACAGTTGAAATTTCTAGGACATATAATGAGGAAAGATGGCTTGGAGAATTTGACATTCACAGGACATATTGCGGGCAAACGGGAAACAGCGAGTAACCTACATAACAAATTTGAATAACTAGATGTCAAAACAGGGACTGGGTGTGAGGGTGAAAAGACAAACCTTACTAAAAGTTGCAAACTATAGGAAATTGTGGAGAGCAATGATTGTCCATGTCATGAAGCAACATGGCATATAGAAGAAGAATTATCTTCTTAGTCTAGTTTTCCTCTGATTAAATGCTCTTTAAATGTATGGTAACCAGCAAAAAGAACAGTCCAAGATGTGAACTACGAATTGGTGTTTGAATCCAAAAGCGCATTAAAATAGTGAAAGATGCCTTCCAAAAGTCAAGTAAAGTATTAAGAAACGAGAAAATCTTGTTAGAAACAAAGAAACGCATTCCGAACTGTTATATAATGTTCGTCCTCCTATATGGCAGTGAATGCTGGACAGTCTCCTCACAGGTGAAGAAACTTGAAGCAAGAGAAATGTGGTTCTACAGAAGGATGCTGAGAATACCATGGATCTAGCATGTGAGTAACAATAAAGTTTTAAGGAAAATAAAAACAAAAAATCACTTAAAACAGAAATAAACAGTTGAAATTTCTAGGACACATAATGAGGAAAGATGGCTTGGAGAATTCGACATTCACAGGACATTGCGAGCAAGAGGGGAAACAGCGAGTAACCTACATAACAAATTTGAATAACTAGTTGGCAAAACAGGGACTGGTTGGGGTGGTGAAAAGACAAACCTTACTAAGAGCTACAAAGAATCGGAAGTTGCGGAGAGCCATGATCGCCCATGTCATCAAACAACACAATACATAGAAGAAAAAGTACGTCGCGAGTTCAGTATTCGGTGGGCGCTTTACAAATTTAACTTTGCGCAATAGTCAACCATTCTTGGTTTTTCGGTGTCTAACAAAATTTAGTCAATTCTCTTTGCAGAGCAATTTCAAAGTTGTAATGAGTTCAATCAGTACTCAAAGGAAGGCAATGGGTCACCTACCTGACAGGATTGCGTGAATGAGGAGTCGTTGGGGGTGGGAGCCAGCGTTCGAAAAAAATTTTTCTAAGCGATAAGAGAGGTTGTGGAGATCCTTGATTGCCTACGGCACATAGAAGAAAAAAAGGCGGTGCTTAGTAAATAGCTAAGTTATTTTTCTGAAATAAATTTTCTAAGATAGCGACTTCGATCTTGATTAGGTAATCTAAAAATGTGGCCTTACCCCAAATAAAAGCTATTCTTCTGAAATAACGCTTTGAACTCCTACCTGTAGTGATAGTTAAAAATATCTTTCTGAAGATCAGTTCCTGAGTGCAGTGGTGATTTTCTAATGCTTAGATGTGGTATAAGGCCGAACTTACTACTCAGTTGTAATTGTTCTAGCGAGACAAGCTTGTTAACCATTACACCACGTCGAGGTGTCGCAGTTCTTTAGTGTAGTGGATCAATTCACGTAGATGTCTCCTTACCTTGGCTTTATGCTATATGAAAATATACTTATTATATAATTCGATGAACGACTGCTGTAAAATACTATGTAGCATACGCTTTCTTCAGATCACTTCTCACGTTGGCCTTATGCCATATAAACTTACGCCTAATATATAACTATGAGTTCCTACCGTAGTGCGATAGGTAGTATCCGCTTTCTTCAGGTCAATTCTCTAGTGTGTTGGGTTCAGTCTTCATAGGTTTCCTCATGCAGTGTTCTTGAGATACAGACTTGAGCTTAGTAAATTATACTTTTGTCCCATTGTATATATCCCGATGAGCAATATATAATAAATCTAGTGATTTCGTTACGCACTGGGTGCCCTATTACTGTAACCTTGTGCAGGACTAATCAAAGGTTAGAAATAACTAATAAGTACAATAACGAGAAGAACAAATCCAGAAATAAAAAAACACACATACGCAAGAAAACAGTTATAAAAATAGAAATAAAAATGCACATCTACCGTAATGCACAGCTCATTGAATATTTACGGTCCATATTATATATCTCCATTTTGTTTTTTTATGTACGTAAATGTGCGTTCTTTTTAGGTACTTGACGAATCGTAAAATCTTAGCCGTGTTTTCTCATATTGCCAACACCCGGATATTGTGGCCATTTGAAAAACCCATTTAGGATACATCAGTATAAAAAAAAACGAACATGTTACTCTGATTACTTTTCATTAAAAATATAAATCTCACCAAAGAACATCCCGAATAATAAAGCAGTGAACTGAAAGGCACGAAATCTTCATACAGTCTTCCTTCCAAAATAACGCGATTTTGAGTAACTGTTCTCGTAAATATACGAAATCACGCCCTGAATAGAGTGTACACATGTCCATGCAAGGTTGTGTAAGAGGGAAACTATTGTTGTGCTTATGTGTGTGTATTAACCAATGTGATGTGCGATTAATGTACTAGATATCTGCGCAGAAAGTGGAATAGGCGAACCGAGTTCAAATCTGGGGTTAGTTTGTTGAATTCACTTTCGCACAAATACCTTTGAGAAAGGCATGAATCAGTATGGTTTAAATTGCAGAGTAGACTGGACACCCCAGCCTTGGGTGAAAACTATTTTAAAACACAGAAATTCTAAATTCTGGATAATGCAACGGGAAACCACTCTACAATATACACAGAATACATGTCAATTCACAGATAATATAGAACAAAAAAAAAAGAAAATCGAGAATCATGATTTACTAAAGGGACTTGGCATTAAAAATATTGTATGATGTCGTGTTTTTTTTGTTTTTTTTTTTGTATTTTTTAGTGTTTCTATACTTACACTTTGTAAACAGTAAATATATTTGATTGAATGGCTTTATTCCATTGCGTTCCGGGGGTTTATTGCTGTCACCTTTTTTAGACTTCTTTTCTGAGTCAGCAATCCTATCCTCATATGGGACTTACGGTCATATCTCTTTCGTTGTTGACGTTTTTCTCTCCTCGGTCATCATTTGTGTCTTGCCATATGGGAATTCTGTTTTAAGCTTCCTTTTCCTCGTGTTCTAGGCTTTGTTTTTCTAAATAGTTGGTTTTCTAAATATTTGTCTTTATTTTGTCTTTGTAACTCATCAGCGCTCTTCTGTGGAAAGACCAAATAAAAGCATAAAAACGGAACAGAACAAAAAGCAGGTAAAGGAAGATAAAACATAACAATTCTTCTTCTTCTTCCAAAACATGGACGATCCTAGCACTTCCAGTATTTTGTTGCTCTAAGTAGCCTCGAATCCTTTATTTGCCCTTGTTCTGAATCCAAAAAAATTCATTAAGTAGGTTACTCGATGAGTATTAAATTCTACAGACCTTCTTTCTTCATTATTTATCCTATAAATTTCAGATATTTTTTATGATTGTAAATATCAGTTTCCTTGGAGTTCCTATTTTCCTTAAAACTTTCTCATTGAACACATGTTCCCTCCATGGTATTCTCAACATTTGTCGACAGAACCCTATTTCAGTTGCTTCGTTTCTTCTTCATCTAGAAAGGGATTCTTATTTTTATATATGAGATTATACATTACATAGCGGTTCAGAATTTTCCTATCTTAATACTTTGCTTACTTTCAACAAGACCTCTTTCATTATTCTTATGCCCCTTCGGATTTATGCGCTGTTTTTATTTGGTCTTTGTATGCTATCATCACACTTATGTAGAAAAGGGGAACATATCACAAAACCTAGAAAAAAATGATGGAACATAACTATCTTTCTTCTTCTATGCACCGTGTCCCTTCAGCACGTAGACGATCTACACCTTCCTGTCCTTTGTCGCTCTGAATAAGATGTGTGCCCTTATCATTCCTAACAGTCCCTGCTCTGCCATCAATTTACATAATCTCCTTAGGTAGCTTACTCGCTCTTTTCTTCTTGCTTTCAATATACCCTGTGAGTGTTACATTTACCAAGCTTGCCTTTCTCATTATGCTTCCCAGAAATTTCAACTATTTCTTTCTGGTTGTAAGTATAAGTGTCCCTTTCGTTTCAATTTCCTTAGAACTTCTTTATTAGTCTCATTTACACTTGGGTTCGTTATATTCACTTACGCGCAAATATCTCTGGAAAAAGTATGAATCCCCCCCACCCGAGTCATTAGTAAGAATTGTATCATTTATCTAAAAATATTTTCTGGCTTTAAATAACCTGCAATAGTTTGATAAGTCGTAGTAAACGAAACAGTCAATGTAATGTCGCTACTCTCTCTCTTTCCTCAAAGCCAACGCTAACAGCACAATGGAAAAAATAGAATTGACTTTTAACTTTCAAAACCCACCAAACCATGGTAGTATAATTTGATAATCACTGTTTAGTCTTTTAGTCTTTTTCTAGTGACGATAAACGGTTACAGTGTCAATAAGTTTTCGTGCTTTAAATATCTCCTGGTTCTCAGGTTCACTCCAGATCTCAAGTGCAACTCTTAACAAGAAAGTTCTACAGATTTTTCTAAAAAAAATAACACTTTGTGGAACAGACTACTTCGTAGCTACCACATGAACAGTACAATCTTAACCTCCTCAAGTTAAGGGTCAGTCTTTGTTTATCCTTCTTATTCTCATAATCATCATTTCCTACCATTTCCTCTTTCATTCATTCATATAACACATCTCATTTACTAACTTACTATCTTGAGTGGTTCTCGAACCTTCTATTGGATGAATTCTAGTATAAAATTGGAACTGATTTTGAAAAGAAATCCGCAAAATAGACTGGTCTAGAGGATGTGTCTAATTTGTGATAGAGAGTTAAAAAAAAAGCTTACAAAGAGGAAAAAGAGTTTATAAGAAAAAATGTGGGTACTGCAAAATCTCTAATATATGACGATATAGTGACAAACATGAATTGCGGTAATCTTGTTAAATGGTCCTACCTTTGCAGATATGTTTTCTGATGATTTATCATGAACCAAAGCAAGTAACACATTCGAAAAGACTCAAAAAGAAGGGTTTCCTTTCTTGAGAGTTTTCTAGTAGAGAGTACAATAAGAAGCTAGCAAATGGGGAAGTGCTCCTTCATATTCTATGTCAAAGATGTTGGCTCTTGTACAGTAAGTTGCCCATAAAAAGAAATTCGTGTTACCTCTGCAAAAAACATGTTCCAAAAATTTTAATAACATTGGGGATCTTCTTTCTACACAAAATAAGAATGATGAGCAATTGCAAAACTTACATAATATATCAAAATTATCTATCTTTAAACTATCAAACTAAGTTTGTAGAATATCAAATCCTTTTTCTACAATGATGAAAGAATATTGGTGTTGAGCCAATGATAAAGAAACAAGGATTTATCGTCTAAGAAAAATATCCTAAATTAGCTTGTACAGCTTCTAGCCATTGCTGTAATTCATAATTCTAATAGATGTAAACTCAGCCAAATACTATCCAGCTTCGCTTGGCTATACACCTGGTGTTAGTTATATATATTGATAGGTCAAATTGATTTATTGTCTACATCTTATGAACACATTGCAGGTTATTTAAAGCCAGAAAATATTTTTAGATTGTGAGAGTTTTTTTTTTTTAGATAGTAATGATTTAGTGATACAATTCTTATTAATTAACCCATAACTGGGAGAAGAGAATTGGTTTCATACATTTTCCAAGGTTATTTGCGTGTAAGGAAATATAACAAACCCATTGGGGATTGGAACTCGGCTCTCCGATTAACAATTCTGTGCCATTATCCATTACACCACCTGCACACCCAAGCTTACAGCACCTGGTATAACGAAACGGTCACTTACCTAGGTACTGATCCGGATCGACGTTGCTTAACTTCGGTGATCGTATTTTACTTTATCCTGCAGCAGTACTGGTTAAATTCTATTCTCCACTGATGACGAAAATGTTTACAATTTTTGGTGAGTCAGTTTCAGATAATGACAATAGGACGGTTGTCTGATCCTGGTGCAAGGAGCTGGAGTAATCTTTTGGAATATGTGGGTGAAGATTTGATACTTGGAAAGTTGAGAAGGACGTAAATTTATCAATCCAATGAAAGTCACGTTTCTGAGTATCATGCAGTAACCACCTTCTGCTAACCGTACTCGATCAAAAAACAAAGTCATTAAGCCTGCTAATCCATACAAGATGTATCCCCACTGTCATATAGGCTACACCAAGTTTTGTTTCCGATAACTGAATGTTTGTTTCTGGATGAGCCTTCATGATTACTGGTTTCTTCATTGTCGATTGATGTCTTGCAGCCACAACCAGGTTCGTCTTGGGGATTCAGATCATCAGAGGCAATTTTTTGAAACCAATGATGCAGGTTCTGAATTTGATTCCAGACCCTAATCACTTTGATGTTGGTGGTAACTTTAACAGATCGTTGGCCGTTTGAAATTATCGTGTATAATGACACAAAAAGCGCACGTATTCATGGTTACTTTGAAACCCAATAAAATAAATAAATGTTGTCCCAAAATTCATGCAACATCTGAAAGACGAGATGTAGTTTTAAAATATTATATAGATGTATGAAATAATAAGAGGGAACAATGTAAATTAAATAAAACGGTTTCAGTGATGCAAGACAAAAAAGATTTAAAGGATCGTTCTTATGTTTTTAGTGCTAGTAGCAAGTGGTGAGAGTAGTTTTTAAAAATTCAAACTGTTTAAAACTTATATAGGTTTTTACATGTTGGGAAAAAGACAAGTTGGCTTGGTAATTATATTGTTCGATTGAATATCCCCAGGTATCAGTTTTTGATTTGGTTAAATTAATTTAAAAATTGCAAAAGAAAAGGCATGCAAAATAATGCTTTGACGATTCTAACTTTTATGTGAAGCTATTATTTTTATTCATTTTCTGTTAATTTCTCTTTGATTGTAAGCAAAATTGGTTTCTAAAAGTAAACATAAATGGCGTGTATAGTTAGAAGCATATAGATTTAAAAGTATTAATGTTATATGCATGTTGTATAGTCACTTATGCGGTATGCATTGTGATAAGTGACCTTAAGTTCGAAATGACTTTCGTTCTAAAGGTTTTAATTTTTTCCCCATCACTTTAAAATAAATCTAACGTCTTCATGTTTTATCTTTTTGTTTCTACAGAAGATCTATTTTTAAAATTAAAAGTGGACATTTTTTGCAAAGTGGGGGGGAAATGATTTATAATTCATCATAATAATTATTTTTAAAAAGTGACATGGATAGACTAAGGCTTACGATATCGGTAGAGACGAAAATGATTTTGTTGTGGTGTTTGTAAAAGAAAATGGTTGTCGTATCCATAAAGAAATTAATTATACTGTCCACGAAGAATAAATAAAAAATAATTATAGTGTCAAAATTAATTATAATAAATTAATTATAACAATTATAACTGTCATCAGTCTACCCTTTCTAAACTAATAAGAATCAACCCCACTTTTCTCTTCTACACACACAAACACGTGACATGCTCGCTATCGAACAAGCAGTCAACACGTGCGTCAACGAAAATTTCGGCTCCTATTCCATTTTCAGGCCATAATAGTAACATTTATCTCTTATCACTCGACAAAAATTCGATGTAAGAAAACCACACTTATTTTCTAAATAAATTATCTGGACTCTCATTACACATATCAATACAAAAATATTATAAGTATATACTAAAGTATATACTTTATACACTTTACTTATTCTTTATCTTATTCTGCCGGATTCCAATTCATATTTCATCTAGATTTAACCCCCAAACTCATAAGTTTACTCAGTATTACAGTCTCTCATGTCCCCAACACCACATAACAACCAGATAATCAATAATACTCATTTTGTTGTGTTCTTTTCTCACTTTTACAAATATTTTTGTATATATAAATGTAAGGGGTTTATAATTATTTATTCAGAATTATAACTTCCCAACAATGTATAACAAAAGAATTGTTTGTGGGAGGGGTCACTTAATTTATGTCGGCAGAAGTATAGGCTAAAGTACTGAAGAATTCTAACGACACATGCCACGGTCACCTGCAGATACTCCTTTCCTCCATCTATTTGTTTGGCTGGTCTGGCGAGTCATAGCTGCTGCTGCTGCTGGTTTTTTTTTCTCTCTATTTATATAATGCGCCCAGACCAAAATTCGCATCACATTTAACTTGACAGATTAAAAAATTATTTAAGCCTGTACAGACTTATTAATATACTTTGCTAGTTGCAATTTTACCTCAGGTTAGCTTTGCTGACGTTCTGCAAGATATGTCAATTTGTTTTTTTTGCATTTAATAGACTATACAGGTTATACGCTCTCCCAGAAATCATAATTAGAGTTAGATCAACATACAACATAACCCACAGGTTGGCTCGTTGGGTTATGAAAAAACACAATGTGCCTGTGCAGGCGTCTGCAATATGGAGTATCGGGACACACTAGCAGTTATAATCGGAAACGAACAGCCATTTAGCCTATTATTATTAGTTATTTTCTGATTTTACTCTGGCTTAACTTAATTTTTACTTTGATTTTCCTCTGGATTAACTTAATTTTAAGACATCGATCTTTTTTTCAAGACTGGTTCAAGTGAGAAATACGGATCTGTATAGGGACTGAAATAGTTATATATTTCCTGTTGATGCTAAAGGTCGGTGTTCGAGCTAGTTCTAAAGCCAGAATTTTGAAAGCTGTTTTTCTAGGTTGACATGTCCTCTACACTTTGAATATTGACGAAACACAATCTTCCGACCACTTTAGTCTTGTTTCATTCGAAGATTAATAAATATCTACTCAAATTGGGAATTTTCATAAAATGTAATTAGGAGTTCACGAACAGTTTCAGATACTTTTAACAATATAATGGATACTATTATTACTAGTGACAGTACTAGTAACATCAAATATGGCGCCTAACGATTAGGACAAAATAATGAATCAGTTTAAATGTTTAGATTTGATCTTCAGACAAAGTATTTGTAACGCAAATGGCTGAACAGATGCTACGGAAGAACAAGATCCCAAAGGCAAAAGGGATGTGAGCTCTAGTCACACTGAAAGCAGATTATTAATTTCTGGTCGACGCTGTTTAAAAGTAACCATATTCTGGCGGTTTAAGAAGTTGATACAAAATACGGCTAAAATTAAGATGGGAGAAATACAAGTGACAATGTAATAAAGACTTACTATGCCTCATCTAATAAAAATTCAATATCATACTATAAACGAGTCCAGTAACCCATTACGGGCGTTGGAACCACACGTACTGCAGCCGTAGTAACAGTGGTTTTTACTGGGCAAGATAGCCTGACAGAGCCCAACCGTCTCTAGGCTGATTTGAATTCAGAGTTTTCCTTCTCCAAGACTAGTCGCCAAACAAGGGTATATGACAGTCTCTCCCGCTACTTATCCATAGCTGAGGGTGAAGAGATGGATTCATATATTTCCCATTAGCATGTAAGTGAATATAATGAACTCGACTAGAATTCGAACTCGGCTCTACGATTCCTCAATCCGAGCTGCTATCTATAACTCCATCGCGCCTCAAACTATGTTCGTTAATATGCAACATCAATTTATGAGACTGAATACGATTTAGCTTTTGTTAAATAATCAAGTTTTCATATTGGAGATATAAAGTTCAATATCTGTATCATTCAAGATACTATAAACAAGACTTGAAATTCAGACAGCTTGCTTGTGTCTTCGAAGAAAAAATCCTCACATGAATAACTGGAGTGACTTGTGTAAAAACACATCAGGCAAACTTTCTCTGCGCATGCGTAGTTCGTAGCAAACACTTGCTAGATGCTATTGGATCAGTCCTCCACTCAATCCTCACTTACCATCATTGAGAGATTTTAAAATCCTTTTCGTGGTCTTGTGGGTGGTTACGTATTTTTCACTCTACAACCTCTTTTCCAGAGACATAAATTTAGATACGTGCTGCTACTCTATCGCTATTTCCAAGACAAATGTCTAGATGAGCTTCATTATTTAGTTCCGCCAGTCCAAACCATTACAACTAGGATAAGTCATGCCATTTCCAAAGAGTCGAATAATCTTCATTCCCACTTAACTTTTTCCCAATAACTGTTAGTATGTGGAACAGACTCCTGCCTGTTTGCTTCCCTGAACGCTTCAAATTTAATCTTTTCAATTCAACGGTCAAGCGTCAACATTTCCAGCTTGTTCTCATAATCTTTTCAATTCAACGGTCAAGCGTCAACATTTCCAGCTTGTTCTCATAATCTTTTCAATTCAACGGTCAAGCGTCAACATTTCCAGCTTGTTCTCATAATCTTTTCAATTCAAGGGTCAAGCGTCAACATTTCCAGCTTGTTCTCATAATCTTTTCAATTCAACGGTCAAGCGTCAACATTTCCAGCTTGTTCTCATAATCTTTTCAATTCAACGGTCAAGCGTCAACATTTCCAGCTTGTTCTCATAATCTTTTCAATTCAACGGTCAAGCGTCAACATTTCCAGCTTGTTCTCATAATCTTTTCAATTCAACGGTCAAGCGTCAACATTTCCAGCTTGTTCTCATAATCTTTTCAATTCAACGGTCAAGCGTCAACATTTCCAGCTTGTTCTCATAATCTTTTCCCTACAATCTTCTTTTCTCATTATATCACATAACTTATTTAGCTTCACAATTTTGACTACCTTGAGCGGTTTATCAATATTCTACCTTGTGTTGCTCTCGATCCTTGTATCGGGTGAAATTTTGTACAGTCCGACCGATTTAATCAGTGTAGTGCTGTCCTCACAGTCGCTCAACGAACTAATGTCGGGAAATTAGAAAAAGTACTGGACCATGAGAGTCTCCGGATTAAAGATGTCATACTATACATAAAAAAAAATCATTCGAATGAAGCAAAGGCTGTTAACCATAAAATATTCGTGATCATTCTTCTTCTTCTTCTTCTTCTTCTCCTACTACTACTACTACTACTACTACTACTACTACTACTACTACTACTACTAATAATAATAATAATTATAACTATAAACTTAAAAAGATAGCACAACAGGTCTGATAGTCCAGTCATTGCCATCTACCAACAGCACATTAGAAGCGACAAAGAAGGGGAAACACATGCTTAAAAATACAAACGTCTCTTCATTGTTCTGTAAATCAATTAATTATGCATTAGTAAGGAGGACACTCAAAAAATTCAATTAGAAAATAAAATTGCAGTTAACAGCAGATATCAATGCTAAAAGCTTTTGGATATATTTTTATAACATTATAATGATATAAAATGATATTCAATGTTGACAAACAACTTGTATGTGGATACATTTTTTTATACCATAGATACTAGCAATAAATATTTATATAAAAAAGATTATCAACAATATATATTTGTAGTGAAATTACCACCAGTACCTATTTATCGTGACATGACCACCAGTACCTATTTTATCTGTAGTTGAAGGCATACAACTGCGTTCAAAATATTTATAATTTATGCATTAAATAATAACCCATAGATATGCCGCTCAATAAAATCAACCGACCAAATTAAATAAAGAAAGTGTTAATTATCATATTTCGTTTGTATTATTATACTTACACCATTAAATATTTCTTATTAAGACTACACAGAAGGAAAGAAAAACCTTGATCAAGTGTTACGTGGACTTGATCCCAACATATGATTCTAGTTATTAAATTCTGTTTTTAAAGGTTGATATTATAAAATAGGTGTCTTCACTAATTCACCGATAAACAACATAGCATGATGAAAAAAGACCCCAAACTTAATAAAAAAAAGTTTTATCATCAAAATGTTTATATCATTATTAAGAGGAAAGACCAAAGTATTTTTTAATTATTTAAAAAAAAATTTTCATCCTTTCTAACACGTTCGGGATTTTGGTTAAAATATATTTTTTTTTTTACGTCAGCGGTCACGTAATATTTATCATTAGTTTTTTTTAGCGCCATTTTTCAGTTGAAAAATACATTAATTTAGAAATTCTTGTAAAAAATCAAATAATTGTCAGCTTTTAATGAAACTTTCAGAACTTATTCACAAATGAATGTAATTATTTTAGAAATGTTTGTTTTTTAGAAAGTCATGGTAAAAATGTTTTTTTTTTTTGCATCTGTTACCCATTTCTCACCTTATTTTAATTTTATGAAAACTCGAAAATTCGACGTTGTGCCCTTTAGTAATCATATCAGATAAAAGCAGAAGATTTTGAAGAATATAAATCATCGATTTCTGTTTTTTTTTTTTTTTTTTTTGTAAATCGAAACGCGTAGCTACCAAAATTCAGCTCTGAATTGTAAAATACAAAACCCAATAAAAATAAGACATTATTTAATTAGAGAAGCTTTTAATGGCTTTTATGAATAATATATGTTAAGGACACTATTGTCCGAAGTCAAAATATTTTTCCGATGAAAAATGAATTTTTACTAGAATAGTTTTTCAATTTTAAATACAAAATCTGATAAAGTTGTTAAATATTTTAAAATTAAGTTTGTCTTTTTGAAAATTCTGTTATTAAAAATATCTATTTTTTACAGATCATAAATTTGAAAGCTTAATCGATACGAAAATATTTAAAAAATATTCTTAATATGCAAAAAAAAAAAAAAACAGTGTCTTAAAAACGTTTTCACCAAATCTATGGATGCACTTTGATGTAGTGTACTATGTTTAGCAGGCTTCTCTTGCTAGATCAATTATAACTGAATTGTGAGTTCGATCCTCATTGGGTGCTCCATATTTTCGGCTTAGAGCTACATCTAAGCTACGCTTGTATATGTGTTTACTATTAAGTCAATAAACAAATGGTAACAAAAAAAACAAAAAAACAAATACTTATAATCAGAAAGGATGGCTTGGGAAACTTAATCCACAAAGGGCATATTGAAGGCAAGCTTCTACTCTAATAGCTTCATATCTCGCCTGTGGAACTCCCTTCCCTATTCCTGTTTCTCTGAGAGCTATAATCTCCAACTATTCAAATGTAATGTCAATCGACATCTCCAGTTGCCGTGATCTATCCACTATCCTTCTCCTCATCCTTTCCTCTATTACTCCTATCTGTTCTTGCTCCAAATCTTCTGTAACCCCTTGCGTCCTAGTGGCTTCCCGCCTTGCTTGGGGTGAAACGCTTAGAGAGAGAGAGAGTGTCACTAACCTGACGAGCTTATGGATGGCGGGACGGAAGACGGGAGCCTTAGCAAAAAAAAAAAAAAAAGAAAGAAAAAAAGACTGCTAAGAGCTATAAGGGATAGGAAGTTGTGGGGAGGTATGAACGCCTATCTCTAGAAGGGATACGACACGTAGAAAAAGAAGCCAGTCCACCAGGAGCCGACAATAACTTTTGCCCCATAAAAATCTCCCCGAAAAGACCAAGTGACCACGACGACTGAAGAATACCAAATTGTCAACGTGACACTTCCTTTACCCTTTATGAGATGCCGGCGGCGAAACATCAAACGATCAGCTAACGACAACAACAGCTGCAAACTAAGTTAGAATATCTATGTCATTGTATAATTTTTTTTTTTTTTTTAAATCAAACTTTCCGACGAATTCTCTTCTCACGAACTGTAAATACAATATATTTTTAATATTACAAACTTTCAGCTTTCTCCTCTTCAATATGAAGTGACCCTTCAGGACGTCGGAGATCATGGCTCTCCACAATTTCCTGTCCTTTGTAGTTCTTAAATGTTGTGCATTTGTTATCTATCCTTAAACTTGTTCCGCCATCCATTTACTCACTCTCGCTAGGTAGGTTAAGCGTTGTTTTCCTCTGTCCCTCTTGCCTTCAGTCTATCTTGTGAATATCAAATTTTCCAAGCCCTCTTTCTTCATTATGTGCCCTATAAATTTCAAAAGTCTCTTCCTTATGTAAAGTATAAGTGACATTTTTGTTTCCATTTTCTCTAAAATTTCGTCGTGGCTCACACGGCATCCATCTGCGAGTTCATATCTCTGTTGCTTCAAGTTTCTTCTTCATCTGTGAAGAGATTGTCCAGTATTCACTGCCATATAGCAGAACTGATATTACATATTTGAGTGCTCTCTACTTTGTTTTAAACGAAATTTTTTACTGTTTCTTAATACTGTGCTTAGCTTTTGGAAGGCATTTTCCCTATCCCAATGCACATTCGGATTTCAGTGTTCCTTTTTCTAACAACCGTATATTCTGTCTTCTCGCAATTGATAGTTTGTTCTTTTCTTCTCGCTTTCTTCACTGTCTTCTGTAGAAGTTTTTATAGTAGTTTCCTTTCTGTGTCTGCTATCAATACCATGTCATCTGCATATCTTATGTTGTTAAGATTGTGGCTGCCAATAATAAATCCTGGTAGGACTTCTAATATCACCTAACGTGTATACTAGCTCATTAGAATCGTACGGGTACACGTGTACCGAAGTCTCAGTAGACGTAGTGTTTACTAGGCAACATATCCTGACGAAACTCAACTCTCTCCAAACTGGTTTGAAATCAAAATTTTCTGTCTCCTAGACAGGTCTCCATCCAAGGCTAGAGTGGGGGGGTGCGAGATATAATATGGCCTGTGCGTCCCAAAAAAGGATAGTCACAGGACGGCCACTAACGTTTATAAATTAAAGATGTGAAATCTGACAGCTGGAATACAAATGAACAGAACGAGGAAGGATTATTTAAAAAAAAAATGTCTTTACATCACATCTATGTGTTTGGATTAAAGGAACATGAACAAACAATTAACCAAATAACGGAAGCAGAAGTAAGTAAATGAAGGGATACTGACCGACTACAAGATCTAGATAATATAACTGTGACTAAATTTTAAAAGTAGAGTCTATGCAAGTTCAGTTAGCATGTAAGCCCACAGTTCGAAAATTCAGTTCACATGTCCGACGAAAGTGTTGAAAAGTCTAATGATGGACCTTCCGTAGTATTTTAACGGAAGTGTACGGAGTAGGTTGTTTACCCAGAATGCTCATTTTGGTTGTCATACTCACAAATCTTAGGCAGTTGTTCTCTCCAGCCTTCTCCAGGGGTTTGTTTACGTAATCGGTTATATTATTGGAATTTGTAACCAAACCCTTTGCAGATTGAATAGATTGTTCTCCTTCTATTATCTTTGATTAGAGGACGTTTCAGATCAGTTAACACACGCCAGCCTTATTCACCTTTGTATCGCTTGTCCACGTCTTTCACTAAACAAGACTAGACTTTTCAGCTCACTAAAAGAAACGAGTAAGTAACATATTCGATTACAGTGTAACCCGGATATAAGAGAGTTGTTGGGACCAGATAAAATCTCTCTTATATCCGGGTTTCTCTTATATCCGGGTCTCTTATATCCGGGTTACACTGTATTACAAAGACGGGATTTTTAAAAACACCAGAGTGTGAAACGTTGTACGTATAACAACCAAAATGTGTATGCACGTTCTAATAGTAAAGCATATGATTACCAAGATTTTATTCTTCAAGATATACACATGCAAAATAACATATAAACATTCCCCAAACTAAGCCTCGCATAATGTATGATGTGCATTTTTTAGACATTTTCAGGATAGACATTTATTAATTTAAAAGTACAAAACTCTAATCTCCAATAAATTAGGATCCTCTAACTTCAGTGTACTTGCAGTAGCGCTCCAGCAACTTCGTTAAATGTTGCTATCACATCTGATCTGGCGATTCTGTTATTTATCTCGGGATTCTTGAGAAAATCCATAGAAGAATCCATAAAATCATCAGTCTTGATCTGACTTCTAGATTTCAGTCACTTTCCCACAACCGTTTACCGGTTTCGTTTCCATAAATATTTCCATGGCAACTGTTCTAATGAACTTGATTCTTTGGTACCACGACCTCTTGAATTTAAGCGTAGTACTAAATTGGCAACTCGGTTTCTTCATTTTACTGTAGCTACATGTAAGTTTTGTTCTAACATTTTTTTTCTCTTGCCCTTCTATCTTGTGGAAATTTCTCTTGGTTCCATGTTTTCCCGTCACCTACGATCTTCAAAAATTTAATTTAAACACCAATTGCCATCTTCAGTCTTCCTGAACCTTGTTCTTTTATTGTCATTTTTTCTTACTGACGTTTTCTCATTTCCTTTCACTCTCAGCAACACCTTGCATCTTAGTGGCTTTATCACCCTGCTGGTGGGGGGTGAAGTGAGAAAAAATAGGGAAGGTTTTGGATGAAACAAATGTGTTTTTGAAGCGATGGAGTGCAAATAGAAGGTCTGTATACATATGGATGAATAAAAGTGGTTTCACATACATAGAGAGAAAGGAGTCAATTAAAATTTCACTTGATGTATTTTTTGTAAGTGTGATGAAAAAGTGAGTAGGCGATTGGCAAACGTTTATTTGAAGTCTTCGCTAGTAAGCAGATCTTTCTGAAGCGAATTCTACTGAATTTTGTGTTGCCAATTTTAATTTTCTTTTCTTTCAGAGACTGCGAGCTTAGAACGCTTGAAAACTAGAATAGATTGATCTGATTTGTTTATTATTCTCGCTCTTCATCACGTGGTATGGTTTTCTACGACGTCCGCAACGAAAACGATTTCGAAAATGAACAATATCATGGGCTTTAGCGACATTTCGTGTATGTAGCCCACAAAAGACTTTATATCTAATGAATGTTATTTTCTTATGAAATACACATAGCTTGTCCCCATACGGTCACCGAAGTTAAGTAACGGCAAGCCCGATTAGTACCTAGGTGGGTGACAGCTCGGGAATACCAAGTGCTGCAAACTTGAATATGCAAGTGGTGTAACGAATAATGGTTCTGAATTGTTAATCGGAGAGCCGAGTTCCAATTCCCATTAGGTTCGTTATATTAATTTACGCTTAGGAAAGGTGTGAATCCACCTCTTCTTCCCCCCAGCTATGGGTTAATTACTAATACTTGCATCAGTAAATCATTATTTTTCCCCAAAAAAAATTCTTACAATATATATAAATATTTCTGATTTTAAATAACCTGTAAAGGGTTAATAAGCCGTAGAAATCGAATTAATCAACCAATTAAAGCTTGTTGCTTTTGTAGAATGCTTAATTAATATTAACATTTTATAGATAAGTATTTCACGAACATTCCAGCATCTTATTTATGATAAAACTTCCCATCATATTTCATTAAGAATAGAAATGAAAAAATAAACTTCTTTGGGTACATTTTCCGTGGTGTCTTTTCGCGCCATTTTTAAGCGTCTTTTTTTGCGTGTCGTGAATTAAAAACGTAATAGCGCGTTCTGTGTTTCTTTTTTTTTTTAATTATTAGTTTATGTGAAGCCAAAGCAAATGATAATCATAAAAAGTTGTGTTGTTCTTGTTATAAAGCTTTTCGTCTTGTTAAACACAAAGTGAGCCTGCAAATAGTATGATTAGAGAAAATACTATTAATAAACTTTATTAGCATTTAATGCGCCCAGAAATGGAAGTTAGAAAAACCAAATTGCGGAAAAAACCGCATTTCACTGCACAAGATCATCGCGAATAAAGATAGAGAGTTATAAAAACACGGAAGTTGTGTATGTTTTGCTGCACGAAAGTTTTTACAATTAGAGTTTCTTTTATTCCAATTATTCCTTTGCTTTGCTTTTATGCAAATATCTTGAGGTGAGCACGCGGGATAAATGCAATTGTTACGTTTTAGTACACGGAGAAAATGTGTAACACACTCACAGCAGAAGTCCAAAGAAGAATTCTGGCAACAGAGATGAACTACTACAGGATGATCTCATCTATCTCATAAAATGAACATGTGACAAAGAAAGAGGATGACACGAAGATTCATAGAGCAAGTGTGTCTTAGATGATCTCTTAATGAACATGAGGTTCGCTTGTCAGTCTAACCATCTTTCTACTTTACATAAATTATCTGCCTAAGAGTATACACCGTTCATTTATAAATACTTATGCTAATGATACAGCAGTATATGGGTGCACCTCCAAAACTCTAGCTAGGTGGGTAAGGATTATCAGCTAATCTCTCATCTGACCCAGTTCTAACAGCTCAGTGGTGGTGGTGGGCTTCTGGTAATATTCAATGCCTCGAAAACAAATCTAGTTCCATCATCACCAAGTGGGCCCAGAACTTTCACCGATCACGATGAACGAGCACCTATTGAGAGTTAAACACAACCCAGATCTCAAGTAGAGCTCGTACATACGAACCATCGCTAAAGATGCTGGAAAAATGGTCGGTTACCTGTACCGCTCCAGTAAGTACCTGACTCCTCCTACTATCTTCTACCTTTACAAGAAATGGAGTACTGCTGCCATATATGGACAGGAACTGCCAAATTTTCAGTTTACAGTCTCGATGGAGTCCAAAAAGTGTCTCCGCGTCCTTGTGGGTGACGAATTATTTTCCACCCTACAACCCCTTTCCTCACAGACGAACATTGAACAAGTGTATCTTAAAATGATTTCCTCACAATTGTAAAAAAATGATACGGCCATTTTGCAAGGAACAGTTTCTGAAACATGCAGACTAGGAAGACATACATAGACTATACAGGAATAAACAGACACAAACCTAGCAGAGTCTCAGAGAACGGTGGATAATAGAAAGGTATGAGGAAGAGTGGTTCCCATGAATTCACTGGTACTATAACGACATTAAGTGAAGTCAAGGTCAGAAGACACGTTACGGAATAACATAACCAAGTCAGTATATGTCAACGAGCCTTGACCTTGACTTGGTCAGGGAATATATACACGTATATATAGAAGCGATCAGTGTTGACATTCACCTTAGCATTCGTGTTCATTTCCTTCTCTGCGTTGGGATGAAGTCGAGAGTAGTCAAACGAATTTTAAAATATGACATTTTGTCGCCGATTCAACGTCTAAAAGGCCTAAAACAGTTGCGTCTTTTATACAATCATTATTACTCCTGCAAACTAGGGCATTAATGTTTCGCCGGCGTTGCCCCCTATGGGATACAGGAATAAAAATATGTGACAATTTTATTGCAAATTATAGTCTAGTTATAGTTTATATAACAATTGTTACCTTGAAAAAATGTTAATGAACTTGTGTTCGTCTTGTCTTGTCGAATTTTTGGTCTGCCATCGTCCGTCAATCGGCAAAATAGCTTATAGGCTATGAAGTCTTTGGAGCACGTGATCTCATTGAGACTTACGGGCGGAGCATTTGCAGTTTACCAACAACTAGATGGCAAAGCAAAATTCGACATTGACCAAATAAAGACTGCCTTAGTTACAGAACTTTTTACTGATACATGTTCTAGGTTATACTCACAAAGGTATCATTCCCACTATGTACAACTCGAAAAAAAAAATAAATAAAGGTATAATTTCTACATGGTATCACTCACAAAAAGGTATAATTTTTAGCAGATACCACTAAAAGAAATGTTGGTATAATTTCTAATAGGTACCACTCAGAAAAAATCAAAGTATAATTTCTTGTAGGTACCACTCACAAAACAATCAAGGTAAACTTTCTAGTAGGTGCCATTCAAAAAACACAAGGTATAATTTCTTGTAGATACCACTCACCAAAAATTAAGGTAACATTTCTAGTAGGTACCACTCACAAAACAATGAAGGTATAATTTCTAGTAGGTACCACTAAAAAGAACCATGTATAATTTCTAGTAGGTACCACTCATAAAAGAAATGATTGTTTAATTCTAGTAGGTACCACTCACAAAAAAGGTATAATTTCTAGTAGGTGCTACTAAAAAAGTCAATGTATAATTTCTAGTTGGAACCACGCACAAAAAATCAAGGTATAATTTCTAGTAGATAGCACTCACAAAAAAACAAGGTATAATTTCTAGTAGGGACTATTCACAAAAAATAAGGTATAATTTGTAGTAGTTACCATTCACAAAAAACGGTATAATTTCCAGTAGGTATCTCTTATAAAAATCATTTTATAATTTCTAGTGGTTACTACTGACAAAAAACAACGTATAATTTCTAGTTGGTACTACTCACAAAAAATCAAGGTAAAATTTTTTAGTAGGCACCACTCACAAAAAATGAAGGTATAATTTATAGTAGTTAATACTGACGAAAAAAAAAACAAGGTATAATATCCTTTTGCGTTTCATTTAGCTTCGTGTGGCCCTCCTAATATTGTAACAAATCAATCCGTCTACTTTGCTATATCATATTTGAAAAGTACTATTAAATAAGCAGTTGCTGATCTAGGTTTAAAATAGCAATATATCATGGGGAAAAACAAGCATTACTATTGACACTTAATAATTTAAAATTTAATCGTGATATAACTTGACGACGCAAAATAATCCATCCTTGGGACCATCCAGGCTGTAACTTCTGATAATGTAACCAAGCAACTAAAATAATTAACTCTGGGACCACGGTGGTTGGCCTGAATGATTAGGAGTTCTAAATACACCGATGAGCCCAAACATTATGGTCAACTTGTTATATACTACAAAACGTTTCTTAAATGAAAATTAGTTTTGGTTTGGTTTGGTTTGTTTTACGGCATATCAACCTCAATGGTTTATTTAATGCCGACAAAATTTTTATTGCTGGTAATATTTTTCTTCAAAAATCTATTTCTGGGAATATTTTCCTTGAAGAAATCTATAGCTGTTAATATTTTTTTCAAAGAATGTATAGCTGTTTGTATTGCTGGTACTTTTTTTTTTTTTTAAAGTATTGCGGATAATAATTTTTCCTCCAAAAATTATTGCTGGTAATATTTTTTTATTACAAAGTATTTCTGGTATTAAAACCTATTTTTACACAAATTTGGGTGTCAACTATTTGCTCATAGCTAGAACCCTAACAGGTGCTACCACCCCGGGTCAGGGTGGACCTGGGAATACCTGCAATTAAGAGGTGGTACCACGATCCTCAAAACCTTCTGATCAGAGGCTTTGCTGTTGGACGTAGTTTATCGTCTTACCCAGGACGTGGATGTAGTTTATCGTCATACCCAGGACGGCGAAAATTGGGTATGGACGCTACAAGACTTCAAAATGTTCTTTTAATTTCATGGTAGAATTTCCGGAAAAGGTAGATGTTGACCCAACATATGCAATACAGAGTTCGCAGTTAACCTGGAAAACAGGGAAACAATAGAATTATCAGGGAATTGAAAAATAGTCATTTTTTAACATAAAATCAGGGAAATATCAAGGAATTTTGGTTTAACAAACGCCAGGGAATTTTCTAATGCAATTTAAAATGCATTGACTAACATGTTTATTACATGCTTCTTTTCGATTGAAAATTGCTTGAAAATAAATACTAAATCTGTTATTTAAGGTTTATATATTTGTTTTCTAGGATTAGTAAAATGTTAATAAAAATGTGCATTTCATTGTCTATTGATCTTTTAATCTGTATTCCAGCACATTACTAATGTCACGCGATATACCAAAATGAAGAAATTTCAGAGGAAATTTTCGCTGAATTATCACGAAATTCTGTTTAATGTATAGACTGGAAACCTTTTCATAGATACTCAGGGCAATTGATAATTTGGTGACAAAGAGAATATAGTGAAGTTTTCTTTACATTCCTGAAACCATTGTAGATAACTTATTCATTGTCCTACTGAACGATATCACTTCCATTATGAGGAGATGTATCTGGTTTTCAATGATGTGATATATATCTTCCAAACGAAGGTTAAACCTCTGTGTTTCTCAGTAGAACTTTACCCAACATATCATACTTCATCTACTGGCTTGTTGCCTTCCTACAATAAATTCTGCTGTCATCGCTTCCTCACGATAATGACGCATACGTACAGTAGAAAGCGAGACTCATTGGAGGAGGTCAAGCTTCTTCCATTGAGACAATATCCAGTAATCTTACGGAATGCACATTTGTTTGTATGGCTATAGTGTTCGTCTGCGGCTACACAGTCTCATTCTAAACAAGGATCAATGTACCGTGTGTTGTAACGTATTTTTCTTTTCACATTGTTTAAAGCTACTTATAATTTATATTAAAGTCAACAGTCAATCGTTATCTATCTTCCATGTACTCATAATTTTAAATTCACTTGTTTAAAGCTATTTTCAATATATATTACAATATTCCAACTCAAACATTAGTTGTTATCTATCCTCCTTATCCTCATATTCTTCAGTACACTCGTTTAAACTATTTCTCAAGGATCAATCGTTCAAACTTTATACCATTTTTTTCAATCACATCACGCACTTCATTCATCATTACAATTTTAACAGTCATCCTCTATCTTAAGTGGTTCTTGAGCCTTCTATTGAGTGAATTCTAATATAAAAAATACACCTTAGGTTGGTGCTGTTTTGGTGAGAAAGCCTCTGTTCACTCCCTCATCCATTAGTCTTGGCGGAAATAATCAAAATTAAATACGCAAGTCTGTTTTAACTGTTTATTCTCCTTTGATGCATGCAATGTTGTTACGAGATAGTAGCTCCCTTTCTAACCATAATATTTTATATCACTATATATAATTACATTGTTTAAAATTTGCTATAATTATGATTTATGAGAGAAGAATACTCAATATGAGTGATAAAACATGTGTAGAAATAAATAATGTGAACATATACATCAACACTAAATGGAGACTGGCTGTTTCACGGCTTACGAAATCATCATATGACTGCTCTGATGATCGTTTAAGATCGTTTGAAACTCTTACTCACAATATAACGTTAATACACACACACACACACACACACACACACACACACATATATATATATGAAACTGGCCACTCGTATTAGAGGATAGCTGTCTACTAGGGCGGCTAGCCAATCGCTATTGCAGACGCTCACTCAGGAAAATTTGTGTTTGCTCAACACCCAATACTGCAACTATGCTGAGCAGACCTTAGTTACAATTTCTGGAAGAGAGCGTATTATCTAGCGTGATCAACAATTTTATCAAGGCCAACACGCTCAAGTCCTCGCCCACGATGACTTGTGGCTTCATGCTACCGCAGCTATTGATGGCCTGCAAGAGTTCCGTCTACCCAATTTCACTCACAAGGCTTGGGTCAACCTGTTGTATGGTTTTTCAGACACTTTCCAAAGGTACCACACGCTGGGATCGACCTCGATACAGTCCGATAACATCAGGAAGTCGCCTTCCTGACAAATCGACCATGGTGAGATTCGAACCCGGCTCTCATAGTCAGAAATTGAGAGTTCTAACCACGCACACACTTGAATATGAATATATATATATATATATATATATATATATATATATATATATATATATATATATATATATATATATATATATATATATATATATATATAATTCTAACCACACACACACACACACACATATATATATATATATATATATATATATACATACAATTCTAACCACTCACACACATATATATATATACATACAGACAAATGATAAAGTTATCTTAGCCGACGCGTTTCGTTCTTTGAGGGGCTTTATCAAGGCAATCCCTTCAGAGGCTGAAACACGTCGGCTAAGATAAGTTTTCCTTTTTATTTATTCATATTGTCCTTTTACAGATAGGTTGGTGCAAAAATAATGTCGTTTTCTCACATATGTTACTATGTGAGAAAACGACATTATTTTTGCACCAACCTAATACATTATCTGCTTTTTTACACACAGATACACACACACATATATATGACTCATGTACTATTCATTTAAGTAAAATTTTATCGTATGTGTATATTCTTTTCAGAATACGAAGCTATTTTAAGAATCAAATATAGTCAGATCAGCTGAACAGGCATGCACACACTTTTATCTTTGATATTGGAAGTAAGAATCCAACTATATTTTGTTCACATCTAAAGACAGATTAATTTCCTTTTTGCGGGAATGAGTTTAATTAAATTCGTTTTTTGTTGTAGTTTCCTGAAATGTCAAAATCTTTAAATAAAAATATGTGACTGGTATTCTTTAGAAAATTTGCTATTCAGAAGACACTTTTTAATTAGTTGAATATATTTTCTAAGTGATTAAAAGACAGGCCGTATTTAGATCGACACCATCCATTCTACGATTCAGAATTACACGAAGAATAACTAAAAAAAAAAAAACGCTAAAAAAAGAAATACATAAAAAATTTCTGTTCGGATAAATGATGTGAAAACAATTAAGACAGGGATAAGAAGACAGACCTCACTAAAAGCTACAAAGAACAGAATGTGGTGGAGAGCTATGATCGCTCACATCATCAAAGAATACTGCAAATGGATAAAGAACATTTTCCTTTTTACTGTCCACACACACATATGAATATATATATATATATATATATATAATATATATATATATATATATATATATATGAAATTGAACTGATATATGCACATTATTTTCGTCCTTTGGAATTAAAGATGACCATGACAATTTGAAGTCATGTCTTGCTCGTGGCTTAGATAAAAGAATTTTTTTTTCTTTTTATATGCCGTGTCCTTTCAGGACGTAGGCAATCATGGCTCTCTACCTCCCTCTATCCCCTGCAGCTCTCAACAAGCTCCTTCCCTCTGCTACCTCCCCCAGACCACGTTCTGTCATCCACTTGCTTAAGTCCGCTAGTTATGTTATGCGTTGTTTTCCCTTGTCTTTCCTTCCCTCTATTTGACCCGTGAGTATCAGATTCTCCAGGCCCTCCTTCCTCATTATGTGTCTCAGAAACTTCAGTTGCCTCTTCTTGATATTAAGTATAAGCCTCCTCCTTGTTTGCATCCTTTCTAAGACCTCATCGTTGCTCACACGCTTTGTCTATGATATCCTTAGCATCCTTCCGTAGAACCACCTCTCCGTCACCTCGAGTCTCTTCTTCATCTTTGAGAAAATCGTCAAAGCTTCGCTGCCGTACAGAAGGTCATATGCCACGTAACAGCTCAGTATTCTTTTCTTCTTTACCAAAGAAATCCTTTTGTCTAGCAATATTTTGTCCCGCTTTAGGAATGCGTCCTTGGCCATGCCAATACGTCTATGGATCTCAGTGTCGCATTTACCGTCCTCTGTCAGAACCCTTCCCAGATATTTAAACTTCCACGTCTGCATGATTCTAGTGTTCCCGACCTTCAAATCGCATTTCCAGCAGATCCTTGTGGCGTACTTTGTCGAAGGCCTTTGCATAGTCTATCTCGGTACTGTCTGCTTGTATCCAGTAGCAATAAATAAATAAATAAAAACTTTTAATGACAGATCTCTTTTTGCTTCACAAAGCTTCGCTAGTTGCTTATAAGAGGCTTCCAATTCCATTTTTTTAAGCAAAGCTGTCCATCTCTTAGACTCAAAGCTTAAACTCCCAAGCTGTTTGAACTAAACAGCACTTTGTCTCACCTGGAGCTTGAACACGTTTCGTTTCTTCTATTTTCCTTCAGTTAACAGTTGCTCAGTCCTCAACTCTCCTCTAATATAAATGCATGCATGTACATATTAATTTATCTTCACGCACATCATTACATGTTGGCGAATACAAGACACGCATATATTTACGTGACAATAGTATGCAGAAACGGGTGTAGATGGAGCGACTGTCCCGGGCATCCATATTGTGAGGGTATCCAATGAAAGAGTGAAATAAAAATTTAGCTTTTGAAATTGTTTCTGTTAACTTTGTTGAAGAAGCACCCTACAGTTCCACAAGCTGGTGTGAATGTGGATCCATGTTTTGATAAGCGAGATCGAATTAGGCCCCGCCCTACTTGTGTCTTAGGGACATTCAATGAAGGAGTTGACCCTGGAATCACCAAACCTATGTACGTCATTGGATACACAGCGAGTCAGCCTCTAAAATCTAAATTTTGACGTTTGATATTTTTTCTTTTCTTTTAAAATCATTTCACCCTAAGCAAGGCAGTAAGGAAAGGAGATATGTTGTATGATCTTGGATAGAAATTTATCTTAGAACATTCTGAAATTGATACACATTCAATACATCTCTGCCTTAATAAATTACTTTCTCTTTTAGTCAAAATTGCATATCTTAAGTAGAAATTATAGTCAGACATCTTACAATGAAAGACTAAAGCATTAAGTATATTGTTTCATAAAAGTTTTTTGTGTTCATATAATCTTTTATTTAAATTCTTAAATGTTTAGTATAATTTTTACAAACGTTCCCTGTCCTGACTATGTCGATAAATTACATCCGGTAGCAAGACCTCTCACCGGGAGATTTTGAGGTACGTGGAACTACCTCTTAATTGCTGTTGTCCTCAAGTCCATTCTAATCCAGGGTGCTAGCACCTGTTAGGGTCCCAGCTATGGGTAAATAATGAACCCCCAAACTGGGATCAAGAAACAGAAAATATAGATTTAAAGAAAATTTACCATCAACAGATTTTTGTAAATAGAAAAAATTACTCAAGCTCATAAAAAAAATAAATTTCCTCCATAAGGAGTAGACATGTCGTTAAACAAACAACAGGTTTTCAACTTGACAAAAATGGTGCAAAACAATCTTTCTTTCATATTCACTCTTTTGTTTGGTTTAAGATGAATTTAGTAAATATCAGATATCAAATATTAGTACTTTTGAATTATAAGATATGCTTGTGCCATTCCTGGTTACATGAGATTGCAGAGTTTTTGTAGATGCAGATATGCGCATGCGCAAATGCACACATATATAAATGTATCTGATTGCGCATATATATATATATATATATATATATATATATATATATATATGTGTGTGTGTGTGTGGAAAGAGAGTGACGGTAGGGAGAGAAAGAAATGAAAGATAAGGCAAGAAAAAAGATGAGAGAGAGAACCCATACTATGCAAGTAATTTAACTTATTCTGGTTTTAATCCCTTGGCAAATTTTACATTTCAGTGATTTGTTGATGGATATTCATGCTGTCGACGCTAAAAAATCTACCAGATTAAACTTTTACTGAGAATCAGAACATAAGACAAGCAAAAAACTAAAAAACATAAAAAAGTCAGATAAATTAAAATAAAAGTAAATAAAATAAACTGATCCTTTGAATTTGACTTTAGGGAATGTTTTGAATTCTGTCCGAATTGCTGGACATTTTAAGTGAATTTAATTATTATTTATTTTTTTAGCTCGTATAAAATCAGAAGTTATATTTGGTTGTTTATTTTATATAATGTGTGCGTGAGGGAAAGTGTGAGTTGATCTATATATGTGCATATGCTATGCTTGTGTGTATATATACATATATATATATAATCATGTCATTCGCAGACAGTACTGTTTCGCTGTATCACAGCTCCTCAGTGCGACTAGACATCCGAATGACTCAAACCCGGATCGAAACCCAACTGATTTGGTGTCAGCGTTTCTACCACTGAGCTATGGGTTATTTTAAGTTGGTTGTTGATCGTCTAGCGAAGTAGAGGTTACTTCGCTAGACGACTGGATCAACAACCAATTGAAAAAAAAATCTTGACTTATTCCGGACTCTTTTTCTTTCCATATAATTTTCTTTTAGTATATTGCTACTCATATGTACAATGAAACCATGTCGAGTAATCTTACTGTATGAATATAAACAGGAAAAAAGAACCATTTTTGCATCGAATCGTTATATGCGATACTCTTTGACAATAGCAAGAGAGTAGGCCAGTGGTTAGATGCAAGTGAATCACGAAAGCAATACCCAAAAACTCTACCGCATCCTGAAAAGTTACTTGTTACTGTATGGTGGTCTTTCAAAGGGGTTATTCATGATTCATTCTTGCCTCAAGGGTAAGCAATAACAGCAACCTCTTATTGTGGAGAAACTGAGTGTATGCACGAAAAATTGAAATAAAATATTCTACACTTGTGAATTAGGTTGGCCCAATTCTGCTGCAAGACAACACATTTCTTAATCAACTGTCCAAAAGCTGCATAGCTTGAATTATGAAATTTTGCTTCATCCTCCATATCCACCTGATATCTCTCCTACTGAATATCAATTGTTTAAACATTTTAAGCTTTTCATACGCAATAAAACATTCTCCAATAAGGAAGAGATAATCGAAGCATTTGAACTGTTTATCACATCAAAGCATGAAACATTTTTAAGATGTGATAAAGAATTTAGCAATAACATGGTGCCTATTTCAATTAGTTATATTAGTTATTTGACATTTCACAACCTAAAATATATATATATATATATATATATATATATATATATATATAGTTAAATTTAAATTCCCAGATCAATTCTGTGGACAAGACAGCAAAAATCGTCGACAAAATCTAAGATTTTTTTCCAATTGTCATTTTATACCATATATATATATTGCGTCCAGCATGAAACAGCCTGTCGCCTCTGAGTATTGAGTTCAATGTTCACTTTTATATATGATATATTTTGTATAATAGCCTAAATAATGGCTATTCTATAAAATATTAAATGAAGATTATGCATTCTTTTACAGTAACGGACTTCTTGTAGTTCTCAAGGAATGATGTGCAAATTTTAGTCGGTATCTTGTTGCGTTATTCTTTGCATGTGATCTTCAGATTTGGGATGTTTGTTGGAGCTCTCGATTGGATTTGAATTTTCAAATAACGCCACAGATTCTAGATTGAGTTTAAATCTGGAGACTGATTTGGCCCTTTTACGATGTTTACATTATTTTCAGCAAGCCATTTCTTCATAGATTTTACAGTGTGCTTAGGATCATTTTCTTGTCGGAAGATCCAGTCAGGAGGAAGTTCAAGATTTTCAACTAAAAATCATTAAATTTGCTTCCAAAATATTTTAATATGCTACGGCATTCATTCTACCATCTATTACTGATATGTTGCCAGTACCTTTTGCAGAAAAACATCCCAAACTATGATGCTGCTACCACCAAATTTCACTGTTGGAATTGTGTTCTTTTGTTTGAAGGCATCACCATATTTCCTCCATATGTTTACTAGAATTACATCCAAACAACTCAGTTTTGGTTTCATCTGTCTATAATACTCTTTCCCAATACAATTTTTCCTTATCCTTATGTTCTCGAACGAATTTCAACCTGACATTTCTCTCTCTTTTTAATAGCAGTGAAGTTTTCTGAGGGGGAGCCTGACTTTAGATTGTCTCTATGAATTCCATTGCTTATCGTCTAGTTAATGACACAGATTCCTGATGAAAGCAAATCATCCTGCAACTCTTAACAAATAACCATTGGATTTTGTTTAATGTGACGCATTAATTTCCTCGAAGATCTTGAAGGTATTTTCTGTGGAGCACCTGTTCTTTGGTTTTCAACAGTTTTGAGTATTTTATACTTTGCAATGAATGAACTAATGGTAGTAAATGGAATATTCAGAATTTCAGAGATTTTCCTGTAACTTTTACCTTCTTTCCAGAGCTTAACAATCAGTTCTTTTTGCGAATTTGTCAAGTCTTTAACACTTGCTATGATGATAACCTTCTTGCACGAATATCAATTACAAAATTTTCTCTTTGTACATTTTTAGGCTAGAAATAACTACTGATAACAATATTGGAGCATTCTAGAATATTCCACTTGAATAATCTAGGGTATTAAAGCAATTTAAAAGTTTTAAAATCTGAAATTTTCAGTGTACAAATACTTTTCTCACACATTAAAATGGATAAATGAGATTTATTTCTATTAAATCAAACTTTTTTTCTGTTTTCTATGCATATTTAGTTATGGTGAATCTGTGTACAGTTAATTATAAGAAAAGTATGTTTATTGATTAGTTGGAAATGCAATAAATTAAAAAGTTATATGTGTACAAGTATTTGTTTCCCCCCAATATATATATATATATATATATATATATATATATATATATATATATATATATGTATGGGGGTGGTGAAAAGCTCTTAACTGTACCAAAAAGAAGGAAAAGTATATTCTATTCCACGTATTCAACCAGATATTTAACACATTCGCAAGTGGTTTCTTTTTTGTTAATTTTATCTAAAATAAATTCTGATGTTTAATTAGTGAAATACTGATTTTAGGAAGTGGTTCCGAAAATATATATGATAAAAATATAGTTCAAGCCATTTAACATTATTCTATCTTTTTCTCTCTCTCTCACACACACATACATACAAGCGCGCGCACACATACACACACACACACATATATATGTATGTATATATATATATATATATATAGAGAGAGAGAGAGAGAGAATTAATATAAGTAAAAGTTTTGACAATTAGCTGACTGATGTTATTTTCAACATCCCGACTCGAGAGTTTCGTAGACGAACCAGTTTGTCCACTCGTCAGGGAGTATCAGCAATTGACTTTTTTATATGCATTTATCATTGGTGCAAGACCAGTTGCCACCCAAAGCTACAGAACCCTGTCTGTCCGATTATTTACCCATAGCTGGTGGAAAAGAGTAGAATTCATACATTTCCCGAGTGTATTAGCGCATAAGTGAATATAAAGAAATCGACTGGAATTCGAACTCGGCTCTTCGATTCTTTAATCCGAGCCACAATCGATTACTCTGCCGCCCCTCCTCCAGTTCTCCTTCAATTCACCATGCTTCCTTCAAAACGGTAATGATATGATATAGTATACCATTTTTTTTTCTTTTTTTTTTTTTAAAAAACATTTTTCAGAATTATTATCCGAACCGGCACGTTTATTAAAATTATCTAAAAATTTCTGGCGTAGCGTAGCGTTTATTTGAATAGGCGCCCTTATTTTATAAGTTGAAAAGTTACTATTGGATTGGCAAACAGCACTTCTATTTGGTACAAAGAAGTCTTTGATAATTAGTCGTTTCTTTTTTTAGTAATAAAGCACTTTTTTAAAATTAAGATCTAATGCTATCGCATATAGTGTGAACATAACTTCTATATGTACTGGGAAGCCAGAATGTTCGTGTTGACTCGCTTTTTGCGATATTCTGTTTATTACGAAGGTCTGAATCCGAATACACAATATCTCTGGGTTATGCTTCTATAATTAAATTAATTGTTCTTCTCGTAGAATTTGTATTAAACAATTCAGCTTTAGAGTGATCTGCAAAAAAATATTAAATAAATAAATTAAAAAATGAAAACAAAAAAAATGCTTTTGATACACATAAGAGTTCATAGCCTGACATTGCATTACTAAAAATAATTAAAATGATTTCAAAATAAACACTTTATCAAGAAAAGAAAAAGTGAACTATTTGACAATCAAACATGACAGTTATCAAGAAGGCATTTGCGCCTCAACTCTATAACACGTTCAACCACCTATTTTACATCCTGTTCGTCTGCATCCGTTCAGCAAGTGAGTGATCAGAATTCCCCATAATTTCCTGTCTTTATCGTTGATGGAAGTGTTATTCGCCTCTTAACATCTCACTTTGTCCTCGATCTATCAGCCATTCGCTCAAACTCATTAATTAGATTACTCTCTATTTTCTTGAGTTCATCATGTCATGTGAGTGTTTATTTCTCTATACACAGCGTCACCTTCTTCGGTTGCAGACTGACTTTTTATTTTCTCCTGGAACTTCTTCGTTTCACATTGTTGTGATCATTTTTGTTGCGTTTTGAGTAGAGAACCGCAGATGGAAATGCAGTTAATTCATTCTTTCGTTAAATCGTGAGGTACACAAACACCGTTATTATTCTCGAAGCCAAGTGTTTTCATATGACTTACAGCATTTATATATATGGAGTACATCTGCGATGTCCAGTGCGGTGTGACCCAGATTATTTTTAATCGCCGTTTCTATTGCATCATCAACAGCTGCAAGCTTGCTGGAGGTTTCTCGGTCTTCCAGATTAAACTTTCCACTTCTGAACCAAACAAACCCCTTACAAACAGTACTCTCAGCTTTTGGTATCATCAGCACATATTTTTAGTTTGTACAGCTTTTTTGTTTCATTTCCGGAAATAAAAGAGCATCAAATGATGAAAATGCATCTTTTTTTCTCTAGTTTTCATTTTTAATGTAAAACCACCAGAAATTGTTGAGGTAGTAATCTCAATAGAGGCAAGAATCCTGTTTACCATTGCCAATGTCCATATTCAGTATTTTTTTTTACTATTCAACAACGACAAAATATAACACATAGTCAGTTTTTGGAGAGCGTGTGTTTGGGACACCACTCCCAACGCGTCACGGGATTGAAGTCGCGTCATCTAAAGTTGTTCCGGTTCTCTAGGCTATTTTGGCAGACATCATTGTGTAATTCAGCCGCTATCTTTTCTTAGTGCAATGGAGTGGTGCTATCTGTGGGAAGGATCTCCTGGCCAACAGATATTGAATTTTAGCCCACCTCGTCTGAGTGTTATTTTAAAATCGAAATAATCCTAAGCAAGGCAATAATGCCACTAAGATACAATGGGTTACTGGATGTGAAAGAATTAGAAAACAGAAGTATTATTGAGGAGTGAGAACAATAGAAGAGTGATCAGGAAGACAGTAGATAACGATTGACCTTGCATTTTTTAAAGATTAAAGTTAACTGGAAAGCGAGAAGTTAAAAAAGAGTTCCACAAGTGAGAAGTGCAAGAAAAGAAACTGTTAGGATAGAACTTACAGCTGCATTTAGCCAGCTTAACTGTAAATTTATGAGACCTTGTTGCTTAGATTCATAAAGTCTTGGTACCATAGCAAAGAGCTCATCCGAACGATTACCATGAAAGTATTTATAGAAAGGCAGAGGGGAGCAACTTTATAAGCAGTGGAAAAGTGATTGAAGCCGAGATGCCAGGTCAGGACTAATAATATTACTGATTCATCTTTAGATTTTATCAAGAATCTCTAAATATACAGGGGCACCAGGCCATATGTGGCAGCAATATTCAAGGCATGAATGAATGGTAGATTTATAGATATGTAAGGTAGATTCAGGAGACAAACAGCACGCCACAGTGAACCAACTTTCTTCGCAGCAGACTTAGCAATGGATTCAGTATTGTCTTTCCACTTTATGTCAGCTGCGAATATTAGCCCGAGAATGCGCAACGAGTCAGTCTCCTGGAAGGCAGAAAGAGGTTTCTGAAATTAACAAGCCACCCTTTGCCCCAGTTAATAACTGATTGTAGGTAATTTTTTAGATCAGCCGCCATTTTGACCTTATCGATCTGATCAAACTTACTATTGAGACAGGAGTAAATGGTTGTGTCCTCAGCATAGATACTAAGTCGAGAATTAATGTCATCAGGAATTTTCATTGATGAAAATAAAGAACAAAGTAAGACCAAAGATAGAAACGTGGGGGCACCTGTATTAGTACGAAAGGATCTAGAAGAGTGACCATCCAGAACAACTTTCATTCGCGATTTGATAAGAAAAACTGAATCAGTCCAAACATTTGTCTGAGGACAACATAACTTTTCAACTTGTGAAGAAAACCAGCATGCCAACCCTTGTCGAACGCTTTCGAGATATTCAAAGCCACAGTCCGAATTTCATCATTCTTATCTAAAGCTGGATAGATTCTTTCCGCAATTATGGTCAATGTTAACCCAAAGAAACGAAAGTTATATTGCTTATCTGAAAAAGGGCCATGCGATGTGAAATTCTTAACTAATTAAGCATTGGTTAGGGCCTTTAGTAGTTTACCAAAAAGAGACAGAAGGCTAATCGGTCGATAGTTGGAAGGGTGGTACGGTTCACCTGAGGTCTTAAAGACTGGGACAATAGATTAGGATTTCCAACAAGCAGGAAAGTAAAAAAAAAAAAATCAAAAAAAATCAGCGGGACATTTATTATACAGTTTAAAGAGAATAGTAACCAGTTCGGGAGCACATTTCTTATGGACTATTACAGGGATATCATTAGGTCAACATGCTTTGTGGGGATCCAGATTAGAGACAACAACAGAAACTATGGAAGGGTTTATATGAATATCACTCAACAGAGACTCAGTTATAAGTCAAAAGTCAGGCAACGAATTCTCCAGATGAGTCAAGAGTTGAGTTTAAAGAGAATTTATGGGTGAAACATTCTGCTTTATCAGCAAAAGAACAAAAGTATCTATGCTAGCTTTGGTCTAAGAAAAAACTTCAGTGATACAATTCCTAATAGGAAGGTTAAGAATATTAATCCAAGTGGTGTGTCGAAGAAAGTCACGAAGTGAATCCCAATCAACATGCTGAAAAGAGGTCTTGTGAATAAGATATTCCTAATAGATGACTGGAACGATAAATCAATAGATACTACAGCGTGATCGGGGTTACAAAGGGGATAGTGTTGTGAATCTCGACAAGAGCTAGGAGACGGGGTAAGGAACAGATCAAGTAAGCAAGTATATTGATCAAATTTATTAGGGAAAAGTGTACGAGAATTAGTACGATTTTAGTAAGAGACTGAAAAAATAAATCAGCAAACTTAAAAAAGTTTAAAATCACCAAACAAAAAATGTTTGCAAATGGATGAAGAAAGAGCGCCATTTCTATACTCTTAGAAATTTTGTCTAATATATTTCAGTCCTGAGAAGAGGCGAGAAAGTAAAACTAACAATGTAATAACGAAAGTTGAAAAGAGTTATCTGGGGACTCGATGGACAATTCCCTGGCCATTGGAAGATTATTCCGGATGCAAACACCACGGTCATGCGAATATTTAATATGAATACTAGAAACTTTTCGACAAAGAGCAAGATAGTTTGTGACAGAAAATTTATTGGTAGTAATGGAAGAATTTAAATTGGTTTCACAAAGAGTAAAAGTATCTGGCGACCGATTCAACAGAAAGGATTCTACACAGAAGTTTGAACGGATACCACGAATATTAAAGAAAGTTTGCTGGTTTTCTCATATTTCTTTCCATTATTTTTGTATTAAGAATAGTTGTTTTAAGGAGAAAGAAGAAGAAAAAAAGACTAACATAATTATCACTATCTGTCGTCAATGGCAATACAAACTAGTCAGACCACGTCTGAGATTAAAGCATAATGTGACCTCAGGGTTACCCAAAGGAAATAAATACAGGGACATGGCACTACAAATATCCCGATATTATGCAACTGTTGATCAGAGCAGTCTCTCCAAGCACTAATAAATAATTCGGGCTCCTTACTACCAGTCAGCTGAAGCAGCCAGCGAACTGCCAAACCGATACCCTTATAATAGAAAGAAAAAAGACAGTTAAATCATTATGGCCTTAGAAGAAAGAATCGATGAACGGTATCCTAAACAGGGAAAAGTGCCATTTATTAATTGTGTCTTAGTTCTGGCAAAAGGCATCAAGTATGAAGGCTCCAGTGATAATCGAACTAAACTTGTTCTCTGTTATTCTGCTCTGGAAATACATTTAAGAAACATTTTTTCTATCTTTAATTATTGGGTTGGTGCATAATTATCAGGCGTTTTTAGGCGAGTTATTTATTAATAAAACTTGCTGTTTTGTTTATTTTTTTTTTAATAAAAATATTTTATTTTCAGGTTATAAAAATTTGTGTCGATAATCATACTCATTTAAAAATGTTATTGTTGAATTATATTTCTTTTTTCATAATAAATATTGTTTAGAAAAACGACTGATAATTATGCACCAACCCAATAATATTAATGGTTGGTTGTTTTTGTTTAGCGGCGTCTCAAACATTATGGGTTATTTAATGCCGAAATCTAAATATTCCATACGCAATTTTATTCTATCTTATTTTTTTATATAATAATGGTTTAGAGATACAAGTTTTGCTAATTAACACATAGCTGGAGGAGAAGAGGCGGATTCATACTTTGCCCAAGGGTATTTGTGCGTAAGTAAATATAACAAAACAAACAAGAATTAGAACACGGCTATCCGATTAACAACTCCGAGTCATTATCCTTTACACCACCAGCACATCCAAGCTTACAACATCGGAGATCGAACAGGAACTGGTGTTTCAACGTGAAATAGCCGTAAGCCAGCTCACGGTAAGGTAAGCGAGTTTGGATGTAAATTTCGGATGTAAATCATCTAATCTCAATGTTTGAATTCTTCTGCTGTGAATGTGTGCAGGTAATGATAAATTAGGTTTGTAAGGAAGGAGTACATAAAATGAAAAGCATTTTTTCTGTTGTTCTTAACATAAAGACATTTTCTCTCACCTGTACTTTCAATGCTGGTCAATGCTTATGCAGATCTCCAAGGACAGTTGCGCATTATTGCGTTTAAGGGATCAGTAAACAGACGGTAAATCACTTAATGGTTAGAATCTTCTCTTTTCGACACGTCTTTTAGTTTTCGGGGATGATCCTTGTTCAAAAGATATTGATCATTCGAATTCTAGAAAATGGGTTACGTTCTGGTAGGATTATGACTTATCAAAGGCGACATGTAGGAGTTTGTTAACGGGTTTTGAATTGATCACACCGAAAGGGAAATGTGAAATTAGGCGAGTAATTGCTTTTATGAGACTGTGGATTAAGCGGGTTGCTTTAAAAAAATCTCTACCCTTCTTAGGTTATTTAATAGTGAAATCAGTGTTTTCTTTTCAATGATATTTGACTCTATAACCATTTACTTGGTTCGGAAATCGATAAATATTGATCGTTTATATTTGAGTCTATAAACATTTAATTGATTCGGGAATCAGAAAATTTTCATCGTTTATATTTGGGTCCATAAATATTTATTTGCTTCAGAAATAGGTATATCCTATCTTAGTCGTGTCGGAGTTAACTCCTCCTAAATATTGAAACCATTACTTGGGGGCGCTCTATACTCAGAGAGAGAACGAAATCAGATCTACCTATCTCTTCTCACTTTTCAGCTGATACGACAAAATGTAAAGCTCTCGCATGAAGAAAGCGTTTCCTCTTGTGGGACACGCATGAACATCACACACAACTCACGCATACTTTGAAACACAAACTCTCAAAATTAATTTGTTACACACACATTATTGTCTGTCATTTTTGTAAATCGTTTGTTTCTTAATACATTATTATTTGTTTGCATATATATATATATATATATATATATATATATATATATATATATATATATATATATATATATTGTGACGTAGTCACGATTTCATTAACCATATAGGCGTAAGACTAAAAAGCACACCAAAGTAAAATCTCAAATTCTAGTCGAAAATTAGTTAGATATAAAAGAAAAATAAATAAAAATAGAAATTTAATCCAATGCTTTCGACTTGCGAGCGAATATGTCCCATGATCAGCCACATTCTCCTCTTCTCTTCACAAATTCTTTCCCTCTTTACCTACTCTTCCGGCCACAAGCCAAGGGCCCGTGAACTTTGAAGTGACCCGACGCGAGAATGACCTGGTTCCAAAATTTCGCAGCTATCAGGCGTTTGACCATAAGTGAATTCCAGGTACCATCAGGATCTCCTGCTGCGATTCACGTGATCAGAACCTACTAAGCGTGTATTGAAATTTTGGCCATCACACAAACACTGCGTGATTTGCGCCCCATTCCCCTGCGTGCCCGGTCAAGGACGAAGGGAATCCACGTGACTGTCTTTGGGGACAGCAAAAATCGAAAAAAGGATTTTCAGTTTCCCTCTGACCAGTGGCAGATGAACGTCGCTGGGCAAAATCATCCCTATCCCAAATGGACTGCCCACTGAGATGAAGAAGACAGCAAAGTCTGTTGACTAGAGATGAAAGGACTGCTATGAAACTGAATCAACCCAACGAAACGCCTGTACGAAATGCTGTGGACATTGATCACTTGCGAAAGAAAAGGAATCCAGGAAAATTGCCGGCCGACCAAAATATTGTTGTAGCATAAGAACTCTCGCTTCAGCGAATTAGAATTTTGTGTGAAAAAATCAACTCGACTGACAGATAAGTTGATTCTCTTGGCTTGATCTTTTTTTTTTATATATGTATGTATTCGCTCGCCCCTTCTGTTCTTTAATGATCCCCTTCCCCTTTGTTAAATGAATGTTCTTTTTCTTTCTTTATTTATTTCTTTATATATATTTATAAATAAATGTTTTATTTTGAAATCCATCGTCTTGTGTCTGTTCGATGACTTCCATTTCTGAGTGAAGACCGAGAAAAGATCCCACGTTTTTTTTAAACCCGTGGTTCATCTATATGCTACAAGTTCGTAACAATATATATATATATCAGTTCCTAATTGTTTCTTTTATTTCTTTATGGTGGATTCAGTCTCCGAGTCCGCCATGTTTAGTTGTGGGCCATATCAGTAGGCACACATCTGTTCATCTCACAACGTGTATACACCGGCCCGCAACAGTCGTTTACATTTGAGCCTATAAGTATTTGCCTGTTTCGTAGATAGGAAAATATTAGTTGTTTATATCTGAGTCTACGTAACGGAGTTACTGGTGTGGATTTTATACGTGACCAGCAGTAGTGCCCGGCGTTGCCCGGGGATGTAACAGTAAGAGATTGATCAAGTATCGACCATCATAAAGACTGAAAAATAAAATTGACAAAGATTATTTGTTTAAGGTTGACGGACATGCATGTCTTAATTAGTTTTTGTTTTTTACGAATTGGTCAAACTCAAACAAAAACATTGTTTTCAATCGTTATGAGTCTACCAATTGAATAGAATTTTATTATAAACAATTGTCTTGTAAATGGAATTTTTAAAGCATTCTGAATGTAAAAATAAAGAAAAAAGTGTGCAAGACAATAAGAAACACTACCTGCCAAAAAAAAAAAGTGAAGTTTTGTTGAAATCGGCTGAAAAATGTAGGAAATCCGATCCCATATATAAACGAACACACACACACACACACACAAACAACCTGGGTTTTAACCCGATGTGAGTTGTCCCCTTTTCATTAATGCCTCTTAATTGTGTTTTCAAATTTATTTTGTGCAAAAACAATTGTTTTTCCAATTTTTGGCGCTGTTAGAACCACCGCAAGGTAATTTTACGTAGTCCTGTGAAGTTTTGTTGAAATCAGTTGAAAAATGTAGGAAATCCGATCGTTACACACACACACACACACACACACACACACACACACACACACAAAATCTGCGTTTTATAATAAGTAAGATTGTATCTGTCGTTGAATAGGAATTAACTTAAAAATTGATTTTAGAAGCTTGGATAGCCAAGCTAGATTATTTGAAATTTACTAGCATACTGGAAGTATCTTGCCTCCAAGTTTTTTTTCTTAAGGACTGTTGGAGAAACATTAAACAGTTAATCATAATAAATTTAATTTATCACTTTTGTAGAGTAGAAATGGAAGTTCTCATTAGATGATAGGGGACTTCCACAGGAAGACACTGGAGAATATGTTACCTCCTCCAGTGTTATATAAACAGCTGAGTGGCTAGAGTTCAAGTGTATTTTTGTATTTGTATCTAGTTGGTCCAAGAATATAGTAATTCAGAATTACTATTACTATTGCCATTGTGGTTATTTTACATGACGCTGCGAACAAGATTCTGGTAAATACGTGGAACTATCTTAACAAAATAAGAGATGGCATCTGTACTAGACAGAATCCTCGATTTGATTGCTTAAATCATACAGCAAATGATAGAGCTTCAAAGGGAAACTATCGCCCTTCGGATGAACGGAACCCCTAACGCAACGCAAACGTCCAAAAACAAAAAAAAATAGACCGTCCAGTCATTGAACCCAACGCAACGGACAACGACTGGACATTATTCCTTGATGCTTGGACTCTGTATAAGGAAATGTGTAAACATATGAACATAGTCGAAATACTCAACGAACTAAGAACGACATGCTCGCCTGATGACAAACAGGCTCCTTTTCGACCTTATAGGTGCTGAAACCTTAAATTCGGCTACGGAGAAAAAGCTTTTATCACACATCCAAATCATTGCAGTAAAAGACTTGCACAAGAAAATTCACCAGCAGACCTTTCATTCTACACGTCAGGCGGAAGGCAAGTCAATTCACTTAGTTTTCGGCAAGGCTACGAGCTTAAGCCAGATTTTGCTCGTTCAGTTGATTGTCCCAACACGGAAGGCTGCGGTCAGCGAGTCAACAACTCGTGCGATATGATAGCTGGGCAGTTGGTTGCGAGACTCGCCAACAGGGAGCATCAGAGTCGAGTTCTGGCTAATTCTGCTAACCTCACTGCACTCGAGCAAAAGTTCGACCCACTCGGAAACGACGGACAAGTCAGCTGCACGATTACTAAATGATGTCAGCTCGTCAACTTCGTCCTACAGACAGCTGGCCACGAGCGCCATGCGGTTCAGCAACCCCCAAAAAATAATGTACCCGCTTTTTCGCCGAATAAGAATCCTGTGCCAGTTGTGGGAAAATATTACACTCCGGTAGATCAATTAGGAGAGATTACACAGCAGCTAAACTGGCATGCCATAATTGCAGGATTAGGTGTCACATAAAAAGGGTATGCCAGAAATCCATTGAAATTGGAACCACGAACAAATCAACAAGGTGAGAGTCATTGTTTGATTTATTTACTTTCTCAAATATTAGTCTAAAAAATCATCTTCGCCCGCTTCATCCGTTATGCTGGTAGATCAAAACGGAGCCGTAAAATCGGTTTGACACGGCTCGGTGCTGTGCCTCATCTTGTGTGGAATGAAAATCGATTTGAAGGAATTGATTCAGATCCACTGCCATCACTGGCAATAGAAGGGACCAGATATTAAAAGTACGCAGGTGATCGAACAAGTACCTCGTGCCAACTAGTCATCGAATACGTGGCATTATGGACAACCAATTTCCTATAAAGAGCATATAAGAATTGCCTCGAGGGAGACACAACAGATGGCGTATGTGGCAAACAACACGTCTGGTTTTTACTTATCCGAATCCGCTCTAAAGGACCTACATCTGACCCTAATCCTAATCCTACATCTGTTACCGCCTGATTTCCCAGCCCAGACATCACGGCTCATTGAAGGGCACAAAGGAAAATGGTCTATGCACACGCACACGCAGAAACCCCATTCCAGCGATGTCAAGTACAATCTCGTTCTTTCTAACGGAAACAAAGAGGCACCTACCGGAACGATGGATATGTGACCATTTCAAGTCCAGCACATTTAATACATTCCCACGCCACTCCTTACAGATCATGACAGGAAATCTATTAGACACTACCTTCGTTCATAATACGACGCCATCAGCGGTCCATACACCGATCCCTGTCCCTTACCGTTGGAAGAAGAGGGTGAAACAAGACCTAGACCGAGATGTCGCATTGGGTATAATTGAACCGGTGTCAGTGGGCACTTTTACAATCTTGGTGCTCAAGGATCGTAATCGCAACAAAAAAAGACGGCTCCCCCTCAGACGTACGGTGGACTTATAAAAACTGAACGCTGCTTCCATGAAAGAAATCCATCACGCACCGTCCCCATTTAATCAAGTCTCCATCGTACCGGCTCAGACAAAAAAAAAAAAAATTCTAGACGTATGGAACGGTTACCACAGCGCTTACAGCTTTCCCAAACTGCACAAGATGCCACTACATTTATCACTGAATGGGGCCGGTATAGATGTTTTCATGCTTATCCGGTATTTCATGCGCCTGGAGACGGATATAACCGTCAGTGGACGGTTCGAAAAACCCGTTGCAGATACGATAGCCTCCTTTCTGTGGTCTTCGTTCTGGCACACAGTGGGATATATAACCCACTGTTGGAAGAATGGGATTGTGTTTAAGCCTGAAAAATTCCATTTTGCAGAGAATGTGATAGAGTTTGCCGGGTTTTTAACGACGGCCGATAGTGTGAAATCTATGAGGCCATCCTTTACTTTCCTATGTCCACAAATATCACGGGCGTCAGGTCTTAGTTTGGACTGGTGAATCAGGTATCTTATGCATTCTCGCAGGCTGATATGATGGCCTCCTTATGGGAATTACTGCGTTCGTATAACCGAAAGTTTTATTGGGATGAAACGCTTGACCAACTTTTTGAAGAATCAAAGTGAGTAATCAGAAAATTGAGGAAGCGAAACAAATTGCGATGATAGTCACCGGTAACTTATTTTGGTCGGATCTCGCTTTATCAATGACGCGGAATCCTGCTCTACACCGGGTCGAAGGTGAATCCCTGGATCTTGTCTGTCGATGAGAATCGTGTCAGATGTTTATATTGGGATGTCTAGATTTGTTAGTGACTGTTGACCATTAACCACTCATAAAATTCTTCTCAGATCGGGCCCTAGAGAATAAGAACTCACGTGAGTTTAATTTCGATGAACGAAAACTAATGTACAAATTCAGCATTAAACATCTCCCTGGAAAACTTAATACTGCGCCTCCCGGTACTCAGTATGGATCCCATCAGAAGATTCGACAGAACGTCCCCAAATATCATCTGCGCATATACAACAAAAGTATAGACGGTCATTCTACAAGGCGACCACAACTGATGCAGTCGAACCAACCATGACCCCAGATTGAAGGAATCACATTGGATAGGATCGTTGCCGCGGCAGCCATTGACGAAGAATGTCGGACTGACGGAATGGATACGGATTGGTTTCTCCAAATCACACCATGACCTCCTGTCAGTGATCTCTTGGTTTTGGCCCATGCACGAGGAATTGTACTGCGTCGAAGGAGTACCGATCAAAGAGAATAAAATCCTTATACAACGACAACTTCGTGCGGGAGTTCTTGAATCCCTACATTCTGCACACCATGGTGTAAATGACATGCTAGCAAATGCGTGACGACACCTATTTTGGCCTGGTTTGGATGCCAGCGTCCGGCAGACCAGGGACCAGTGCCAGATATGTAACACTACGCCCCGTCACAACCTAAGATGCCCTTGATGCCACCGTCTAACCTTGAATTCCCATTAAAAAAAACACGCTTCACATTTCTACCTACACGGTAGAAATTATGTTATATATGCAGATCAGTGGAAGTGGCCTAATATCAAATGAGAGGGCCAGGGCAGTATGCGACACCCTGAGATCTTGATTCTGCACATAAGGTGCACCTGAAGAACTTTCTTCCGACGGGGGACCACATTTTGATTCCCAAGTATACGGCTCGTTCCCTAAGGATTGCGGAATCTGGAATTTACTACCCACAAAGCAATGTCCGGGCAGAACTGTCCGTCAAAACGGCTTAGCGCATACTCACAGTCAACACGGACAACTGTGGTCGCCTGTGTCATGATCGTGCAGCCCGTGCTTTACTGACCAAACGCAACACACTCGTCTAGGATCTTTGCATGTCTCCTGCTATTATGTTATACGGTCGTATTATCAAAGATCACCTTGTTGCGGACCGAGCACTTTTACAATGAACATTGTCACCCACTTCAAGAATTAAAAATTGGGGATTCTGTTCAAATCCAGAATCAAGATGGCCTTTACCCTAGTCGGTGGACGAAAACAGGGAGGATCGCGGAGATACTTGGTAACCGGTAATACTGTTTGCGGGTGTATGAAAGAAATAGGACAACTCTACGCAACCGTCGCTTCCTCTGTAAGATCCACCCAGTTAGTGATGTCTCATATCATGCTAGCCAGGGAGCGGGTCCCTCGACTTCATGGCACCCGGTTTACCATAGTAACAGGGAAAATAGACTAACCACATCGAGGCCAGAACCGTATGATGTCTCTGCAGGTCATATCGTTCTGTCTCAGCGACCCGGTGAATTCTCTAGGGTGATCGACAAGAATTATAATCCCTTATCACCCAACGTATAGATAGCATAAACCAAATAACCCGAGTAATGAACTAGAAGAAAAGGAAAATGACGACACCGCGGATTCAGTAAGCCTAATACAAAATAATATTGGAGAACACCAATATCAGGGGACACCAGCAACACGAAGCACGCGAGAACCTCGAACTCTATTCCCACAAATAGGAGGACAATCGCACATATATTCTGGGGCAAACCTTCAACTGACGACGTCAATCCGTCCTGTGGTCAGAGGAGGGAGGTGGCATGTAGAGTACAAATGGAAGGTGTCAGTAGATAATGAAGTTCCACAGGCAAACCCTGGAGAACATAAGTTACCTCTTCCAGTGTTATATAAACAGCTGTGAGGCCAGGGACCGAGTGCATTTTTGCATTTGTAACCCGTTGGTTCAAGAGTAAAATAATTTAGAATTACTATTACCCTTGTCGTTGTGGTTATTTGAACATGTCGGAGTTAGCTCCTCATTAGTTCCTTAATCCTTCACCAGGGGTCTCTCTCCCCTGGCTATAAATACTGGCTGATCCTTCACCTCGATCTCTTTTCTCCCAGGCCTTGGGCCGTTACCTCGCTTGGAGATGAGGTGGTAGTTCTTCTCTCATTTCAGCTAACGCCAATATGTGAACTCTCACAGATACAGCGTTTCCCAAATTCTGGGAACACGCTAAGAACAATACACGTACGTACGAACACTCACCACAATACGCACACACCACACAAACTCAGTGTAACTGTCCATGTGCTTCTAACCTTTTGTTAATACATATATTTGTTTGTATATAATTATCGGTCTTGTTTGTTTTCTTTGGACTTAATTAAAGTCCAACATTCTCATGTAGCTGGGCCGGCTAGCAGGAAATTTTAACCCACGTGTGTTCATTACATATTAACCGCCACCGTCCGCTACAAACTCATAGCAACAAAGTTTTAACTACAAAGATTGAATGAAACAAGATGATTACTCATTTTTGGAAGGCAACATATTCATATTTTTCGCAAGTTTCAATAGTTTTGTCATAAATAAGATCTGATAATATCCGTTTTAAATGTGTAATATTCCACTAGAAATAAAATCATTCTGTGGTTGGTTTAGAGAAGTAAACTAACTTTCCATGAAAGAAAAAAGGTTGTAGTGGTGCACTCATTTATGGGCAATACTGTACAGACAGATGGAAACTATAAGGTAGATTAAAAATTAAATCAACAAATATGCGCCAATATTCAGAGAACTTAAAACGATTACTTGGTGAAAAATGACCAGAGATTAGTTGGTTATAACCGTTCACTTTAAAAGTATCAACTAATATTTTCTTTCTGTCTCACAGCGACTGACATCGCAGCTTCTTTACATGTAACCACAGGAAGATGTGAAACATTTTTGTTGTCAGTTATACAAACATCGGCCTCATAACACAATGAAAAATATTTCATACCATTTGACTGTATATTTTTCTCTCTACTTTCTCGAAATCATGTTTGTGTTAGTTAGTATTTTGATGGTTGAGCATTGGATGTTGTCCGATATTTTCGTGAGTGTCATGAATGTGCAAAGTTAAAATACTTGTCGACTTTTTTAATTGATTCACTATCAGTCTAAACTTTCTTTTCCATACCTAGGCCTTTTGTCAAATTCATCCAAGTATATGTGAGTTTTGTCAATATCTATCTATCTATCTATCTATCCCAGTCTGTTCACATCTATTTAAGCATTTATACATAAAACCCTTTCATATCTCCAAAACTGGGGCTGTCCCAGACAAACCGAAACGTGCGCGCCTGTTTATATCAACGGAAAAATCTAGCTCCTGGAGATTATATAATCAATACATTCTTTTAACAGTATAATTCTCTCTTTTTCATAGGAAACAAAAACCTACGAGTAGTTTCATAAACTGTTTAAGTTTTAAAATCTGGAGTAAAACACTCTTCTTTTCCTTAATATTAACTGCTTTGCATCGTTGTTTGCTCAAATATTCCAAGGAGGAAACATTTTTATTTTTACGTATTTACTCTAAAGGTTTTGTATTATATTCATTATTCAAACATTAAAATAATGTTATCGACGGAAGAAAGATTGGCAGGTTATCAATTCAATTTAATTAAAAAAATAACACATTCTATATTTTACTTTGAGTTCATGGGAACAAAGTGGTAACTGAGTATAAAACTTCCTATCCAGAGATGTCGGACTGCAGGAATATTTCAACAGAACGCGATGCATGCAAATTACAATAGTGAGGAGTACTCATTATAGTTTTCTATTCGTAAAACATTAGGCATCATTTCGTATATGAAAATTTGCTGATAAATTCACGACCAAGATCAAACATCAGAATTAAAAAAAAATATTTCTTGGTTGGATCGAGAATTTTTCAGCACCTACCCGTAGCATACTAACTAATAGTTTTTATTAAATAGATTTTTATTCAATTCAAGAAAAGCAATTCTATTCGAAAAGTGTTGCAATAGTTGTCTCCCTTGTAATATGGATATTTTTTTTATTCAATGTTTTTGCTAATTAAATAGGTTACGAAATTGTTTAATTTTAGCATTTTATCTTTTATTATTAAATTATACAATTGTATTAAAACTGTTCTTTTACTAGATTTTAATTGTTAACTTAAAGTAAAGTGAACATTATTCATAATTCTCGTACCTTCAAAATATAGATAGGATTAAATCAGACACTAATTTATTGTCTAAGGGAGATAATTCATATTAATTGTTATTGAAGATGACATCTTTTACTGTTGATAAAATTAAACTAGTTTACGGGACTATCCCACCAATTATGGCTTTACGACTGGCATGGTCTTTTAGTTTAATTTGTATTATTATTACCCACTTTTGTATAGTTATTAATTACACAATTATATTGTATTAAATAGTATTAAAGCAGTAACTTTATAAACATTCTTTAATAATTTTATATTATTTAAATATTTTACAGCTTGTCTAAATCTACATTACTTCTTTCCGCAATGTATGTGCATAAAACTTCAAAGATTATTTTTTCCTTAAATGTAATCTTTTATTATTGGAATACTTACTGTATTTATTCTACAAGAAAAATATGAAACATTTGATGCTCGAAAATATAAATTTGGTCTCAAAATGTACTTAGACAATGATGTGAAATGCAACTTTCTTGCAATAAAACAAAAGACTTCAAACTTTCTTTTTTCAATAATTGAAAAACTTAACAGTTTGGATGTGAGCAACAGATTGTAGTAGTTTCAACACGACAGTGACTATGTTTGTTAAACTTTGCCAACATTTTTTATCATTTCCTTAGAAATTCTATTACAAAGAAGATAGTGGAAATTAGGTATCAATGTTATTCTTACAAACGTTTGTAAAAAAAAAATGTAATCCATTCAATTCATGATTGCTATTTAATTTCATTGAACTTTTCGATATTCAGACTAAAATATAATGAAGACTTGCTGTTGTTTGTCTTTCTTTCTTTATTAATGGCTCCCATATTGAATTTATTTCTATGCTATAATTCAGGCAGAAATTATGAATAGTGATAGATAATGTCCATTTTTAACTATATATATAAAACAACAGTGTTATAGTTTGCTTCAAATTAGATCTCTTTTTGATTTACTCTACATCAAAATCTGTTGGTAAGATGTGAATGTTAAGAAAGTAAAACTAAAATTAAAAATGTTGCTCTTTGCACAGAGATTCTGGGAATCACATCTGGCTCACAAAACAAATCCCCTCAAAATGAATACTAAAACACAACATAAAAATATTGGAAAAAAGCTGAGTCATGATCCACACTATCTGCTTTTAAGAACATCACTCACAACACTGTCAGCAGTCACAGCTGTAAACTGTCAATGTCACTATGACCTCAGTAAACTGACCCAAGACACGCCCTACCAATTCTTCCTCTCCTCCAGGTTGCTACCTCTGCCCACAAAGAAACATTTCACTTTGATCCTCTATATTGATAATACAAATAATTTTATCTTAATGGTGGTAACTTGTTATTTCATTTGTTCTCTTCTCCTACCAGACATGTGTTTATAACAATAAAAATAGCTGTAAAATATAAATATTTGCTGGGCATTTTTAATTACGGCTAAAAAACATATATATTAAAACACATTTTAAAATCAAGAATATATTATAAGCATTATCAAGGAAATACAAAATGAAACTAAACTGACCATGTTATTAGTACCACTGACATCAAAATGTTTCAATGTGTTTAGAGTGCATGTGTTTGAGTGAGTGACAAAATTAAGAAGTAAAAAAAACTCACTGAAAATTAGCACCCACTTTATGTTTGCTATGTGGAGTTCTGAAAGGCAAAAGAAATTTTTTGAATTTGGCACTAATTTTATACTCATAGATCACATGTCTACATATCTAAGAGGAAATAATCCCCCACTTTTGGCCCTTATAGCAAACTGTCACAAAATTACAGAGCCATAAGTTCAAATAACAGCAAATCCACTCTTCATCCTCATTAGCTTCAAACCCTCTTGTTCACTGCCACTGTCTTTATATGCATTCAAAAGTGGGTACACTAATCTGCAGCCAGCATATCTGGGCTATTCCATCAACCATTTTCTGTTATAAGTGATGGAATGAGTCTTCTATGGTTTATCTTTATATCATGGAGGCATTGGCAGGCTCACACTATCAGCCTTTTTTTTATATAAGTGGATTTCTTCTGTCCATATTTTATTTAACTATCCATATGAGTATGTGAATGTTACAAATTTTATGATAAATTTCTTATTTCTGCAAACTCTTGAGATGCATAGGGCCATAGAAAAATTTAGTGATGTTACTGTGGTTTCAGTAGAAGTGACGTTTTATGGGGCTGGGTTACTAGCTTAACATCAAAAATGGACTGCTTTACATAGTCAAAGGGTTCTAATTTCTCTACTATTTACCTATAACTAATGAGAGAAGTGGATTCCTACCTTTTCCAAGGCCATAGTGTCAAGTAAATATAAACTGTCTCACAGGAGTCTGAATAAAAATTCATAATTAAGAGATAGGAAAATGTCATTAGAAACAAACAAAAATGTTCTGAAATGGGATGTAATATCTAATCTTCTAGTGAATTTTCTCTTAGATGAAGAAGTGACTTAAAGCAACAGAAATATAGTCCTACCAACAAATGCTAAGTTTACTATGGACAGAACATGTAAGCAATGAGGGAGTCTTAATGTATATAGGAACTACAAGGAAGTTTATACCTACAATCAGAATGTGACAATTTAAATATTTGGGTCACATAATGAGGAAAGAGGGCTTGGAGAATTTAACATACACACATAATACTGAAGGCAAGAGAAGCTGAGAAGGAACTTACTTAATGTGCTTGTGTGAATGAATGGCAGAACAAAGACAAAGCAGGATGTTAAAAGGTTAAATGTTAGAGCAAGAAAAGAAAGGAAGTTGTGGAGACCCATAATTATCCATATCCTGAGATGAAATGGCACATAAAAGAAGAAAACATAGATTGACTGGTATTAGTATGCTAACATTGTATTTATGAGAAAAAAATCTTTTTTTTTAATAAAAGAGTATGCCTATCTGGGTGACAACCCATTCACTGTTGCAGACGTCTGCTCAGGCACATTCATGATTCTTCAACACCCAAAGTGCCAACCCATAATTTATATGGCACCCATATGGAATAGAACTTAGTTACTGGGAGAGAACACATAATCTGGTGTGATCATCAGTTTTAAACAAGACCAATATACTCAAAATCTAAGTTATGATGACATGTGACTTTGTCTTAGCACAACCAACAATGGCTTCCACACAGTTCTGTCTGCTTGAATTTAATTCACAAGGCTTGTGGTTTTCAGACACTTCTCAAAAGCACCAACTGCTTGGATCATCTGGGATCAGGCTGATCTTATCAAGAAGTCACCTCCTTGACAAATTATGGAAAGATTCAAATCTGGTCTTGTGATTGAAATACTAATATTCTAACCACTTGGCTACATGCCCACAACCTATCTTATGTTCTTACTGGAACAAAAAGGCAAACACAGTGTATAATAAAAAAAATTATTTCTTGTTAATACTTTATGTTGACAAAAAGAGACACCTTATTTTTAAAACATGAAATGATACTGAAGTGATCAGTGGAAAGTTATATGGCATTACCATCTATCATACAGGAATAAAGTGTTGCTGCCCACACTTGCGTTTGAACATGGATCACCAGATAGCAAGCACAGTCAACCTCATCTTGAAATAGATCATGTGATGGATAAAGGAAAAAATATATATTGGATTTAGTGGTAGCTAACCGAGTATTGTTTGAAAGCATTACTATTATTGTATCTGTGATTTAAAATGTCTCCCTTACAAACGGGCATTACAAAACAATCTCAGCTCAGGTTGGATGTAACTGTGTCACTTTCTATATCTCCTGTCTTACCTAGGCTTGTTTGATCAAATAAAGAGCATTCCTGTTTCTTTTTTTTCTGTCAGTCTTAATTTAGTCCCCGACTGATCCAAGACTATAAAGAGAAGACACTTTCCAGCATTATTTTTTCATCTCATGCTTTATCTTGTAACATGAGTTTCAGGTGAATAAAATTTTTTATCAGAAAACACATATAAAGAAATAATTTTAAGCTTATTACTATTAAATTTAACTAGTATTTACTTTCTTCTCAATTTTTTATTTTCTTTTTATCACAACTTTTTGCCAACCATTGATATGCATGATTGAGTAGATAGCACAAATCGGAAATAAATGATGGATTTTTGTCTTGTGGGGGTTCACTGACATCATAGCAGCAGAAATTAGCCTTGTGGTCATTGAGATAAAAGCATACATGACAGGAAATAAAACATACTGAAATAACAGGAAAAGCATGGTAAATTGTATGTTAATTTCATACAATTTATTTATATTTTCTTGGTGTGTGTATTTTTAGGTTACAATTGTTTTATGGTACATGTGATAAAATGGGAGGTTACTCCATAGTATTACAAGCCATATCATAGAGAGAAATCAGGCATGTGTTGCTTGTACCAAGGTTCGTGGCAAAGAGATTAAATTTAACATCTTTTGGCGAGATGTCTGTATTTCTGGCAGGAACAGTTTTTTGTTGCATGCTGGGAGTATTTTTTATTTAATTTATTCTATACAAAGTTTTTATGTTATTGTTTTATTTTATTTTATTTATAATTTTCATTATTATTTTATTTTTATTTATTTATAATAATAATAATAATATCCCTACATCCTCAATGTTACAGGAAAACATGGTTGAATTAATACACCAGCTGCTTTTACTGACTAAACAATAATAAATTGAGTTCTTATTATGGCGTCAGATCACACATGAAATACAAAACAGTATCCAAATAATTAAGAACCCCCCCCCCCCCAAAAAAAAAACCCAACAACAATCAAGCATGTCTTCCAAAAAAGTCATTTTAAAAAGTTATCTAAAAACTTTTTAGTGACTATCTCTAAAAAGATGTAAGGGAGATAACTGTTGTTGCTTTATATCGGAGGCTAAAATCTTACTTAACATCCAGTATTTTGATCGCATGGCTTTTTACAATCCATCAAACGACAGGAAAAAAGTTAAAATGTGTAACGATTTCTATAAAAGTTTACTTTTTGGGTAATATTTTTATTCGATCTTATATTTTAAAAATCCTTTATTATGAGATCACAAGGTTTTGATATTCATTTTTTTTTTATCACTTTCAAATTCATGGGCCATCAAGCGTAAATATTTTAATTTTATTATTTATGTTGTTCTTATTGATAACGTAAATATTAACTTTATTTATTCATTATCCTTATTTACAGTATTTACATGCGGACTATAATTGTCCTCATCTTTGATTTTTGTGTCTGTTGTACTATCCGATGAGAATCTCCTTAGTAGGCCTAGCATAGAAATAAATACTACATGGGAGTCGCTAATAAAGACGACAACAACAACAAACAAAAACAAAAAAAAACTTGGAATTCCTTGTAGAGCTTATTCGGATATCGGCAAACACCTGATGAAGACAGAAGGTAAAAAGTCCGAAACGTGGTAACGATGAAAATGAGGACAATAGTTCGCATGTAAATAGAGCAAATAATAACACTATTCTTCATATTTATCAAAAACACATATTTAATTCGTGATATTCATTTTGTTTAATAAATAGTTTTTCTATCGTAATCTAAGGGAAGTTACTGCTATCAGACTAGAATTTATAAGCTGAAGCATAAAAAATAAAAAACGTCATCATTATGTAAATTGTAACAAAGGTGTTGTGTTCTATAGCCAAAATCGATAATTCAATTGATAGTATCAGTGATAATAATTTATATTGTTATCTTATTTTTTATAAGAAAGCAGAGATACTGTTTTCGTTTTTTTGCTTTGTTTTTAATTCTGATTTCTGAGGAGAACAATATTCTGTTCGTTCTGTTCATTAGTTTTTTCCACTATAATAGAGAGTTACTGCCCTTATGAATTTTACCTACTTGTCATTTTGTGAATGATACAGTCTGTGTCTGATAATTAGACGAATCTAACCGATTGTGCAATATTATTGATTGGGTCATGTCAATATTCAGCATAATAGGACTGCAAAATGAAACTGTGAAACGCATCTTCAGGCGGTCGTGACAATGGACGATTCGTTTGGAAAGTATGAGAAACTGTAGCTCTCCTGTTTCTTCCGATCAATTTTATTTATTTATATCTGAACTCAATAATATGGGCGGAGGTGGTTTGGGGACAAAAGCATTAGTTGTAAAATAAATCTATGGTTATGCTAACCAAAATTCAGAAAATTCCTCCTTTGAAATATGACACTGCAGTTTTATTAAAAAAACAAACAAACTAAGCAGCTATAGTTTCTTGCAATGAAAGTCTGATTTTTATGTAATCTTTCAAGCTTATCTAGAAAACAGTGATTCTTTGACTGGGATAAATTTCAAATTTCCCATGAAAGCTTTACTGATCATAAGTGAAGTTGCACTATTTCTTAAAATTTGGATATTCAAATTTTGTGGTGCTTACCAATTTAGTCATGCAATACTGAGTAAGCATTCTTTATTAAGCCAAATGTAGTAAGTTTTATTTATTATTCTTTTTGATAATTTCATCTTACTTATTCACATAGATATCTATATTCTTTCAACTCACTTAAATTTAACCAAATTTTTTACAATTTACTAATTTTTTTGTTGAGTAATTTGCCATGGCTAAGTGTAATCAGAAAATGCTAAGCAAACTGAATTAACAAAGTTCTCAATAAGCAATAAGAAAAGGAAGAAAAAAATGCTACAAACAAACAATATGTAAGTCAAAAAACTGGCGAAACCACAGTAATAAAGTGATATATTCCATGCTAATATGAATATATAATTAAAAAACAAGGTGGATGAAATAAGTAAAGGTTTATTGTAAAAAAAAAACAATAGAATAAGAACAAAGGTAAGAGTTATGCACAAGGTCATCGCAAGTCAATCCAGTAGTGAGTGCTACTATTGTAAAGTCGGTAGTTCTCGTCTGAGTCATACTCAACAGATCCCAGCAAGTCAATATTTACTAGCCCCATACGAGAGTAGATGTGGTACAAGGCCGGGTTTAACGTGGGTCTTCTGAGCCTGTAGGCTTGGCCAAAATATGCCCGTGGAACCTGCATAAATAGGATCAGATTGGTCAACCTCCCCGAACAAGACTCTGCCCTTCAGCAGAGCTTTGTCTGGGTTCCTCTCTGCCCAAAGGCAGAGAGTTCGACTGTCTAGCTGAAACAGATCCCAGCTAGTCAATATTTACTAGTGTCCCCATAAGGGTAGATGTGCCACAAGGCCAAGTTTAACATGGGTCTTTAGAGCCTGTAGGCTCAGCCAAAATATGCCCGAAGAACCCACATAAACGCGATCAGGTTGGTCAACCTCCCCAATTTTATAACCATTGCAGTTCAATATCAACTGATATCAACTGATCATATCATATTTGTCTACTCTCCTGTCATGAACTCTATGACATTGTTAATATATATTTATTAAATATAAAACACTTGATATGCATTATATAGTACATCCTTTTATTCAACTAATAATAATTTTAGGACACTTTGACATGGTGTAATAGTTAGCAATCTTGTCTCACTAGATCAATTATGACTTAGTAGTGATTTCAATTGTCACTGGATTTTTCTTACTTTCAGCATTGTGCCACATCTAAGCTATGCTTAGTAGATCACTAGATGAAGTAATTTTTTTTCTGGTTTCAGTAGTAAGTAGGTTTTATTGGATAGAGTTGCTCATCCCAAACCCTACCAGTTTCTAATTCCGAGTTGACCTTCACTTTCATCTAGACTTCACTTTCACCTTCACCTAGACTGGTTGCCAACCAAAGCCAGCGAGCCCAAGGATAACTGTGCAAAAACAAATTCAACAGCCACAGCTGGAATTTGAACTCGACCTGCCAATCCCTTATTCCATATTGATAACCACATTACTAAGTGCACATCCATATCTGCTTTTAATACCTACGTTAATATCATCCTTTATATTCTTTGCAGTCAAATCTCTAGATGTCTCATGTAGTCTGATCTGGATTGGAACTAGAAAAACCAATTCCACTGGAGAGGCTTCTGAAAACCAAATTTAAGTAATTCTCACTGACGTTGAGAAAGTCTGTTAAATATTATTAAAATTAGGTTGATAAAAATTATTCTTTTTTAAATTTCCCTATATATTTCCTAGTGGGCTCAAGATAGAAATGAATACACTATAGGAGATGTTAATAAAGAAAGAAAGAGAAATGACAGCAAGGGTTTGACAACAGCAGCAGTAAGTAGTCCATATGGAAGAAATTCCCCTATATTTGTTGGGGACTAGTGTTCAGGAGATACAATCATGTAAATGAGATTTTTTTTCTTTGTGAACTGGTGCAAATATAGATTGTATTATTCTTTTTTTTAATCATTTTACCCCAAGAAAGGTGATAAAGCCACTAAGATGCATGGTGCTACTGAGAGTGAAAGGAACTGAGAAAATGTTACTGAGTAGAAAGGATTATAAAAGGAAAAGGATTAAAAAAACAGAAGATGACGAATGATGTTGCCTTTAAATTTTTGAAGATTGTAGTTGACAGGAAAGCAAGAAGCTAGAAGAAAGTTCCACAGATGAGAAATACAAGAGAAGAAACTATTAGAATAGAACTCACAGTTACACTTAATAACTTCAACTGTAAAATGATGAGATTTAACTACCAATCTAGTACTACACTTCAAATCATAAAGCTGAGGTTCCAAATTTTTGCCATGAAAATATAGAAAAGACAAGTAAATCATGTTATGCCATTTGGAAAGTGATTGAAGCCAATATGCCAAGTCAGGACAGATAATATTGCAGATTATTCTTTCAATTTTGTCAAGAATCTAGATGTTTAGTAGAAGCACCAGACCAGATGCAGCAACTATTCAATAAATGGAAGAATGGTAGACTAATAAAAATAAAAGATCGATTCAGCTGAGAAAAATTGTCTAGCATAACACAGTGAACCAACTTTTCCAGAAAAGGAGAAAGAAACTGATCAATTCTATTATATTTAATATTTATTCTGGCTTTCTAATCAGGGCTTAATATATTAGAGTGTATCAAAAGTATTTGATGTTTTATAGACCTTTAAATCAAGGTTTATTTCATGTACACATCTACAGATTATCTATGACTCCAATATATTATTATTATTATTATTATTATTATATCTATCATATCATTATCAATACTGTTTACTTATACCTTTTAGTTCAAATGTTCTTCTATGTATTATGTCCCTTCAAGACTTAGGCAATCATGGCTTTCCATAATTTCCTAGACTTGGTAGCTCTAAGCAATGTTTCTCTTTTTACTATCCCTCCAACTATCTACTATCTATTTACACAAACTTGTTAGGTTACTTGCTGCTTTCCTCTGTTCCTCATGTCTTCAATATGTCCTGTAAGTGTCAAATTTTCCTAGCTTTCTTTTCTCATTATGTGTCTTAGATTTCAACTATCATTTTCTGAATTTATGTATAATTGTTTCCATTTTCCTTAAAACTTCTTCATTACTTACATGCTCCATCCATGTTATTCTCATCATCCATCTCTTGAATAGCATTTCTCTTCATCCATCTCTTGAATAGCATTTCTCTTGTTGCAAATGTTCTCTTCAACTGTGATGAAATTATCCAACATTCACTGCCATATAGGGGGACTGACATTACATAGGAATTCACTTTTTTTTTTGATTCTAACAAAATTTTCCCATTTCTTGATATTTTAATATTTTAGAAGGCAACTTTTGCTATTCACATCTGCATATTTTGGTGTTGCATTTTCCATCATCTGATATATTTTGAAAATTTCTTTTAAACTGAGCCACAAACTGCTTCCAGAACCTGGGAAGTGGAATAAAATTATTGATTTGTTGATTTGTTTGTTTGATGGCATATCAACTACTTATGGCTCATTTAATGCTGTTATTTAATTTTCTTGGGAGCTTTGTATCAATAAAAATATGATATATGTTATTCTGCTTTCACAATTGAATACATGGTAGATGATACTCAGCTTTTGTACACATACATGTTTGTATGGACATAATTATTAGAGGTGGTGATATGTGCATTTTATGTTGTAGTTTTGTTGAATTTATATTTTGGAATATAGTTTGATTTCTCTAAGAAATTGTAGGATATTTTATAGATTAATGTCATGAAAGAGTTCTTTCATGTTGGTTGTTTGGTTGATTGTTTCACAGTATATCAATCTCTGTGGGTTATTTAATGCTGAAATCTAAATATTTTGAACACAGTTTTATGGCTTCAACTAATATATATTTTGAATGCAATTGTATGCAGATAAAATCTATTGTTGGTAATATTACTATAAAAATGTATTTTTATACTTTCCGTGTTCCATATTTGAGATTCTATATTTGCACAAAGCGGAGACCATAACAGGTACTACCCCTCCAGGTTAGGATGGACCTGAGAACAACAGCAACTAAGAGGTGGTTTCACACTCCTCAATACCTCTAATCTCTTGATCATAGGCCTTGCTGCCAGATGTAGTTTATCGTCATACCCAAGAGGATGGAATAAAATGAAACAATATATGATCATACAGCCCAAAGTTGGTTCAAGCATTTTTAGGGTAGTGGCTCACCCCTTGAAGAAAAGTGCAAAAGTGGACCCCCATTATTTGTCCATTATGATGTGTTAAAAAACAATGTAGAATGGATCCAAAAGCATTAATACTTAAAGACTTTCAGAAGATCTAGTACAAAATACACAGAACCCAAAACCAACAAAATGCAGGTCTGTAACATTGAAAACAATTTTGATATGTCCCAATATTTTCTTCTTATGAATATTTAATACCAACTAAAAGCTCAATCAATGCAATATGTGGCCAGATTTATTGATCATATGTTCTCAATGAAGCTAAAGTCTCATCCCTTTAAATCCTTACACTACACAAAAACAGCATCTGGGATTATCATCTGAAGGATTACTTCTTTTGAATTTAAAAAAAACTTCAGGATATAGGTGATCATGCCTCTCCAAACATTCCTTTACTTTATTATCTCTGAATTGCCATGCATTCTTGCAAAAGTAGTTATCCATTGCTTTCTCCATAATTTGAATTCAGAGTTTTTCCCTTCTCTTAGACTGATTGCTACTCAAAGCTAGAGAGCCCTGACTAGCCTGCTATTTAACTCCTAGCTGGGGAAGAAGAGCTGGATTCATTTACTTTTGAAAGGAGATTAGTGTGGAAGTATATGCAAATTTAGCTTGGAATTTGAACTTGCCACTCTGATTCCACTTTTTATATCATTATTCATTACACTAGCCACACATTTTTATTTTAGAATATTGAGCCTAAAAAACTTTGATTGCAAATATTTTAAAATCAAACTGAAATTATTTTTCTTGTAACTTGATCAAATTTATTTCCTGATTTTTCATTTCTCTTGATCTCCTTATTCTCTTCAATCTTTAGGAGACCATAAAAGGAATATGATTCTTTAACATTATGTTACATGGCATGCAGTAAATTTTGACATTCTCATTCCTCTTTAAGATGTATTGAGTGCATTAACATAGCAACTTTCAATCTGACACAGGAGATGAAAATCAAACTATGGTCATGGCACTAGCTGCTAACCACAATTCTGTGATAGCTAAATTCTTGAAAGTAGCCATGTCTTTTGTGTTCAAGGTTCAGAAAGTGCTGTAAGCCTGTGGTAGGGATGTATCATATATGATTAAGAGAAACGAACATTCTAAACTGTTATACATTGTAAGCATGACTGAGTTCTTCCAACATATTTGGAACATCAACCATGACCCAGTAAGCTGATGAGCGTTATTGTAAAGCATCTGAAGATGGTGGAATCTACTGTCAGGCATGTAGAACATGAGAACATCAGGTGCAAATCTGATTGGATAAGAAGTGGACAGTTCATGACAAAGGAGAACTGTGTGATCCAATCAAAATATTTGATAAATAAACAGGCGTTTTTTTTCAGAATAGTGAGCCTATAAATTTTCTATTGCAAATATTTCTACATCAAACTGAAATTATTCTTCTGACTTTTAACTTGACAAAATTTATTTCATTGTTTTCCATTTCATTTGACTTCCTTATTGTTTTCAAGTTAAAATCTTACTCAATACAATCATATGCAGCAAGTAGATAGAATGGTCAAAAAATTATTTGGACAATGAACAATTGTTTGCTGCTCAGGTAAGATTCCATGTCAATGTTTTTTTAATTATCTCCCAAATTTTATTGTTATTCTTGCCAATCCTTTGGGAGCTAAGATAGCACATTCTTTTTAAAAAATGATGTTCACCCCGTACAATGCCTAAGAGTCATTGTTGGTAGAGTGTTACAGAGTAAAAGGCACAGTTTATGAGGATTTATGAGGAAAGATAACAGTTGACTCTAGACTTGAACAGGAGATTGTAGTGATCGGGGAAGCATTCTCTTTGATGTCAGTTCAATTCAAGCAGCAGTTCATGGAAGGAGGCTGCTTGAGTGGAACTTACATCTCACCAATGGAATACAAAGAGAATGAGGGTGATTTATTGCAATGGTTGATCTTAGCAATGAAGGCTAGAACAAGTGGAACTAAGGAATGTAGTTTGAACACTTTACATGGATATAGCAATAGAGGAGTGAGTGACTTGCAACAATTTGTCTGTGGGAAAGGGGTTGCAGGATGAAAAATAATTTGTCAACCACAAAGACATGGAGATGCTTTTGGACTCTATGGAGGGTTTAAAGTAAAGACTGAGCAGCTCCTGTCCATATATGGCGGCAGTACTCCATTTTTAGCCTGATCTGACTCTTTTAATGGTAGAGAATAGCACGTGGAGTCAGGTACTTACTGGAGTGGTACAGGGAACCAACCATTTTTCCAGCATCTTTAGTGATGGATCATATGTATGAATTCCACTTGAGGTTGAAGTCCCAGTAAGTTCTTAAGGTATGGAGTCTTCCTGAGGGAACATATATACAGAAAGGAACATGTACAGAAACAAGATGAACATGCATGTGTACAGAATTGTGTGTGTGTATGTAATGCATTTCAGAAAATATAAGTATTTAAAATAATGTGAGTATATACTCATGAAAAAAGTCTTTGTAAGTAATCACATTTATAAACATTTATAAATATGATTACTGTTTGCCTTGTCATATTAAATACCCAAACAAATGACACCTATAAATTGGCAAGAAATATTTCAAATAAATGACTAACCATATTCAATTGATGATTCACTCAGACACAATTTTTTTCTATTTTAACATTATTTTGATTTACAATCATCATTTAATCATTTATCTGTATTACTCAGCCAAAGTTTGTGTGTGTGTTTCTCACTTCACACATTATAGCCAAAAGCAATGTCCCAGGGATTTATTGTTTTGCAAGGATAACTAATTCACAATTCATTTGAGGTTGACCTTGGCAGTTATTCAAGGTCACCATAGGTCCTTAAAGGCTCACAACATGCAATTTCTAATCAAATATAGCAATTTCTAATAAAATGGAGAGAGATAATTATATTTGCTATAAAGTATAAAAATGTTTTTGGACATCACAAATGATAGGAGAGATAAAGTCAAATTTGACTTCCAAGGTCACTGAACGTCATTGGCTGTAAAATTATTTTGTGTTCTTTATAATTTATCTGTGTTGCTGCCAAAATTTTACATTCTTAGAGGTAAATTCTTATGGGGTGTATCTTGGGAAAAGAAATCATAGGATAGATGATGCTGATGTCCAAAGTCAATACAGGTTAGCAGAGGTCAATTTTGAATTAATATTGTATTTCTCAGCAAAAGAAAAGAGCTTAAAGACTTGATGTTTTCAGTTTTGTTTGTAAAATCTGCAAACCTGATTAGGATTATTTACACTATTTAAATTTGGACTATTGTCCTCATCTTTGTTTTTGTTATCACAATGTTCTGCCCGTTGTACCATACAGCCTTCTTCATATTATAATTATCTTTTTATTTACACCATTCACATTTGCACTATTGTCCTTATCTTTGTTTTTGTTATCATAATATTTCAGTCATTCTGCCCTCCAGTCTTCATCTCTGTATATCAATCCAGGTAACCTACAAGGAATTCTGAACTAAATAAAGGGTTCACCTTTATTTAATCTATGGGGATAAACTGTTCTCATTCCACTGCCCATGTCTAGGGATATCTTATTTAGTTCTTATTTTTAGTACTGCTCAGTTATTACTTACTCTATTTTCACTGAGTACAATTACACACTGCCTGGCCCAGGGATTGAACTCATAAATACTATGTCACCAAATTCACAAACCAATGCTTTAATCCACTTGACTATTATCTGGTAGGATTGGACTTCATTTTTTAACTGTTTTAAATGTAAAAAATGGCACAAAACTTCTGAAAATATCACTAGATCTTTGAATAATATATTATCGCAAAATAATATGAAATCAAAGAAAATTTATTATTGAACACTTCAGCTGTTTAATCAGTTGGAACAGATCTGGACATGTGTGAAACTGTTCAGAACCCAACTGAATTTTTCAAATTTATTGAGCTTCCTGGAGTTCCTCCTGACAGACTTCAACTAAAGGTTTGAATGCTTGTCATGATTTTCAGAAACCCTGACCCTCTAAAATTGTGCCAAGCAGATTCTTCCACATGACATCAAAGCATCTACTGTAACTGAGACAGACAAATAAAAGGAAATGTTTATTTACAAGATCCCTATAATTCCAAAAGACTTGCCCTTTAAATTCAAGTGATCACAATTCCCAGCAAGGTCCAGCTTTGTAATAACAATCAACAAAGTAACAAAGGCAATATCTCAAGATCACTTGCTTAACCTGACTTCATGCTTTTCCCATCACCATTGCCACATCTGGTCTGGTGCTTATGATATCTATCTGGTGATTCTTGACAAAATCCTAAGAAGAGTCTGCAATTTTATTGGCTTCAATCAGCTCCAATCATTTTCACACTACTGTAATGAGGCTTCCCTGTACCTTTTCTATAAGTATTTTTATGGTAATTGTTCTGATGACATATTCACTTTGATACTTCATGAATTTAAACTTAGTACTAAATTGGTAGCTAGGTTTCATTATTTTACTATCAAAATTGCTAAGTGTAAGTTTTATTCTAATAGTTTTTTCTCTCACACGTCTTACTTGTGGAACTCTTTCCCAGCTTCTTGCTTTCCTATCAACTACAACATTCAAAAATTTAAATGCAATGTCAGTTGTCATGTTCTGTCTCTTTAAATCCTGTTCTTTTTATTGTCCTTTTTCCTCAAAAATGTTTTCTTCTTTTTCAGTAACCCTTTGCATTTTAGTGACTTTATTGCTTTGCTTGAAATGTAAGGAATAAAAAAGAAATTGTTGTATAGGTTGAATTTCCAAACAATATTTTCATACTTGCATCTAATTGGAGAAACATTAATGTTGTGTACTCAGAAGGACTAAGAGATTACATCATTTGTTTTTCATTGCGTAACACAGCAAACAACTTACACCAACAATGCCAAATATCCTAACAACAAGCAGCAGCAAAGTATCCAATTTTGCACTTAAGGCAGGTGTTATATATGAGTTTTCCTTCTCCTAATTTAATGCTAAGAGGTTCATCACACCCAGCAGGCTTATTACGCATCTGGACACCATCCCAAGTATTTCTACATCCTAATGCATATATATATATATATATATATATATATATATATATATATATATATAAAAGGCAGGATGTGTGTGTGTGTGTGTGTAATGAATGCACGACCACAATTTCCGACAGATTTGCACCAAAATTTACATGCACATGCTCCAAGTTAGTGGGAAGGCCCAAGACTGACTTCGCAACTCCCATCATTAGTCGAAATAATTGATTTTTTCATGCTTCTACGGCAGTTTTCATGTAGTTTGTGGCCATTTTCTACTGCCCAGAGTGAGAGCCTATAGCTGGCTGCCATGAATAGGCAGGAAGATTCTATTGGCCATCGTGAGAGCCAACAGCTGACTGACATGAATGTTAACTAGCATGCTAGCATGCAAAAAATCAATAGCTGCATTCGTCACGAGTGTGAAAAATTTAAATCTGCATTTACTCCAATTGGCTCATTCGCTTGCTTAAACTCAACGTTGATTCTGATTCCGCAGAACTGGGTTGGGTGTGAAAAATTATTTGTTGTTAACATTCTTTTTTCATTCAGTTTTTCCATTTACGAGTCCTGTTTTTAAAGCTGATTGTTTTGTGTTCATTTTGTTTAGTTCTTTTTTCGTAACAGATTTAATGTTTAATATAGAGCTTAGAAAAAATTTGCAGTATGATATAAGGCAAGAAGTAAGGCATGTAGCAACATCAGCACAGCAAAGGGCACATCTTTAAAGGCAAGGAAGGTCAAAAATATTTTAAGTCAAGTGATAACGATTGCTGTATAAGTCGTATGATTTTTGAATCACGCATGGGCAATGCCGGGCCATGCTGCTAGTATATATATATATATATATATATATATATATTATATAATAGAGAAATCCAAAATTACCTCATGAGTATAGACTATTTCAACTAATGTCAGTGAACTAACATTTTTCAACTCAACCCATTTGAGTCAAAAAATTCTAGCACATTGATGTTAGTTGAAACAGTCTATACCCATGAGGTAATTTTGGATTTCTCTATTATGCAATTTATATGCTCTGTTATAATAAATACATTGAGCTCTTTTTGTAGATCAGTTTTAATATTCTATAATATTAGGATCCACTTTGATTATATACCAATGGATTTATTACCTGTAAAATATATATATACAAATTGTGTAACAACATAATTATTCATCCCACAAAATGTTTAATATCTAAAAAACCACTAAACTAATTGAGTTTCTTTCTTCCAGGTTTTCAGATAAGACGTTTGGCCATCTTGACACCATTTGTTGTAAAAATCACTGAAAAACCCTTTGAGTTATTCAGCTAGAAAGAGAACAGGTTAAAATTGTTTTGTGTCACCTCCACTGTCTTCCAAATGCTCAATGATGAGAGGAAAAAGATCATTTAGGCCTTCAGTAATGGTACCAAAATTTATACTCTGGCTTCCATCTTCAAAATCCATTCAAGAACCAAGAAAATGGTGACTAAGTTTAAAATAGAGGGAATAGTAGAGAGGAAAACTGGATCAGGAGGTCACAACTGGAAGAGGGATCATAATTTCAATTTAGATCTATAGAGCTACCCTCTCCCACCTTTGCAAAGAAACACCTGGCAAAGGCGATTGCCCCAGGCTGCCACTTTTGTGATCAGGAGTTCAGTGGGGAGTGTGCTGAAGAATTACCTCAGAGGTCCAGGATGGCCAGAGTGATGTATCCTAAATTTGCACGTAAGCTGAACAA
>OZ010581.1:30576617-30761617 GCA_963932145.1 Acanthosepion lycidas
AAACCTTTGGAACATCATTAAGTGAAGAGTGTACACCAACGGACGACAATTCAGGAGCGACGCTGAGTTGTGGGAAGCAATTCTTGACATATCTCGCAGCATTACAGCAGATGACATCCTACAATTAACAAATTCTATGGATCGTCGACTTCAAGTAATTTCAAAACAGGAAAAGCACATTCCCTATTAATTTGTTTAAAATTGTGCCTTTGTTTGTATCTGTTATTATTTGTTTGATTATCTTATTTATTAGCTTCTTTTGATCATAAACATTCATGTGCAACATTAATAAACGTTTTGTTTGCTCAATTCTGGGAATTTTACTAAACCTTTCTAATAATTTGGCACACTCAAATCACCGTGCTGATAACAAATATGGCGACAGTTTGTTTACATTGCGCATATCAGTACAAAATTTCAGTGATCTCACAGGTCAATGTTGCCAACATTGTGTGAAAATTTTGTGTGAATTGATTGGACGGTTTTTGAAATATTAGAAAAAAATTTATCTTGATAATAATTTGGCACACAGTGTATATAATGATATTAATTTAAAGGTTAAAATAAGCTAAAAGCCTCACAAAACACAATAAATGACTCAAGGACAACATAATATATAATAAATGCACCAGTTGCACATGTCAGGACTATTTGAGACATGTGCAATTGGTGTATTTTATAGACAGTGAGAGTTTCTCTCTACTACCACCCCTGACTATTACAACTTTGGGGACATATATAATGTATATATGTAAACATTACATACATTATGTGTTTCAGAAGCTCCCCCAAAATTAACTTTTTAAACTAATTTATATACATATATATATATATATAATATATATATATATATACAGTGTAACCCGGATATAAGAGAGTTGTCAGGACCAGATAAGAAGTCTCTTATATCCGGGTTTATCTTATATCCGGGTTACACTGTGTGTGTATGTATATATATATATATATATATATATATATATATATATATATATATATACAGGTAAGCAAAAATATCAAATCAAGACAGATTATCAAAGAATCATGCATAAATAAATAAACACAAATATTGAAATGTTCGTTAATTGTAGAAAAAATACCAGAAGGAAAAAGAAAAATATAAGTTGGGATTTTATATATATATATATATATATATATATATATATATATATATATATATATATATATATTATGTTGTCCTTGAAATCAAAACTGGAAGAAGGGGTTAAGGCTGCCAACTGGCACCTCATAATCAGCTGCTTCAGGTAGATAAAGCCTGTCAACCTAGGAAGGCAGTCCATATAGGGGAAGAAGAACACTGATTTTAAATAGCCACTGACTTGTGGTCATATTCAAATATGGAAAAGGTTATGGAAGTAAATCCACACAGAAAATCCAGAGTGGATCATCTTTTCATTGCTCTTTGTGCATTTTTGTGTTTGCTCTCAAATGATTTTGCTAAATGTTCATTATCTGTCTATATTTCTGAGATGAGGTATTATGTACACTATTTACATTATTTGGACTATTGTCCTCATCTTTGTCACCATATTTATTACAATGTTTTGGCCATTGTACACTCCAGCATTCTTCAGGTGGTATGAATGTCAAACTGAACCCTTTATTTTGCTCACTGGGGCACTAGAACAGTCTACCCCAGTGAGAAAAATAAAGGGTTCAGTTCGACATTCCAACCACCTGAAGAATGCCGGAGTGTACAACAGCCAAAACATTGTTAATGTTAATGTTTTACACCTGTAGCTTATTGCTGCTATTATACTGCATTATATACCTTTATGATTTAAGCATAGTGGCAAAATGCTTTTGAATTATTTCTCTGTTTTGTTAACTATTTTATATCTTATCATTATACATAGTTTCATTTCCTTTCTGTAGTCTTTCTTTAATGTTATGTTCTAAATACACTTATACCTCAGTATTACTGATCTCACTTCACCAGATATCGGAAGCAATGGACAAAATATGGAGCATCAAATGTACATCACTATATTATTCTTCTTTCTTTCATAATGTAATTGTTAATATTAGCCACTACAGACTTGGTAACTGAACAATCAGCATTATTGAACTGATGTTTCCCTCCTTTTATCCATTAAAATGAGGTATGAGTGTATATGTCTTCCTGGTCTTCTGGCTCTGTTTCTCTTACCTTTAACGTGATCTGTGAGTGCTAAATTCTCCAAGCCTTCTTTCATTATTATGTGTCTACCAATAAAAATTTCAACTATGTTTTTGTAATTGTTAACAAGTTTCTTTGTAGTTTCTATTCTCCTTAAAACTTAACTTGTCACATGATCTGTTCAATAAAGTACCCTTTACCAAACATTGACTTGAAACTTACAAAGTATAGATGTGAATCGAACACAAAATATGTTTGGATAAATAACCAATTTTAATTACCAGAAATTACAATACATGATACACTTGTGCAAATGACATTTTAAAATATCACAAAGGAATGTTTGTAAAGGATTAAATAAAGTTTAAATGATGCATTGTGGGTTGATGAGGCCTCCCAATGGGACAATCCAAGCAAGCAACCAAGTGGAAAATGCAGGGTGAAAATAAAAGCAAGAACAGGAGTATAATAAGAAAACTAACAGTATAAGGAAACTAACAGTATAGTGATTTTCCAAGCGTAGCTCAGATGTGGCACAAGGCCGAAAGTATGGGGCACCGAGTGAAGATCGAACTCACTACTCAGTCGTAATTGTTCTAGTGGGACAAGCTTGCTAATCATTACACCACCCCGAGGTGCCCTAAATTGTGATTTTCCAAGCATAGCTCAGATGTGGCACAAGGTCGAAAGTATGGGGCACCCAGTGAAGATCAGACTCACTACTCAGCTGTAATTGTTCTAGCGAGACAAGCTTGCTAACCATCACACCACATCGATGTGCCCTGAGTGATTTTCCAAGCGTAACTCAAATGTGGCACAAGGCCGAAAGTATGGGACACCCAGTGAGAATTGAACTCACTACTCTGTTGTAATTGTTCTAGTGAGACAAGGTTGCCAACCATTGCACCATCTCGAGATGCCTAAAGGAAACTAACAGTATAAGTGCAGTTGAATCGAAAAGTAATGAATTCTTACATTTATATGGCTTTTATATTTATTCAAAATTTCTTGATTGACTTTCATGAAGAAAAATCTGTAATGACAAAAATAGCTTTGTGAGTTAAATAATTGCATTTTCCCACTGATACCAAGTAATTAACCTAATGTTTGCATATTAGATTATATACTTGGTATCAGCAGTAAAATGCAACTTTTGAAAGTATGAAAAGCATCCCCACTTGAAAGATTGATGAAATACAGTCTTTCTTCCCTCATTTTTTCCTATTTGGACTTGTGATATTCTAAGCTAATCTTAGAAGTTATGTTTAAAGCACCTAACCATGAAGTTATTGTTAACAAAATAACCTTACAGATTAATACAATTTTAGTGAGTTTGATCCTCACTGAGTGTCTCATACATGTGTTGTAAAAATACTATAATATTTATTTTTTTGTAATGCAATCTCATATATATTTTGACATGTAAAATGTATGAATTTATTTTCATATAAATTGGTATATGAATAAATATGCAGCCTAATAATGAAAACAAATTAATTATTTGAGACAACCGGATTTTCAATATTATCTTCATTGTCAATGTGCTTTGAATATTAATCACAAACTGAAAATTATACAGAGAAATGTCCAGATTAAAATTCAGGCCAAATATTAGGTTGGTGCAAAAATAATGACGTAATAATGTCGTTTTTTGACGTTAAAAATTACGTCAAAAAACGACATTACGTCATTATTTTTGCACCAACCTAATACTTATTGATCCAGTCTTATATAATAGAATCCCACTGGACTATGCATGGAAAGTGTGAAATGATTGGTCTTCAGTTTGTAAAATGCGTCATTTTATTGTTAGGGCAATTTCACAAACCAGTGTTAGACCTCATTGTCTGCTTCTGATGGGGAAAAGATGGAAGTAGCTACTAAGGAGAAGCAGCATATCAGCTGTATATATAGGGTACTGATTAATTTAAATAACAGAACTGATTGGAATCTTAGATCAGTGATTCCAATTTTCACACTAAAAGCCATTATATTACTTGGTTGATTCTGTTTCATTTACTTTGCACAAATGTCATTGGGAAAAAGCATGAATCCATTTTCTTACAGCTATGGTTCAAATAGCAGGGCAAACTGGGCTTACTTGCTAGTCTAGGAGAAGAGAAACACTGAATTTAAAGCTGAGGAGGGTTGTTTGGGGACTTTGTTAATTAATGTGCACCATTTTTGTTATCATTTAATTAAAAAATTGTGGTTCATTCTACACAAGCCTTCAACACTATAATCAAATCATACTGTTACAAAAGCTTTGAGCTCAACATTCTTAAAAAGATGATAGTAGAAAAAGAAAAATTTTTTTTTTCAACAAAGTTTGCTTCTCTTGATTCTGTCATTTCTGGGTCTCTACACTACTACATAAAATAGTAGCAACAAAAGGGACCATTTCTTTTTGTCATTTGTTTTATTAGGAGAGAGTGGTGGCAGCTAAAATTCTAAGAGGCAGTGGGAGGAATGACATCATAGGAATGCATGTTGCATGTTGGATCAACATATATCTGTGGGTGGTCTTAGCCAGACACAAACCTGGGTGTGGGATGCGTATTGATGCTTCAGAATTCTTGCAACTCTCTGATAAATTCATGTGGTTTTGGACTTATATCCTAAACCCAAACAGAGGCAATCCATCACTCTCAGAATACCACACCCATGAGGCACTCTGGCCAATTGCTGACCATTCTGGCCCTGGCCTTAGTCTGATAGTTCAGTTCTAAAACTCAACTATCCTTGGGCCTATGTTGTTAACTAATTTTCATCAATGGCCTTCCTGATGTCATCAGTTCACAACTCAGTATCTATGCTGATGACATAAATATTTAATCCTGTTTTAATAGTACACCTGATCAGTTTGATGAGGTCAAATTGACAGCTGATCTCAAAAATGACCTACAATCTGTTGTTAACTGGGACAAGAAATGGATTGTTAATTTTAATGCTTCCAAAATTAAACTGCTTTCTTTTAATCATCTTAAAGAACCATTTTTTCTTTTCATTAGTGTGGCTGATGCTAACCTCCAGGAGAGTGAGACATTACACCTTTTCGGGCTAATGTTTTCCACTGACATGAAGTGGAATGATTATATTGAATCAGCTGTTAGGTCTACTGCTAGGAAACTTTGTTCACTATGTTGTTTTTCTTGTCAGAATATATTTTTCATATTTATAAGTCTACCATTCATTCATTGCTGACACATCTGGTTTGGTGCTTCTGCTATTTAGAGACTCTTGATAAGATCCAAAGATGAATCTACAATGTTATCAGTCCTGACTTGAAATCTTGGCTTCAGTCACTTTTCCACTGCCATAACATAGCTTCCCTTTGCCTTTTCTATAAATATTTTCTTGGTAATTGTTCTGATGAGCTTTCCTCTTTGGTACCTCAACTTTATCAATTTAAGTGCAGTACTAGATTGGCAGCTAGATCTCATTCTTTTACAGTTGAAATTCTATGTTAACAGTATCTTCTCTCACACTTCTTGCTTGTGGAATTTTTTCTGGCTTCTTGCTTTCCAGTCAAATTTCATCTTCAAAAATTTAAATGCAGTATCAATCATTATCTTCCATTTTCTTAATTCCTGTTCTTTATTGTTTTCTCTCCTTAATAATGTTTTTATTTTTCTCATATTCTTTCACATTCAGTAACCCCTGGTATCTTAGTGGCTTTATTGCCATACTTCAAGTGGAATGATTTTTAAAAAGCTGTTAGGCCAACCTTAAAAATGACAGGAATGTCCAGTTTAGATACAATTGTAAAATATAATTTTGCATGATTTAGAGAGAACCAACCATTTGTATAATTTAAATTTTGATTTTAATGTAAAATGTCTTATATAAAAGTATCACACACATAATATACACTGGTCTACAATGTGTAAGCTTCAAAATCAAAAATAGACAATATTAGCTAATTTGGGGGTACTGGAAATAAAATATCTGTTTTCAGTTTTTTCCCTTTAGTAATGCAACTCACCAAGTTTTTTAGCCACTGAGCCATGTATCCTCAAGGATAAAAGCCCAGATAAAAGGATAAAAGCCCAGATAAAAGCATTGCTTGAAGTAATTCAATGACTTGACCCAAAGAGTTGTGAGTTCAATACCTGGCCACAGCAGTGGTGAACAAAATCTTGGAGAGTTGAATTACCAAAGGGTGTGAACTGAAACTGTGATATCTAGGAAAGACATGACAGGTGGAACTAGAATAATCTACCCCCGTGGATGAAATAAAGGGTTTGGTTTGAAATTCCAATGTATATCACCTGAAGAAGGGTTGAATGTACAACAATCGAAACATTGTGAATGTGACAATAAAGATGAGGACAACAGTCTGAACAATGTAAATAGTGTAAATAGTTACAATACTTCATCTCAAATAGAGACCGATCTCTAAATCTAGAGTCAATTATCTAATTTGAAGGCCATTTTTGAATTCAGCATGCTAAAATACATAAGAATTGGCACATTTCATTTCTGAAGGTTAGTGAACCCAGTCTGTTCTACTATTTTACCCATAGCTTGGGTAGGAGGAGAAAAGAGTGATCCTGATCCTTTCCCAAGGATATTATTATAAAGTGAATACAAATATTTTACACTTGTGACTATCTATAACCCTAACTGATTGAGCACTTCAGTGTGGTGTGGATGGTTAGCACACTTATCTCAGTAGATCAGTTACAACTGAGTAGTGAGTTTGATCCTCACTAGGGGCTACTTGCTTTTGGCTTTGTGCCGCAAGTAAGCTACACTAACTAAATCATTATAACCCTAACTGATTGATTCTAATCTTAACTAAAATTACAATTTCTTAGACTTGTGGCTATAAAATCTATGACCCTAGAATGATTGAAAATTGATATAATGGAATATGCATACACCTGTCTTCCCCCTCACTGGAATATGATTGGCTGGTGTCCGTCATAAATACAGACGGATGTGTAGGTACAACAGAGTTTAAGTCTATGATGACGCCCATTGGACTATGCCATTGGCCATCCTATTGGTCTACACCTATTACCTGCGACTACGACGAGTACCAGTCAATTACTGCTACCGTGTACTACTTGGTTATAGTAGCCAAAACCACTTAGATACTTTGATCAAATATATTCATTTCTGGGACATATCAAAAATAATTAGGGATCTATGAATTTCTGGGAGAAGGAGTTATCATTATTTACACTATTTACATGCAGAATATTGTCCTCATCTTTGTTGTTTTTATCACAATTGTCCTCATCTTTGTTGTGATAACAACAATTGTCTGAATATGAACAGTGTAAAGAATTAAGGATCTCTTTCTGAATTTTAATCATGATGTCTTAGTAAATACAGTCAAAGACTTTATTTTTGTTGCAGTGCACAAAATTTTAATACAAAGATTATTTGTTAACATTGTCTACTGCCAAAATCCTGAATTGCTTAATATTTTTTCATTTACTCACTGTCACGAGTAAAAGACAAGAAAAACTAAAGAATTAATTATGCAAAGAGATAAAAAAGGAAACAAAATCAATTTAGCATTGTGAAATTTGGTCCAATACCAAAATGGTCAAGCCTCTTCACTTGTCTCAAAATGGTTGTACAAGAAAAAATAGTAAGTGGTAAAAAGAGAAATACAATGATTTAATGGTAAAACAAAAGTTAAAAAAAGAGTAGATGTAGAAAGTGGAGAAAATAGATAGATAGTAATAGAGAGAAGTAAGAAACAAGCTGTAGAGTAAGAGAAAGAATAAGAACTTAGTAAAAGAGAAAGGAAGAGAAAAAACAGAAAAGAAAAAGAGAGATGATCATGGTAAGAAAAGCAGATGCTGATGATGAAAGAAAGAAAGAAAGAAAGAAAAAAAGAGGAGTAAAAGAGAGTTGGCAGGAAGAATAGAGAAGACAATGTTGATAAAGAAGGAAAACAAATGGATTAATAAAAGCAGAAGCTGGTTGAATATTTCTGAAAGAAATTGTCTCTATTGATCAGTTAGTTTTGTCTGCGCAGTTTCTGAAGTAATCTTCTTTATGATGTGGTCAGGCCACAGAGACAGAACAGGAGCAATCAAACTCATTGATCTTACTTGTTTCCCTACTTATATCTATCTATATATACATATATTTATATCTATATCTCTCTATATGTATGTATCAGGTGGGAAGATGTGTGTATTTTTGTGCATTTGAAAATACAGTTTTATATATACGTAATGGTAATGGTAATATTAGCTGTTTCCTGATAAGGAAACATTCAATATTCATTGACCAAGCACTCAGTTCTACTTTCGGCTTAAATTTATAAAATCTTTCTATTAAAATAATTTTCAGGAAAATAGGTTTCTCAAGTCCACTGTTATTACTATTTCCAGTATTGGTGAAGCTTTCTTTCAACCTTTGGTTTGAAATAATCGAATGTCTACATCATGATTATATCATTATTATCTCTTCAAGTTATGCATGATATCCCTTTTAGTTGTTGCTGCTGTTGAAAGTCCTCAAGTAGTTTTTGTTATTTGGTATAGTTTTTCATGATTTTGTAGTACCAGTCAATCTATAAGTTTCAAAGAAGGATGGTCCTTGTTCAAACTTACAGGCTTCATTTATTTAAAGCCATTTTTAATCATTGGGTTGACAAAGCATACTAGACAAAACATAATAAGGAAAATGTGCTCTCTGGCAAAGTTTGAACCTGTGTCCTCCTTTGTAGGAGAAACCACTGTCTTATCTGATGGGATTTAGACTGCTAACTGGTAGACATATTACACATTGTTGAAAAAAAAAAAATAGGGCATCTATTTTAAACTAAAAATAACGTTTGAAGTATTACAAATGTCACATTAAAAATAAATCCATTAATTCTTTATAAATTGCTTTCTTTACATTTTGGATACAGAATTAAATAGATATAGGCTTTTGAGAAAATATGAATAAAGGTAGATGTATTCCTTAAAAAGGATAAATTGAATCTTGTTGTGGCCGAGTGGTCTAAAACATGCTGGATCAGATGGTAGTTTCACCTACAAAAGTGGATGCAGGTTTAAATTCTACCAGAAAGCATATTTTCTTTATTAAGTTTCTTAAGTTTTTAGGCCAGTAGATGTAATACATATTGTTTCAAAAATTGAGGCAGCTATTTCAAACACAGGTATCTACTAAAAATAATGTCTGAAGGGATATATATATATATATATATATATATATATATATATATATATATATAGTTACAATTTGATATATTTATAGGGGAAGAATGTTCAATATTGGAGATAGAGCATTTATAGATATAGACAATGTAGACAGTTGCATTGTGACTGTCAGTGTCATGCTTCAATGCAATCTTCAGACTAAGTTCGACTGCTCCTTTAGCTGACAGTATTTATATACATACATTTATATATATATATATATATATATACATACATAAATATGTATTTATATACATATACATGCATACACATACACATACACATGACCTTCTTCAGGCAATGAGTGGATATTTCCACATATCATTAAAATGAATTAATTTTCCTTATGTTTTTTGATGTCTAACCATTGTCTTTTTGTGTAGTAGTAACCCCAATGTCTTTCTTGAATCATACTGATATATATATATATATATATATATAATTTTATTTTTGATATGTTTTTAGTAAATTTAGGCATTTGTTTACAGGAAAATTTGTATATAGATAGTTTGGGTATAAAATAAAGATGTCATATCCAAACTGACCTTATACTGATATATATATATATATATATATATATATATATATATCGTCGACTCTCCCGTCGAGTTCGATGTATGAGGGTCAAGCAGATCAGTTCCCAGGAAACCGACAACCCGACAACGGCACATGAGATTTGATTATAGTGGTGAAGGTTTCGTGCAGGACTACCCACACTTTTTGAAGGGCTGAATTCAGAGACCTGGTGCACTAAGTGCCACAAGGTCCCCAAACAACCCTCTGCAGGTTTTGAATTCAGAGTTGTCCTTCTCCTAGACCAGTTGCCATCAAAGGCTATAGAACACAGTCTGTCGTGCTATTTACCCATAGTTGGAGGCAGAAGAAGAGGATTCACACCTTTCGCAAGGGTATTAGCACGTAAGTGAATGTAATGGATTTGACTGGAATTCGAACTCAGCTCTGCGATTCCTCAATCGAAGCTGCTATCCATTACTCCACCGTCCCTCCTATATATATATATATATATATATATATATATATATATATATATATAAAATTTTATTTTTATGTTTTTAGTAAATTTAGGCATTTGTTTACAGGAATATTTGTATATGGATAGTTTGGATATAAAATAAAGATGTCATATCCAAACTGACCTTATATTTGTCTTTTGTCTAGATTAAAAAACAGGCATAAAAGACAAATATATGGTGAGTTTAGATATAAAATCCTTATATACAAATGTTCCTGTAAAGAAATCCCTAAATCTATTGCAAACACATTTAATGAAAACACACACACACACATATATATATATATATATATATATATAAGACAAATTAGAAAACAGATATTTACTATTCTGCCAGGTTCTCCTCCAAACTATATATATATATATATATATATATATATATATATATATGTGTGTGTGTGTGTCTGTCTGTATATTTAGTGGATACTCATATTTGAGTAGCTGTGCTATTTTTATTTTAAACAGTATTTATTTTATCTACCAGCATGCACACTTGAGAAAATTTATTAAAGGAAATGTACTCTCCAACAGGATTTGAACCTGCCTCCTCTTTTGCAGGAGAAATCACTGTGCTTTAACCACTCGGCTACAAAGAGCTTCACAATAAAATAAGGTTTTATTTGTCTTTAAAGAATATTCACATATCTGTCCAGTTTCATATCTGAAGCATAAACAAATCAATTTCTAAAGAATTTATGTATTTTATTTTTTAATTCAACATATTTTTATTATTTCATTTACCAGAAATTTTTTATGCTAAAAAATGGAGCATCTACACAAATATATATATGATATATGAGTTTGTCATTACTTTGAAATTTTTCATGCAGCAAGGGTGGACTATCATTGTTGTTTTGTCCATGTGTTGTTTGGTTTATTGAAATTGTCATCTTTGATAATGGCTTATGCAAGCTGAAAGCTTAGATTGGATTTAAACATGTATCAATATGGTGTTTTCCTTTCGTCTTTCAATGATAATGTGATTAAGCTTATCAGGCAATCAGGGAAAAATTACTGCCTAAATATACACAATATATAATTACATATACATATATATATATATATATATATATACTGAGAGGAAATAAAATGCTATCACCTTGAAAAACTTTGACTTGGGTTAGTATGTGCATGCTAGGTGTTACAGATATTGTGAGAGAATTTTCAGTCTTCAGTCAACTTGTGATGTGGCAACACTTATAACTGTGCACTGTCTTTATCTGAGTTTTAGTTAGGGATGTATACTGCAATAAAGTTCAATGTCGGGAAAGAATTCAGTGCAAGCAACATGTCATGTCATGTTCAATTAGAGCCATTTGAGAATGGTTGGATGGTGAGCCTTTAAACTGGATGGTCGTTTTGCAGAAATGATGCATATGTTGGACAGCACAAATCAGAGCAAATATAGCCCCATATATACCAGGAATTATAAAGGCTAAAAGTTTTTAGATTTTATGAGTTTTAGATTAAATTTTTCCTGTACTAATTTATACCAAATTTCTTTTTTTCTTCTTTGATTTCTAACAGTGTTACTTGCATTTTTCAAATTGGAGGAGATTGGTATTCCATTTGGATTTTGGAACTACTTAAATAAACTGGTCCACACATAAGAATAGGGAAAATGTTTTTAGAAAATACTAGTTATAGATTAGCATTCTTTAGACGATTAGGTCACAGCACTCGTCAGAATAAAAAAAAAAATATTTATTTGTTATCGATTTAGAAAGGGTAGCCTGTTTATAATATCAATACAATACCAAATCAATCCCTGACTTTTACTGAGTTATTAGCCTTAGACTAAGTCACTTAAGATGTTATTTACAAATGTCAAGTTGGAAAATGTGCTAACATCATTACACTTATATAGCTTTTGGCATACTTATGTGTCTTTATGAAACTTACATTGCTTGCTGTTGACGTATATATACATTATCAAGACATTGTGAAATGTCAGATCCTAGCATCGCTTGCTGTTGATGTATATATACGTTATCAAGACATTGTGAAATGTCAGATCCCAGCATTGCTTGCTGTTGATGTATATATACGTTATCAAGACATTGTGAAATGTCAGATCCTAGCATTGCATGCTGTTGACGTATATATACATTATCAAGACATTGTGAAATGTCAGATCCTAGCATTGCTTGCTGTTGACGTATGTATACGTTTTCAAGACATTGTGAAATGTCAGATCCTAGCATTGCTTGCTGTTGACGTATATATAGGTTATCAAGACATTGTGAAATGTCAGATCCCAGCATTGCTTGCTGTTGATGTATATATACGTTATCAAGACATTGTGAAATGTCAGATCCCAGCATCGCTTGCTGTTGATGTATATATACGTTATCAAGACATTGTGAAATGTCAGATCCTAGCATTGCTTGCTGTTGATGTATATATACGTTATCAAGACATTGTGAAATGTCAGATCCTAGCATAGCTTGCTGTTGATGTATATATACGTTATCAAGACATTGTGAAATGTCAGATCCTATTATTGCTTGCTGTTGTTGTATATATATGTTATCAAGACATTGTGAAATGTCAGATCCTATTATTGCTTGCTGTTGTTGTATATATATGTTATCAAGACATTGTGAAATGTCAGATCCTAGCATTGGTTGCTGTTGATGTATATATACATTATCAAGACATTGTGAAATGTCAGATCCTAGCATCGCTTGCTGTTGATGTATATATACGTTATCAAGACATTGTAAAATGTCAGATCCTATTATTGCTTGCTGTTGATGTATATATATATTATCAAGACATTGTGAAATGTCAGATCCTAGCATTGGTTGCTGTTGATGTATATATACGTTATCAAGACATTGTGAAATGTCAGATCCCAGCATTGCTTCTGTTGATGTATATATACATTATCAAGACATTGTGAAATGTCAGATCCTAGCATTGGTTGCTGTTGATGTATATATACGTTATTAAGACATTGTGAAATGTCAGATCCCAGCATTGCTTGCTGTTGATGTATATATATATTATCAAGACATTGTGAAATGTCAGATTCTAGCATGGCTTGCTGTTGATATATATATATATATATATATATATATATATATATATATATATATATATATATATATATATTAGGTTGGTGCAAAAATAATCATGTAATAATGCCATTTTTAGACTTATTTTTTAACGTCAAAAACGACATCATTACGTCATTATTTTTGCACCAACCTAATACATTATCAAGACATTGTGAAATGTCAGATCCTAGCATCGCTTGCTGTTGATGTATATATACATTATCAAGACATTGTGAAATGTCAGATCCTAACATTAGTATAGCTTAGTCTATACTGCAGAGTATCGGATTGAAACTAAATATGGATACCTATGGGAAATTGCTATCAGTTATATTTAAAGTCATTTATTAATCTTCAAAAATTTAAATGTAATATCAATCATTATCTTCTGCCTTCTTAATTTATATTCTTTTATTGTTCTTGCTCCTTAACAATGTTTTTCTTATATTCTTTCACACTCAGTACGTCCCTGCATGTTAGTTTCTATGTTGCCTGGGTTGGGGTGAAATTATTAAAAAAGAAATCCAGTAAATGACAATTTCCTATTTTTCCCAAAATGGGCCAGCACAGCCAGGTAACAATGCTATGACAATACAGCAGTGAAAGTTTTAATATCTGCATATTTTTTAAATTTTCTAAATTTTTAAATTTCTTTTATATTTTTTTAAAGACATTTCTAGTATGAATTTTTTTTGTAACTGCTTGCATAAACATTTGCATTTCAAAATTATTTATCTTAAATATACAGATATATGCATTTTTACATAAAGAAAAATAAAACAATAAACAGATACATAATTTTAACAACTTATGTAAATCTTTGTTCTTTATGTATAAACAGATACACAATTTTAATAATTTATGTAAAAATGTATATATCCTTTTTTGCATTATTAAAGAGAAATCTTTTTATAACCTCACCTCAAAAAAGGTCTGGTTTTGTAGTCAAAACATCTAAGGCCAATAACTCTGAAAAAAACAGGTATCAATTTGACACTGCATCAATATTATAAACAGGACCTCTTCTAAATCAATAAAAATTCAATATTTTCTCAAATCTGACAAGTGTTGCAGCCTAAGGAAGATCTAAAGAATGCTAATTTGAAAGAATTATTTCCTATTTTTCCTATTTTTATGAGTAGACCAGTCTATTTAAGAGGCACCAGGATTTTTTTGATAATTAATATTGCAATTGTTAGTCATACAACTAAACTCATTTTGCATTTGATTTTCATAATCTGGCTATAAAATACAAACTGTTTTCTCCTAATTTGACATTTCTTTAGATATTTTATCATAGATATGCAACAAACCGGATTAATCACATTAAATTTTGATAACAATTACTTATAAAAGGTATTTGATAAGTCAGCAATATTTGTTTCTCTCTTCATTTTTAATGAAAGACGATATTTTTTTAATTTTATAGTTTATTAATATATAGAAATATAATAGTCATATCAAACAGAAAAGTATTAATAGAGTGGAACTTCTATTATTGGAATTTAATTTGAGAACAATATTTTACAAGTTCACATTCTTGCTATTTTTCTATCCTCACTCCAACCTCTTTTTACTTTCAAAACCGGCTACCAAAGCCTTGATTCTTATCAGAGATAAGAATATATTTTTTGACTAATGAGAAAGCTGGAAAATATAAAAAGGAATTCCACCATCATTATTCTTTCCATGGTGCCATAAAGTCTGGGGGAAACCTCACAGCTTATTCACTCCAACCTGTTTTCATTACTTTCAAAACCAGCTCCCAGAGCTCTGATTCTTATCAGAGATAAGAATATATTTTTTGACCAATGAAAGGGACAGGAAATTTATTTAATGATTTTGGAGGGAAAATTCCCTGATTCTTCTGAGCCTACCAAATCTCCATAAATTTGGAGAATCTTTGCCTATTTGGCAGTGAGACTTCAGCTCACCATCTGTAAGGTTGACGATAGGGAGCTCCAGTCAACTTCAGAAGCACTTTCAACCAAAGAAGAAATTCCTGCCGAGCTGGAGAGTCAGACCATCAGCCCACTACTATAAAACCAATTGAAAGCTGCATCTCTTCACATTTCCTTCTGTCATGCCCACTGGACATCTGTCGTTGACCTACGAACTCACTCAACTGCAAGATTCCTATATCTGCCAACAATTTTCCTACTCTACAAGAAATGTGAGTGTTTCCAAAACCTTAACAAAATTCTACTTGCTTAAAGAATTTTTTAGGTGCTCAGAGAAATATTTTGAGCAAGCCTTTTACTGTTATGAAAATTTTCTCTTCCCTTAAAGGATATTTTCTCTTTTCCCTTTCTTTCTCTCCTAATTGTCTTTATCCCTTTACCCTTTTTTTTCTGTATATGTAAATAAACACTTTCTTCTTTTATTATTACACACCAAGCAGGAGTTTTTTCTTTATTCGTCTGCACCTAAAAGAGAGAGTTTGTCCACTCTAATCTTGCTGTTTTTTACTTGCGTTTTATTGCAATTTTTTAACCGCAGCCTCAACCCTTGGATGCAGGAAAGCTAGAACAAACTTTCTCCATACTATATACAATCCATTGATAAGACTGTAGGTAAAATAGTTAGCTTCCTGTACCACTCCAGTAAGTACATTACTCCTCCTTCTATCCTCTGTCTTTACAAGATCCAGATCAAGCCAAAAATGGAGTACTATTGTCAAATTTGGGTGGGAGCTGCCCAGATCTCAATCTCCAGCCTTAATTACATAGGGATGGCTGTACTACAGGGTCATATTCTCAAGGATGTAATTTATTCCCTCTTTTTTAGCTTCAGAAACACAGGGTTGTATTAGACTCAAATTCGATTATACACAAGAAAACATGTTTCGTTGGCTTATTAAGTTAAAATAAAATTATTTACCAAATTGTTCCACTATTTTCTACCATTTTTCAGCTAACTTTATAATTTCATCCTCCCAGAGCTGTCTCAACAAAGAACAACTCTAGGTACATTTTGCAGTTTACCAAAGAATTGAAACATTTTTTTCAAGAGAATTCTATAAAGTCTGGAATAAATGTTAACTTAAAGGTGGAATATCTGGTGAAGAGGTTGTACAAGTTCACACTTTCCATTCAAATTGCTACCATTTTTACCAGATCAACAAAGAAAGCTGAATAAGCTTCAACTTAAAACTTGTCCTTAACAAAAAAAAAATGCTGAGAAATCTTGCACCTGTGCTAAAATGATGACAATTTACAAAGAAATTAATAAAATCTTTAAAGAAAAAAAATTTTTTGAATAAAATCTTTAAAGAGGGAAACTATGAAGAAATTAAAATTTTCTTTTTAAATAAACGTAATAAATATTATAAATGTTTTTAAATATGAAAAAAAATCATGTCTTCACTTTGTGAACAAAGATTTGGAGAATATCCCCTCATCACTTATAAGAACATGAATTAACCATCAGGTTGGACTAGTACAGTTTTTTAAGTTAAGTATAACATTGGTATAGTTAATTCCATTCATTAGACTAGGGATTTACATGGCACACCAATCTGCAACAATGGGAGTAAAATCCAAATGTTGTAGCTTTTCTAAAAAATTATATATGTAAATCTCTTTGAAGAATCCAGGACCAGATTTTTCAGTCTACCCAGAATGCTACTTTGAAGGAATAGCAAACCTCTTCGGATGTCATCAGTATTCTGACTGTGTGACTGGCCTGGGTAGACTGAAAAATTTGGTCCTGGATTCTTCAATGAGATTTACATATATAATTTTTTGAATTGTTTTAATATAAATTCCTGTATCCTGTGATTTGGTAAACATGGAGACTTCTAAAAGATAAGTGTATCCATCATTGAAAAAGAAAAGAAAAGGGAATGAATAAAAAAAAGAAAAGGGAATGAATAAAAAAAAGAAAAGGGAATGAATAAAAAAAAGAAAAGGGAATGAATAAAAAAAAGAAAAGAAAAGGGAATGAATAAAAAAAAGAAAAGAAAAGGGAATGAATAAAAAAAGAAAAGAACCCTAAATAGTACATTAAACAATTTCATGCATTATCTTTCATTTTTCAGTCAACTTCATAATTCTCTTGACCCAGAACTTTTTATCTGTCCCAGCAAAGAACTGCTCTTAGTACTTTTTTTGCAATCGTTTTTGGAGTTTTTAAAGTATAATTCTTTGGATGTTTCTGGTGATTTTGTTTGAACCCCAGATTCGTGTTGAATTCTTTTTGTTGCTGAAATAGAATGTTCAAAGGAAAGAAGAAGACCGAGACACTGGAAATAGATTTAGGAACTTTATGACAGGGTAACAACGGTCTGTTGCAGGGAAGTGCCTTCCCAAGCAAAAGACACGTGTTTACCTGTTGAAAGGTCAGGGGAAAAGAAAGCGATTCTTCTCATTTGTCTTTGGTGCTAGGAAGTCCCTCTTTATTTGCAAATGCGCCATTTGTTCTTCCTATCACCAAGCATCCTGGGAAATTCTTTATTTCTTTTTTTGTATTTCTTTTATCATATTTTGTGTTTTTTATTTATTTTATCAATTATATAACCCCTCACACATTCAGGAAATTGAATCATTTTTTTCATTAAGAGAATTCTCTAAACATGGGAATAAATGGTAACTGGAATGTGTGCTATGATTCATGATGATGATGATGATGATGATGATATTTCATTATAAATAAAATAATAAAGATAAAAATCTAAAATCTCATCATTCTAAAAATAAATTTTCCACTGTCGCAAGAGACACAGCCTTTCCATCACAAGGAGAGAGGGTAGTGAAATCAACACATACTGAACAAGATGTATTTTCTTTGCTCCAAGAAAATCCAGAGTTGATGGTATGAAAAGCTTCCCTTAACAACAAATTTTTCAGAAACAATTATAAACAAGTAAAACCAAATTTTAAAAGAAACAAAAAGAGACAATAACCCTGAGAACATTTAACACACACAAAACCAGTTTTGTAAATAACATTTGTGAAGACACACATTCTTATCATTAATTTCAACATGTGTTGCAAAGACTTGTTTCTGGTATTTTATTGTTGTACGTTCTATTCCTTTTCATTTTCATTATAAGAAAGAAAAGTAATCCTCTATCAACTACTAATAAATGTAACATGGGGTAACTTACATTAACAACACATCCACCTACCTCATTACAGGTGTAATATCTGTTGAATGATTGATTTTTTTGTGGCTTATCTACCTTTCGCAGCTTATTTAAAGCCCAAGAATATTTTTAGATGGGAAGGATTTTTTAGACATGCAGTTTCTACTAATTAACCCATTGTGGGGGAGAGAAAAATAGGTTGATTCATAAACTTTCCCCAGGGGGTATTTGTGCATAAGTGAATATAACAAACCCAATTGGAATTGGAACACGGCTCTCCTATTATCCATTACGCAACCCATATAATCAAGTTTACAGCAGCTGGTATTCTCAAGCGGTTACCCATCTAGGTGCTGACCAGGCTTGATATTGCTTAACTTTGGTGATTGTATAGAACTGATGTTTCAATGTGATATGGCCATGTCATAATATTTGTTGAATATGGTAAAAGAGTAAACACTTCTCTGCCAAGTTTTAACTGGTTATTAATTATCTTGATGAAATATTATGCAAATTCTTTTAATTATTTCCAGGCACTTTTCATTAGATGTTGCCATTATTTAGCCTAACGGGGAACAATACTTGTTTCAATCAATTGCTTGGTTCTCTGGAAGGATTGCAGGGTAGACAACTCCTTTTTAATCCCATTGTATAAACACTATCAATTACTGTTGCATCCTTTACAAACAAAAAAAGGTGGTACTCGAGTGAAAGGAACAGCAACATGTGTATCGATAAAAGAAAGAGAGGTTTATTGTAAAAGAGAATACACTACTGAAAGACAGGGAATCAGTTAGCAGGCTAGTAATTTCTGAAGCAAGTCCAACAGGTATATCCTGTTCTCACTATATATATCTACTGATATAGTCAGTTTACATATATGATAGGGAGTGTGGTATATTCCATTACAACAATTACTTTGGAAGAAGACTAGTCTTTGATTCAGTTAGTGGTAATTCATTCTAATTTCCGGCCTTGATGGAGTTCAAAAGTGTCTGCACTGCCTTATGGGCGATGAATTATTTTCCACATTACAATCCCTTTTGCAGAGATGAATCATTGCTAGCTCTTAATATTCTATCACTATTTTCATGGTAAATGTTCAGACAAGCTACAGCCTTTAGTTTACTGTTGATGATTGTAAGTAATAGAGTCAAAAGTCTGGACATACTGACTTGTTTAGTTCCTGATCATATCAGATGATGCACTCTCTTCCAGAAAGTGTAACTAAAGTTTGCTCCTCACTATAGTTGCAGGATAAACTACAGGTCAACTCTGTGGGTGTGGAAGAAGGAGAAGCATTTGTGACCAGGTGTCTACAAAAAGGATTAGCTACTTGGAAACTTGGAAATGAGTAACAACCCATTATATATATATATATATATATATATATATATATATAAGTGACAGAAATTATTAGGAGGATTTGATAATTATAATTAAGTAATTCATCGAGTCTGAAAGAAACCTCAACAGAATGTAGAAAGCACTGGACGGCTGTTTCGTCCTATATTTAGGACTCATCAGGAGTGCGTATCCACTACTAAGAATTGAATGCAAACATCATACCAACTATTCCAACGGGCCACGGTGACAAAGAAGTAGCAATATAGCGCCGCTCACTCACATATTCCATGGTGGAACTCAACTGAGATTCTCTATAACCATAGGACTGTGCCCCCAGGAGCCACGACTACTATTACCAAGCCACTCAAGCTATGTGAGCAAGCGGCGCTATATTGAGTCTGATTTGCTACCTCTTCATCACTGAGGCCCGTTGGAACAGTTGGCATGACATTTGCATGATAACCTAACTGTCAGGGTTTCAATTCTCGGTAGTGGATGCGCACTGCTGATGAGTCCCAAATATAGGATGAAACAGCCGTCCAGTACTTTCTGCATTCTGTTGAGGTTTCTTTCAGACTCGATGAATTATTTAATTATATATATATATATATATATATATATATATATATATATATATATATATATATATATGTAAACATTTCAGATAGATTATATCTGTAAAAGGAGAATATAAAAAAGATAAAAGGAAAATTTATCTTAGCTGCTGCATTTCGTCCTCTAACGGACTTTAAATTTACCTTGATAAAGTTCATCAGTAGATGAAATACATTGACTAAGGTAAGATTTCCTTTTATCTTTTTTCATATAGATAAAATTAAACCAATACACACTAAATTTCCTGATACACATGATTTATTCCTCTCAACCATACAATTCATCCCAATACTAATACTGTACATCTAACCAACAATCAACATGGGTACAGATACCATCAACACCTGCAAGACCAACTAGAATTATGATACATGCACCCTTTTCCCCATATTTCTTTCACTGCCATCTTCAGAGATTAAACACATGGGCACTATCAGAGAGACACAAAAATTCACCCCCCGCCACACGCACCACAAGACAAAAACATGTGAGATCTACCTGGCCAATGAAAAACAAACGATGCAGAACTCAAAGTACCAAAACATTCACTTACATAACTTATTTCGAAAAATTTCTGATGAAGCTTAAATAAAAGTGAAACATGTTAAATTTATAAACATTTCTTATTTTTCCTTATTCTATAATTTTGTCGGATTGTCATCCATATTTGATTCCAGTCCATATATTTGTACCCTATCATCACTTTCTCTCTCTCTCTCTCTCTCTCTCTATATATATATATATATATATATATATATATATATATATATATGGCCTGACGATTGCGTCTAGCATGAAACAGCCTGTCGTTTCTAAGTGTTGACTTCAATGTTCACTTTTATATTTACACACGCTCTATCTCTGATATTGAGCACTTTATCCCATAAATATAGCACACCTTAAGACTATATTTCTTCATATATATATATATATATAGAGAGAGAGAGAGAGAGAAAGAGAGGGAGAAAGAGAAAGAAAAAGAGAAAAAAGAGAGAGAAAAAGAAAGAGAGAGAGAGAGAGAGAAAGAGATTTGTCATATTTCCTTCCATGATTAATTTTTTTCTTGTCCCTCTTTGCATCCATTTTCCCTCTTGCTGACAAAACAAAAGACATGTCCACAAATACATTCACAGAAAAGTACAACAATCTAGAATAAATCCATTTTAGTTCATATTTTATGAATAAGCAAGGGAAACTGAACTCCTTGACACCTGAGGATTATAATTCATAATAAGCAATGAATCAACACTTTATGATGAAAGCCATTTTCATTCTAATATCTGCTTTTTTTAACTTCCTTTATTATAATTATTATTATTATTATTATTGACTGTGTGGCAGCATATATACGGACAATAATGGGTATATCCCCATTCACATAAATACAGTAGTAAATACCGTATGTGTGTCCACAGTTGGAGATTCAACTCCAGCTGTGGTTATGTCAAAGGGCAGATTCTTGTCTCGGGAAACAGCAACCTCATTTTATATGGGGTCTACAGGGAATTTTTGGCCGAGCCTATGGGCTTGGATACCTACATTAAATTTGGCTTTGTGCCATATCTGATCATGTAGGGCTGTTAGTAGATATCTTGCAGTTGGAGATTCATTGTGGAATTCACTTAACTCACTTTTAAAAGTTGACTACTTCGTCTATGTGCTGCTAGCGAATCTTATATGTGTTGTTCTTGTCCTGAGTATTATCGTTCATTACCAACTTTTGTTTAATTATTCTATTCGGTAACCTTCCCTAGGTGGCAACAGACAGAGAGCACCCTTCCAATTAAGTGATGCTTGGGTACCAATATATGAAGCCAAATATATATCTCTCATTACAAGCAGTCTGATAAGAGTGTATCAGGCACTGGCATCACACCTAAATGTGCACAAGATGGTCACAGGTTTTGATAAAAGAAGTACATAACTTTGCAACTACGCCTAATCAGAAATACTTTCAGGTCAAATAATCCAACCTGCATTGAGTTTTTCAAAGAGTCTAGATTTGACCCACAAGTTGCCTTGGCTTGCTTTACCATTCAAGCTTTAAAAAAAACCATCTCAGCACCCAGAGACATGATGCACCCTCACAATTCTGCTAGTAAACAGAGATACACAATGCATCAGCTCCTAGGAGACATGTCCAAATGGTTAAGATCAGGCCACAGACAAGCAAATCTTTGGTATGGAATAGGATATTTACTATAGTTCATTTAAATTTGACAAGACATGTACATGTTAACACTGTCAATCAATTAAAATCAAAAGATATGAGAGCAAACATTATTATTATTATTATTAATTCTGGTTATTAGTGGTCTGTAAGAGCACACTCTTCAACTTCTTTTTTGTGTTTATTGTTGTCTTCTCTGGAATTATTTTATTCATACAAACATTAATATTTTTATTTTGAAGAAATTTTGAAAAATAAAGAAAGTTTGCATTGTGAATTTGATTGAATTTAAGTTCCATATGCACTATTTACATTGTTTGACCTGTTGTCCTTATCTTTATTGTCATGTTGTTTCAGCCATTGTACACTCTGGCCTTCTTCAGGTGATATACATTGGAATTTCAAACCAAACCCTATATTTCATCCACAGGTGTATATTGTTCTAATTCCATGGGCCATGCTTTTTCCAGATATCTCATTTTCAGTTATTTCCCTTTAGTAACTCAACTCCCTAAGTTTTTGTTCTCCTCTGCTGTGGCCAGGTATTGAACTCACGACTCTTTTGATCAAGTCACTACATTACTTCAACCAACATTTGGGCCTGTCATGAATATGACAATAAAGATGAGGACAACAGTCTGAACAATGTAAATAGTGTACATAGTTACAATGCCTAAACTCAGAAATATTAAACTCCTTTGTTTTAACTAAATTCAAAGTGGAACTGGAACAATCTACTCCAGTGAACAAAATAAAGGGTTCAGTTCAAACCACCTGAAGAAGGCCGGTGCGTACAACAGCTGAAACGTTGTAATAAATATGGCAACAAAGATGAGGACAATAGTCCGAATAGTGTAAATAGTGTCCTTTGTTTTTAACTAAATTCAAGGATATTTTCTGCTTTCATGACCTCAGTGATCCAAGATTCATAAATAAATTAGCTTATTTTCAGTTAAATATCTGTATGCAAATTTTTAAAACAAGCTGTCAAATAAGAACTTTTGACATTAATAGATATCAACATTGTAATGTCTTCTTCAATATGGCTTAAGCAAAGAAGGTCATGGCTAGTGTGATTGAATAACAAAACTCTCATCTTTGATAACCTGATGTCATTAAATGAAAGTAAGTATCCAAGAAAGTGAACATCAAGACTCATGTGGTCAATTTGATGGCATATATGACTTCAACTATTTATATGTAATATTACAGTATTATTTACTAATGCTACAAATAAGTACTGTCATCTGTGATAGTCTATGGCATCTGGGTAAACATTAGCTTACCAAATACCTCAGCTTTGAATATAAAAATGTAGGAAATATTTGCTGAGCCATTTTTGGAGGAATCAAATCTAGTAAGTACATGTTATGGGATGATACCGTTTTGATTGGAATATATATGCAGTGTTTGCAAAGAAAAGCTTTAAAAATCTATATAATTTAAGATTTGGTAAAATGAACAAATTATCCAATTTTAAATGATAGTGGGTACATTATTAGGATATATCCTATTAATTAATAAGTTTAAGACAAAACAAAAAAAAATTTTCATTGAAAATTATTCATAAAAATAAGATATTTTTACTGAATGGATACTATTTACATAGAAAGATTAAAATTAGAAAACATTTAAAACATGTAATATCAACCCTCCTATATGGCAAGGAATACTGGACAATTACATCACACATAAAGAAGAGACTTGAGGCAACAGAAATGTGATTCTACAGAAAGATGCTGAGAATGTCATGGAATGAACATGTAAACAATGACAAAGTTTTAGAGAAAATAGAAGCAAAAAGAACACTTACACTTAACATCAGAAAGAGGAAATTGAAATTTCTAGGGCACATAATGAGGAAAGACGGTTTGGAGAATTTAGAACTCACAGGGTATATTGAATGCAAGAGGGGTAGAGGAAAACAATGCATAACCTACCTAATAAGCTTGTGTAAATGGATGGCAGAATAGGGTTTAGGAAAGATAGCAAAAAGATAAAATTTACTAAGAGCTAATAAAGACAGGAAATTGTGGAGAGCCATGATCTTGAAGAGCACATAGAAGATGATCAAGTTATTAATATCCCAAAATCAACTTTTATGTATTTATATTTATTAAGTTATTAGAAATGTTATATTCTTCAATTAACACATTTTGAAATTGAGTCAAGCATTTGTTTGTTAAATATTCACACATATTCTTGTGTTTAATACTAGGTCTGGTATCATTTATAACCAGAGAACAATGTATCAAGTAGTCAGCCTAAGTAACAATCTGAGTAGAAGTAATAAGAGGAGTTATTAAGCTTTTCCTTTTGTCTACTTCTGGTCATAGGAAAACTTTGTCTTCAAAAGAAAAACTTGACAAAAAAAAAATTTGTAAAGTACCTCAACAATTTCTAGAATGAATAAAGACAAAAGGAACATTTTTGATTTATACTTTATCTTCTGTCTTCTTTTCCTTTCCCTTACTTTCTGATCATGTTAATATTTTGATAAAGCTAAATTTTCATCCTCTCAATCTTCCACACATATATGATGCAACTGGTCAGCATCCTCGTGAAAGAAGAAGCAAAAAAAAGTTTGCATGCTTCTCTTTCTTGCACTCTTCTTTGCTTTTTGATGGTCAGACAATTTAAAATAAACAAATCTTGTCCCTTGCTTCACTCAGAGGAAAATAAAGAAAACTTATTCTTTGTTCAACTTCTCTTTTCCTATTTTACATTTGAATAAATCAAGAGTGTTCTCAACCACAATATAATGGAGGTGTGTTCAATTTTTCTGTCCTCAAACACAAAACTGAAGCTCTTTAAACATTGAAATTTGTATAATTGCAGACTAAAAGTAATAATGTATGTTTTACTAGTATAATTGTTATTAGTGCAGAAAGAGGAATTAATAAGTCAAGTTCAGCTTCTGACATATTCTGTTGCATTCAATTTCACACTAATATATTTGAGAAAGTTATGAATCTATCTCTTCTTCTCTCAGTATTTAGTTAAATAGCAAAGTAGACTGGATTCTCTTGCCTTAGGTGGCAGCCACTTTAAGAAAAGGATTATTTTGAATTCAAAACTGTGAAGAAGGCAATGAGTAATCACTGACTATCTTTCGCAAAAATTAATGACAATTTATAGATAATAAACAAAAAGAATCTGTGGAGAGCCATGATCTCCTACAAACTGAAGAGACAAGGCTTTAAAAAATGTGATAAGCAGCAATAAAATATTTATTCCTTATTTTCAGCTATATTATTAGATTTTAATGACTGTTGCCATATGGCCTTCATAGCCTAATTAGTAAGGTAGTTGCCATAGAAAGTTGATGTTGCATGTTCGTTTTGTCAGTGACTTGTTCTTTATTTCCAATCTATGTTACATATTTGTGATCCTAGATTATAATCTCGGAGTTTATTAAAAAGTAATAGAAATTAAAATGAAAGAACTAATAGTAAAAAAAAAAAAATTAATAACTGACAATACTACATTTAAGAAATTCAAATAATATTATATCTAATACTACTAATACATGTAAATAAAGATGATAGCCTATCAGAGTTTAGGGAAAAGAAGGAATAAATGAGTAGATCGGAATGACTTCCATGTGTTAGTCTAATGAATAAATCAGCTGCTATAGCAGGGCAGGCTCTCATGGATGTAGATGTGTATTTGCTGAGGGTTTTCTTTATTTCTGATACAAATTACTTACTAAGTGATTATAGAAAGATGAAATCAGAATTGGGATAAAGAGCAACAGAAAGTAAAATGAAAGATCAAATGTGAATAATAATGGATTAAAATGAGTTTTATTATATTCCTGATGGGCTACTTTATATCTGTCAAGACTCATTTAATTCTTCTTCGGTGACAAATGTCATATTACCTTTTATTTTTGTTATATCATGGATAATTTGATATAAGAAATTAGTGTAATCTTTCCACTTGGGGTTACCTAACACGAGAATTAGGTAAAACAAATAATAAGGTTTTATTTGTATGGAAAGTACAATGAGTAAGAGTTCGTAATAATAATAACAATAACAAGGAAAACGGGAGTGGGGTACATCATGGATGTCCGTTGTGCTGCTCCTCTCTACAATAGTTCGTCATGTCCTTTATTTTCTCCCATTTACGTCTCTTTGGACTGACCAATCACTGTAGGGGTGTGTTAGGTTGTTCCACTATAACAATTTTGTAAATGCCATGCTACATCAAGACATATATTATCATGGCTCTCCACAGTTTCCTGTTCTTTATTATCTGTGAATTGCCATGACTTCTTGGGAAACATAGTCAAGTTGTTTTCCTAGTTTTGAATTCAGTTGTCTTTCTCCTACACTGGCTGTCACCCAAAATGGATACATGTCTTTTCCTGGGGTATTAGTGTGAAATAAATACAACAGTCTATGCCAGAATTTGAACATTGCTTGCCAATTGAACTTTCATTGTTGCTAACCATTATGTGTCTAGTTTCATGTAGGAGGCTTTCTCTGAAAGTAATGCATATTGTTTTCTTATGTTGGTTCAAGATATCAAAAACAGATATGGAAGTACAGCAGTAGAGGCTGAACCATCCCACCAATAACCAACAATATTTATTGCCATGTTAACAGCTAAGTGGCAGTTTGGTAAACAGGCATCTGAGATGAGAGATTATACAAAACAGAAGTGTATCACTCAATTCCTTCACATAGTGATGATTGCACCATGATATTCATTGACACATGTTGGATTGGGTTTGGTTTGGTCTATGGCATATCAACACCTCAATGGGTTATTTAATGCTGACAAAATTTTTATTGCTGGTAATATTTCTTTTCAAAAATTTATTGCTGGTAATATTTATTTTTTCAAAAATGTATTGCTGGTAATAGTTTTTTACAAAGTATTTCTGGTATTAAAACCTATTTTTAAACTTTCATAGTGTTTTGACCCCAGTTTGAGGGGTCAACTATTTGCCCATAGCTGGGACCCTAACAAGTGTTACCACTTTGGGTCAGGGTGGACCTGGGAACACCAGCAATTAAGAGATGGTTCCATGCTCCTCAAAGCCTCCTGATCAGAGGCCTTGCGACACATGTTGGCATTATACAGAGATGAAACAGTGAATGTAATCACAAGTGATTGTTAATATATCTCCACAGTTGCAGCAGTGATGTATGTTGCCATTGCTGATGAAGACTTTATGAGTGTGTCATGCAGGATCTTGTTCTTCATTGATGAGAATGCATAGCTAATGGTGGTGACTATATGGGAAATAGTTTTGTAACTGAAAATTTACTCTGTCCTGTACTACTCTTGTATTCCCCGTATCAGTAGTAGTTTTTATGAAAATAAATAGGAGAGCATCCTTTTTATAAGAAAACATATCAAATTCTATGTCTGGTATCAAACAGATAAAACAAGTTTATTTCAAGTGCTCTGTATCAATAGATCTCAACATAAAACTTTATATTTATAAATAATAGTACAATGATATTTGAAGTATTTTTTTTTTTTTTGCGTAAGAGACAATCATTAAAGAAGATAAAACTGAAGCCAATGTTACATAAATAATGATGAAATCAAAAAATAAAATAAAATAAGGAAAAAACTTATGAAATAAAAAAAAAAAACATTAAAAGAGAGAAAGGAAAACTGAACAAAATATCCCTGATTGAAAGAAACAAGTTTCATTCATGACTTGGAAGATGGCTTTGATGAGATGAAGAAAGACATTGGATCAACTCTAGTATGAAATAGAAAGAAAGTGAAACTATATTAGCTTGTATTGAAGGTGTGGAAAAAGAAAAAACAAGGTCTACACAGAACTATTGTTGAGGTGTCTGTGAAGTTGTGAAATAAATAACAGCTCTTTGGAAACTGTCAAAGAAAATGTCAAAAAAAGTAATTACATCATAGAATATCATTTTCAATCCTATCAGTGAATAGTTCTTATGTATCTTTTAAAGAAATTGTTGGTAGAAAAAAATGACTATGACAAAAGTGTAAGTTGGAAAAAATGATACAAGTTATGGAAAACTCTACCAGAATTTTTTTCTCAATATATTTAGAAAATAAAAAAACATTAGATTGAAATTAATTTGAAGCATTATTAATTTTTGAGAAGTATTTCTTTCATTTTCACATTTTCATTTCTGTTGTGATATCATATTTTATGGACATGCTTCCAAAAATCAAGGTGACAGGAGCTTTGTGGCTGATCTCTCTTGCAAAGTGGCTCTAACCTCTCAATAATGAATTATCTGACTATTAATTTTCAGCAGCACAAAAACCAATCATTATCATTGATCAAACGTTGAGTTTTCACCAGTCATAATTGAATGGTTACATTCTCAATGATGATCCATGCTTTGAACATTTATTGGATCTTAAGTTCATCCCAGACTTCAAGTGGAATTCATATATATGATCCATTATAAAGATGCTAGAATATGATGAGCTCATTCTACCACTCTAGGATGTATCTGACTTATTCTGTTATGCTCTATCTTAAGAATCAGATTAGGCCAAAAATAGGATATTGCTTCAAAAAAAATGTTTACATGATCTTGTGTGGGAAACTTATTCTCCACTCTGTAGCTTCAGATGCAACATTGAAAGCCTATCACTATTTCCATAGCAAATGTTCACAAGAGTTCAATTCTTTAGTTGAAACATTTCAGATCTTTTACTGCTACAATATTCCATGCATGCTACTTCCACAGAGTCAATTCACCCTGATTTACTCTATATTCCAAATGTAAAGTGTTCCACTTGGACAGCTTTTTTATAAGAAATTCTATTTTGCTGGACAGACTCCAGCAAAGATGCTTCCCTGAACACTAAACTCTTAATCTTTTCAAATCAAAGGTCAATGGTTATCTATCCTTATCTTTAAAATTTTTATACCACCTCTTTCACTCATATCATACTTCATTCACAATAACAATTTTAATAGTAACCCTCTACCTTGAGTAGCTCTTGAGTTTAATATCAGATCAACTTTAGTACAAACAGTGGCTTAAGCAGGGCAGATCAAAAATAAGAAGTAAGCTTACAGTGAAACTTGAACTCACTTCCCTCTTAGCTGCATACAATAGTGTGTTTGAATTTCATAAATGTGTTGTCATATCCTGCTATGGCAACAGAAAACAACTTTGCATTAAATTAACAATAAGGACACAGCAATTGAGAAGCCTTGTAAAAGAATGTAGTGGGAAGGGAATTAATATTAATAATGCAGAGTGCTAATGGTTAAACACTTGACCAATTCTTTCACAATCTTATAGAAGACAAAATAAAACTTTTCTCAGTATTCTCATTGTTTTCATTATTATTATTATTATTATTATTATTATTATTATTATTATTATTATTATCATTATTATTATTACTATTATTATTATATATCAATTATATGGATGCTTTGTAAGAGTGTAATGCTTAGCAAACTGGTCTCACGAATTGTTACTTGACAGTAGTGAGTTTGGTCCTCTTTTTTCTTTTATGTGCTATATCAATCCATGACGTAGGCAATCATGACCCTCCCCATATTACCGTCCTACTAGAGCCAACAGTTGCAAATCCAATCTAACCATATACATCTATTTTTTATTTCCTCTGAACATGCAGTGACCCCATTTGATATTTTAGTTTTATATATACTAGTAGTATTAGTAGTGATATTATCTTCAATGTCTATTAGTAGATGAAGCATTACAATCATCTTTACCATCATTCTATGGTCATGACTATTTGACTAGTTTCAAAGAAAATCAAACTGATATTAAAAAAAATTTATTTCTTTTTTTATTTTAGTTCCCCCAATACAAGGTCCTAGGGTTGCCCAATGTAAAGGGTTACTGAGCAAGATTGTTGTAAGGGAAATGGAAAGAGGAAATGCATATTATGAGGATATGTAAGTCAGATTATGGGTTTCCCTAGATGTCAAGAGGTTAAAATTGTAGTGATCAGGGAGTCTGTTCCACAGTTCTGGGAAAGAAGACATCTGAGGAACATGAAGGGAATGAGGGTGATTTGTGACTGTGAATACGTGGCTTGGTGGGTCCTAAATCTGAAAGTCTGAGTTGGTGGAACTAAAGAATGTAATTCAGTAGAATATTTACCATAGTAATAGTGATAGAGCAGTGAAAAGCTAGCAGTATTTTTTCAGTGTGTTAATGGTTGTAGGGAAGAAAATAATTCACTGATAATGCCATGTAAACACTTTTGAATTCTATCAAGGCTGGACAATGAGGATTGGGCAACACCAGCTCAGATATAGCAGCAATACCTCCATTCTTGCTCATGTAAAGATAGAGTATGGTAGCAAGAGTTAAGTATTTTCTAGAGTGATACAAAGAAACTGAGCATTCTTCAAGTATCTCTAACAATGACATGAATATACAAGTTCCATTTGAAGAAAGCTTCAGGGCAATGTTTCATTTAATAATGATAATAATAAAATTTAAGATAATATTACTACTACTAAGACTGTTAATCAAAATAAAGCAACCAAAATTAAGATGAAAATATTGCTAGAAAAAATTAATAATAGTCAACAATGCTTTATCTTATAATAATAACATTTAATATTACCACTATTAATATTGCTACTGTAAATAAAGTAACTAAAATTAAAATAAAATAATAATAGTTGAAAACTTATGGTGGGCAACAATGATTCATCTCATAATAATATTTAAGATGTTATTACTACTAAATAAATGTTTTGTTTAATTTGTTTTTTATGGTTTATCAACACTTTGCAGGTTATTTAAAGGCAAGAAATATTTTAAGATTGTAAAAATATTTTTTGATATAATACCTCTTTAGGAATATTCCAAACTAACTTTAATGTAAAGATTTCTCAGAAATTATAAACATTGTATTCATCTTCCTTTCAGCATTCTTCTTCCTCTATGTCTCTTCAGGATATGGGCAATCATGGCTCTTCACAACTTCTTATCCTTTGTATCTCTTAGTAAATTTTTTTTTTTGCTCTCCCTCCAACCATTTACACAAGCTCATTAGGTAGGTTATGTGCTGCTTTCCTCTGTCTCTCATGAATTCAGTATGTCCTGTGAGTGCTAAATTTTCTAAGCCCACTTTCCTCATTATGTACCCTAAAAATTTTAACTCTTTCTGTTAAAAGTATAAAAGTCCTTTTTTTTTGCATCAGTCCATTGTATTCTCAGCATCCTTCTGTAGAACCACATTTCTGTTGCTTCAAGTCTCTTCATCTGGGAGGAGATTATCCAGTATTCACTACCATATAGGAAGACTGATATAACATAACAGTTCTGCACTCATTTCTTTATTTCTAACAAAATTTTTCTGTTTCTTAATACTTTGTTTAGCTAAAGGTATCTGTTGCTATCCCAATGCACCTTCAGATTTTGGTGTTGCATTTTTTAGCCTATGTCAAAACACTACCTAGATATTTAAATTTTTGTACTTGCTTGATTTTGGTCTCACCAATTTGTAGTTCATATCTTAGGCTGTTTCTTTTGCTAACAGCTATACACTCTGTTTTCTTACAATTGATGTTTAGTTCTTTCTTCTTACTTTCCTTTATTACCTTCTGTAGGGATTCTTGTAGTTTCCTTTCTGTATCTGCTATCAACACTGTGTAATAAAGATATGTTCTTATGTTAACCTCTGTAAACTAATCTGTTAAGTATGGAGCTACATTTGTTGCTATTGTGGTTTCCATAACAAGTTGATTTTTATGGTGTGGAGTTAATCCACACTGAAGCAGTTTTCGATTCAGCATTGTCCTTCTCTGATTACCAACAGTTATGGAAACTTACCTATAACGATAATGGACTCTTCCTGACACTATAAATACTGCGCGTCTCAAGAGGTATAATGAATGAATGGTGTAGCGAGTCAAGACAATATTAATTCACTCTAAACCAGATGGACAGTCATTACTAACACCTTCAACTTCTTGTACTATATTTCTGTTGTAATATATCTTTGTTATTCTACTCTTGTGTTTGTGTTGTTCTTCCTTGGTTCTAACCTTGGACCATAACTGTGGTGTGAGGATATTGGACCATAACACCAACCAAAGCTAGAGATCCTAGTTTGCCCAACTATTGCCCCCTGGCTAATGAGTGATGAGATGGATTCATACTTTTCCAAGAATATTTGTGTTAAAAAAAAACACAATAGCCTTGGTTAGAATTTGATCTCTACATGCCAATTTTTTCTGTCCCAATAATCAACCTTTTATTTTTTTAATATTTTTACTAGTGGATATGCATTCTCATTTCTGTTTTTTTTTTTTTTTTTTTTTTTTTTTTTTTTTTACAGTGGTGTTCACCATGTACAAGGCCCAAGGACCATTTGAAGTAGAAGGTTATAGAGTAAGAGTCACAGCTTATGTGGATATGTGTGGAAGATAACGGTTAACCCTAGACTTGAACAGATTAAGATTGTAGTGAGTGGAGAAGCAGTCTCTTGAGAGTTGGTTCCACAAAGCAGTAATTCATGGAAAGAAGCTGCTTGAGTGGAACTTACATCTCGCCAGGGGGATATGAAGGGAATGCAAGTGGTTCAATACAATATGTATTACATGGTGGGTCTTAGCTGTGAAGGTTAGGGGAGTGGTGGAACTAAGGAGTGTAGTTCATCTGAACACCCACCATGGAAATAGCAATGTCTTGTCTGTGAGAAAGGAGATACACAGTGGAAAATAATTTGTCACCTAAAAGGATGCAGAGATACTTTTGGACTCTATTGAGAGTAGAAAGTGAAATGAGAAATGCTTTCTTTGTCTGTGACAAGATGTGTAACTCACACAACTGAAGAATTTCAGTCACTGAGCATTTTTATGGGTTGAAGCACCTACAAGAGTGGCCCAGGCTGCTGAGAGAGGGTGTTTTTATTGAATCACCATCTCTAAAATTGTTGTCAATCAAGGCTTTAGAACCCAGTCCTGCTATTTAGCCCATAGTTGGGGGAAGAAGTGATGAATTCATAACTATCCCAAGAGTATTTCCATCTAAGTAAATGTAACGAACCAGACTGGTATTTGAACTCGGCTCTCTGATTTCTCATTCTGAGTTGCTATCCATTACACCACCCACATATTCATTCCTTTATTCTTTTACAAACTCCAGCACTGAGCCTGATGCTACATTCCAAGAGAGTGTCTACGTATATAGGACCAAGTAGTCGACATAAAAGTATGTATCAACCATAAACCTCAATTTAAAAAAAAAAAACTGTGATATTAATTTAATCTTCTTGCATTATTTTGAACTATTGTTCTCATCTTGGTTGATATAGATGTTATTATAGACACAATGTTTCGACTAAGTAAACTCCCATCATCATCAAGTCGATTGGCTGATATGGAATATCTGTTGATTATTGTGATTTTTTTCTTGTGTCTGTTATTCTTTGTTTCTGTTGGATTGGTGCTTTAATATGTGATTCAAGGATTGAAATCAAGACCACTAGTCCTAATGTTCTCTCAGGACAGTAGCATAGTGGTTATAGTATGTAGTTGGTGATATACATGTGTTGTTGTCATTTAGTGATCATGAGTTCAGTCTTTGAATCAGGTAGTGACACACCAATACCAACATGAATGAACAATAACTGATATTATCATGACAAAATATCACAATAAATAATGGATTATGTAGTATGGAATTACTTTCAAAGGCTTACTTTATTATTATCATTTTTTTATCTGATCAAGATCTTTTACAAGTAGGAATATATTGTTGATCTACCGGACATATATTATTTGTTTTATTCTTTTAAGCTATAAGGTATTATAGCAGCATGTGAAAAAGTGCTCCCTTCCTGATGTGTGCACAAATCTCTTTGTTTCTTTTTAGCAAAGGTTATGTCAACATAAGTAAATGTATGCATAGGATCCAAACTGGAACATTGATCACGTGTCTTTGATTTCATCATCATGTCTGAAAGTATAAAACTATTGTTGAGATAACTTTCTTTGTTTTTCTCCAATTAGTATATATTGTGTTTGTATCAGGGGCCTGTTTTTACAGAAAGACAGTGTTTTTTGTAGACACTGGAGAAAAAGAAAAATGTGTCTTGGACTTGTGTGTAAAGACAGTCCTTTGCAATATGATGTACTTCTGACTTGTGAGTAGAGACAGACTTTTGCAATATCCACTGTTTTACTTTTTCTGAGTTGGAGAGAAGGCCTGCAACATATGTTTCTACTTTGTTGGCATGCTTTCTTTTTAGAAAATAAAAACTTCATTTACGCTTTTCTAACTTATTTTCCAGCCGTATTTGTTTATTTGTTTATTTTATTATAAATGAAATGTTTCGATGTGAGGATGCTACCTAAGGTCGCCGCTCAACATCTATTTTGTAATTTCGCACTACAAACGAGTTTGAATAAATTACATTGGCATCGAGTATTAAAAAGGAATATATTGGTAAAATGGGAAGTAAAAAACTTACGTTTGTTTTTTATTCTTCTACGTGATACCGAAAATAATAGCGGAAGGTTTACCATGTATGTCACAATTTGACTCAAAAGGAGAACCTACTGTAGTGTAGTGAGTCCAGATAAAAATAAAATATAAAAATAAAATATATTAACAATTATAAAATTAATTCAAATTAAAATAAGGCATTTGTGCTTTGGTTTTAAACTCTTATCACTTTCTTTCTTTCTCTCTTTCTAAACTTCTCTTTGTATACTTCTCTCTCAACTAACAAAAAGAAAATCTTCGAATAAAAAGAGAAAGAAGAAGAAAATAGCGAACCCTGACAAAAACACCAGAAATTTGCAGGAGCAGAGCCTACTTATTTGCGACTGAAAAATACCTAAAACCAGGGAGGTTCATAAAAAAAAAAAAATGAAAAAGAAAGGAACACTGGAAAATAATTTGGGCCAATCAAAAAAACTAACACAAAGAGACTTTGATGTTAGCTGAAACCAATGTTCGCACCAAATTCTCGAGTCTGGTCAAAAAGATATAAACCTGACACTTCTGGACTAGAACCCAGATGGGACAAGGAGAGGACGGCACAAAAGAAACATACTGCATATAAACTAGCCATGCATGGTGTGTGAAGAAGCGGTTAAGAGGTCATTCGCTATTGATAATTCTGCTCTGCTAAGAGCTGATAAAAAGAGAGTAGATTGGCTCTGATTTATTTCTAAACATTACTACTACCTCTATCTTGGCATGTTTTCAAAACGACAACTAACGGATATTTCTCCAGACTGCTACCAATATCCACCTTATTAACGAACTTTTTGCCATGCTGAATACTAAAGGACACACTCATCACTCTAAAGAAAGTAAATCAAAATATATTATTTATTTTAAACCCTTGAGTCAGTTCGTTTTATTCCCAAAGTTTACAATAAAATACTTATCCTACCACCTATCCATACTGCTGACTTGATGTGAACATACCTGCCACAGTAGTTTCAGCAAAGTAGGTGGGAAAAATTGTTAAATACCTGGAAGCTTTGGGACACAAAGATAGAGTGAAATAAACCTATTTTATTTTATTACATTATGGATGACAAGACCTGCGCAAAGTTTTCAAAACCCTCGAATTCAAAGTGTCGTGTGCTGATGAGAAACAAAAAGAATTAAAAAAATGAAACAATTTTTTTATTCTATTGAAATCCTTTTGTATAGGGAGTGTTTAGGATAAATCTTGAAAGCGTAAGCAAAGTTAGAAATGTCCTTACGATAGTCCCGGAAAAATAGAAACGAATGGTTGAACTTCGTTATTGTTAGTCAGACGAAAGAGTGTTTTTTAGTGAGCGACGATTTAATGCTTTGGCGTGCATTGTGTTCTGGTAGCACCAAGTCTTGCGTCTTTTCTCGTTCGTGCTGCTGCCCGAAAAGGCTACTTTTTTTTTTTTTTTTAATTCGAGCTGCGCATGCCTCATTTTCTTTTACGCATGTCTATAATGCTGAAGAGGAGAGCTGCTGTTCATAGGGGTTTTAACGCATACACATATTTGACTAAACAAGGTGCAGTAGCTACTACAAGCACAACAGACTGCGTGTTTTCTACGCGGAAAATATAATGCATTTTTCAATAAACTAAAAATACCTTACTAAAAGATGAAATTCACAAAATACTATTAAAACAACCACAAAGTGGTTGTGGAGTAGTGGATGACTGAATTTCGTTATAATTAGGTTCCTGACAATGATGTTTACGTACAGTTAAAGAGTTGCAAAAATAGCATGTGGTCAAAAATGTCGCTATCAGGGGTATTTATCTCTCGGTCAGAGTTGACTAGGCCACCGGCAGAAATATTATCGACACAGGGGCCGCGGAAGAGCCTGATAAGAAAAGCAATTACAGGTTACAGGTGAATACAACAAACAATATATATCTTATCGTAGTAAGCAGCTCTTGTTTAAAACTCTGGTAATGTTTCAAATAGTTGTTTCTCTTTCACAAAAGAAAAAGTGCAAGGTACAATTTCTAATTCTAGATGGGGAAAGCATTTCACTCCTGGGGAAGGAATTGTTAGAAAAGCTAAAAGTTTTGAGAATCGGGCTGCCTCAGGTTGCATCGGTGAGGAGAGGGGGGGGGGGGTCAAATATCAGAATTGAAAGTGCCGAAGCTTTTTTTTTTCATGGGTTTGGGGAAACTTAAAAATTGATTGGTTCGTTTTCTATGGTTGTCGACCATTTGTAAGTTATTTAAAGCCAAAAAATATATCTATATTTTTTTTTTTAGATTGTAACAATTTTTGGGAGATAAAAATACTTTAGTGTTACAAGACATACTAATTAACCCATACTTGAGGGGAAAAGAGATGGATTCACACTTTTCCCAAGAGTATTTGCGCTTAAGTGAATATAATGAACCCAACTGGAATTAAAACTCCACTTTCTGATTAACAATTCGGAGCCATTATATATTTCACTATCTGCACATCCAAACTTACAAAACTTGGTATTCCCAAGCGGTCACCTATCTAGTTACTGACAAGGCTCAATATTGCTTGACTTCGGTGATCGTACGGGAACCGACGTTTCAACATGATATGGCCATAAGCTGTAAACCTTAAAGATGGACAAGTCTATTTGCATATAAAGCGCTACGTAAAACCCGTTGCTCAGAAGGTCCGAAGAACCTATTTAGGCTGACATCCCTAGTTGAGAAGAAGATCTCCAAGTTATTAAAACTGGACATCATTGTAAAAGCAGAAAGTCCAATTACCTTTGTCAGCCTGATAAATGTCGGGTCATAACAAAACGTTATTCGACATTCGACTGTGCATAGAGGTGGGCTAGGCGAAAACTGTGAAATGTAAAAGATTTCCGTTGCTGACGGTCGAAGATGTACCGGCAGAAATGAATGTCACAAAAGTATTTTTTTTTCAAAACTATACCTTAACATAGGGGCTCATCAACTTGAGTTGAATGAAGTTTCACGACCAATTACAACTTTTGCTTTTCACATTGAGTTATTCCGATATAAACGATTAAATTTTTTGAATCACGTCCGCACGATAGATTTCCAGTATACAATACAACAAGCAATACAAGGTTGCATCAGTGCGTGAAACATGTCAGACAACGCAGTCATTTTCATTGATACAATCGAAGAACATGACCATTGACTGAAAAACGTACTTGTCAGAATCAAGCAAAAAGGTTTGACAAGATGTAGCGATATACAACTTTGCCCATTAAACAAGCTGTGAGTAGAAAACTAACACTTTAATGACAACTCAAACACTTGAAATCGAACGTGGGCTGGGAGTTTTGATTTATGACATTTCTTAATTAAAGCTGGCAGGAGGAAGGAGTTCAATCTCCATATCAGAGGAATCGTTTTGCCAGTTCGCATCAGTTTGCTCGGTCAGTGAATTTGTAGAGGACCGGTGTGTGTTTGCGAAAAGAGAACGAGGCGAGAAGTCGCCCAGTATTTATAGTATAGGGAGAATGACCCCTAGTGACAATTTGGGAATTAAGGAGGAGGTAACTCCGACAAATTTCCCTTATTTGACACTCTTTGCTTTTCGCATTTTCCAAAGTTTAGTAGGAACCGCCCCGTTTCGACGTTGAAGCATATGAATAAACCAGAATTATTTCTTTAACTGTTTTTTTTTTTTTTTTTTTTTTTTGTCATCCGTGATTTTTCAACAACGGTCACGTTCTAATTCCGATCATGCCACTTATTTTGCATCCACTCACTGCGATATCACAAGGAGCAGTACTTAAAAAAACAACAATCAGAGGCTTACCCAAGATACAAAGCTACAAAGAAAAATACGAGAACCTCACGAACGAACAGAAATTCTTGTGATTTATCTTTCTTGAGAAAGTCTTTGGACCTGCTGAAACGAAATTTGAATCATTTCGAAAAACGAAAAGACCGGCATAAGTAGCAGAAGTTTGTAGTTTCCTGGGATTCGTCGGCTTTAACGAGAAGTTCATTAGTGAATGAGCATCAAAGTCAGAAGCACTTTGAAAATCGACAAAGCAAAATACACAATTCAGTTGAACAGCAAAGGAGGAAAGTGCGTTCAATATCGTTTAAAAATGAGATCACAAAGGCAGAAAACGCTGAGTGACTTCGATCCAACTGCGACCGAGACACGTAGTTGACGTTAGTTAATACGATTTAGGAGTACAAGTGCAGCAGAGTGGATAACGTGGAATCTCATACGCGCGTCGTGGTCTGACGGATATCGAACGTCGTTATAAATAAACAGAAAAAGTAGTTCTCACACAGGTATAGGCATGTGTGAACAATTTCGTCAATATGGATTTCACATTCAAAACAGTACACCATACGCTAATATTAATCTACTCCAAACACCAGGTGAGGGTTGAAAATGAGTTCTGGGTCCGAAGAGCCTACAAATTTCAAGTAAAGTACAAATCAAAACCAAAGAACATCGTTGATTCTATGTTGTGCTTTAAAACGAAAGAAAACAAAGCCAAAGGTGATCAGAATGTGACTGAAGAATAAGTTTACCTTTGCAAAAGAATCCGTTCCAAAAGCAATGACTACTCGCGAAATTGAACAGATACCTGCTCTGCAGTAGATTTTATTTTTTTACAGTGGTGTTCACCCTATACGAGGTAAAGGGTTACAGAGTAAGAAGCATAACTTATGCGGATATGTGTGGAAGATAACAGTTAACCCTAGACTTAAACAGGTCAAGATTGTAGTGATCGAGGGAGCAACCTCTTTGGAGTCGGTTCCAAAAGGCAGTGATTCGTGGGAATAAGCTGCTTGAGTGTAACTTACATCTCACTAAAGGAATACGAAAGGAATGAGGGTGGTTCACTACAATGTGCGTGGCATGGCGGGTCTTAGTTGTGAAGGTTAAAACTGGTGGAACTAAGGAGTGTAGTTCATCTGAGCACTTTCCATGGCAGTAGCGATTGACCAGCGAAAGGCTTCTGACGTCCTGTCTGGGAGAAAGGGGTTGTAGGGTGGAAAATAGTTCGTCACCTACAAGGACGAAGAGACGCTTTTGTACTATCGAGACCTAACTCAAAGGTAGAAGATAGCAAGAGGAGTCAGGTACTTGCTGGAGTGGTACAGGGTGCCAACTATTTTCCCAGCTTCTTTAGCGATGGATCGTATGTATAAGTTCCACTTGAGGTCTAGGTTGAGCTTGTCCTAAAAGGCGCTCAAGGCACAGGGCCTCTCTGAAAGAACATTCGTTCATCGCGATTAGTGAAAGTTCTGGGTCTGATGATTAATAGCAATGCAGCGGTGTGTCAAATCAGATGGGTGGGGCAACTGTCCTAACTGTGTTATAGACAAGCGTATGGTTGCAAGAAAGAAATACGACAACAACAGAAATAGAATTACGTGATTTATTCCAATAGGAACGTGTCGTTTTGGGACAGCTACCTTGTGGTATAGTTCATAAGCCGGCTGCCGATCTGGGTTGATCTCTCATAGTAGTTCTCACTAGTTGGCGTGGCGCTCCTCCTGCTGACTGCTCAGACTTACCGTGACAGATCTCTTCCCTGGCCTACTATTGACTGCTAGTACTTCCCTGTGTGACCCCTTTTATGGCGTTTTTTATGGCTTAACAGGCTCGAAAAACGACGCGAGTATAATTAGGAGGGAAGCATTTATTGGTCGAAAAATAGAAACACTTTAAAATATTATTTTATTTTTCGATCGGAATTCTACTATCAACGACCTGACTGGGACGCGTTCCGTGATTTCCTCCGCGATGTCCTCTAGCTCCCCGTCCAAGAATGTGCTTCTGAGGTCTCTTCCTGGGTTAAAGCTGGAATCGACGCTTTCATCCCATCAAGGAAATATAGGCTCAAGTCGCGCTCCTCCCCCTGGTTCTCCGCTGCTTGCTCAGCCGCCATCGCCTATAGAAACCACTACTTCCACCTATTCCGTAGCGACATGTCTGACTGCAATAGACGTCCGTAACGAGTGTAAGCGTGTCCTCAACGATGCTAAGTCACTATTTGCGGCTCGGATGAAGGAACGTATTGCATCTCGCAAATTTGGCTCCAAAGATTATTGGCGTCTCTGCAAGAGCGTATTGAATAATTGCAAACCCTCTATACCTCCTTTATTCAACCAGTTCGAAGTCCTGACCTCCTCTACCGCTTTGCTCAGAAATTTTCATTCAACTCTAGCGGTGTACCCATCATTTTCATTCAACTCTTCCGGTGTACCCATACCCGACTTCCCTCTTAGAACTGAGGCCATATTGAGTGGGCTAAACATAACCCCATATTTGGTACTGGGCGTTATCTCCAATTTAGACCCCAACAAGGCTAGTGGTGGAGACGGGATACCAGCCATTGTCTTGAAGAAATGCGCGCCTGAACTGGCGCCCGCCCTTTCTAAACTATACAACTACTGCCTCCAGGAATCTTGTTTTCCTGACTGCTGGAAGTCCTCTTCGATCTTTCTTGTCTTCAAGAACACCGGCGACCCTTCTGACCCTTCCAACTAACGTCCTATCAGTCTCCTACCCCTCTTCGGCAAAGTCTTTGAAGCCCTAATCAATATCGGGGTGGTAAACCACCTCACATCCCATAATCTGCTCTCAGACAAGCAATATGGTTTCCGCTTTGTCCGATCTACAGTTGATGTGCTTACGGCCATCACTGAAACTGTCTACCGAGCTCTTCAAAATAACGGGGAAGCCCGTGCCGTGGCACTAGACATCTCCAAAGCATTTGATAGGGTTTGGCATGCCGGCCTTCTTCGCAAGCTCCAGGGTTATGGCATTACGGGTCGATTATATAACCTAATACAATCATTCCTGTCAAACCGTGAATTGAAGGTCGTTCTCAACGGATTCTCATCCAGTTCCTATCCTACGGACGCAGGTGTTTCTCAAGGCTCCATCCTAGGCCCCACTCTATTCCTTATCTACATAAATGACCTTCCTGACGCCTTAACTTCCCAAGTTGGCATCTACGCGGATGACACCACAATTTATTCCTGCCTCAAAAACAAAACTCACCTGGCCGTGCGTCTCGAAAAGGACCTCCAATCGATTGTGAACTGGGGCAAGAATTGGCTGGTCAACTTCAACGCTTCTAAGACAAAACTGCTCTCTATTAATCACCACAGAGATCCTTCCCTTCCCTCCATTAGAACTTCTCGAGAGCAACTCTCTGCGGCTTCTCGGTCTCACGTTGACTGCTGACCTGAGATGGAATAAATACATTGAGTCAATTGCTTCGTCCACCGCAAGGAAAGTTGGCTCCCTGAGCCGCGCCAGGAAGTTTTTCTCCCCGGAGTCGATCCTCCAGATCTACAAATCAACAATTCGCCCTCACATGGAGTATTGCTGCCATATATGGTCTGGTGCCCCTTCTGTTTGCCTCGGGGTTCTTGATAGGCTCCAGAGGCGGATATGCAATGTAGTTGGCCCTGCTCTGTCGTCTCGTCTACAGTCACTTTCTCACAGACGCCCCGTTGCCCCCCTCTGTCTGTTCTACAAATATTTCCATGGAAATTGCTCCGAGGAGCTGCATTCGCTGATTCCCAGACGTCATGAGTTCAAGCGCCATACGAGGCTGGCATCCCGCTCTTACCTCTTCACTGTCGAAACTCCTAAATGTAGCCGTCTTTTCTACTCCAATAGCTTCATGTCTCGCACCCCTCGCCTGTGGAACTCCCTTCCCTATTCCTGTTTCCTTGTGAGCTATAATCTCCATCTATTCAAGTGTAATGTCAATCGACATCTCCAGTTGCCTTGATCTACCCACTACCCTCATCCTTTCTTCTATCACTCCTATCTGATCTTGCTCTAAATTTTCTGTAACCCCTTGCGTCCTAGTGGCTTCCCGCCTTGCTTGGAGTGAAATGCTTACAAAAAAAAAAACAAAAAAAAACTCGTGCGTCGGGCCTATGCGTAAACGACGATAATGGTCATTTTGTGACGGGGCCTTGTTTCGTTCACATCCACCTCACGCTCTTGAGTATGTTAGTTTATTTGCCTGCAAATCAGCCGAGATATGTCTTATTTTATTTTATAACAAGTTTTATAACATCTGTATATATATATATATATATATATATATATATATATATATATATATATATAAACCCATAGAGAAACGATAAAATAGTCATTCGAGGAATGCTGGTTGTAAAATTCAAAAGTCTCTGGAGACTGTCGTGCCCACTAAAATATTTCATCATGATCTAGGTAGATACTGTCAAAATATCGCGCGGGCGTAGTAGAAGACATACCACGTGACTTTTGGGGACCAATTAGGAAGAAATAAATGATATAATTCTGGAGCCGGTGTTCTTACGAAAAAATGTATAAAACTCCGGCCCCAAACACGAGACGCGCAGATGTGACTAAGGTCTACGTCACTCTCTAGCTGCTTATCTTCAAAACCCCAATCACGCCATCGCACAAAAAGCTACCACGCTGACAAACTACAAAGAGACCGCTCCAGACTACGGCAACACAGTAAGAACTAAATTCTATTTCTTGTATCTCCCGATACAAATAAGCACGGACGCACGTACTGACTCGTTCACACAAACACACACATATGACAACGTTTCTCACATACGTACACAAATACAATTTCTATTCTATTCCAGAACTTTATTAACCAAAACAAAAAGACGTTACTTTCAAATCTATAACCAACTTGTATTCTTGTTATTATATTAAATTAATGTCTATTTGTTGATACTACGTTGTCTTTTTCTATTGGAATTTATTCTTTCAATGAAAGTCGTCAGATTATTCTAAACGGCCGAATTACGAGCAGTCTTGCAACAATTTTATGTTATTGTACCGAATCTCGACACTCCAAATTTTGACATTTAAATGAAAACTCGAGTAGAAGGATTCTATAAAGACGTATCGTAGAAATTGCACAAGATGGCTATCAGGGAATAATGAAAAAAAAAAAAAAAAAAAAAAGGAACGAATGAAAAGTAAGATTTGGTGACCCGGAAACAACAAAGCTAAACGTGTTCTCGTGTCATGAATGTCATATCATAGACCAACCCTCAGTGCTTGAACCCATGGCATGAACAGAATTCATGAAAGGTCATGAAAGTGTTTTGCTATTGATTTATACTCGAACTTTTTACAATGGAAACTTCCTACTCGTCATTGTAGAATACAATAACTTTTATTTCGAAACAGTCATTCTCAGATCTACATCAACGGATATAATCGAAAACAAAACGTTCGCTGTACACGATCTGCTCGTATCAGTAACATCAGACAACGCCTACGGTCTGCAGTTTCTGATGGCCGAATTTGTTCTAAAAAATGAATAGTATTGGGTACAAGCGCACAACACCATTGTGAATGGTAAATGAAGGAGCAGATCTACAAAACAAAAACACTTGGCACTTCAAAGAAATTTATATTAACAATCCAAGAAAGCTAAGTATATTAAACAATCTCTCTTCATCTACTTTTGAATGTACGCAACCGTCTGCAACTTCTGTGAACAACGAACTCTCTTACCTTTTTTGTTTTAACATTTTTTTAAAATATTATTTTGTGTCAGATCATTTAATCTGTTGTATGAACATTTTCTCTTCCTGACAATTCGTTGAAACTACGGACTTTAAAAATTTCTGATTTATTTTCCTGAAATGAGCTACTGACACAACTTGAAGCGTTTAAATCCGTAAATAAATTCCTTATCTTGTTTTGTTAAATTTACCCGCGTGTTTCCTCATTGTTATCATCCTCCATTAATCTTCTTGGCATAGGTAAATCAATTGCTCATTTTTAACCCCGAAGTCCCAAGCCACGTTTTCAAAACCCATGTTCAGTCTTCTACAAGAAGTGGATCGACCTTTTGTAAATTCAATATGAAAGAGAAGAGAACATTCATAAACGTCTACTAATGAGAATATATTTGTGGATATATAGTCAAAAAAAAAAAAAAAAAAAAAAAAAAGAAGCTCACAAGCGTGTTGGATAATTTGATCGCAAATATAAATGTACAAATTTTAAATTTATAATTTTGAGCATATGCACATGGTCCCTATTTTATACGTTTACCAACAGCAAGCTTGGGAGAACCAAGATCACCCATGTCCTGAAAGCACATGACATATATAAGAGAAGTACATATGTAGCAGAAGAAACGAGATAAAAAAATTAACAACCTGTTCTCAACCGGAGCCATACAAAATGATTGAGAACCTGGATTCATGGGTATTCGTTCAATACCCCAAAATGGTAAAAAACAAAATATGAAACACAAAAATGCGTCCATGCAGAACTGGCCTAAAAGCAAACTGACATGGATCAATCACAGGAACACTAATCAGAAATTTGTACCAACTAAGTAAGACATTAAAAAAAATCATTGTGGAAAATTGTGTGTAAAATAAAACTTCGAGGCTATTAAAATAGGAAAGGGTTATAAAAACGACATATGTACGTAGACAAATTTGATAATTAAAATACTGGACGGAAAAAAGAAAATAAACAAAAAAAAAAAAAAAACGAAAAATTGAAGGAAGAGATTACCATGTTCTAAGTTATAAGTAGTTTTAACCGTTTTTTCGCGCACGCGTAATCGGCACTTCCTCTACGATATGCGCGCACCGGAAGCTAACTGTCATTTCAGCAAAAGTGACAGTCGAAGTACACGCGCGAAAATGCGGACTTCACGCTTTGGAATTCGAGTTTGCAATATAAACCAAGGCGAAAGTTCAACACTACACTACAGGTTAGTCCTGTTCAAAATTTTATTTTCCGGGTTGACATAAGAATTTGAGGAGGAAGGTTCAAGGAGAACCCATAGGTATGCCATCAGTTTGTATGTGCATATATTTTTCAAGATTATCATGGAAGTGACTTGTATAGGATAAAAGTTCAATACGCAAATATATTGCAGCAAAAATCAACGACGCCTCTCATAATATTTCCATCAGAATTTGCTAGCCAATATAGTTCCTTGCCATTATAACTTCAAAAACTGATTACGAATCCTTTATTTACAATAAGAGAAAGCAATGCACTATTAAGAACAGTCTTACTCTTTTAGTACTCACGTGTTAAAATACTTTTAAAAGTCAAAGTTATATTTTCTATGCTAAATTCTATTTCATAGTACTGGCATTTAAACCAGCGTTCATTTCAGACTTTGTAAAATCGCCATATTGTATATTTCTTTAAAAACAGCGGGTCTGTGATAAGGAAAAACTAGTAACGACGTCCTGGTCATAAAATAGTGACCCCCTCTTTTTTTTTTTAAAAATTCAGTTTAATGCATAAAACCACCGGTAGACTTGATCTAAAAAAAATATTGGTTGTCATGTTAATTTCTGTAAGGAATAAATAAAATTTTCAAAAAAAAAAAAAAATACATTTGGAGAAAAACGGTACAAAATTTGTTGAAAACAAATGTGTATAGTTATACTATTATTTACTGGCAATAGATACCAAATGTATGTATATACATAGGTACCTCCACGAGATCGCTAAAAAAAAGAGTATATAGCATGATGAAAAAGACGCCAAACTTGACGAAAACAAAATTTTATCGTCTAAATGTTTATTATTATTAAGAGGAAAGATCAAAGTATTTTGGGGGTATTTTTTTCCATTTTTTAATCGTTCCTAGCACGTCCGAAATTTTCGTTAAAAATCTAGTTTTTTTGAGTCAGCAAAATTGACCATTTTTTTTCCATTTAAAAAAAAAAAAACTGGAAATCTCACTTTGAAATTCTTTTAAATATCAATTATCATTTTTTCAAAACTTATTTTAAGAAAATCAGAAATTATAATGTTGATTTAAAATATTTTGAACCAAACTTAACTTAGCTTTTGTGCCAATAAGATGTAATTTGAAAATAAAACAAAGCAGGTCATAAACTTTCGCGTCTCTTGACAGGTGATGACTGACATATTTACGAATTCCATGAGGCCAATTTGTTCTACGGAAGGAGAAAAGTGAAATAATTTACAGTGAACAAATTATTTACCTCGTTATTTTTAACGAAAACTTTCAGCGGTCTATTTTTTTTTTTTTTTTTTTTTTTTTTTTTACTTAGCTTTCACCTTTACGTTTATGATGCTTTATGGAAAATATATTATAAGGAAATTAAAATAAGACTTAAGAGTGACATTAAATTTTATATTTCCTAAGAAATGTATCTAATTAATTTATAGGTACCTTTCTTATGAAATTTTATCAGAACTGTACATAAAATACTATAATTTTATGTACATTCATTACATTTTACTGTTATTTGTATTTGCATTCATTTTATTATTAATTTTGATATTTCATTTATGGAAAAATGTCATAACTGAGATTAATATAAAAATAAGATCATATAAATTTCATAAGATGATACTGATACTTGTAGATACCCTTTTCCAGTTGAAATTGAAAAATCAAATTAACTTCTCCACACGTGTTTTGCAAAAGTAAAGGCCTTAACAGCGGAGAACAATGCTTAGCTCAAATAACGCAACTTAATTATATTCTGGTTGGTCTTCCGTACTTTATAATTACAGCCCGGTTATAAGCACAAAATTACATCTGTCTATATTTCTGAGATGAGGTATTATGTACAGTATTTACATTAGTTGGACTATTGTCCTCATCTTTGTCACCATATTTGTCACAACGTTTCGGCCGTTGTACGCTCCGGCCTTCTTCAGGTGGTTGGAATTTCGAACTGAACCCTTTATTTCGATCACTGGGGTAGACTGTTCTAGTTCCACGTGCCATGTTTGATGGATGTCAGTTATCAGTTATCTCCTGCTAATTTTCCCTCTGAAAGTTCTCCACTGCCTTAACTGGGTATTGAACTCACACTCTTTGGGTCTGTTACTGAATCTAACCAACACCTTTATCCACTGTTCAATACCCAGCTAAGGCAGTGGAGAACTTTCAGAGGGAAAATTAGCAGGAGATAACTGATAACTGACATCCATCAAACATGGCACGTGGAACTAGAACAGTCTACCCCAGTGATCGAAATAAAGGGTTCAGTTCGAAATTTCAACCACCTGGCCAGAGCGTACAACAGCTGAAACGTTGTGACAAATATGGCAACAAAAATGAGGACAATAGTCTGACTAATGTAAATACTGTACAAAATTACATCTCTTAATTACTGTGGATCTTCTGATTAGTCAAAATGATACAATTTACAACGCGCTAAAAAAAGATCTATCTCATAAGGACACTTAGGAAAGCCGATGGGGCTTTTAACTAATTTTATAATATTTTAACAACTTAAATGTAAAATCTATTCTAATTAAAGAAATAACAGATAATTGTATTAAAAATTCATTTTTCATCAAAAAAAAGTTTTTGCTTTCAGAAAATATTGTCCATATTCCTAAAAACAACTAAAAGCAAATAAAAGCATTTGAAATTAAATAATATCTTTGTTTTATTGAGTTTTGTATGTTACAATTCAGAGCTGATTTTCAAGTACGTTGGCTCCAATTAAAAACAAAAAAAACATGATTTGCATTCCTCAAAGCCCTTTGCTTTTAATTATTGTAATCACTAAACCCAATGCGATCGAATTTCTAGCGTTTTCATGAAATTAATTATGGGGGCGGTAATAAATATTTTAAAAAAATATTTCTACCATGACTTTAATAAAAAAAAAACATATTTATAATAATTTCGATCATCTGTGAATAGTTCCTGAAAGTTTCATTAACATCCGACAATTATTTCTATTTTTGCACGATTTTTCAAATTAATGTGTGTCATACCAAAAAAAACGTGCTAAAAATTGTCTGTGTTATTTACTAGTTCTGCTGATACAAATAGAAACAAGGTTTTTTTAATCAAAATTTAGAATGTTCTAAAAAGAAGGAAAAATTTTTTAAAATAATTAAAAAAAACTTTGGTCTTTCCTCTTAATGATAACATAAGCATTTAGACAATAAAATTTTGTTTTCGGCAAGGTTGGCGTCTTTTTCATCAAGCTATGCTCTTTTTTTTAGCGATTTCATGGAGGTACCTATAATATTATAATTGAATTTTAATTTATTTCTTTAATTTTATGTAATTTGCTTATATTTTTAAATAGTTTGCTGCGCAATTGATATATTAACAGATTGTAAAAGCACAGTAGAGCATTGCATGCAGTCCACTGAGCAATTGTGTTGCCTGGATGATTGTGTGAATCTGCTAATAATTGCTTCTGCATCCAATTAACACTTCCTTTTCAATGGATAGCAAAATGTATGATTCCAAATTCTCCTCAGTGAATTTCTTAACCCTTCTTTGTGATTCTTATTCCTTTACTTTGAAAATGTCTTCTCACATTGGACTTGAGTAACTGATAGTAGGTAGATGACTTTATAAAGTTCTTATTCCTTTTTATTACTAAATGTGTGTCTGTTTCTTTATTGCATTTTTATTTGATATAGGAGCATCGGACAACCTGATACCCTGGCCAGTCCGCCCCTGCATAAACCAATTGATTAACACTGTTTATTCTTGCAAATCATCAACCTAGATTTATGAATTGAAAGAAGAATAAATGAAGTAGAAAAATAGGTGCTGAAAAAAGTCAAATATTAACATTTAATTTCAGCAAGTTTCCACATGAAAAAATAATTTGACATTAGTATAAACTTAAAAAAGGCTCAATAGACATTCTCTGTCTGTTCTATTTAAAAGAAACTGTTTATATAGTGATTTACTAAGTGTTGCTTAGATATGGCACAAGGTTGCAAGTTTGGTGCACCCAGTGAGAATCAAACTTACTACTCAGATGTAATTGATCTAGCAGGACAAGGTTGTTAGCTATTACACAATGTTGAAAATGTTTTTTTTTTTTCTATCATTCATTTTTTTTCTTTATCTTGAATTGATTATCAAGATTGCCATGTTGTTATTATCATCACTAATTAATTAATGCAGCTCTCATTTCAGACAACATCGTCCGCCATGCTTGTCATATCAGTAGTGGGGCTGTTGGTATGTTCTTGTTATCATTTTTATTTTTTCTTGATCATTTCATTTCATGCAAAAGCCTCAAAGGGTTACTGAATGTGAAAGAATAAGAAAAAAAAAAGAGAAACATTAAGGAGCGAGACCAATAGAAGAGTAATCAAGAAGACAGTAGTTAGCAATTGATATGGCATTTAAATTTTTGAAGACCAAAGTTGGCTGGAAAGCATGGAACCAAAAGAGAATTCCACAAGTGAGAAGTGCCAGAAAAGAAAATGTTAGCATGCAGTTACATCTAGTCAATTCAACTGTAAATTTATGAGACCTTACCGCCAATCTAGTACTGCATTTAAATTCATAAAGTCTAGGTACCATAGAAAGTTCATCCAAACAATCACCATGAAAGTATTTATAGAAAAGGCACAGGGAAGCTACATTATAGGAAAGTGACTGAAGCCAAGCCATCAGATCAAGACTCATAATATTGCTGATTCTTCTTTGGATTTTATTTACTTTCAGTTTTTCTGCTTACATAAGCCATCACTGTATCTTTTGCAGGTCACTGATGGAATGATTTGAAATCTACTTAGCATTTTACTTTATTGGTACTTGAAGAAGGGACAATATTTTTTTTTCCTTTTTAATGGTATAGTTTTGATTAGATTAAAAAGAATCTTCACAAACTTTCCCCTTCTTCTTTCTAATGATAACCATCATAATTTTCAGTCTTTCTGTCCAACATACAAGCAATATTACATTTTAACTGATCAATTGGTTCAATTACTTGTGAAACGGTAGGGACTGATTTCAGATTGTCTTTCATGATTACTAACCCAGATCAAGAATGAAACCAGAATAAATTAGACAATATAGTTTTTTTTTTTTATCCTCTGTGAACATACAACAAAAGCTTTAAGAAAGAGGAAGAAGGGGGGAAAAAAGTGGAGAAATGAAAAGGAAGGGAGAGAAGTCAGGTTAAATAGCCATTTAGGATATGAAACTAACAGAAAAAAAGGTTTATTGAGTAAACATACAATAAGAATGAATGAAGAGAAAGCTTTTAAAAGCACTTCAAAATATATTTGTCAAAATGTGCTGATATTTCCCCAAAGAGCAAATAAAGATGTATATATTTCATTTAAAAAGAAAGAAAAGAAAATCCTACATCTGTCCCATACTAATTACTATTAGGTTGGTTAAAAAATAATGACGTAATAATGTCATTTTTTGACGTATTTTTAACGTCAAAAAACGACATTATTACATCATTATTTTTGCACCAACCTAATAATTAGTTATCTTCAATAATTCACCAAAAAAAAAACAAAAAAAAAAACAAACAGCATAGCATGATGTAAAAGGCCCCAAACTTGATAAAAACAAAGTTTTATTGTCAAAATGTTTGTTGTTATTAAGAGGAAAGACCAAAAATGTATGTAATTTGTATTAAAATCATTGTTAATAAATCTAAACTAAAAGAAAAACTCACTGAAAATAGTTTAATAATTCACTGCTTTCAGCCATTAATTTGAAGAAACATTTAAACAAAAGTTTGAAGTTATTTATAACATTTTAAAATAGTTTAAACACTAACTTTAATGCTATTTGTTGGCAGTTCTTTCCTGTTGTTTTCCATTTACTGAATGTTGTAACAAAACATTTTAAGTATCATTTGTCATTTCAGATTTTGTCGTAAATTTTCACCCATGATTGATATCTGTTATATAAACATAGCAGTTGGGCATCTCGACATGGTGTAATGGTTAGAAAGATTTACTTTCTAGATCAGATATGACTGAGTAGGGAGTTTGATCCTCACTGAGTACTCCATACTTTCGGCTTTGTGCCACATCTAAGCTGTGCTTAGAAAATCACTATAAACATAGCAGTTATAATTCTGAATGCTTTTTGCTGTTATTAAACTATTATAAGAATGGGTCATTTTTTTATAATTGCTTTAAATATTCAAAACAGGCAATTCAAAGATATATTTAGAAATTAAATGCTATTCTTATTCTGTAAGAATTCAATCATTTAAGATGAACAATGTGCACTTATTTGTAATTTGGCATTTGAATGCAAAAAACATTTCTGTCTTCATATCCTTCAATCAAATATTCTATCAGTTCCTGTATATTGATAATATTCCAACATTTTTCCATTCATATATAGACAAATTATTTGTGAGGTTAAGTTTAATAATTACAGTCATTTCACCAAATTTTGGGTCCCAGTTATCAGCAAATAGTGAACCCCTCAAACAAAAACAAAACACTATGAAAGTATAAAAATACACTTTTATGGTAAAAATACCAGCAATATATTTTTATATATAAAAAATTGCCAACAATACCTATTTATACTAAAGTTAACAATACATTTTATAATAGAATTACCAAAAATATATTTTATTTTGTAGTTGAAGGCATACAATTGTGTTCAAAATATATTTAGTTGAAGGCATACAATTGCGTTCAAAATATTTAGATTTCGGCATTAAATAACTCATAAAGGTTGATATGCCACTAGAAAAAATTGACCAACCAAACAACCAACATGAGAAAAATCTTTCATGACATTATTTCATATAATATCATCCAATTTCTTAAAGAAATCAAACTATTCCAAAATATTACAACAACAAAAGTACAACATAAGACATATCACCACTTTTAGTAATTATATCCACACAAACATATACATGCACAAAAACTAAGTGTTATCTACCATGTTTTCAATTGTGAAAGCAGAATAATATATATCATTTTTATTACTTTAAAGGTCCCTAGAAAATTAAATTACAGAATTAAATGACCCATAGAGGTATTGATATGCTATTAAACAAATTTATCGATTAAATTTTACATGAATAGAAACATTAGAAATAAACTTTCTTTTAATTTTTTTGATTTTCAAATGAGGAATTGTCGAGATATATAATTTATTTGAATTATTGTTCTCATCTTGATTGTTAGAGACAACATGGTTGCATGGTGACTAAACTGGTTCCCATACCAGGTTTTTGTCATAAAGAATGTGGCTTAGATACTCAGCAGGATTAAAATCAAGACCTCTCAAAGGGTGGATGAACCTTCTTAAGTGTCAATTGCCATCGAGCACAATAGGGTAGAGTGGGCTATTTATGCAGCTAGTGGGGGGGGGTAATGATGTGGTATTACTGGACGAAGGGCTTCCTTGACTGAAGTCAGTGGCCAAGACAAAAGATTCGTCCACTATGGCATCAACGGACAGATGTCCATAACCGAGGCAAGCCTTCAACTTGGAGGACATTGTCTGTGGTTTAAACTAGAGAGGGATGAGCTCTAAATACCACTCCAGCTTCCAACTTTTTAACAAGAAAAATCTCAAGTTGATGTTAAAATTGCCACAAAATATTGCTGATTTATTTAAGCTGTAATGATCTATTATGATTTATCTTTAATTTGTATTTAGATATATTGTATTTATTTTCAATTTTTCTTGTTGAATTGTTCACCTATATTTCATATGATTCATTATCGTACATAATTAGGCTACAGGTGAATAAAATGTGTATAATACAACCTTATGAAAATTGAGATGTGGTTAAGTATTGGGGTGGGGGCCACCCATATTATAGATTCAGTGGGGGCCCACGAGACATTTGCACCAGCCCTGGTTGGTACTCTCAATGAGGCTCCATGCTTTGAATGTCTATTGGGTCTCAAGTTCACTTCAGACCTCAAGTGAGATCAATATATATGATCCATTGCTAAAGGTGCTGGGAAAAATGGTTGACTCCTGCCATATTTTATTCTTACAAGTCAGTTTACACCGAAATTGTTGAGCTGGAGCTTCTCAAACCTTACTTTCCAGCTTTGATAGAGTCTGAAATTGCTTTTGCAGTCTTGTGGGGGAAGACTTATTCTTTAATATGCATCTCTCACAATGTTGCAAGCCTGTTGTTATTTCCATATTAAATGTTCAGATGAACTCTGTGAGAGGTACAAGACTTATCTTCCGCAAAGTGAATTTGCTTGGTGTGTCAGGTCCTGTTGAAAGATCGCGACTGGCATTAAAAAAGAAATTTCTATATCGTGGGCAGACGTACAAAGAAAAAAAAAAAGACTAAGAATTCAAATCAGCTTGAATTTGTAAAAAGTCTCGGGCGAACGAGAAGTAAGTCTTGTATGCAAATTTTAGTTGCTCCCGATGCAGGCATAAATAGCGAGTATGTGAGGAAGATGGCAGAACGTTTGTTGGCGTGACAGTGTACGTGCATACTAACGAGTACGAGAGAATAAAGAAGAGGTCACTTGTGACAGCTCAGTTGATAGGGCGGAGGACTGGAAAAGAAAGCAAGCACTTTAATTCATTTAAGTCATTGCAAACAATGGGTGAACTGAATTCCGTCAGTTCAAACTTTTAATGATTGGAAGCGCCATGCTACTTAGATAATCAAATCACTTGCATTTCTTCCATATTCTAAATGTAAAGAGAAAGTTCCACTCCCATTTTTCCCAAGATCTGCTACTTTTTGGAACATACTCCTACATGGATGCTTCCCTGGACACTATAATCTTAACCTCTTCAAGTCAAGGCTCATTTGTTATCTATTCTCTTTATTCTCATAATCCCCACTTCTTATCACCACCTCATTCATTCAAATCGCACACCATTTGTACATTAAACCACTACCTTGAGTGGCTCTCTAGCTTTGTTTGGGTTAACTTTAGTTATATAACAAGATAATATCTATCATTATCAAGCTGAGAACAGTAGTTTTAATAAACTGAATAAGTCATATATATATATATATATATATATATATATATATATATATATATATATATATATGTGTGTGTGTGTGTTTCATCACTCAGCCTATTGTACTGTGCATTCCAAATTGGGAAGTAAAACATGAGATAGTTATACTTGAACTGAATGAAGTGTTTGTCATCAGTACGAAGTGAATATAAAAGTCATAGCTGGAATTTGAACTCTTGTCTGTTGAGTCCTTCTGTACCAATAACTGTTATACCAGATGCACTTCAGCTAGAATTTGGCTTACCAATTATCTGTTCTGTGTTTATAACTGTCACTTAGCAACACCTAATTACATCATTCTAGGTCAGCCATTAGAGTTGTGTCCTTGTGATAAATATTAACACTAAAAGTTGTCTATTGAGTTATCTGTGAAATTAAGGAAAGCAAAAAGAGAAAAAAAAAACAAATGATTGGATATCAATCATTGAACATTGTTGAATTATGGAATGTTTTAAGACAGTTTTTATTATACAATATGCATCTGTGGTTACATTGGTGTTAAATACTACTGCAGCCCTTAAGGCTGAAAATGAGAAAATTCATGGCAACTAATCTGCAATGAACAACTTGATCGAGCTTAATCCTAACTTAATTGGATGCTGTTGTTCTGGATTATTCAGATCTTTTATTTTCTGTTTCTCATGTTTTCTCTGCTTTTCCCATCATCTTTATTTCACTTTGTTTTTCATTTCTCTTTTGCTTTTAATGTTTTTCCTTTTTTCTCTCTCTCTACTTATTTTTTTTTTTCAATATTTCATTATTTCTGCGACATCTGATCTGGTGCTCTAGAGATATTTTTTTAATATTTTTCTTGATAAAATCCAAAGAAAAATCTGCAATGTTTTTGTTATTGCTTCTGACCTGGTATCTTGGTTTCAGTAACTTTCCAACTGCCATAATGTAGCTTCCCTGGGCCTTTTTTTTTTTTTTTTTTTTTTTTTTAAATACTTTCATGCTAATTGTTCTGATGAACTTTCTTCTATGGTACATAGACTTTAAGTACAGTACTAGATTGGCAGCAAGGTCTCATCATTTTACAGTTGAAATTTCTAGATGTAACAGGTTTTATGCTAACAGTTTCTTTTCTCACAGTTCTTGCTTTGTATTTCATTGGTGAAATATAAGTTCCACTTAAATGACTTCTTCCCATATTCTGTTATGTTGTGGAGCCAATTTCCAAGAGGATTGCTTCCCTAATCACTACGCTAGGGTTAAGTGTTATCTCCCCACATATCTCTGTAAAATGTAACACTTGCCTCTTACTCTGTAACCCTCTATTCCGAGTAGCTCTTACCCCTTGTACAGGGTGAACATTATTGTTTAAAAAAAATAGGAACTGACTCCTCCAGCCAGGAGTTGGAATAGGTCCAAAATAAAAAAAAATGTTGTCATATCTAGGTTGGAGCTGCTCAATCCTCATTTTCCACCCTTGATAGAGTTCAAAATTGATTACACGATCTTTGTGTGTGTGTATGGTGTGGGGGGGTAACTTACTTTCCACTCTACAACCTCATCCCCAGGGATGCAACATTGCAAGCTTGTTGCTACTCTGTTGCTATTTCCATGACAAATGTTTCAGATGGTCATCATTCTCTACTTTCAACAGTTCAGGCCTTTACTGCAGAGGAGGACATGTTACACTATTTCAACAGGAGTTAAATGACCCTTAATACCTCAGTGTCCCTAATGTAAGAAGGCTGTTCCACTTAACTTTTTCTCGAGTACTTCCACTTTGTAGGACAGACAACTGTGTGGGTGCTTCCTCGAACACTTTAATCTTGACATCTTCAAGTCAAGGGAAAAGTATTACCTATCTTCCTTACCTGCATAATCTACCACCTTCTGTTCAACTCCTTTTTCATTTCAACTGTAACTCTCTACCTGGAGTAGGTCTTAAACCTTGTATTAGGTGAAATTTAGTAAAAAGAAAGCAAATAGTATATGTTCTCATATATAGACTTTTATTTAATGATGCTACAAGGCTGCCAATATAATTTATTCAAAATATATCTTCACCATGCTTCAGCTCTGGAAACTGGCAGTTGTTTCTGCGTCTGTAAAATTACACATTTATTTTTTTTTTTTAATCAGCTGTTTAGGAATTTGGCTGGTACTTGGATTGCTTAATTAGTACTCAAATTGCTTAAATGGTTACTTTTATACATGGATCTAATAGAAAAATACATTTTAATGTAACAAAAGCAAATAGATTTTTTATGTTATTTTAGTTCAATCAGTACAAAGCCCAAGAGTCACCCAAGATTGAGAATTCCTGAATACGGCATATAATGTATTTAATAACTCTTTTTGTTTAATTTTATTTTTTGCTTTTTCCAAGTTACTAAATCCTTATTGACATCAGTTGTGGAATCTCTTATGAATTTGTCAAATTTCAACACATTTATAAACAAGTTGCTTGCAACAATATCATGTAGCTTGCTTACCATTGCATACCATTACTTATTTTTAATATATATTTAGCTTGATCTGGTACAAGGCCACAAATGTGGAACACACAGCAAGGATCAAATGCATTTCAGTTGTAATCTATTAATTTCTGTCTAGTATTTCATCATGTCAGGATTGAAAATAAAGTGTAGGAGTAATATTTATAATTCATATAAAAGTAATAACATCAAATATAGTGAATAATTGGAAGGGAAAATGATGAGTTTATATGGTTAGATTTGATCTTCTGCCAACCATAAAGTTTCTTGCAGTTGAAGTGGTAGAACAGCTGTTATAGTAAGACAGGTTTCCTAAAGTAAAACGTATTTAATTTTTAGATTTTTTATTTCTGATTTGCATTCTTTACTAAGCCACAGACTGATAGTTTGAGGTGTTGTGAAAAGCAACCAAAATTATAAAAGAAATGCTAGTCAGAAATGAAAATGGTTGACAGTGCTTCATCTTATAAAAATTCAAGATGATACCATTAGTAATAGCTTGCAAGACTAGCTCACCTGCTATTACTCAGTGGCACACTGATTTAGTATTTCCTAATCTTAATGTTATTTCACAGTGAGGTACAACTTTAACTCTTACGGATCTTTTCTTTTGTTTTTTCTCATTCAATTTCCTTTCTGAAGATCATTATCCGGTTGCACTGCTTGCATGGATTCCTGTGACTCTCTGTCGCCATAAGATTCTATTGTTCATCATATTTGTATGGTCAGACAGATTGCAGTTTATGTAGTCACAAATCTGCTTGGTGTATGTCTTGGTTTGTCATGCTCTGCTAGCTTTTCCTTGTGTATGCTCGCACAAAAGAACATTACAAACAATTTTGTCTTTAGCTCTTCAGCAATACCCTGTCAATCTGTCTCTACACTCTTTGATGATGTCTGATACTGAACAAAGGTTTCCGTATAGTTGCTTATTGGTCTGACGATTCCTACAAGTCACAATCTTAGCGTGGGAGTAAGTTCTGTCCAGTCTTTCTAGTTTTGAGGTAAGGGTCCATGCTGAGTACTTATACAAAAGAATAGAGGTAACAGTTACTTGAAAGAGGCTCCTTTTCATGTTATCTGGAAATTTTGAATACAACACTAGAGATAACTTATCAACAGCAACCCAGGTTTTACCAATGTGTGTTTACATTGCTTTTGTAGCTAGAGATTTTACAACCTAGATAATTCTTCTATGCAATTGAGGTGTGCCATTTTTGATGATTAATATACATTTATTTCTTACAGACCTCCATGTTTACTGAATCCCAGGATGAAGGAACTTACATATTTTTTTTTTTTTAATTAAGCTTTAATGTATATAAATCTCTGCATAGATTCAAGACCTGAATTTCACTCTACAGCCATACTGTTAGAACAGTTCTTTGAGCAGGGTAGCAGACTTCCACTTAGGATTCAGTCATCTTCTTGGGAGATTGATACTCTAATTTTGCTATCTCTCCTAAGCCCAGTTCTGCCAACCAATTGCACAAGCTTGTTAGGTAGGTTATTCATTGCTTTCCTCTCTCTCACCTTTAATATATCCTGTGAATGTCAAATTTCCAAGCCCTTCTTGGATAGAGTTGGATAATTAGCTTTTTTCCCATTATTATTGTTTAATTTATTATTTATATAATTTAATTAAATTTTTATTATTTATATAATTTATTATTTAATAATTAGTATTTTTAATTCTATATTAAGACATATATATATATATATATATAGCAGATAACATTAGAAAGATTTTAGAGTTCCATGAAAATAAGTGGATATGATGCTTAAAAATGCACTATCCAGATGGGCTTAATCACAAATTTAACAATATAGATAGTATTAATATATAACCCCACAAATCAGGACCTACTCACATTTCTTACCCACACAAGACAGACATACTTACTGAGGTGCTGAGGCCGCACACTTATACACACATCCACATGAATATACACACTTGCACACATAATACTCACTCACCCCCTAAGAACCAAATAACACACACACTTAACAGAGACTCATCCTCTTTCCAGGAACCAATAAAACTGTCAAAATGACAAGGGGAATTCAGAGCAGCATGAATCCATCCAGCTCTTATCTTAAATAACAACTTACAAGACTGTTTGACCAACACAAGGTGTAACCAAAATTCATGTTAAAAAAATTTAAAAAAAAACGAAAACTACATACAAAAGTTCATTTTCTCCATTAAGGCATTCATTTCTGTAGTCCACTGCTACCAGCTAGCAGAAATTTTTTTCTCCTGATGATTGCCATGTTGGCCAAAACTAGTTGAGGAATCTAAATGAAATAAAAATGAAAGAATATTAATATACAACCTAGTGTGTCTGAAGATTTTCATTTTTTAATATTTTTTATTGTTCAAAATAATAATAATAATAATAATATATATATATATATATATATATATATATATATATATATATATATATTAAGACATTTTTATGTTTATATATTCTTTTTATAGATACAAATATTTAAGTAAATGCTCTGTTTATAATAAACAGTATTAAACAACATTTACTGGCATGACTGTCTGAGAAATTTTCACAGAAAATATTCGTCCTTTGACAGGATTTGAACCTGCATCCTATACGGAACCATCATTTAGCTTGATGTGTCTTTACCGATTTGGCCACAAAGGAGCGTTCGGTTAGCAAGGTCGAATTTACTATATTTAAACTTCAATAAACATTATAAAGAGAACATTTACTGAAATATTTGTATCTATAAAAAGAATGTATAAACATAAAAATGTCTTAAAATAATTGTTGGACTTTGTCCATTTCATAATATATATATATATATATATATATATATATAAGTACATTTTTTTTGGTTGATACAAGGTTGGAAATTTGTTAGTAATCAGTGTCAAACCAATGTGTAAAAGTCAGTGATTGTCCAGAAACTAAATAACTTTTCTCTGTGTTTTTCAAATTGAAAGACTGCAGCCCAAATTCTCCGATAGTAGCAGTAGAAAGGATACACTTCAATGTTTTTTAGCTGCTTCTCTAACAAATTTCCAGAAATTCCAATACAACCTACTGTCTTTTCCAATACTGATTTACTCACATATTGTCCACACTGCACAATTTTTATAATAAGATCACTCTACTCACCACAAGTTGACATAACTCCTACTATAAAACAATTTTACATGTCCAATTCTCAAGTGGGCCCATTTGATTATGAGCTTTTTGACTTAGCATATGCTTTCGAATTAGGAAATTCTCCAGAAAAGATCTTGTTTGACCAACCCAAAATGAGGTTGCATTTTTAATTTTGTCTTGAAAATAAGATTTGTTCTCTTTTCAAAAACTAAAATTCCTCTAATACAATACAATAAACACCACTAAATCCTTACCCCTTATTTGAAAATGGGTCACTCCTAAAAGATATGCTAAGGCTCAAAACACACTTTCAAAAAAAAATACAATTCCAATACCAATACTCTGTGAAAGTTTTCCTTATTTTCAAACTATTCCCAAAAGCCACAAAATTTAGTAGTTTCTGAGCTTTCAAAAGTACTTCAATTTGGTAACACCATGAAGATTGTACTAACTCTAGTATTATAGTAGTTATGGTCTGTGAACTTAACTTACTAACACCTACTTTACAGTAAAAGATTTCCAAATTTATAATGAGCCTACATCAGAGATATTGTTGGTTCAGTTCCAAACTATTGCAATTTATTGTGATAAATTTGAGTCTCATAAATTTTTTGATTTCCTAGTGCATGCAAAAGTTGTTTACACTGTAATCTATTAAGTGTATAGTAGCATTAGGTCTAAAAAAGCAACAATAGAAAATACATTTTGGTGCCTAATGGATGGCTAGGGACATTTATTTGTTTTTTTTATCTATTTATTTTTACTTATTATTTTTTTTTTTTTTTTTTTTTTTGAATAAATTTTCTAACCCACCACCAAGCTTGATAACACTCTGTTTATTATGTGCTTTTTTACTCTTACAATGATTTTCCAATGTTTATGGTTATTAAAACCCCTCCTCAGTTTATTGCATATTGAGAAAAATCTCACACCTATAATTATTAAGACCCTTTCTGTAATAGGTACCTAAGAGTAATTTAAAAAAATGATTTGCTGCCAAAATGTTAAGAATTGTGCAAATGCATCAGGCAAAATGGTGCTGATCGATACAAACCTTAAGTTTGTAAAAATGCAATATTTGTGAAGCACAAAGTAAAATGAGCTATGCTTGAATATTTGCCTTTAACACCTGAACTTGGAATGTTCTGAGTTGGGTCAGAAGGTCATCGAACTGAATAAACCACTTAAGAATTATCTGTTAAACTTGAATCATTCTTGAGGTAATGATACTAAAGTAGTTGTAGTACTAAAAGGAGAAATGGACCTGATGAAAGGAAAGGCAAGATGTCAATTTTGATTTACAATTTTTAGTGCACTTAAAAGTTTGACTCTTATGTGTTGGTAGCAGGGAAATTCTCTAAAAAGAAATTCAGTATCTATTATGTGCATAATTTGACTGCACACGCAGATATATGTATTGTTTTATTATATACACAGACGTACATGTGTGTGTGTATACACACACACACACATGAGGTAATGCAGAAAAGTTCTTGATCTGACTAGGACAGGATTCTAAAACAAAAAGTCCGCTACTTGATCATTTTGAGGAGTGGTTTGGCAAAGAACCTTTCAGTACTCCTTTGTATATAAAGGTGGATTAATAAGTCTGCAACCTGATATATAGTTATTAGCTGAATTTTGATTTGAAATTTTCACAATATATAGTTTGATCTCTTAATATTCACTACTGAGTTAAATTCATTGACAAGAAAAGGGACTGTGTTGAAAAAAAATATTTGAAGTGCAAAATAAATGCTTTTTCTATCAATAGGCTATTATCTTCTTTTTCTTTTCACTCCAAACAATGTTCTAAAAGCCAGTAACATTTAGGGGCTTACTGAGAGTAAAAGAAATAGTGAAGACACTAACAGAACAGGATTCAAGGAGACAGAAGAGGAGGATTAATATTGCATTTAAATTTTTGAGGGTCATAGTTAACAAGAAAGCAGGAAGCCGGGATAATTACACAAGCAAGAAACTAGAAACATAGAACTTATGGTTACAACTAGCAATTTTAACAGTGAAATTATGAGCCCTAGCTCCCAATCCAGTACAGCACTTAATGAAAAAATTAATAGAAAAGGCACAGGAAACAATGTTACAACAGTGGGAAAGTAACAATTTGAGATGCCAGGTCAGGATTGATAACATTACAGGTTATTCCTTAGAGTTTGTCAAAAATCTCTAGACACATAACAGAATCACCAGGGCAGGTGTGGCAGCAATATTCAATGTATGGATGAATGGTAGACTTGTAAATGTGCAAGAGAGGTTCTGGTGAGTAAAATTGTCTAGTATGGCACAATTTTCCTTGAAGCAGACTTAGCAATTGATTCAATATAATCATTCTATTTCATGTTAGTAGAAAACATAAAATCAAGTAGGCATGGTGAATTGCTCTCCTGGAGGTTAGCATCAGTCATGATAATATAAGGCAAAAAAATTTTTTCTTTAAGATGATTAATAAAGAGAAATTTTATTTTAGAGGTGTTAAAATTAGTTAACAAGCCACTTCTTCTTGGTGAATCTAAATAAAGAAGAAAATAGTTGAGAAGAATGAAAATATGAGCAATTTTTCAATTTTACCAATAATCCTCCTGCTTACACACACACACAGTCCTCATCATAAAAATACAACAAAACAATACCACAATATACTGGCTTTATTTGGGAAGTAAACACAACTTATTTAAAATAGCCCAACCCAAATCCTTGAAAATGGCTAATAAATTGCCTGTAAGCACTCTGAATGAAAAATTGTTTGGACAATTTTTTACACACACTAAGGCACAAAAAAAAGAGATGTCTTTTTTGCATACAAGAAAAAACAAAAAACACTTAACAGAAGCACCTTGTCAGACATTTCTTTTTATAGAACATGTATTAGAAAAGGGTTTTATGCTCAAATACTCAACTAACATATATGATATTTTATTTTTCCATTAACAATAGTCATTCATGCTTAGCAGCTTTTCAAAATGGGTGCCTGCTTATTAAGCATGAAACAGTATTTTAAATGGGGAAGTAAAACAAATGTTATTTTTATGTGTATTAAAGTTTTTCAAAAGTATTTAAAGTAGAATACTTTTATATATGTAAGACAAGTGTGTGTGTATATATATATAATGTCATTTGCAGACAGTAGTGTTTCACTGTATCACAGCTCCTCAGTGAGACTAGACATCTGAAAGCCTCAAGCCAGAATTAAAACCCGACCGATTTGGTGTCGGTCAAAGTTTCTACCCCTAAGCCATCAGCACTCGACAGAGAGAAACTGCTAATTCTAGTGTATTGTTTTTACGAATGTAAACAAATAATACATATATATATATATATATATATATATATATAAACATGTACACACACATTTTATTTGCATATTCCTTTTCTTTTATAAACAGTGTTTATTTCATCTTCTACCCTGTGCTTTTGAGAAAACTTAAGAAAGGTAATGTGCCCTATGGCAGGATTTGTGCCTGTCTTCCCCTTCATATGAGGACCACCATCTGATCTGATGTGCTTTAGACCACTTGGCTACAGAGAGCCAACAGCCAAGCAAGCTTGTAGTTGCCTTAAAAAGCATAGCATCTCATTGGGATCTTTTTTGAAAGCCACATTGCTCAGTTTTGTGTTCTTAAAGAAAGCAATTTCTAAAAGGTTAGAGAGATGTGCTTTAAGAGTGCTACTCGATTGCTAACTTGGTCTCATCATTTTACAATTGAAATAACTAGATATAACCTTTTTATTATTTTATTTTAATAGTTTCTTTTGTTGCACTTCTCACCTGTGGAACTCTATTTTGATTTCTTGGTTCCTTGCCACCTGCAATCTTCAGAAATTTAAATGCATTGTTAACCATCATCTTCTGTCTTTGTGAAATGTGTTCTTTTATTTTCTTATCTCCTCACTAAAGTCTTATTCTCAATAACCTCTTATGTGTTATTGGCATTATTGCATTGCTTAGAGTGAAATGATTACTATATATATATATATATATATATATATATATACACACACACACACACATACACTTATTAAAAAATAAATTTTTCCAGCTTCTGACTAAGTTGTTTTACAGAATTGGGTAATCTTCCAGAGTTTGTTTTTGTTTTTGTGAATCCAAGTATTTTTGACTGTCAATAGAGGTATCATGAATTACATTTTTTTTGTTTTGTCTGTTTATGAAAAATATATACACACACACACACACACACACACACACACACACACACACACACACGTGCGTGTGTGTGTGTGCGTGCGTATGTCCTTGATGCATAAAAAACTTAAATTATGCAGTAACTTTAATATCTGCCCATCTTGTAAGCACAAGTAAAGTTTCCCATTGGCATGCTTAAAATTGTTTTTTTGGTATGATGGCAACCCCCAAAAAAACAAAAAATAGTAATGTATAGGCCTGTTATTGAACACAATTTATTAGGAAACTTTAGTTGGGCCCCAATGAAATTCCCATAGACTCATCCAAATCACTATTTTTTTTTTTTTTGATACTGGGGACTTACTATATTAAAAACCTATCATTATCACTGAGATATATATATATATATATATATGTGCACGGTGGAGTAATGGAGAGCAGTTTGCATTGAGGAATTGGAGAGCTGAGTCCGAATTCCATTTGAATCCATTACATTCACTTACATACTAATACCCTTGGGAAAGGTATGAATCCTTTTCTTCTCCCCCCAATTATGAGTAAATAACAGGACAGACCAGGTTCTATAGCCTTGGATGGCAACTGGTCTATTGCAGAAAGAAATAGCAACCTACGGCAGGAAAAAACCTGCCTTGTCACTCACGTATCGAAGGATACATGATCGCCTAAGTGTGTGTATATATATATATATATATATATATATATATATATATATATATATAAAAACTTAAAAAATTAGGAGGTCAATTAAAATACACGACCATGGTTTCAACCTGACAGTCTCTTTGGGTGAAACTTTTAAAATGACCACTTTAATACTTTATTTCAAAAAACTACAAAGAATGCTACATAATTATCCTTAAAATAAAAAAACAGGCATATGATGAAAGACAGGACATTGTGCGTAATGGAAGAGAAGGAAGGATAAAATGAGGTCGAAGAAAAGAATTGACAAGATTGATATGGAGTGGTGGGGGCTAACATGTTTAAAGAGTAACAGTGGCATCTTAAATTAGATACTTTTAACCTGCTTCATATATACTTAATAAAAAAATTTTATGAGGGCAAGGGCTTAAAATTTGGGATTTTTGGTTTAAAAGATTTTTTTGGATCCAGGAATGTCATAATTGCTAATTTCTCATATTGGCATAGTTTGAAAATGTGGGTATAATTATTATGTTTTTACCTTTTTTAAAATTTTCTACCTTATGACTGGATCCCTGTTATTTTTTCCTTTTAAGTTCCACATGTGGTTGGCAGGTTTTGTTGGAGTATCTAAGGTTTGGTAGCTTAAAAGACGATGTGTGATAGTACCATCTGTGCTTGAAAGGGCCTTCTGTGCAGCCTATATGTTTTAATTTGGCCATTAACATTTGTTACTTCTGCATTGTAAATTATAGATTCCATTTTACAAACTCCATTTAATGGGCATCTGACTTTAATTCTACAGTTGCATAAATTACTATTGTTATTTTGCTGCATGTTGGTTTTGAGGTTTCCGTTATTTTGTCTTATTATTATTGCATCTAAATTACTCGTGCAACTGTAGCTCAATTTGACTGTATTTTTATTTAATATCTTATGTAGGAACATCTCCAGAACTTTTTTAGTGTATGTTGGTTGTCCAATCCATATTTTTCCTAGTTCTGGATAAGTGATTTGAACATCTATGAAATAGTGCAACTTCCCCATGTCCTTGATGTTAAAACTTTGCAAGATTTCTTTGATGAATCCTTTGATAGATGTCAAGGAATTGCTTGCCAGGATGATGTCATCAACATACACAGCCACTATGAACATATATCCTCCTGAGAACTGTGTATACATACATGGGTAATTTTCCAATTGCTTGAAGTGCAGCTTTTTCAGTTGACAGTCCAATGCTTCATTCCAATATCTTGGAGACTGTTTCAGACCATAGATGCTTGGCTTCAGGTTACAGACCCGGTGGGATTTGTCCTCCTCCTCAAGTCTTTCTGGCAGTGCACCATTTTTGAATGCAGTCATTATGACTAACTGATGCAGCTTTAGGTCATGTTTTGCTGCCAATGCAATAACAATTTGGACTGATTCAAACTTTACAACTAGGCAAAAGTTCTCATCATAGTCAACTCCATACTTTTAAATTAAAGCCTTGAGCTACTAGCCAAGCTTTGTGTTGTTTCATGTCTCCATCAGTATCATGTTTTCATTGGAACACCCACTTACTACCAATAGCTTTCCATCCACTGGGTAGTTCAACCAGGTCCCATACTTTGTTTGAAGTGAATTCATTTCCCTTTCCATTGCTTTTTTTCCATTCATTTTTCTTAATACTGGAAAGTGCTTCTTTCACAGTTAAGGGATCATTTAATCTGTGATCAATTTTTACCCACTCACCATAGCAATCTGGAGCTTTCATAGCTCTTTATTGTTTCTTTAGTGCTGTAACTTCCTGTGTGTCGTTATCATTATCACCACCATCATCATCATCCTTGCTGATCGTGTGACATTGAATTTCTACAAGAGGTTGGTGGTTTTTAATTTTGTCTTTTGTTCATCTGATAATTTTGTTTCATTGAAGATGACATTTCTGCTAGAGGAAAACTGAATTTTTCTGTATCATAAAGCTGATACCTTTTAATGCCAATACCATATCTGAGGAAGATGCTCTTCTTAGCTTTAGGATCCATTTTTGTTTCTATCATTATTTGGCATGTGAGCATAAGCACTACACCCAAAAACATGTAAATATTTCACATTTGGTTTGAAGTCTGTCCATAATCCATATGGTGTCATTTTTTGTACTGCAAGTTGTGCTTTGGTTTTGAATAAATGTAGATGTCTATAAAGCTTCTCCCAAAAATCTCTTTTGAAGATTTGAATCAGCATTGCTTGTACAGTTTCTGTCAGTGTCTGATTCATCCTTTCAGCCACTCCATTTTGCTCTGGTGCCTTACGAACAGTGTGTTGATATTATATACTCTCCTTTTGTAGGTACTTTTCAAATTCACTTTAGTACTCTCTACTATTTTCAGTGCATAGTGCTTTCACTTTCTATCCACTAGATCTTTCAACCATGTTTTTCCATTCTACAAACTTCTTAAAATCTTCTCCCTTGTGTTTGAGCATGTACACCTGTACAAATCTTGATTTACCATCAATAAATATGACAAAGTATTCAGCTCCACCAAGTGATTTTGCCCCAGTCTTTCTCCATACGTTGCTGTGTACAATTCCAAGCAGTTCAGCTGATCTGCTTGCACCAGTTTTTGAAAATAAAAAATGGTGGTGCTTTCTATCTATGCATGGTTCACAAAAGCTCATTTTCTTAGTGACTTCCAAATCAAGGCCAGTTACTAGCTGATCTATTGTTAGTTTCTACAAATTCTTTGCTCCAAGATGACCAAAATGTTGATGCCAAATTTATCCTTTACTATTATAACTTGAACATTTTGCTGCTTCATGGGCTGCTGCTCATTCTTCAGCATAGTTCAACTAGTACAAATTCCATTTTTGGTAGCTGTAGTAATTGGTTTATTTTTTCATCCAGAACCTGACAATTTTTTTTGGTGAATATAAATGACTTTCCAGACTTTGTAGTTCTAGCTACACTCAGTAAGTTGTATGATAGTTTGGGAATGTGTAGTTTTATACAACCTGCATTTTTGATGCTTTCCATCTGAAACTGTCACATTCAAATCAATTGTCCCTATTCCCAATGCTTCGACTGAATGACCATCAGCAAGAGTTATTTCCTATACTGCATCCACCTGTCTAAAGTTTAGAAACTTTTTCACATCATAACACATGTGACACATTGCTCCAGAGTCCATAATCCAATTCTCCTTTTCCTTATTAGTTAGTAATGCATTATTTGCAAATAAACTAACAGTATGCTCATCTTCTGAGTTAGTGAAGTCTCTTTCTGATTTCGTCATGATATAAGCTTTCCTTTTGGAGAAATTCCCTTTCCAGTTCATCTCCTTTGTGTCAAGTGGTTGACAGTTACATTTCACGTGTCAATTTTTTCCACAGTAGTAACACTTTAGTTCACTTTTATGCTTTGATGCCATAGCTTTGGATTCAGCACTACCAATTTCTTTTTCTTTAACCATTGACTGCTCATACAACAGTCATTTGGTCACCAGTGCCTGACTAGCTTCAAGCACTGTTACCAACATATAAGAATCTGGTAGGCTAGTTAAAAGAAGTACAACTCAATCCTCTTCATCAATGCAACCACTGATGACTGACAACTCTTCAAATATTTTCATCATCATTTTAATATGTCTGTTAACAGAATCGCCTTCTTTTACTTTAAGTGGATATAATCTCCACCTCAATGCTAACTTGTTAGCTCGCGTTTTCTTTTGAAATTGGTCTACCAATTTTTTCTATAATGCGACAGGATTGTCAGGGTCCCCAATTAAATACAAAAGTGACGGTTTGACTGACAGCACAATCATCACCAATGTCCGATCTTTCCATGACAGACATTTTGAATACAAGTTCGCATCTTTTTTTGGTTCAGGAACAATCTCTCATTAACTATGTTTCATAAATTCCAAGTGGCGTAATTTGCCACATTTTACAGCACAAGATTAATAAGCTTTGTTCCTATTGCCATATTCAGTCTTATACTTTACAACTTGGTAAAATTCTCTTCCATGTTTGGCTAATTCAAGATGGTGTTATGATCCCACAAAGTCCTTAAAGTTCAGTGTATCCTGGGCCTATAACCTCTGTTAGAAATTTATACATCAATTTAGATAGAAACGAAGACGTACCTTGTTTTGTTTGAATGCAACTTCATATTTCAGACAGGAGGATAAACTCAAAGGAAACAGACACATGTACCATGTCAACATGCAGTAACTTATTTTATTAGGGACAGCATGACAGTGTGCCCACATAATGACAATAAAAACAAAGAAACTAGGGGTAGATAACTCCGACCCTTTTATCTAACTGTAAGTGTTCATCTAACTAGAGTGGAACTTTCAATAAAAAGACCTTTTCTTGCCTTTCATCAGCTGATGGTAACTCATTGCATCTTCTCAGTTTAATGTTTTCCACTGATATGAAGTGGAACGATTATATTGAATCAATTGCTGCAAAGAAAATTGGTTCACTTTTCGGAAATGTTATTTTCTTTCAGGAAATAAAACCTGATGCAATAGTATTTCCACTATTGCCTGAAAAAAATATTCCAATTCAATTATATGATCAAGAAAAAGTCTTTATTACTAACCAACTAAACACGAGTGCTTGCAAAAATTTGTCCCTTTTTGATGAAAATAGGATAACCTATTCTCAGACTAACAAAATGTAAAAAAAAAAAAGTACCAGAAAAATAAAACTTTAAAAAATTACAATGTACAAAACAAAATAATAAATGATTGATCCCAGCTGCTGTGTAAATTTTTCTACCAGTACACACTTTCTGTCCTTTCCAAGTTCAAAAGTTCTTTTCTTCAAATATTTTTCTTTTCTTTCTTTTGGAGACAAAGTTCACTTTTCTTTGGTGACCAACCTCCCTTTTTTCCCCCCCTTATTTTCTTCTCGTCCAAATGGAAGGTTCATCTTTCTTTTACTATACGGCCAAGGAAGGGTAAAACTTCCTTAAAACATGCAGTAGTACAACTTCTTGTAACAGCATGTTTGCTGCTGCTTCACTGTAAATGCCTTTAGCTCCAAGCAATACTTAGGGACTTCTCAGTACTTTCTTTACAGTAAACTTTGTAATGTCCAGCTCTTCTTTTCTGGGGCTTCTTCAAGAGGACTTCTTTTTAAACTTTCTCTGAAGACTTTAAGGGAAACTTGCCTTCAGCAACTTTGTTACCCATGCATCCTTTACTTTTGAGAATTGCTACCTGCCATTTCAGCAGGGAGAGAGAAACGGACCTCCTCTTGTTAGGAGGTCTAGCTTCCAACTGCCTGCTACTTCCAGTAGCAATTCTCCCTTCCCCTTCAAAGGAGACAGTTGACATTTGAACTGTCCAATCACAGCCCATAAAAAAAAAAATATATATCAGCAGGTTGTTAAGGACAGTAACACAGTGAGTCTTTTTTTTTTTTTTTTCTCTCTTCACCTCAAAATTTTCAAAAACTATGTTCTGCTAAACAATTTTTCTCAACAGAATCTATCTTGCACATTCATAAGTCTATCATTTGACTTTGCATTGAATATTGTTGCCACATCTAGTCTGGTGCTTCCGCTGTGTATCTAGAGCTTCTTGACAAAATATAAAGTAAATCTGTTTTTGGACCTGACCTGGCATCTCTGCTTCAGACATTTTTCCACCACTGTAATATAGCTTCTCTGTGCCATTTTTATAAATATTTTCATGGTAATTGTTTTAATGAGCTTTACTCTTTTGTAGTTAGACTTTATGAATGTAAGTGCAGTACTAGATTGGCAGCTAGGTCTCATCATTTTACTGTTGAAATTCCTAGATGTCACTATAAGTTCTATTTTAATGGCATCTTGCATTTCCTGCTTGTGGATCTCTCTCCTGGCTTCTTGCTATCCTGTCAACTATGATCTTCAATAACCTTCAGTAGGTTGATAAACCATAAAAAATAATATAGAAAACTTTATTAAAAAAAAACTAAAAACATAGTTTTTAAATAAATTTATAAATATGTGGACTGCAGTTAACTTCTCAACCATGAAGATATACCCACCAGGAAATATATATATATATATATTGGATTGATGTGAGTTTGTGACCCTGGGTTTTACGCTTTTGTGATCATTGGACAAACTGATTAATTTTGTAAATTTTAGGATTTACGTAGGGTTGGGTGTATTGGTGTTTTTATAGAAAAAATGAATCAATTTGTCTGATTGCAAAAGCGTGAAACCCAGGGTCACAAACTCACATCAGTCCAGCTAAATATTTTAGCTCTATCTCTGATACTGAGTGCTTTCCAATAAGTACTGCACATACAATATATAAATAATATATATAATATATTACACACACACACACACATATATATATAAAAATAGATACATACACGTTTTACATATATTTAGCCAGCAATTTTTCATTAGTGCATGTTTCATTAAATAATATAGACAAGTTTTGTCTATTTATTTTAAGTAAGTTCCTTTCATATTGTCTGATAAGCTTAATAACATTATCATTGAAAGACGAAAGGAAATCACCATATTGATACATGTTTAAATCCAATCTAAGCTTTCGGCTTACATAAGCCATTATCAAAGATGACAATTACTTTACCATATATCAACCAATACACGGACGAAACAATAATGATAGTCTGTTTTTGTTGCATGAAAAATTTCAAAGCAACTACTAACTTGTGTATACGAGATGCGGAAGCGAAAATTGCGTCACAGCTCGTGACGTCACACATGACCATGTGAGAGTGTGTAAAAACTGTTCAAAAGTTCTGCATATCCAAGCATATTTGGCTATTCTTTTAGCCATTATCAGGGGTGATTTTTATTTTTTTTTATTTTTTACTAAATATGAGGGTTTTTATGTATGTGCATGAAGTTACAGGAAGTTATTATTTTCGAAACACGGTCAGCACATTGTGGCCATGTTCATAGTTAGTCTTATTGAGTTATTTAGTTAAAAATAAAAAAAAATCCTTATGCCACCAGGTTGAGTTGTAGATGGTAATCAAATCAAACAGGGGGAGGGTAACTTATCAAGATCAAAATAGCCGAAAATCAAAAAAAAAAAAAAATTCCAGCAGAAAAGACTTGTTGGTATGGCAAAAAAGTGCTCAATGCCATAGGGAACAATAGCACCATAGTAAAGGAGCCTAGAGCTTCAAGTAAAAAAGCGCTTTACTATACTGAGCCACTAAAGTTACCCATGTCAGGCCATTTACAGTTAGAGATAAAGATGAGCAAAGAATCTGCCTAAGATTACACACTGAAAAAAGTGTGCACAATGCCATAAAAAATGGCAGTGTTTTAATATATATATATATATATATATATATATATATATATATATAGCCTATACTCTTGTGGAGAACTTGCATTTATGAATGGACTGATGGCATCACAAACCAAGACAAAAAGCAAATAAAAAAAATGGATATTTATAACAAAAGGACCCTTGAAGAGTGGACATAAACCATGAAAATGCATAGTCAGGAGAATAATAATAATTTAAATAAATATGTATTAATTTACAGTAAGTAAATTTTTCAATTTAAAATATATATAAAAAATAATAACAACAGTGATATTTATGATTCAAAGTTTTTAGCTTTTATTTTTATTTAAAAAAAAAAACAGTGATCCATAGAGCTTAATTACTATAATTACGTTTTTTTAAAAATATGATTCCATTGTGACACAGAACATCCTGTGTTTCAAAACGGAAAACTCCAAATGTAGATTAATTTTAAAAATTAAATCTACAATACAGAGCTTCATTCCATTATGAAGTGGTTTTAAGAATAACTTTCTAGGAAATCTAATCTAGATTTGGAGTTTTTCATTTTGAAACATAGGATGTTCTGTGTCATAAAATATATATATATATATATATATATATATATATATTATAATTATTTTTAAAAAAATATGATTTTCTTTTTGTCCCCCAAAGCTTTTTTTGGCCAACTATCATACTTTTAAATAATTTTGAATTTAATAATGTTTTTTTAAAAAAAAATAATTATAATTTAGGTTCTACTTCTATATGGAGCACTGTTTTTTAAAAATAAAAACAAAAATACTAAAGAACGTGTTCTTTCCTAATTTTTTACATATCTGCACACACACACGTATATATATATATATATATATATATATATATATATATATATGAGAGAGAGAGATAGATTGATTGGTAACCAGTGATTCAGAAGCCAATGCTATTGATGCTCTGCTGTAATAGATTAAAATTGATATTCTTAATGACTTTATGAATAGATTCCACTCAATTATGATAAAAACACATTGATAATTAAATGTTTATTGACTTGTAATTCCTTGCTGTGATACTGAAATCAATGAACCACATGAAATTTCAGCTGAATCTTTTAGATTTATTGAAAATTATGTAGAAGTGTGATAGTCGGCCAAAAAAGCTTTAGGGAAAAAAAAAAAAAAATGGTGGGAAAATATTTTATTTTGGTAGTAGCCAGCATTGAGCAATAAATGATATCCTTAGGAAACAGTAGCAGCCGTCAGCTGATTGTTATAGTACTGAAAAGTATATGAAGAAGAATAGGTGGAGATATGCAGTAGACACTGCAACCGGAAATAAAAATTTTACAAATTATTTTTTCCTATTATTATAAATTAAATACTCCAGATTACAAATATCAAAAGAAAAAAATTTTCTTAAATTTTTAAAAAGTTAAAAGGAGGGTCCAGTTTGCTATATAAATTAATTGAAAAGTGATCAGCCTATGGAAGCCAAAACAAAATGCTCAGACCATTTGATTTCTTAAAATGAAAAAAAAAAAAAAAATTTGAAATTCAAAGTCTGGAGTTCTTTTTTTCATATATTACTATTGATTAAGCACTACAAATGGCTTGTGGCCATATCATGTTGAAATATTGGTTCTCATACAATCACTGAAATTAAGCAATGTTGATTCTGGTCAGTACCTAGCTGGGTGAGAACTTGGGAATACCAGGTTCTGTAAGGTTGGATGTGCAGGTGGTGTAATGGATAACTGTTCAGAATAAAAAATCAGAGCTGAGTTTGAATTCCAGTCAGGTTCATTATATTCATTTATGTGAAAATACTCTTGGGGAAAGATATGAATTCACCTCTTCTGCCAGCCTTGGATTAAACTGTAAGACTTGTATCAGAAAATTATCTCCCAAAAAATTCTTATAATCCAAAAATATTTTCTGGCTTTAAATAACCTGCAAAAGGTTGATAAGATGTAAAAATCAAATCAATCAAACAACTATATTAGGAATTTCTAAAAAATTTTAATTTTTTTTTAAATGTCATATAAGCATATTTCTTTTGCCCTCTATAGGAGGATCAATTTAGAATTAATTTACATTGCAAGTTGGACTCTCATATTAACTTGTATAAAATTTAATAATTCTTTTTAATTTGAATATTTATGATCTGGAAGTGCTTAATCCATATTTATTAAAATAAAAAAGAAATTTGCAAACTGATTATTTCTGGTGTCTATTGTACATCTCCACTGATGAATATTTTGGTTAGATATGATTTAAAAAAAAAAAAAAAAAAAACTACGGTAGTTTTATTAGCTGACTTCATATGAAAATAAAAACATTTTTTTTTTTTATCCTGAAAATTAAAACTTGGAATGAATAACTCCAAAATTCACTTCATGACAGACTTCTCAAATATATATCCCTCCATCTCTTTACTCTCTCATATCCACTGTTCTAGTTCACGTGCCATGTCTAATGGATGTCAGTTATCTCCTGTTAATTCACTACTACAAGTTCTCCACTGCCTTAACCAGGTATCAAACTCACACTCTTTGGATCCTGTCACTGGATCTAACCAACGCCTTTTACCACAGTGCCATGTGTCCTTAAGGACATCTGTATATGAATTTCTGGGACTTATAAACTTAATGTCTTTAGCCATCAATTTTTACAAATGCTCATATTGCAATTTTTTGCTGTTATCATTGTATGATTTTTACCAGAGCTCATATTGCCATTTTCGTTGTTATTATTGCTTTTTTCTGGCACTCCTTATTACTGGTTTCCATATTGTATAATTTCTATGCTTGGTTGGCTCAGGTGATTTATGTGGCCAAGCATATGTGCTGATTCCTTGTTTACAAATTTTCCAATGATGTCTATGATTCCAACCTGATCCCACAGTGGGTGGTGATCTCCCTTTTCTCTCCATATGTGGTCAGCTACACCTGATTTTTCCACTTTCCCTTGTGTTACAGCTATTTGGTGTTCTTAAAGCCTTACCTTAAGGGGAAAGCCTGTCTTCCCTTTATATTTCCTTCCACAGCTGCAGGAGATAACTGATAACTGACATTCATTAGATATGGCACATAGAATTAGAACAGTCTACACCAGTGAGCAAAATAAAGGGTTCAATTCGATATTCCAACCACCTGAAGAAGGCCGGAGCATACAACAGCCAAAACGTTGTGATAAATATGGCAACAAAGATGAAGACAATAGTCTGAATAATGTAAATAGTGTACATAATACTTCATCACAGAAATATAGACAGACACTGAAGGGCTGATATGTAATAAATATGACAACAAAGACGAAGACAATCATCTGAATAATGTAAATAGTGTACATAATACTTCATCTCAGAAATATAGACAGACACTGAAGGGTCAAAACGTTGTAAGAAATATGGCAATACTTTTATGATGTTGAATAAGTCAACTATCTAACCTACAAAGTATCAGATACATACATACATACATACATACAATGTGAGATACATACATACAATGTGAGATACATACATACAATGTGAGATACATACATACAATGTGAGATACATACATGCATAAATACATATAAGTTGGATGTGAATTCAATGGGATTGTAAATATATAAGACAATTTGAAATATTTTCACTTTGATATGTTTTACTGATTCTCCAGCATCATCAGAAAAAGAACAGCACCTACATTACTGTATCATGTACGTAAAAAATATATAGAAACTAATTATAGTGTCAAAAGATAATTATAATAATTATCATTAATTCACTCATTTTAAACCAATGAGAATCTATCCCATTTTTCTCCTCTACACACACAAACAGGTGACATTCTCACTATAGGACAAGTAGTTCACACGGATAGGTCACTGACACATGTGTTAACAAAAATTTTATTTCTATTTCCTTTTTCAGGCCATAGTAGTAACGTACATCTTTAGCACTCAACAAAATTTGAGGTAAAACCCCAGACTCTGCTTGTATTTTTCCAACTCGGTTCTTAGAACACTTATACACATCTATAAAAACATACAAGAAAGACTGTATACACTTTGCTTATTCTTTATCTTATCCTTTTGCCAGATTCTGATCCATATTTGATCTACATTTGACCCCAAACTCATTTTTTTTTTTTTTTTTACTCAGTATCACTGTTTCTCATTTCTCCAACACTACATAACAACCAGATAATAAATAATACTTGTTCTGTTGTTTCTGTGTCTTGCTGTTTCTCATTTTTATGAGTATTTTTGTATTAGGTTGGTGCAAAAATAATGACGTAATAATGTTGTTTTTTGACGTTAAAAAATACGTCAAAAACGACATTATTGCATCATTATTTTTGCACCAACCTAATATATGTAAATGTTAGAGGGTTTATATTTTTTTTCTCGGTATCTCTTCCAAGCAAGACAGTACAGCTGCTAGCATGCAAGGGGTTACAGGGTATGAAGGAATTAGGAACAGAAACATTAGTAATGAAAAGAAAGAAAAGAGTTATCAGGAGGAAAGTAGATAGAGATTGTCATGGTATTTAAATTTTTGCAGATAAAAGTTGGTTGGAAAGCATGAAGCCAGAAGGGATTTCCACAAGTGAGAAAAGAAACTATTAGCATAAAATTTACAGCTACATCTAGCCAGCTCAGTTGTAAATTGATGAGGTCATGACACCAGTCTAGTGCTGGACTTAAATTAAAATAGTCTAAGTACTATAATGAAGGCCTCATCTGAACAATTACCATGAAAGTATTTATAGAAAAGACATGGAGAGGCAACCTTATGGTGGTGTGAAAGTGACTGAAGCAAAGCAGCCAGATCAGGACGGATAATATTGCTGATTCTTCTTTGGGTTTCCTAAAGGAGCTCAAGGTAAAGAGCAAGGGCACCAGACTATATGTGGCAGCAATATTCTAAGCATGGATGAATAGTAGACTTATAGATATGTATGATAAATTCCGGAGAGAGAACTTGTCTCACATGACACAGTGAACCAACCTTCTTCCACACCGAATAAACCTTTGTGTCTTAGTGGCTTTACTGCCTTGATAGGTGATACTGATTTATAAAAAAATAAAAAGAAAGGATATAAACTAAAATAACATGATCATGTAGTACATGACAATTTCAATGCATCTTTGTCAGAACAAATCACATTTACTTTTTATTAGGATAGCATTTCCCAGGTCAAAATTGGGATTACAAAGGTTTTGGTTGTGCTCCACACAAGTGCATTGATCTTTTAAAAGAAAAAAAAAAAAAAAAAAGTAGTTAAAATCTAATTCCTATAATAGTTAATGTAAATCATTTCTATAAGTAGATATTGTTCTTGTGAAATAATATTCTTTTTCTGATGATGCCAGATAATCACTGAAACATATCAAAGTAAACACTTAAAAATAGTTTATACATTTACTCTCTCATATATATATATATATATGTGTGTTACTTTAAATGTTATTTTTAATGCATACCCATATTTGAGTAGATGCGCTGTTTATTTTAAATAGTATTTTATTTTGTCTATTGGTTTGAATGTTACAAATTTTAAAGAAAAATTCCAGATAGTGAATTTTTCTTTAACAAGATTTCTTGCATGCTTAAACTGGTAGATAAAATATTGTTTAAAATAAATGGAGAATCTACTCAAATATGCGAATCCACTAAAAATGTTTAAAGTAATGAAAATATATCAAATTAATAAAAAATATATTCTTTAGAAAACTTTAAAAAGTGTTCAGTAACTCATCCATAGAGTAATATTCATAAGTTAAACTTAATGACTCGAAAATGAAGGATTTGAAGACACATCATTATGTGGACTTTTGTTCTGTTTTGGTGTGAGGAACCTGCCGCCAAAGTTTGTAAACATATTTTTGATATACCCTATTAATATAATAAAGTAACTTGTATATGAATTTGATCCGAGTTTTATGGAGATCGTTGTCCAATCTTTTTTTATTTCATCAAATTTATTCATGTACAGATCCTTTTTTCCTCTTTTTTTTTTTTCTTTGAAAGAACATGTTATTTCTATAACTGTTGTAGCATACCTATGGACGATAATGGGTATGTCCCCATTCACATATTTACAGTAGTAAATACTGTATGTTGGTTTGCATTTGGAGATTCATTGTGGAATTCAGTTGACTCACTTCTAGAAGTTGACTACTTCTTCTATGTGCTGCTGGCAAATATATGTGTTGTTCTTGTCCTAAGTATTATAGTTTGATTATTCTATTCAGTAACCTTCCCTAGGTTACAACAATAATGTCACATTTTGTTAAAGATAATTTTGCAAATGATGTAAGATTAATTTCTTATATGAAATATTGAATTTGTTTAGCTATATTTAAATCATATGTAGAAGTTAAATGTTAATGGAATAGTGATTTTTTGCTTTAGGTTTTGTTATTTGATTAAATTTTAATGTTAAGTTCACTGAAATTAGATTTCATCATCACTGTTCAAACCTTAAACTACCACCAGTCAAGATAAATGGATATGCAAGCAGAGAGGCCTTCTGCCTGGAGTGACTATTGGGCCTGAAACACAACCCAGACTTCAAGTTGAACTCATATGATTCATTGCTAAAGTTGCACGAAAAATGGTCCATTTCCTGTACACCTTGTGCTATCCTCTACCTTTACAAGAGCTATTTCAGGCCTAAAGAGTACTGGCATCATATTTGGGCAGGAGCTGCCCAGTCCTCACTTTTTCCGTCTCAATAGAGTTCAGCAGCATCTCCGAGTTCTTGTGCGGGACAAATTATTTTCCACACTCCAACTTCTCTCTCATAGGTGAGATGTGTCAAGCCTCTCACTACTTCCATGGAAAGTGTTCAGATGAACTACATTGCTTAGTTTTACTAGTTCTAACCTTCACATCTTGGACCCTCCATGCTACACACATTGTAGTGAACCACCCTCATTCCCTCTGTATTCTTCCGTACAAACCACTTCTCAGTGGAACCAACCCTCGAGATGATATTTTCCCCAATCACTACAATCTTAACTAGTTTGTCTAGAGTTAACTTCCCCAATATATCCGCATGAACTGTGCCTATTACTCTGTAACACTCTGCCTCAAGTAGCTCCTGAGTCTTATACAGTGTGAACCTCAGTTAAAAAAAAAGAAAAAAAAACCCTCTGTGTGTATGTGTATGTATGTGTGTGTGTGCATGCATGCTATCTCTCTCTCTCTCCATATATATATATATATATATATATATATATATAATGTCAAATGTGTTGTGGAAAAGTTCTTGTACTAACTGGCCCCAAATCAGATTGGGGAGGTTAATAACTTTTCAATGCTTATTATTTGTGTATATGTGTAAGTCACAAGTCATCATGAACTAGAGTTAAGTGTACTGGCCTTGTTTAAACTGGCAATCTGGCCCGATTATATGCCCTTTTCCAGAAAATTCAGCATAGTTACAGTATAAATAATGCCAAAACTAGTCTGTACTTAGATTTTGTCAATTCTGCTGGAGGATAAAAGTCGTATGTCAACTGATGGGAAACAAAGTTGTTGATTTTATTCTGATGTGTTGATTACTGTTAGCAGCAAACTGCTCAGTAAGAAGCACAACAAAAAAAAAAAACGCAAAGAATCAATGTTAAAACTGCACAAACAGTTGAGCATTATTCTCCAGATAGTTTCTTGTAACAGAAAGATTAACATTGTTAAATTTGATCAGCATTACAAGAAAGCAATGCTTAACATCACCAACAACTTGCAATGGGCTTTGCTGAACCACACATTTCATGGGACCATACAGCATAGCACCGAATTAATTGAAATGAATGATGGGGGAAAGCTTGGGGTAACTTGAAGAAGGCTTAGAGGTGAACAATAAGGATATTCGTAACTATCTAGAATATCTCAGTAGGAAATGCGACAACAACAATCGAATTGAAGACTTTTATCTTATGTCACATCAAAATACATTGGGCCAAAATTGTGTACAATTTGAAAAGCAACAGATCACACAGTTCAAACTCATGATGCTTATTACTTTAAGACAGATGAACTTGGGGATTTTTCCTTGCATAGCAATTTGATGATATATGTTCTGATTTGATAAGTGCAATGTTCAGTCAATGTTTCTCTAAAATATTGCCATTTTTTGTCCTTCTAGGATCAATGGGTCAGCAAAGGGCTGTGTTCAAATAAGTTCTTTTGTGTCTATATGATAGATATAATTAAATAAACTTACTCCATGGAAGTCTTGACTACCTTGAAATAATCATTGATCCAAATTGGGAAAATGCTTAAAATTCCGAAAATTTTGAAATCAGACCCCCAACTATTTTTTTTTCCCTTTTGCTTCTGTCAACTTTATTCCAGTTTCAGATTTGTTGGCACTATTTCAATTGCTGATTCATGTTGGAAATATGTTCAGGAATCAGAAAATAAATACTTTACCCGTGTCTGGAGGCCATCTTTCTTGTGTAATTTGAGGAAGAAGTGCAATTTTCAGCCAAATTTTCCTTTCCCTAAAATATTGCCATCTTTGACCCCCAGATGGTTCTTCTTGGGTAAAATGTGTTCAAATAAGGTTTTTATGTATCTATGTTATATATGTGATACAGAAAATAGGATTTAGGCACAAAGATTTGAGTAAAGATTGCATTTTACTGGCCATTTCCCCAATTTTCATTAAATTTTATGGATAATGGTGTATCATCTATTTTTTTTGTAAATTCATGACATTGATATTGCCTAAACTAGTTCTAGACAAGATATTGAGCTGATTTTGTTTGCAATGATTCAGAAATTTTATCTTGTTTCCATAAGATATAACTTTATATGTTTTTTTTTTATAGTCAGATAAGACCAAATTACCACCCACTGTGGCAAGAGGATACTAGGACTGAAATTTAGAAGGAACTGGAAACCCATCCCTAAACAGGAAACAAGGAATAAATAAATATCTATTCTTGTTAAAAAGACAGGGAAGGAGGGTGAACCAGTTGATAGGTGAACCTACTCCTACTATGTTCAAAAATAGAGATAAAATTAAAAAAAAAAATTAGTTAATAAAACTTTGGGGTTTAGGCAGAGATATTATAAGTGTAGAGTTAAGCTAATAGCATTTGCGAGCCAAGTGAATATATTCAGGGAGGGTCAGTTAATTATGAAAACGCTGTTCCTTAATGAATTTTAACTACTTATTTATATTTATAGTATAATATAATTTATAATTTTAACTACTTATTTAAGATATATAATGATGAACACTACAATATTTGTCTCGAAATAAACAACATCCTGATGATGACATTGTGCTATGTCAAAAGTACTTGGAATAAAATATGATACATCAACACAGTGATTTTCTCTCTTCCTTTAACAATGACAACAAAAAACTTGGCCATGAATATGAAAGGATCCAATTGAAAATAAGTAGACAAAACCTGTCTAAATTATTCAATGGAACATGTTTCTATGACTTTACCTTTCGAAAAAAAGACGTTTGTTTTTAAATTTCCCTAAAAAATTGTTTTTATCACCATTTACCAAGGAAGTACAAGCATAGTATCGAAACATGGAAACTTTTGTGTAGCGATTTAAAATGTTTTTATTATAATCTCTTATAATAAAATATATAATAATATTGGCTCTATTTTGTATTGAGCACTTTTTTAAAAAGTAAATGCTATGGACTGTGGACTTTTACTCTGTTTTTTTCTCTTATTTGGAGATATATATATATATATATATATACACACACATGTATATTACTAGCATAGAATCAAGAATCAGCAAATCCAGTTTTGATCTGACTGGGACTGCTTACATTTACCTTGTGGATGTGTTTTGCCTTCCATCTTATTTAGATATACTGACAAAATGTCTTGTCACTTTCATGTCATGATAGTTGGTAATCAGTCAATACTTTAGCAAACCACTCTCCCATAACTAAATTGTGGTAAATGTAGCAAAAAACTGTTACTCCTATAGGCATCCTTGACATTATTCACATGAGATGGGTGTGTCTTATTAAACTAGACAATAGGACAAGAACATACTTGTACATTTCTTTATCTTTCTTTATAAAATGTCTCCTGACAGCAGTGCACTCAAAACTTGAAATCTTTCAAATGAGAATACTCAACTACAGAAGCACATCAAGAAAACATCTGACAACATAACTCACTCACTCTTTACTTACACACATGAAAACTTTCTATCTCACAACTACATTCATGCATAAACACGTGTACACACACACATACATGTATATATGTACATTGGCACACTCCTACACATTGCCAATTCTGCTCACTGTCGTAGCTTTCCATTGATAAAACTAAAATCAAAATCAGTACGAACATAGCCAGTCCCTGCTTGCTACTCAATCTGTTTATTGATTAGTTTTGGGTTTGTTTGCTTCACTTTAGAAGAACTCTCACATTTAAGAAGAATACTGGGGGAAATGAAGACTCTAATAGTAGAATGTCACTTTTGATGATAAAAAGTTCTTCATTCCAAACTGAATTCTTGTGTAACTCCCTCAATGATAATGGTAATATTAGCTGTTTCCTTATAAAGAAACATTCAGCATTCATCAGCCAGTACTACTTTTGGTTGAAATTTATACAATCTTTCTCTTAAAACAATTTTTCAGGAAAATAGGTTTCTTCATTGTTATTACTTTTTCCAGTATTAGTGGGGGGCTCCTTTCTATTTGTTTGAAGTAGTGTGGAATCATCAACATCATGATTATTTCATCATTTTCCTCTCAAGTTACATGTGATATCCATTTTAATTGTTACTGTTGTTGAAAGTCTTCAAGTGATGTGTTTTTTGCTATTTGGTACACTTTGTGATTCTGTAGTATCTGTCCGTATGGTTCAAAGAAGTATGGTCCTCACTTCATTCACTTGAAGCAAATTTTAACCATTGATCTGAGAAAGTGGTTGTATGCAGCTGACAGTTTAGATATTTCTGAACAAACCTATTTAAGAACATGATTTGAGTTTTTAGGTTAATGTTTTGTAGGGATTTGAGGTGTTGGGTGTTGATTTTTTATTTTTTATTTTTTTTTTTTTTTTTTGTTCTCATTCACAAGATATTCAGACTAAAAGTTTTCTATTTAAAAAGGGAATTTAAGCATAAAATTGTTTATATCACTTAACTATTATGAAAAAAAAATCTGTGTTTAGGTGAAGCATTTCGTAAAATAGATATCTGATGAATATGTTGATAGCATTTAAAGTGATATAATTTTCATTCATATTTCATTTTATATTATAACCATCTTTGGGCACTTCGAGGTGGTGTAATGGTTAACAAGCTTGTTTCACTAGAACAATTAAGATTGAGTAGTGAGTTTGATCTTCACTGGATGCCCCATATTTTCGGCCTTGTGCCACATCTAAGCTATACTTGGAAAATCACTATAATATAACCATCACCAGCTATCAAACACAATGGTGTAGGTTGAATTCCGTAGTTATATTTGCAGCCATTGCAGTGATGACATAGTTGGAGGGCTGAAGTGAGTGGCTAGAGTGGGGTTTACACCATCCTCCACATGAAATCAATGGCCACATATTCTTGAGCCTTAAAGTTGTGCATAGCCAAGGTATACTGATCATGAACAAATATTGCTTTGGCTTTCAATCAAGATATGTGGAGAGAAATGGTCAGGTGTGCAGCAACTTTGTTCATAATCAGTCATATGAGGGTCATTCAAAAAGTTCTCAGCCTAACCCAGAAAGAAGAGCCATAGCTCAACATTTTTGTTGTGGCAACACACTACTACTAATTCAGATTTCTGTCTTAATTCCTGTGCAGGTGAGGCCCATACAGGTGTGAGAAGTGTACAACAAATCTAAAAATGGACAAAACAGGTGTCTGAGTTGTCAAAGTTTCTACAAAAGAAAGTATGGTATGGCACTCAAGGAAATCCATGAGGACATGATACAGACACTTGCTGAGGACTCCCCTTCCTATGCAGCTGTGAAGGAGTGGTCTGGGGGAATTTAAGCAGGACAGGGACAGCACAGAAGATGACCCTCAGTTAAGTTATTAAAAAACTCAACTACTGATGATCAAATTGATGCCATTCACCATATGGTTTGGGATGACAGATATTTTGCTGTCCAGCTGATAGCTAAGTCCATAGAAATGAGTTCTGGCTGTTTTAACTGAGATTTAGGGGATGAGCATGCTGCCTGCAAGATGGTTTCCTTAGAATGCTTACACCAGAGCAGAAGCTAAAAAGGGTTGACATTTCTAAGACATTTCTGATTTGCTTCCAGGCTGACCCTGAGAATTTTCATCACAGATTAGTAACTTAAAATGAGATTAAAATTCACTACTTTGAACCTAAATCAAAGATTCAAATCAAACAGTGAAAACACTCCGGTTCTCCACCTTGCAAAGAAGTTCAAGCAGGCAATGTCTGTTGAAAAGGTGATGGCTTCTGTTTTTGGGGATTCTTAAGGTGTAATCATGATAGACTAACTAGAAAATGGAAAATTGACATCACTATGCATCAGAATTAAGATGAATGGAGGAAGCAATCAAGTTGAAACTCAGAGTGAAGCTGAGTGCAGGTGTGCTCTTGCTCCAGGATAACATGCCAGTTGACACTGCTCAGGTTGCAGCAGCTGAAGCAACCAACTGTTGCTTTTAATTGCTACCCCATCCTCCTTACTCACTCACTCACCAGACTTAGCTCCATCTGACTTTTTCCTGTTTCCTAAACTTAAATCCCTCCTGCATGGTTGTCATTTTGGAAACCATGATGAGATCATATGTGCTGTGGAGGAGTTTTTGGAGGATCAGGATGCCACCTTCTTCCATGATGGGATTGCAATGCTTAAGCATCATTGGACCAAGTGCATTGATTTCAAGAGGGAGTATATTGAAAAATGGTGAAAAGCTGTCTTGTTTCTCCAAATCCTTTTGGGTGGAGCTTAGAACTTTTTGAATGACCTGATGATGAGAAAGTGCTGAGAATTTCTCAGTCCTATTCACATCACAAATCATTAAATATTTAACCAAATGATAAAATTAGTTTTGAAATGCAATGTAAGATTTTATTTTGCAAGTTGATATTTTCACAGTAAAATTGGTACTAACAAACTGATGATGATGTTTTTGATGGAGGTGATTAGACACCCCAGCCGTCATCCGAAAGAAAGCTGGCTCCAGTTCTCTCCAAATTATACAACTATTGCCTAACTGTATCTGTCTATATTTCTGAGATGAGGCATTATGTAAAATATTTACTATCATCCTCATATTTATCACAACATTTCGGTCGTTGTACGCTCTGGCTTTCTTCAGGTGGTTGGAATGTCAAATTGAACCCTTTCTTTCGTCTACCCCAATTGCAGGAGATAACTGATAACTGACATCCATTAGGCATGGCATATGGAACTAGAACAGTCTACACCAGGGAGTGAAATAAATGCTTAAGCCACTCTGTGGCTGTAGATATCTCAAAGACAGTTGACAGGGTTTGGTATGCTGGTTTTCTACCTAAGCTACAGGGCTATGGTATACAGGACAAAGTTAACCAGTCTGCTGCTCTCAAAAAGGACCTCCAATCAATGGTTAATGGGGACAGAAAATGGTCTGTAAATTTTAATGCCTCCAAAACAAAACTGCTCTCATTTACCCACCATAGAGAAACTTCCCTGCCTGCCATTAGCATGGTTGATGCTTGACTCCAGGAGAGTACTACACTGCACCTTCTTGGCCTCATGTTTATTGACTGACTTGAAGTGGAACAATTATATTGAATCAATAGCTGCATCTACTGTAAGGAAAATTTGTTCACTGTTTCGTGCCAGAAGGTTTTTCTTGTCAATCCATCTTACTGATCTACAAATCTACCATTTGTCCATGCATTGAATACTTTTGCCATATCTGGTCTGGTGCCCCTGCTGTTCATCTCAAGGTTCTTGACAAAATCCAAAATAGGATCTGCAATGTAATTGATTCTGACTTGGTATCTCGATTTCAGTCACTTTCCCATAGATGTGATGTGGTTTCCCTCTGACTTTTCTATAAATATTTTCATAGCAACTGCTATGATGAGCTTTTTTCCCTGGTGCCCCCACTACATGAATTTAAGCATGCTACTAGATTGGCATCTAGGTCCCATCCTTTTACTGAAAATAAATAGTTAAATGTAACTGCCACTTCTACTCCAACAGTTTGTCTTCTCACATTTCCTGACCATAGAACTCTCTTCCTATTTCTTTCTTCCCTGATAACTACAATCTTCAAAAATTTAAATGCAATGTCAATTGCCATCTTCTGTTGTTTTGAACCCTGTTCATCTTTTATCCTTTCCTCACTCCCCACTATACTCAATCTTTTCTCTCACTTTCACTCTCTGTAAACCCCTGCATACTAGTGGCATTCCTACTTACCTTGGGGTGAAATACTTAAAAAAAATAAATTAAAAAAATATAATTTATAAGAAAAAAAAAACAAGTTTATTTCAGCTTATAGTATATGTTGATTGTATTATGTACTATTACAGCTAATAATGCAAGACTCTTGGGTAAATCGAATTTTCTCAGTTACTGTGTGTTTATCTAAAAATAAATACATTTAAATTCACCTTCATCCCTGCTGTGCACCAACAGCTTAGTAGTAGAATCCCCGACTGACACCAATTCAGTTGGGTTTCGATCCTAGCTTGAGGTAACTGGACATCTAGCCACATTCATGAGCAGTGATGCAGTGAAACAGTCTGTGGATGACTATATATATCTATCTATATATATATATATATATATATATAAGAAGAAAGAACAGTAAGATATATAATCTGGTGTTCTTATAGATATTTTTATTTTTACAAAATAGTGCTCAATGTAAATATACAGAGCATTAATATTATAAATTGATTTAAAATATGGTTTTCACTCTTTGAAAACTGTTATGGTACAAAGTTTACCTCAAAATGAACCCATCAGTACCTAATCTGTAGTGTAATGTTAAGAAAGTTTATCTTAAAAAGGTATAATTATTTCACTAAACAAACTGATTTGCACTTTTGGCTCATCCTTTTGCTAACAACCATGCATTGTTTTCATGCAGTTACTTTGTGATCCTTTTTTCTTGTTTTCCTTCACTACTTTCTGTAGGAGTTTTTGTAGCTTTCTTTCTGTGTATCCTATCAATGTTGTATCATCTGTGTATCTTATGTTGTTAAGACTGTATCATCTGTGTACCTGTTAAGACTGTATCATCTGTGTATCTGTTAAGACTGTATCATCTGTGTATCTGTTAAGACTGTATCATCTGTGTATCTGTTAAGACTGTATCATCTGTGTATCTGTTAAGACTGTATCATCTGTGTATCTGTTAAGACTGTATCATCTGTGTATCTGTTAAGACTGTATCATCTGTGTATCTGTTAAGACTGTATCATCTGTGTATCTGTTAAGACTGTATCATCTGTGTATCTGTTAAGACTGTATCATCTGTGTATCTGTTAAGACTGTATCATCTGTGTATCTGTTAAGACTGTATCATCTGTGTATCTGTTAAGACTGTATCATCTGTGTATCTGTTAAGACTGTATCATCTGTGTATCTGTTAAGACTGTATCATCTGTGTATCTGTTAAGACTGTATCATCTGTGTATCTGTTAAGACTGTATCATCTGTGTATCTTATGTTGTTAAGATGTGGCCACCAATAATGAATCCTAGTAGGACTTCTAGTTCTCTCAGAATCACCTCACTGTATAAGTTGAATAAATCTGGTGACATGACACATCTTCGTTTTACACTGCTTTCTATATTTGTATATCTGCTGAACTCATTTTATATCCATATGCAGGTAATTTTTTTGCTCATATAGGTTCTTGTAATATGTCAAGGTTGCTGAGCAGTTCCAACAGATCTTTGTGGTGTACTTTAACAAGCACCTTTGTGTAATCTATAAAACACAGGTACACATCCTTCTGCATTTGTATTACTCTTTTTTGATAACATTATGAACATAAAATAAATCATTTAAGGCCTCCAGCATCTATGTTGCAATTCTGTTTGGCCCTACCACTTTGTTTTTGTTTAATTTGTCTAGTGCTGATTTAACTTCAGATTTTAATATTTCTAGTTTGTCTATAATTTCTGTGTATTGCTGTTTGTTCTCTTTCATTGTAGAAGAGTTCACTGATATATTTGTTCCATCTCCAGCGTATTTTTTCTTTCTCTTAATATCAATTTTTTTTCCTAAGCATTTCACCCTATACATGGCAGGAGTGCCACTAGCACATAAGGGGTAACAGAGAGTGGGAGCAATAGTAAATAGGTGTGATAGAGGAAAGGATGAAGAGAAAGACACAGAATAGATTGAGGCATCTGGAGATGCCAACCTAGTAGCATGTTTAAATTCATGAAGTTTGGGAACCAGCGAAAGTAGTTCATCGGAGCAGTTACTGTGAAGGTATTTATAAAAAAGACAGAAGGAAGCGACAGCACACCTGTGAGAAAGCAACTGTAAGCAAGATGCCAGATCAGAGCCAATTGCATTGCATAAACGTCTCTGGATTTTGTTGAGAACCTTAAGATGAATAGCGGGGCCTCCAGCAGTATTCTGTGCAAGGGCAAATGGTTGATTTATAGATTTGAAGTGTTCTGTCCTTGGAATTTATGCATCCTGTTGATGAGTATGTTTAATGTCCTGTTCTCATATTTTTGTATGCATATCTGCTTTATTTATGATACACATTCTTTCTATTTCTGCACATTTTTTTGTTGAGCCATTCCTCATTAGCTTGCCTGCATTTGTTCTTTGTTTCTTTGTGTAGTGTCCTATGTCTTGACATAGATTTTTGTCTCTTTTTCATCATGTTGAGAATTTTGTCTGTCATTCATTCATTTTTTTTGCCTGATTTCCTTTGGGATGATATCAATTGTTGATATTACCAAAGCTCCTCTTAAACATCCCACTTCAAGTTTCCATTTTCTTTTTGTCCCTCGTATCTGCTTTTCGCACTGTCCATATATTTTTCCTTCAGATTTGGGTCACTCAAAAATCTGCTCTGAATTATAAAATAAAAAAATGCAATAAAGCTAAGACATTATTTAATTAGAAAAGCTTTTAATTGCTTTTATGAATAAGATATCTTAAGGACACTACTGTCTTTAGAAAAAAATTTTTTTTTTGATGAATAAGGAATTTTTGTTTTCATTTTGTTTTTTAAAAGTTTAATTTGAATAATTTATAGAGTTTTAAAACTTAAAATTCTGAATGAATTTATACAGGTTAGGTGATATTGTTATTAAGTAACAACTATATTATCATTGTATGTTCATACACAATATTATCAGAAAATAAAATGTAAACATAGTAAATTTAAAGCAAAAGTACCTAAAATTCAATAAAACAATATTAGATTAAAGGGAATATTTTCCTACATTTTTAAGATTACTGGTTAGTTAAAAACTATATAAAACATGCTCACATCATATTCAAGTAACTTTTACAGATATGTCCCTCATAGAAAAAAATAGTTATATTTCTAGTTGTTAATAAAGCTTTCAATGCCTTAAATAAGCAGCTACCTCCATATTTTAAATTAAAAGTAAGTAATATTTATTTCAATCAATTTAAATTAGTTTTGAAATGCAGCAAAGTATTATATTTTAATGTATTAGCTTGAAATTAAAACTAAAATAAGTTTCATGAAAGATTTTTCATTTCTAAAATTAATTTCAAACCTTAGGTATCACGTTTCTTTCGAGGTACCTAATATATAATTACTTTTATAATTATTTTATTTCATTTCGGAAATAGAAATGTATGCAAAGCTTAAGTGTGAGAAGATATTGTGAATTTGTTGTATAAAGGTGAATCAATTTTGGAAGTTGCAAAACAAATCAAAAGAAATGAGAATATTGGCAATATAAGAACAAGAAAAAAAAATGGTTTAAGAATATAACAGATGTGATAAAATGAAAAGGTAATAAGCAGGAAAACTGGAATAATTGCCAGGAAATCATTTGAAGATGGTGAAACAGAAAATATGCTGAATTTTATACTATGATCACGCAATAAAGAGTGGGCATGTGGCCAACTAGTTAGAAAGTTCACATTCTGACCATGAGACCCGGGTTCAAACCTCACCATGGTTGCTATGTCAGTAATGGGACATTCTGATGTTATTGGACTGTCAATCCCAGTGTGCGGCACCTTTGGAAAGTGCCTGAAAACCATGCCACAAGTTGACCCAAGCCTTGTGAGGGAAATTGGGTAGATGGAACCCTTGGGTGCCATTGATAACTGTGCTAGCACAAAGTCACAAGTCATCATGGCTGAGGGATTGAGTGTGCTGGCCTTGTTCAAATTGTCAATCACGCTAGATAACACGCTCTTTTCCAGAAACTGTAACTAAGGTCTGCTCAGTATAGTTGCAGTATAAATCACAGGTGGGCTCTATAGGTGTTGAATAAACACAAATGCGCCTGAGTCTGCAATAGGAATTGGCTAACTGTCCTAGAAGACAGGTATCCTCGAATATGAGTTGCCAGCTATACTATAATATATGCAATAAAAGCCCAAGAGCTACTCAAGGTAGAGGATTACTGAATGAAATTGATGTAAATTTATAAAAAGATGAAGTTGTGGGATATTCATTCACACCATAGGGGTAGTGGTAATAGAATTTTAGGCTTGTTTTATGAAGATAAAAACAAGAAAAATAAATATACACAATATAGAAAGAAAGCATGACAAATTGTATGTTAATTTCATACAATTTTATTTATGTATTTGTGTGTGTGTGTATTTTACATTACAATTGTGATATGGTTCATGTTATAAAGGGAGTAAGTGACTCTGTAATATCATAAGTCCTATCAGGGAGGGGACTTGCACACGTGTTGTCACCCTGATGACTGTATTTCATGCAGGGACAGTCCCTGTTGTATACTGGGAGTAATTTTATTATTTTTATTTTTTATTTATTTTAAACAATATTGGTTTATTTTATTTTATTCATAATTTTCATTTTTGCTATTATTATTTTTATTTGTAACAATAATAATATCCCTACAAAGTAAGATGTGCATATTGAGGGTATGTGTACAAATAGGACTCTTATACTCAGAATCATTAAGAGACAATTAAAATTTCCAGGGTACTATAGAACTAAATCTCTGTTTCTTCATCTGTGAGGAAATTTTCTAACATTCACTGCCATATATGATGATTGATATTACATTGCAGTTCAACACACTTTATTCTGTTTCTAATTAAATGTTCCTGTTTTTTTGTTTTTTTTTGATACTTTGTTTAGCTTTTTGAAGGGCATTATTTTGTGTTCCATTGTGTCTTTGGATGTCTGTGTCACATACTCTGTCATCTGTTATGACACTTCCCAGATGAACGAAAAAATTATTATTGATTAATTTTTTGAGGAAGGTTGAAGATACTGCCACAACATATCAGGAGAAGATGATTTGTGAAGATCACACTTGAATATTTTTCTCTGTAATAAAATTATGTAAAAGTAACATTACAATTCATTCTTTTATTAAACATTTCCAAAACAAATGTACATTCTGTTTCATTCATTTTTTTACCAAATTTCATGGAATGATAGCAAAATAAAAACATTAAAAATTATCTCTTAGCTTTTTAACGTCTAAAACAGTACCACTGTCTTAAATCAAAGCTTTATTTTTTTGATAAATTAATAATTTTAATCATTTGAAACAAAGAATGTCCTATATTTTTAAGTCGCTAGTTTAAAAATTAAATCTCCCTGTTCAAGATTCAAATTAAAAGATAATTATTATTAAATTATACTTTTTAGATGATTCATTGATGAGATTTGTAAAGAAAAAAATTATCTTAAAGATTCCTTCTTTATTTTGATGAGTCATTATTTGAAGAATTCTTTGGATAATTGGTCTCATTTTCACCTTCCTTATGTGTACAATCTATACAGAAAAGTTACTTTTTTTAGGTAGTGTTTACCAATATTCTTTTTTTAATGTTAAAAACTGGTATACAATTTATTCTTTTTAATGTTGGAAACAATAAAACAAGAAAAAAGGCTAAAATTCGTGATAAAAATACAATTCTGCTAATCCTCACATTATTTTGTATTTCAGGAATTGGTATTATTATAATTTATAGGAATTATAATAATACTAAATCCTGAAATAAAGATGAAAGAAATACTAGTGAAAAAATAATTATTGACAAATAATTAGAAATTTATCAATTACATATTGTTAAACATTATTGCATTCTTCATTCAGTTAATGAAGCAAAATAAGAAATTTAATGAAACTAAGATTTTTTTAATATTATTTCATTCTGATTGGTTGAAAAATATAACAGTTTTCCTATGTTTTCCTCCAATCAACCTTAGTATCTTTTTTTGTGTGTGGCTGATGTTTAACAGCTAAAATAAGTTAAAAAAGAGTAAATAACCGTGATCAACATTAAGTGGCCATTAGTGATCAGTTTCCATTGATCCGTCTGCTGTCTTACACAGCTGGTTAGATTGATGATGAGGTAGGGATATCATGCCAAGATTTTGTTATAGTCCATCGTATGACTGCGCCTTGGTAGTTCTGGAAATGTAAATGTCTGACTTAGAATCAAAACGGTTTCAAAATAGTGCAAGAAAACTGGTTTTAAAAGCAAAGAGACAGGATTTAGTAGAAAGCTCTCTTATTTTGATCTTAATTTCATCTGCTCACATTTTAGTCTACAGTTGAAAAGTGCTTTTTATCTATTTGAGGAGTATGGTCAACACACAGTGAAGAACGGATGGAGACGCAAGGACAAAAGTAAACAAAACATGAACTTTTTTCCTGATCCTGAAGAAGGTCAGGGACTTGAGTGTGATTCAAAATTGAATTAGTTATTTTATTTATATGAATAGAAACTCTCTTACTATTGAGTTATGATCATGTTTTTGTTTATTTGGGAACAAAGGAAAGTGTAAGATATGATCTACCATAATCTGATTGATTCCTGTCAAAGATAACAACAGGACTAACACTTTTCTGCTGCTGCTGCCTAGGCTATTACCAGAGAATAGTTTGTCCAAGAGTTTAACCATTTCCTATTTTTTCTGCCAATCCTCGTGCCATACCAGTAATGGGATTCGGACAATGGGATAAAGCACAAAAATAGAATTGTGCCTTTTTCAAAGGACATTAGTGCAATGCAGCAATATGCAGAGGTTTGGTGATGTTTGAGACTAACTTCTTCATTGTATGCCCCTAAGACTCGAGTATATCTATAGGTCTTGGTACTGAGAAATGTGAGAAAGGAATATCTTTTAAATATGTAAAACACATGAAACATTAAATATAAACTAAATTTTATTTCACTTTTTGCCCGGGGTTGCTCGATCTCTCTGCTTCATCTTCTGCATGCTACTCTGGTGCAATAAGGTTCGTACTTGGATTGCTGAAATTGTTTTCCTGTGCTGATACCTGATAAACTATTCCAGTAATAATTAATATCAGATGATATATTTCTGCATTTTTAATATTTCATTTTTGAGGCTTCATTCTATTGATGTTAAGATAGGGTATATATAGTTACACACACCTTCACATGTAAAATACTTGGGGTAGTTAGAAAATAAATATTAAAGAGAACATTGTCATACTATAAACAAAAATTATTTGTAACAAATGAACATTTGAAAAAATTGAAGATGATGAAAAAAATCTAAGCTTATACACTGTTTATTTTGTTGCAGTGTGTATGCACTTTCACCAGATGCTCATTAACTTAAGGTAAGTCTGTAGATGTGCAAGAAAATTAATATATTCTATTACCTGTCTATATTTCTGAGATGAGGTATTATGTACATTATTTACATTATTTGGACTATTGTCCTCATCTTTGTTGCCATATTTATTACAATGTTTTGGCTGTTGTACGCTCCAGCCTTCTTCAGGTGGTTGGAATGTCAAACTTAACCCTTTATTTTAGCCCGAATAATGTAAATAATATTCTATTACATTGGCATGTAAGAATGAATATGTGATAGTTTCTGTGTATTTTATGTAGAAAATGTTCTTTAAGGCAAATTTTATTAAAAACAACAGACATTTTCCGTTGATTAATTTTAATGATTGACTTTTCCAAAATTACTTGTACTTTTCTTCTGAAATGAACTCTAGACAATTTCTGACAGAATTTCTTTGTCTGAGAAGGATTATGCATAATTTTGAAAAGTTGATCATTAAAATTAATTGTCACAAAGTGTGGTTATATATATATAAGTTCAAGGCAGAAGTAATATATAAAAATAATCTTGAATTACTGTTGGTTGTATTTTGGCACAAATTGAAATTGTTTTCTGAACAGCTTTTTTTTCACTTCAAAAAGAGGTAGATTTGACTAAAAGTTTGTTAGTTATAACATTTTTCTAAGTGAATAACACGAAAGAAATAACTACTTGAAATTATTAGATTGTTAGCTTGTGGAATACAGCTTTGGAGTTATCTAATTACTAAAGATTGCATCTATCTATATTTCTGAGATGAGGTATTATGTACACTATTTACATTATTCAGACTATTGTTCTCATTTTTGTTGCCATATTTATTACAACTTTTTGGCTGTTGTATGTTCTGGCCTTCTTCAGGTGGTTGGAATGTCAAACTGAACCATTTATTTTGCTCACTGGGGTAGACTGTTCTAGTTCCATGTGCCATGTTATCTCCTGTTAATTCCCCTCTCCAAGTTCTCCACTGCCATATTGAACTCACACTCTTTGGGTCCTGTCATTAACCAACGCCTTTATCCACTGTGCCATGTGTCCTTGAGGACATCTGGGTATTATAAACCTAATGTTTCAGCAACCGTTTTTTACCAGTGCTCATATTGCAATTTTTGCTTTTATCATTTCGTGTTTTTACCAGAGCTCATATTGCTATTTTTGTTATCATTTTTTTTCTCTAGCACTCATTATTACTGGTTCCGATATTGTATTCATTTCTATGCTTGGTCGGCTCAGGAGATTTTTGTGGCCTAGCATATGTGCTGATTCCTTAAGTTTATGAATTTTCCAATTGTGTTCTTTGTCTATGATCTCAACCTGATCCCACAGAGGGCGGTGATCTCCCTTTTCTTTCCATATGTGGTCAGCCACACCTGATTTTTCCACTTCCCTTGTGCTACAGCTCTCTGGTTTTCTTGAAGCCTTACATTAAGTGGGCAGCCTGTCTCTCCTTTATATTTCCTTCTGCAGCTGCATGGGATATAGTGTACACACAGTCTTTAGTCATGTTCTCTTTTATGGGGGGGGATCTTACTTGAGAGAGATATCTGCAAAATGTCGTCCAGCTTTTGAAGGTTGTTCTGATGTTGTATGTACCACAGATCCTTTGTATTTTCTCTGATAATCCCTTCACATAAGGCAGGCAGACTGTTTCCTGAGTGCTGTTGTCCTCCTCTTGTACCTATCTATCTCAGTTTTTTGAGGCTGCTGCCATGTAACCGGAGTAATTGTTTGCATCTTTCTCTGCAGTTCACTACTGAAGGAGAGCAAGTGTTCCCTATCTTTTCTGGATGTCTTTGTACAAAGACATAATTATTACATCGATCTGCTGTAAGCCAATGTTTTCAGGTTCATATTTTCAATAGGACTACATTTGTCCCAAAAGATAGAAATTCAATTTGATCAAAACCTTTGTCCATCAGGCCATAATGATCTGTTCTAATGAGTTAGAAATAAAATTTATTAGATACTTTGGGATCTTGGCTATTCTTTGGATATTGTGCAATTAAGTGTAAAATTTTATAGGCTTAAACATTTTGGCCTTGTCTATTTAAAACTACCTTAGATTGTTAAACTGGTGCAATTTTTGCTAAGCAAATCTCTGCTAGTATTTTGCAATATTATTTTCTTCCAATGATTAATGTTATCATCTTGGTCAATGTTGAAATCTGTTTGCAATGATAGCTTGCCTATCTTCAAAACAAGTTCTGCTATATATTCTTTTAAATGTCAGTGTGACGCTGACTAAATAGGCAGAACAACTCAACTTTTAGAGAGGAGAATTTCTTAGCATATTTCAGTATTTATCATGAGAGGTAAGATGATTGATAATTTGCATCTAGGTCTGCTATTGTGAAACACCTGATAAAAAATTGTCAGTGTGCCACAACATACCAGGAGAATGTTTTGTGCAGATGGATATTTTATTTCTGTAATAAAATATTGCAAAAGTAACATAACAATTCTTTTTTTTATTAAACATTTCCCCCCAAAATTGACATTGTTTCCTTCATGTTTATAATTTTTATATAGAATTTCATAATGACAGGAAAATAAACGGATATTGAAAATTATAACTCTTAGATTTTAAACATCTAAAACAGTAATACTGTCTTAAATCAAGTTTTCTTATTTCATGATAAATTAATAATTTAATCATTTGAAACAGAGGAATATCTTGTATAATTTTTCCACTCTTCAACCCCTTTCCCACAGTAAAAATGTTGCAAACCTCTTGCTGATCTATCACTATTTCCATGGAAAGTATTCAGATGAACTACATTCCTTAGTTCCACCAGTTCTAACCTTCATGGTAAATACCTATCATGCCACACATATTGTAGCAAACCACCTTTATTGCCTTTGTGTTCCATTGGCGAGATGTAAGTTCCACTTGAGAAGTTTCTTCTTATGAATTGCTGGTTGAGTGGAACTGACTTCTAAGAGGATGTTTCAAAGATCGCTGCAATCTTAACCTGCTCAAGTCTAGGGTTAACTGTTATCTTATCCACATATATCTATAAACATTACTTTTTAACCATCTACTTCGAGTGGCTCTTGGGCCTTGGACAGGGTGAATATCATTGTAAAAAAAAAAAAAAAAAGTAGCAAAAACATGACACTTGAGGTTCTATGAATGAAAACTTTCCCTTCATTCAGATGCAGAATAAAGGGGCAAAGAAGTTGAAAAAAAAAAACAAGATTCCCTTATTTCAAACTTTTGAATCCCTTTCAACAGTTTTAGTTCAAATGGTCCTCCCATGTTTAGTGACTGAAAAGTAGGAAGATCTCAGACACAAATGCATGCATAAAATATCCTGCCAACTTCAAATACTCTACTTGCTGCATTCATAAAAGCATGGCATGTCAGCATCTAACAAATCTGTATTCAATGGTCATGGGACTGAACTATGACCTTTAATCACACTATCTACAATCCTTTCTTTTCAAGCTATGTTGCTGAATATATTAACAATAAACAGTTTAAAAATAACTGAAGAGGCAATTCCACTGCGCTTTATTCTTATATAAATCTTATCAAAAAACATGGGAAAATATTTCAAATGTTTTCAGAGATAGCAATAGATTCGTTTAGTTGTAGAAAGAAGCTGTCACTCAATAATCAAAGGGGTGCTTTCCTCACTTATTAATACAATTATTTTGTTGCATATAATTTGATATAATACAAAAATTGATTGCTGCTTTATTTCATGAGATAGCAAGAGGAAAAATGAATAATTATTGATTTTCTTTTCTGCATGCAAGTATCCAAGACTTTCTAGAATAGAATGAATGACCCAGAATTCTTATGAATGAGAACTCTCCTAATTTAGAGAACTGAAACAGTGATAGAAGTTGTAATACTCTACAGTTGTTTGAATCTCTGAGATGCAGTATCATCATTATTATTCATTTTTGACTAGCTTTCTTCTCGTGGTAATAACGCTTTCACAAATTTTTTAAATGAAATATTTTTTATTATTAATTTTTTGAATAGAGATTCATTCCTCTAATTTTTTTTGCTTTATATTCCAATGCTCAGATTTATTTTAACATTTATTCTCAGCTTGTATCATTTCATCATCACCAAGCAGACACTGAGCATTCTCATATCACAACAGCTGCAATTTCAACAAGGCTCACTTCAGACCTCAATTAGAACATATGATCCATCATTCATTATAGATGCTGAAAAAATAGTTGTTTCCCTGTACTGCTCCAAAAATTAACCGATTTCTTTTGCCATTTACTAGAGCCAAATCAGACCAAAATAAAAAAAAAAAATAGAGTTCTGCTCCTATGTCTGGGCTGGAGCTACTAAATCCTCACTTTCTGACCTTCAAAATTATTTATGTGGTTTTGTGGGGAAAACTTATTCTCTACTCTACAGTCACTTTCCCACAGACACGATGGAGTCTAATCATCAACATTACCTCTATATTCCATTTGTAAGAAGGAAGTTCAATTTGGACAGCTTTTTTCTTGAGAACTGTTACTCTGTGGTACAAACTTCCACGTGTTTACTTCATTGACCACTACAATCTTAACCTCTTCAAGTCAAAGGTCAGTCACTATCTATGATCGTTAACTTCATAACCTTCACTTCCTTCTACCTCCATTTGCTTTCAGTAACCCTCTATCACAAGTGCCTCTTGAGACTTATATTTGAAATTTAGTCTAAAAATTATTGCTGATTTTTATGCTTGTGTCTGGTGTTTATATACCTACAATACAACCAAGGAGTTGACTCCATGCATCACCAAGCCTCTGCATGTCAAAATAAACGCTAGAAAGTCTTTAAACTTCCAGTCCTGATTCAGTTTTGCTATAAGTAAAGTTGGAAATTACATTTTTCTACCTTTTTTGTTTTTTAAATTTTTTTTTATTTTAATGGAAACAACTAGGTCACTTATACTTAGAATCAGAAAGGGATAATTAACATTTCTAAGTTACATAATGAGGGGGGAAGGAGATATAAGGCAGTGAATAACCCTACCTAACAAGCTTATATAAATGCTTAGCAGAACAAGGATGAGTAGAGATGACAAAGATTGCTAAGAGCTACAAAGGACAGGAAGTTGTGGAGGACTATTATCACCCAAATCCTGAAGGGACACACCAGATATAAGAATTAATAATCCTTATCAACCCAACATCTAGAGCAGGAATATGAAATTAATAGTTATTAGTCTAACAACCTACCTCTTATCCAAACCAATGTTAGTAGATACTGATGGCAAATAGTGAATAACAATACTATTCTTTAAACAGTAACAGAATATGTTAAATGTGTTTAATTCCATTTACATGAAACAGAGCTGGTAAAATTTGACACTTCCAACACATATTGAAGGCAAGAGAGGCAGAGGGAAAAAGTCAGTAACCTATTTGATAAGCTTGTGTAAAATCGATAGCAGATCAGTGAGTGGGAGGGATAGTGTAAAAAAAATTGGCATTATTTACAGATTTCTAAAAAAAAAAAAAAAAAAATAAATAAATAAATAAATAAATTATAGGTTACTAACTGTAACCCATTAATGCATAATGTCCCCAAAATTAGATGGTGAGGCTTAATAGCTTAATATATGGGGATCCTGAAAAGTTCATAGGGAGACCAAAAAGACTCCTCAACCCAAATATAATTGATGTTTGATGAATTTTTTTGTTTTTTGTTCTTATCTTTTCTTTTTTCTTATATTTCTTTTCATTCTTTTCTCTTTTCTTTTTCTTTCTTTTCTCTTTCCTTTCTATTCTTTTCTCTTTTCTTTTTCTTTCTTTTCTCTTTCCTTTCTATTCTTTTCTCTTTCCTTTCTATTCTTTTCTCTTTCCTTTCTATTCTTTTCTCTTTCCTTTCTATTCTTTTCTCTTTCCTTTCTATTCTTTTCTCTTTCCTTTCTATTCTTTTCTCTTTCCTTTCTATTCTTTTCTCTTTCCTTTCTATTCTTTTCTCTTTCCTTTCCTCTCTCTCTCTCCTCTTTCCTCTCTCTCTCTCCTCTTTCCTCTCTCTCTCTCCTCTTTCCTCTCTCTCTCTCCTCTTTCCTCTCTCTCTCTCCTCTTTCCTCTCTCTCTCTCCTCTTTCCTCTCTCTCTCTCCTCTTTCCTCTCTCTCCTCTCTCTCCTCTCGCCTCTCTCTCTTCTCTCTTCTCTTCTCTTCTTTCTCTTTTCTTCTTTTGTTTCTTTCTCTCTTTCTCTTGTTTCTTTCTCTCTTTCTCTTGTTTCTTTCTCTCTTTCTCTTGTTTCTTTCTCTCTTTCTCTTTCTCTTGTTTCTAAAAACATTTCCCAATCATATAGTATTTCTTTAAATGTCCAGTATGCACATATATGGTATAGGTATATAAATCAACACTTCATGGTGACTAGCAGTTTCACACCATGATAGTCTGAAGATCCCTTTAGGTGTGAAACTGCTAGTCCCCATACAGTATTGATATCTATGTGCTTATCATTTATATATACATATGCTCTATCACCAATATTGAGGACTCTTTACCATATAAATATAGTAAATGTGCAAGTGCAATAGATATATAATATATACAATGTAGCCTTAGTGGTTAGATCATTAGCCTTATCAACTGTATCTCAGCATTGCCAGGGAGATGACTTCCTGATAATATTAACACATACAGACACACAAAAATAAAAGTGGACATTTGACAGGCCTGAAGATTGGATTCAAGCATGAAACATTGTCGCTGTTCAGTGTCCACTTTTATATTTATATATGCTCTATCTCTGATATTGAGCAATTTTTACCTATAAATATAGCATATGTTAAAGCTATAATTTGATCATATATATGAAAATGTGTGTGTAATGGTTATGAGTATCCAGAGTTCAATACACCCACAGATGAATAGTAGATTTATAAATGTGCAAGATAGATTCTGTCTAGGTAAATTATCTGGCATAATACAGTGAACCACTCAAGCACACCTCACAATTGATTCAATAGAACCACTCCACTTGTTTTTAAATCCATTGACTGTCATAGATTTATTAGAATAAGAATACTTGCAGTGATTGTTTCTTGTTTAAATCAAATCCTCATTTTAATGGAGTCTTTTTTTCTGTTGGCTGTTAACCCTTAAGTTTTTGAAATAGGATTTTAGGTCCAATGGTTACAATTCTGATCTTTTAATCACAAAGCTAACTCATCTGTTTTGAGATTAGTAAATTGACACTATCTTTTTGCCCAACTTGTACCTGTCCTGTCTGAATTATATTTATCCACCTCAGTGCACATGATTGCCTACCTTAATATTATTTTCTCTTATTACCTATGTAATAACAGATGAATTTGCTTCTACAAAGCAACTAGGTTCACATATATGGTCCATCTCTAGCTAGGTGATGTTGAATCCTGTTCTGTAATTCTATTCAAAATGAATATTTTATAAAGTTAATATTATGAGCTTTACTTTGTTCCATTAAGTGCTGTCTCAAAATCTGAAGAATATAAATAGAATGATCAATTACCTAGTCTTTCCTGTGTCACATATCACGCCACCTGGAATTAAAGAAAATTATTTACTACAGTGTGACCCGGATATAAGCGAGTTGTTGGGACCGGAGAAGAAGTCTCTTATATCCGGGTTTGGTCTATTTTGTTTAGGTAAGTATGGCTCTAATTTGGGACCAGATAAAATCTCTCTTATATCCGGGTCACACTGTATCTTGCTCTCTTTTTTTTTTTTTTTTTTTTTTTCTTTACTTTGGGAAACATTCTATGCGCTCTCTCTCTCTCTCTCTCTCTCTCTATATATATATATATATATATATATATATATATATATATATATATATATATAGTGAAAAAAGGCATTCTAGTCATCTGAAAATTGCATGAGTGTGACTATCTGGTAATGTCACTCAGCTGTCTTTCAATAGGAGTTAACATGAAATGTTTTTTGCTCTATCTAGGTATTGAGCACTTTACTGTTTAGATAGGTGTTTACCTGTAGGTCTTTCTTCTTGTTCAAAATTTTCTCTTATTTAGGGTGTTAGGTCTTTTGGCAGGGTGCCTGTTGGCTTCACCGATGTATTTGGTTTTTCTTTATATATATATATATATATATATATATATATATAATGGCCAGTTACTCATCTTTTTGTGCATGCATCTGCTAGAGTGTCTAGTCAATCCCTGTCACAGACACCTGGTCATGGACCTGAGCAGACCTTAGTTACAGTTTCTGTGAAAGAGTGCACAATCTGTCATGATCAGCAGTCTGAACAATGCCTGTATGCTACAACTCTGTCATGATGATTTGACTAGCACATCCATCGACAGTTCAAACAGTTCCATCTGGCCAATTTCACTCACAAGGCTTTCCAAAGGTGCCATATGCTGAGATTTCCTGGAGACCAATAGCATCAAAAAGTCACCTTGACAAATCAATCATTGTAAAATTCAAACCTGGGTCTCACGGTCAGAAAGTGAACATTCTAACCACTCACCAAGCCTCATTTCTGCAATGTTTCAAATGTAAGAGGAATGTTTCATTCAGACAGCCATTTTCCAAAGAAATTTCTACTTTGTAGACCACTCTCATATGAGCTCTTCCCTGAAGTCTTGAGGTGGTAGCACTTGTTAGGGTCCCAGTTATAGGCAAATATTGAACCCCAAACAAAAACAAAAATGAAAGTATCAAAATAATTTTTATACTAAAAATACCAACAATACATTGTTATATAAAAAAGATGACCAGCAATACATTTTATAGTAGAATTATCAATAATACATTTTATAGCAAAATGACCACTTTATCTGTATTTGAAGCCATAAAATTGTGTTCAATATATTTAGATTTTGGCATAAAATAACTGTTGTTGTATACCTATGGATGATAATGGATATATCCCCATTGACATAAATATAGTAATAAATATTGTATGTTCTGCAGTTAGAGATTTATTGTGGAATTCACTTGACTTACCTGTAGCAGTTGACTACAACTTCTACAAATCTTATGTCTGTTGTTCTTGTCCTAAGTATTATCATTAATTAACAGCCTTTGGTTGATTATTATATTCAGTAACCTTCCCTAGTTTACAACAATAACCCATAGAGGTTGATAAACAAAATCAAACAATCCTGAAGACTTCAGTCTTGACCTCAAGTCATGAGTCAATCATACTCTTTTCTCTTTATAATCTTCACTTCTTAACACCTTCTCTTCTATCCATATTACACACCTTATTCAGTGTTACCATTTTGATTCTCTATCTTGTGTGTCTCTTCAGTTTTGTATTGGATGAAAATTAGTAAAATATATAGTACAGGTGATCAATCCATTGGTATATAATCTGGGTGGATTAATTATTAAAACTGATCCACAGAGAGCTCAATGTATTTATTATAACAGAGCATATGTATGTTTTGCAGCAAAAAAACAAAAATTACCTCACCATGGGAATAATCTATTTCAAGCTGGTCTGTATGCAGCTATTATCAGCCTCTAAGTGTCTGTCTCAAAGCATTGTTTTAAATTTATTTTTAATGTCAGTCCTCCTCTGGTAGATGCCTTGTTAATGAGAAGAGGCTTGTGTTAGTGACTGGAGAAGTGGTTTGGGGTTGGAGTTTGTTTATGGCTAGAGCCTTTCATTGTTTGTAGCTAAATATTTGTTTCTACTATTTGGCGTTTCCTATACAAGCACCAAGTGTGTTTTCCTGGGATTCACAGTAAATAGCTTTTATATTACAAGAGTCCAATATTAATAAGTGATGGGGGATTTAAACTTAAAAGATAAATTAGTTGAATGATAGATTTATAGATTGTGGGTAATACCAAAACACTCAATGGAATAAATCATGCTGTCCAATACACTTATACATATCTTCATGGATACACACATGTACATTTACATATACATACATATATGCCACTATATGCACACATACACCCCCACATATATACACATGTATTCTTATGTAATTTTGAATCTGATATCTATATATATATATATATATATATATATAATAAGACAGACTGACTTCAATTATCCATTTTGTTTATAATTTTTATTTCATGAACACTGAGATGTTCATCTCCTCAGAACGAAACCTGGTCCACAAATGAAGAAAGTACACTGGATGGACACTTTAGCTTGGTAGTGGGGAAGGAAGGTGCGAGTGAGGGGTTGGGTAAAGATAGGGCTTAGAGATTCTTGGTTAGTAGTAGTCAGTTTCCTCAACCAAGAATTTACTCTACACTTTTTTGATTTTAATATTGTTTTTTTATGTTATTTTGGTTGATACCATTTGTTGTTTTTATGCAGGTTGATTCAAATTAATTTAATTAAATGGATCTTAATCTAAATAAAATAAAAGTTAGTGTTGCTATGGTAAAACTTAAGCATTTGTTTTTTGGCTGAAGTCTTTTAATATTCAGTGGAGACATTTATAGGAGTGGAAGGCTAAAGTGTCTGTCTGGTGTACTTTCTCCATTTGCGGACCAGGTTTTTGTTCTGATGAGATGAACATCTCAGTGTTCATGAAATAAAAATGGATAATTAAAGTCTCTGTCTTATTATAATGTTCTGCAGCATACATTGAGCTCTCCCTGAATTTATATCCTCCTTGTAATTATCCCTTCCAGTCACAAACTGGTAAAATGTATAATTTTATATATATATATATATATATATATATATAATATTAGTGGTCAATATATACACACACATATATAAATTTCCAAGAGTATAGAATCCAGGTAGAACTTAATGTCCAGGACAGAGTAAGAATATAATAAAAAGGCTCAAATACCAATATTCTATGGTTATAATTTATTACATTGGAATTGTAATCACGATCCAATTCATCAGACCTACAAATTCAAAAAGCTTTTTGAATTTGTAGGTCTGATGAATTGGATCATGATTACAATTCCAATGTAATAAATTATAACCATAGAATATTAGTGTTTGAACCTTTATATATATATATATATATATATATATATATATATATTTTAGACATATCTGATTGAATAAATTACAGTCATTACGTCTGCTAATTTTTAATAAAATTCGTTCATACTCATGAATAATCTTCCTTGTATTGATGTTAAATGACAGGAGAAATGTGCTATAGCTGTTTAAATTTATTTTCATTTTTCAAGTACTTTCGATCTTGTCTCAAGATCATCTTCAGGGTGCAAGTGGTACAAAACTATATGTTGTTCATTAGTATAAGTATTTATATAAAGATGTGTGTTGTTTTCCATTACCATAATTTTTTTTCATTATGCTTTTAAATATAAAACGGTTGACAATGTGCTGAGTGTTCATTAGAACGTGAAAAAAAATTATCCATTATAGAATTTTTTTCTTTTACGTTATAATGTCATAGTCACCCATGCATTAAAGCATGGAAAACTGTTCCATTACAGGCATTTCAGAACATTACTGTAGTATTCATATTAGGTTGGTGCAAAAATAACGTCGTTTTTTGACGTATTTATTAACATAAAAAACGTCATTATTTTTGCACCAACCTAATATATATAAAGGGCCATGGAGATGTTCCCTGTCTCGTCACATTTTGTGTGTATATATATATCTAAATATATCTGGGTGCTTATGTATTATAATCTGAGTGTGTTTTATGTGTGAGGTTAGGACCCCATTCACACACTTGGGATTAAAATGTATACATATTGTCAGAGAACCAGATGACAGATAAGCGTCTATTCTAACATAATTTCAATGAAGAAATAAATTGAATAACATATGTATTTCTTCTTTTCTCCTCAGCAATTTTATAATTTTAAACTTAATAGTGATTAAATTTGAATTTTAAAATTGGTAATTTTTACTTTTAAGTTTAATATCAAATTTTATCATATAATGATTATTGGTTAGAATAAATTCTTTTTTAATATTACCCCTATTTTAAAGATCTGAATAGCTATTATAACATGACTTCATTATCAAGCTTTTTGAATTTTCCTATACTTGTATTTTGATTGGTCATTCTAGCTTTTGTAATAACGTTTTCCCCTTGCAAAGGATCATTAATTAATTTGAAACTTTTAAAACCATTTATTTTACATTCAACATCATCACTTGATAAGACACTGGAGGTGTTGAAACAAAATGGCTATTTTTGCAGAGATTTTATAACATATTTATGTTATAAATTTTTTTAAAATAAATAATTATATATATAATCTCTTCAGCAACCATTGCAAGTCCACTGCTGGACAAGAACATACATGATGACTTTTTTTAACTTGGGAAATGTTTTTACATATGTTACCAGCACATCCCCCTATCTCATCTTTTCATAACCAATCAACCAACCTTTTATTTCATCAGTTATTCTTTTGTCTAATGTGTCCGGCTTACTTTAATTTTTATCACTTGATCACTTTTATATTTTTTTTTTTTTATCTTGCTCTGTTCTTTGATCCATCTTATCCTTTTTCTCTCTCTTTTGGTGTTATTCTTAGCATTACCGTTTCTGTTGGTCTTTGAGCATTTCTAAATTTGTTTGCAAACCCAGTTCATTAGTTTCCTTATTTCATATCACTAATTCATAGTCAACATTATACATTTGTTATATACTTTGGTCCAAAGATATTTGTACAATATATTTTAATCACTTTTTCCCAAACAAGGTAATAATTCCTCTAAGATAGAAAAGTGGCTACTGGTAGTGAAAGTGAATTAAAATATTTTAGAAGGGACAGGAAAACCCAATCTTAAACAGGAAACAAGGGATAAACCTTCTACTCCTGTTCAAAGCAGTGTGGAGGAGTGTTGGATATATAGGTAATTGAATAAAGAAAATTAGAGTAATTGAGCTTTGTTTTACTCTAAAAGCTTCCTGTGGCTTAATCATAAAGCACACTTTGCATATTTTAGGAGATAACATTGATTTGTTTTTTCCAGATACTGGTCCTACTATTTGAACAATAGGTGTGTGGAGAAATGGATTCATACCTTTCCTAATGGCATTTGCATGTAAAGGAATATAAAAAAACTTGATCAGAATTCAAACTTGACTCTCTGATTCTTCATTTCAAACTGCTATCCATTACACCACCTGTATGTCCTTTAAACTACAGACAAGATTAAGGAGAATATGATGAGGATACTTTTCAAAAGAGTAATTTGAAGTGGTCTTATGCACCACTGCAATTATTTTTGTTTTTTAAATATCATAACTCTTTGGCACACAAGTGATCATTGATCTCCACAACTTCTTTTTGATTATCTTGTAGGGATACAGAAGGCGCTTATCTCCCTTTGGTGGAGATATGTCATGTGACAGCTGCTTAATGACATCCTTCCATACAGTAACAAACTGAAAGGCTGTCTTCTTTAGCCCAGTCTCTCCATAGCCCAGGCAGAGGCTGAATTTACCTCACCAGCAGCTTACAAGTCTATTGTGCGTTGGATAAATTATCGTCTAAATTGCACAAAAATGAAAATAACACTGACATTTCATTTTAACAGATGTTTACCAAAATTACACAAAAATATCTTGAAATACTAAAGAGTAAATTTCTTCAGTAGAATCACCATTGACTCCAGACTTCAGAATCTCCTGCATCTCTTCTGGACAGTCTCCTTGTTTAATTTGGTGAATGTTGCCATAATCCTTGCCTTCAGTTCATTTTTGGAGTTACGCAGAGTTTTGCTGGTTTCTCACTCAACTGTGCCCCACACACAAGGGGGTGCAGTCTGGGGAGTTATGTAGCCAGGATGATGATGTCACAGAAATTGTCTGACAGCCATGACTGGGTTCTCCTGCTTGTGTGGCATGGTGCATTGTCCTGTTGCCAGACATAGGGCCTCCAGCAGCCACCCTCTTGACCCAGGGCAGCACTATGTTCTCAAGGCACTTTATGTAGGCCTCCATGTTGAATCTGAGGATCTGTGGGAAGATGAATGGAGGCATAATGTCACCATCACTAGTGATCACTCTAAACACCTTCGTAATCACCATTAGATTCAACCAACTCTTTCCAAATCCTCTGCACTGTCCTCATCCACTCTGAAATGTTTGGATTGGAGTTTTTGGCGTGAATGCCAAATAGTACAACATGCCATTTCCAAATTTTTGGTGAAGTAAATTGTCATGGTGCAATTTTTCTCACAAACAGTTCCCAACTGACCTTACTATACTGTGAAATCAACAGAATTAAAAATGATGCATATACACGAAATTAGAAATATAAAATGGTGACAATTTACTCATTGCACCCTGTATATTTTTCCCAGGAAACTGCAGTTCACGGTTCTCAATTTGGGAAAACCCAAAACTCACTATTTCCCTTTTGTGGAATATGTTCTCATCTGGGATATAGATGAATCTGGCCACTTTAAATCTGCAGTCCTAAACATGGCTTCTCCAGATACTACTGTATTTCCATATATATTTAAGACCTTTTCTTTTTGCTTCTACTTAAACTCTGCTTTGCAGATGTATGTGATATATTATTATCTGCTTGGGACATGCATATATATGTATATATAGTTTTGTGTATGTCTTAGTGATGTAAAAGTTTCTCTGAGAACAAAGTATGTTTGTCATTTTTTTTTCCTTTTAGCCATTTGTGAATTATGGTGTTATTATATCACAGATATAATATTGCCCATAATGGTGGAAATATGGATGGGAGAATAAATCTTTATACTATAGGTCTCTCCTGTTAAAATCTGTGAATTGTCATGATTTCTTGGAAAAAATAGTGGAATAGTTTCTCATTGATTTGAAATAAGAGAAGTCCTTCTCTTAGATGGTTTGCCACTCAAAGATAGAAATTTCAGACAACTGTTATTCAACCTTTAGCTGAAGTGACACTGAAATTAGGCAAGGATGCATTCCAAAAGCTAAGCAAAGTATTAATAGACAGAAAAACTTGTTAGAAACAAAGAACAGAATAGTGAACTGTCTTGGACAATTTCCTCAGAGATGAAGAAGAGACTTGACACAACAGAAATGTGGTTCTACAGAAAGATGCTGAGGATACCATGAACTGAGCAATGATGAGCTTTGGGAGAGAATGGAAACTTGTACTTAGCATCAGGAAGAGAGAATTGAAATTTCTTGGGCACATGAGGAGAAAAGAGAGCTTAGAAAATCTGATACTCACAGGGGAGATTGAGGGCAAGAGGGACAGAGGAAAACAATGTAATTACATACTTGATGACCGTGAATGAATGTATAGAGGAACAGACTTTGGGAGAAATAACAAAGACAATTTATTTAGAATTATAAAGAAGAAGAAATTGTAAAGTGCTGTGATTGCCTATGTCCTGAGAAGGCATGACACATAAAGAAAATGGTGTGAAGAATAATTGTTTCATGCCTTTTTCAAGGTCAAAAGTGAATGCAGCTGGCTAGGCTGGAGTTTGAACTTGCCTCAATGAAATCTTATAATTATCTTATAATTATCTGATTTTTAAGGTTTAAAAAAATTAACTTTTTTTTTCTTGTCTCTAACTTTTTTATTGTTCAGCCCAGGGTAAGAGTTGTTCAAACTGAGTGGGAGGGAAATGTATTATTCTAATGTCTTATTTCAAACTCAGTCAAATTATGTGTGTCCACTTTCCACACTAATAATTGTCCATTATGCGATGTAGGTAATTTTTTATTGTTAATATTCAATGGTGGGGTGCATTCCATACAGCCGCCTTCATAAGTTGTATTTGTTTTAAATTAATTGGTTTTGAAGAGCATTAATAACAAGTACTGTGTATCTTGGATGAAACATTTTCTCCTCTCAACCTTCAGACAATTGCTCTATCCTTATAGACAAAATTACTCGTGCTTTTCTCAGCCATGTACGTTGTAAATAAGTCTGTAGCATTGCAGACTGTGTCATTGAATAAACTGCGTTGAATTATTAAATTCATTCAAATCCTTTCCTGATCGAAACACTTAATTCAATATGAGAGAAGAAAGAAGAAAAAAGATCTTGTTTTATTTTCCATTGTTTCTTGTTGAGTTCAATAATTACAATTGATCTAGGAGATGGAGTTGGTAGCAGGACGTTGATCCCACACATTTTTGTCTGGCACAAGAGCAAATAAATGGAGAGAGACAAAGAAGAAATGAGTTATCTCAAAGGAGAAATCAATGTACAGCAGTCTGTTTGAAGGATTGGGTAAAGAAATTAGAGCTAGATTTGTTGAGAATAGGAAAGAAAGAGAAAAGAAGTCAGAGCAAATATAGTTGCAGTGTGCGCAAAATGTTTCAAATTTATTTACATATTGATTTATATATATATACATATATATATGTATGTGTCTGTTTGTAATGGAAAAAAATTATTTGTAATAAACATGTTAATCTAATGTATTCTTTTTTTTGCTATTTGATATCATTTTTTTTTTTTTACTTAAAAAAAAGAACTAAAACAATGCAGTAGACATTCAAATCTATATAATAAAATGGAGATGATTCTATGTCCATCACACTGCGTATAATTTTGAATGCCCATATGTAGTGCATATTTGTGTTGTGCATGAGTATTGCCATTTAATGTGCACATGCACAAATAATTTGACTGAGTTTGAAATAAGACATTAGAATAATACATTCTCTTCCCACTCAGTTTAGACAACTCTTACCCTGGGCTGAACAATAAAATCATAAAGTTAGAGACAAGAAAAAAAATGTTAATTTTTTTAACCCTTACAAATCAGATAATTATAAGATTTCATTGAACTTATTATTCAGTAATAAATAGAATTAATTTTTAAAGAATTTTTTAGAAATTTGTAGAAATATTTTTACAGCTGTCATAGGATTAAAACATACCTGTTCACATGCAAATATACATCTGCATATAATTTGAATGAAATTGAAATGAACATCTGTATTGCATGGGGCTGATCTCCATTTCTGTTTGGTAATAAAGGTATAAGAACTATAAGCCTGTCTTTTGAAGTCATTTTTTATGATTCTTTCACTATTTAAACTGAATACATTTTCTAATAAATTTTAAATCTTAAGTTTGATCATCTTGCCATCAGAAAATTACAGGTAAACTATTAATACCATAAAAAGTATTTGAATAAAACCAAATTAAAAAAAAAATTGATTTAAAAACGTAATTTACAAAATGTAAAAACCTAATTTAAAAAATTTTCTAATTTAATAACTTAATTTAATTTTTTTTTTTAAATAACCTAGTTTAAATAATAACATAATTTAAAACTAGTTTAAAAAAACTTAAAAATGTAATTTTAGAAAATTGTTTAAATTTGTTTGTATATAAGACATTTTTTCTCTTATATAGAATTTAAAAAATTTGTAACAAAAGAGACAATTGCTTTAAAGTAAAGAACATGGATAAAACTCTAGTAATGCTCAATGTAATATCCAAGAATTTTTTTTAATATTCCTTGCTGAAATTGGAGGGAAACAGGCTCTGTGGATCAAATTTGACATCAAATATAGTATGTTTTATCATAAGAGATGTATATATGATAATAAACTTTTTTCTGCATACACCCTCCACTACTGCCAGTTTCATATAATTTTGTAATATCTATGTAAATTATTCATGAATTCAATAAATTTGTCTTACCTTAAGAAGCAGTTCATCTATGAACTTAAAGTTGGAAAGATAAGATTTTTTTTTAATGTTTCTTTATCAACTATTTAATATTGAGCACTTTGTAATTTACTAGAGTATAGGCTTGTTAGGCTTTTTTCAATCTGTATTATTATTTAGAGATATGAAAGAAAAAATTAAAACATTTAGCAGAATCTTTGTATAGTCTTTTTTGTCTGTCTAAAAATATTTTAGCCCAAAATCAAATGAATCCTTCTATTGAAAAAAGAACCCTGTTATAACATATAAGAGTTAAACAAAGATGCACTGAAATAATAAAAATTGCTTTCCCAAAGCTAAGGAAAGTATAAAGAAACTGGAAAATGCTATTAGCAACAAAGGAAAGAGTGCTGAACTGCTATGTAATATCAATCCTCTTATATGGCAGTGAATACTGAACAATTTCCTCACAGACTAAAAGAAGACTTAAGATAACAGATATGTTTCTACAGAGGAATGCTGAGAATGCCATGGACTGAACACATGAGTAGCAACAATTTTAAGAAAAATGGAAACATAAAGGATATTATACTTAAAATCAAAAAGAGAGGGTTTAAATTTCTGACACAGATAATGAAAAAGGAAGGATTGGAAATTTTGACACTCAGGGGATATTAAAGGAAAAAGGGATAAGGCAACAGGACATTTACCTAATGAGCCCATGTGAATGTATAGTGGCACAGATGGAAGGATCGTAAAAAGATAAGCATTACTAAGACCTGCAAAGGAAATTGTGGAGAGCCATGATCAAAAAAACCTCATTAAGGGACATTGCACATAGAAGATACATAGGCAAAGTATAAAGAGATTGAAGAATATAGCCAGAAAGAAAAGAGTACTGAAATGTCATGTAATATCATATGACAGTGAATGATGGACAGTTTCCTCATAGATGAAGAGTTGAGGTAACAGGAATAATACTGAGAATACCATGGACATAGCATGTGAGCAATGAGGCTTTGAGAAAAATGAGAATAAAGAAAGACAGTTGATATTTCTTGGACCCATAATGGAGGAAGAGAGCTTGGAGAATTTGATAAAGACATGAGATGTTGAAGGCAAGTGGTGTAGAGGGAAGACATTTGTTAAAGGATGGTAGAACAGAGATTAAGATGGATAGTAAGGGGACAAACATTCTTAAGAATAACACATAATAGAAAGTTGTGGAGAGCCATTATCACCAAAACATATATATATATATATGGGCACATGGACAAAGGGTTAGAATATTCAATTATAATCTCACTATGATTGATTTGTCAGTGAGGTGACTTAATAATATTGGCCTGTGGTGGTGAGCCCGGCATGTAGCACTGTTGAAAAGTGCCTTAAAACCATACCACTGGTTGAGCCAAGCCTTGGAAGTGAAATTGGATAGGTAGAACTCTTCAGAAGCCATTGATGCTTGTGCTGGCATGAAGTTAAGTCATCATGACCAAGCATTTAAACATAATAGCTTAGATTCATTGCACCAGATTATGATCTCTCTCCCAGAAACTGTAACTAAGGTCTGCTTAGCATAGTTGCACTATAAACCATTGGTAGACTCTGTGGGTGTTGAATAAACACAAATGTATTTCAGCAGGTGACTGTAACAGGTGATTGCTTAGCTACCTGCACTCAGAAACAAATAGGCTGTCATTGTTTATATATATATATATATATATATATATATATATATATATATATATATATATATGCAAAGTGTATTTAACTTGTATATTTTTCTATAATATCCTTAACTTTTTATAGTGCCTCAGCCAATGATTAGTGAGGACAATCCATTGACCATTACTGGTGAGTTAGATTTTCACTGGGTGCCCCATGCAAAATACAACATTAAATAGCTCAACAAGGGTTAACATATAAAACAAAAATAAGTTTTTACTATACCAGAGTTATCTCCCTTCTTCTAGCTATGCCAAGTTATATCATCTTTGTTTCAAAAATGGCAGATTATAGAACCAGGAGATGAAATAAACAATGACTGGAAAAGATATATTTAATGGCTCACCTGGGAAAAGAAAAAAAAATGCATTCATTTTTGAGAGCATAAGTTAACTAGATTAATATAAGATTCTAACCAACATAAAGTGGAGGATTGATTTTCTATTCACTATTTACGTTACTTGGACTATTGTTCTCATTTTTGTTGCCATATTTATCACAACGTTTCCTTAAGGACACATGGCACAGTGGATAAAGGTGTTGCTTAGATCCAGTGACAGGACCCAAAGAGTTGCGAGTTCAATACCTGGCTAAGGCAGTGGAGAACTTGGATAGGAGAATTAACAGGAGATAACTGATAATTGACATCCATTAGACATGGCATGTGGCACTAGAACAGTCTAGCCCAGCAAGCGAAATAAAGGGTTCAGTTTGACATATCAACCACCTGAAGAAGGCCAGAGCGTACAATGGCCAAAACGTTGTGATAAATATGGCAACAAAGATGAGGATAATAGTCCAAATAATGTAAATAGTGTACATAATACCTCATCTCAAAAATATAGACAGATACTGATTTTCTATTGTTATGAAATGATAAACTGATCTCACTAGAATTACTATATATTAGTAATTTGTAAAGAATTAATGGATTTAGTTTTAATCAGAATTTTTATTACTGCAAACGTTTTAGTGTATACTAGTATTTGAAATAGATGCCCTGTTTTTACTTTAAACTGTGTGTATTATGTTTATCAGCCTGTGCACTTGAAAAATCTTAAAGAAAATATGCTTTCCAGTAGGGCTCAAACTTTGATCTTACATGCTTTAGACTGCTCAGCTACAGAGAGCATCAATACCCAGTTCTATTTTTCCCTTTTAGGGACTGAACACTCACTTGTTCAGATTTTTCTTGATAAATACACACTTGATTAAAATAAAAATGAGGTATCTATTTTAAGTGCACATATCGATTAAAAATAATGTTTAAAGCAATATTAGTAATAATTTAAAAAAATAATTCAATGACTCACATATGATAACCTAATGAAGAAACTAGTATTAATGTAAATACTAATCCAAACTAATATTCATCATCATTTTCCATCAACCTTCTTATGGTTTGTCAAAACTCCATTGACAATCCCTTTCTACACTGTGCAGTCCTGTAATGCTTTTCCCCAGACTCCCAATGTCCAACTCTGATCCCCAAGCTTCCAGTTTGGGAAAGTCAATTTTCATGAGAAGATACTTCCAAAAGGATGCTATAGGAGTAAGGATGAGACTTCTATGACGTCCTTCTGAAAGTGTCTCCTAGTATTAATGGATAACACAATTTGAGTAATAATTTTTTTGTTGTTATTCTTGTTAAGTAATAAACTGATTTACTTAGTATGATAATATATGAATATAGTAATAATAAAAAATAATTTATAACTCATATGTGAAGACCTAATAAAAAGACTTAAAATGTGCAGTGACTTTTTATTTTTATGGCACTGTTAAAAATATTTCTTTCATATGCCACATCCTTTGTATGATGATAAACTACAACTGGTAGCAAGACCTCTGATTGGGAGGTTTTGATGAGTGTGGAACCACCTGTTAATTATGGTTGTTCCCAGGCCTGCCCTGCACCCCAGGTAGTAACACTTGTTAGGGTTCCAGCTATGGGCAAATAGTTAACTCCCAAACTAGTCAACACACTATGAAAGTATAAAATAATATTTTCATAGTAAAAATACTGGCAACACATTTTCATAGATAAAAAAATTACCAGTAATAAATTTTTTGTAAAAGAAGTTACTAATACTCTCAAGAAAATTAAATTTTGGCATTAAATGACCCACAAAGAATTGATATGCTGCAAAACACACAAACATCTTTCATATGCCATATCCTGTCAGGATGTAGATGATCATGACTTTCCACAAATTCTTGATTGTGTCTACTTCTGTTTCACTGATAAGTCTGTATTATCATAAATCAATATAAATAATTTGTATTAAAGTCTTCTAAACAGTATGTTCCACTATAAAGCATTGGATTTTTTAAGGTCATTGATAAAAATAAGGAACAGAGTTGACCCAAGATTTAAGCTCTGAGGGATGCCTGCATTATTGCAAAATGATTTAGAGAAGTGACTGTTCAAGACAACTTTCATTATGTGGTTTGATAAGAAAAGATTGAATCAAAGAAATGGCCAGAAGCACTATAACCCTTCAACTTGTTAAGAAAACCAGCATGTCAAACCCTGTCAAATGTCTTTGAAATATCTAAAGCAACAGCCCATGCTTTACCATTCTTATCTAAAGTTTGATAGATACTTTCAGTAATAGCCAGCTACACATCAGCAATTGGCTTAGAGAAGGGAAAACCATATTGTTTGTCTGATAGAAGACTCCATGATATGAGATGCTTAACCAATTCAGAGTTTATTAGATCTTCTAGACCTTTGCCAAAGAGAAGTAAAAAAAAAACTAATAGGTCAATAGTTTGAAGGATCAGACAGTTCTTTAGAGTTCTTAAAAACAGGAACTACAGAAGATAATTTTCAACAATCCAGAAAGCAAGAAGCAGCAAAGCATCATTTGGAAAGAACAGGAACCAGTTATGGGTGTACATTTCATAAAGTCCACATGCTTTGTGGTGATCAAGTTTGGAAATGATAACAAAAACCATGAACAGAGTTATATGCATATCATGCAGCAGCGACTCAGTTCTAAGTGGAAAGTGGACGCCTAATGAGTTAAGAGCAGAATTGGAAGAGAATATGCAGGCAAAGCATTTTGCTTTATTGGCAGAAAATGATAGCACTTCAAATTGATTGAAGAGAGGAGGGATTGAGGACTTACACTTATTTAACACTCTTACAGAGCTGACAGTTATACAGTGAATAATGACTTAGCTTCTTTGTGGACACATCTGCACTTATTTCAAGCAGGATACAAAGAAGCATTTGTTATGATCAGAGCAAAGTCCTTGGTCGCATTATTTACAGAAGTTCTATGGTTTAAAAATCAGGAAATTTAAATTTCTTTCCCTAAGAATTTTAATCTTTTCATAATTTTAGATACCACACATTTTATAATTAGACAAAAGATATTATTTGCATTAGTTTAAAATCAAAGTTTATATCTTGAGAAAGAGAATGGTTATAAATCATCTTGGTCCTGCTTTTGAAAAGACTTAGACCTTATAAACTATTAGTGAATTATTATTACACTAACAGGGAAAGATGAATCATCTACTTAAACAGTATATATACCCTTGCAGATATTTACTAACCTTAGATTAAAATGTTGTCAGCCTAGTGTTTCTTTTAATGCTATATTCCTTAAGAACACAGGTGATCATTACACTCCACAGTTTCCTTTTGTTTAATGTCATGATTTCTTGGGTAAAAAGAGTGCAGTGATTTCCCAATTTCTTCTCTATGGTTTTGTATTCAGAGTTATCATTTTCCTAGAGTGACTGCCACCCATGGCTAGAAAGCTAAGTCTTCCCTACCATTTAATCTAAAGCTGGAGGTAGAAGAGGTGGATTTGTGCTTTTTTTTTTTTTTTTTAAGAGTGCTAGTGTAAAAGAGAATGTAACATATTTGGATGGAATTTTAACTTGATTTCTCAGTTATATTTTTTTTATGCTGATAACCATTGGCGTGATAGTTTTGCTTAATCTAGCATGAGGCTACAAGTGTGGTGCAACCAGTAATGTCTACTGGAATAGCATACTAAGCATAGTATAGTATGGAAGTATTGGGGCACTCATGAAGATCATTCTGTACAAAGTAGTAATTCTATTTTTGAAAACCTGGTTAGTTATTTCAAGAAAAAAATAAAATTATCTTCATACACATGTTCACTTTGACAGTTTTATAATAATATTATTAATTAACACATATACTTGTGCGAGTTTTTATGCAAAAAATAGTGAGTTGCACTATACACAGGTAATTTTTTTTTTGAAGATGTTAAAAATCATGAATTTTCGGTGACCAGTTGCACTATAGACGAATGAACCTTTTCTAGATGGGTTAAAATTCATGCAAAAAACATTCAGGGATCATGCTATACATAAAGTCAGCTGATATGCAAGTATATATGGTAAGGAGACCCATAGAAATTTTATGGGGTCAACAACTGAGTTTATCTGTTAACTCCTGCTTTTATTCTTACACTGAATATCTTTTCATTCATTCTTTTACTGCCTTCCAATCTTTGTCATCGTCTATGTTTTTATCTAAATGTTATACAATTATTAATTAGTATCTGTCTATATTTCTGAGATGAGGTATTATGTACACTATTTACATTGTTCAGACTATCATCCTCATCTTTGTTGCCATATTTATCACAATATTTCAGTCATTTTATGCTCCGGCCTTCTTCAGGTGTTTGGAATGTTGAACTAAACAGTCTACCCCAGTGAGTGAAATAAAAAGAAATAAATGGATGATATTCCAAACAATGTAAATAATTATTAATTAGTTTCAGATATAAAAATCTTAATTGCTGTTGTTTCCAGGTCCACATTAACCCAGGGTGTTAGCATCTGTTAGGTCCCAGCAATGGGCAATTAGTGAAGACCCCCCAGCCACAAACAAAAACAAAACATTATGAAAGTATAGAAATCCTTTTCTATAGCAAAATTATCAACAATACGTAATTATTCAGGTTTGCCAGATCTCGTCTGTTGCAATCTCCTTTGAGCCACAAGGGTGGCACTTCTGGCTAAGTGTGTGGGCTTCTCTGTTGCACAGAGTTGTACACCGAAATCAAATTCATGAAGATGGCCTTGTCAAATTCTTTTTGATTCACAGCCATCTCTGCCACTGTCAACAGGAGAAAGAGGCTGGCGATCCCGATGCTTGGATGTGAGTAGGTGCCGACAAGCAAATGTTTATAGTAGAATTATCAACAATACATTTTATAACAAAATGACCAATAATACATTTTATCTGTAGTTGAAGCCATAAAATTGTGTTCAAAATATTTAGATTTCGGCATTAAATAACCCATAGAGGTCGATATGTCACTAAACAAAATCAACCAACCAACCATATGTGAAAAACAAACAGGGAATGCACATATTTATATAGCACTTTCTTTTCTATCCTTTTTTTTTTTTTTTTTGCTCTCTTTCTCTCTCTCACTCATGAATGAATTTTAATGTATTACACCTTTTTTATACTGTTATGACACTGCTTCTAGTTAAACTAAAAACAGTGGCAATGATATTTTACACAAGTAAATGGCTGGTATAAAGAACAGTGTTATTTTATATTTTATTATTGTTTTATATAACTGAGTAACAAGAGAAAATATACTAATATGCAAAAACAGACATAAGCCATTACAAGTTAAGAATTGTGTGGGTGATACACTTGTGTGTGTGAAAGTTCAGTCACTAAATGGAAAGATATACTTGTATCTGGTAGAAGTTCCCAGTGGGTGTCATTGCTACAGCATGCTGGGTGGGAAAGAGAGAGAATTGGAAGTGTCCCATTTTTATAGCTATTTTACAGTGCCACCTTACAAATTTTTGGCAGAACTAAATGCATGGTAACCCATGATACTTTTCCATCTCAGATAGCCTTCTAGTATTTTGCTCATTGTCTCTTAGTATCCAATCATCATGCCTGTCTCTCTATGTCTTTTATTTACATGCTTTTCCCTTCTCTGTATAGGTAATTGAGAACAAATAATATATCTTCAATGGTATATTTAAAAAAAAAAAAAATTGTCAACTAAGAAAAACATGAAAAGGCTTTTCAATAAAACTGCTCTTAGTTTAAAAGACAGCTTTGATGCAGCCTTGAAAGTTACTTCAGGCCTGGATTGGGTGGTTCTCATTCACATCAGCCATCACTTCTATAATAGTATCCTTGAATGAGTCCATGGTATTGTGAATCTACTGGTTAGTCTCTTTCTCCAATGACTCAGATGTAGTCCAGGAGAACTAGGAGGTCATATCTTGTGACATCATCATTATCAAAGTTCTTGGGAAGTCACTTTTGTTATTTAAGTCATGTTCAAAGAACACCAGAAAGCTGTAACATGAGGAGAAGTGGAAAAATCAGGCATAGCTGACCACATATGGCAAGAAAAGTGAGATCACCGCCCTCTGTTGGATCAGGTTGAGATCATAGACAAAGAATACTACCATTGGAAAATCCGTAAACTTAAGGAATCAGCACATATGCTTGGCCACAAAAATCTCCTGAGCCGACCAATCATAGAAATGAATACAATATGGGAACCAGTAATAAGGAGTGCCAGAGAAAAGCAATAATAACAACAAAAATAGCAATATAAAGCTCTGGTAAAAACATGCAATGATAACAGCAAAAATTGCAATATGAGCACTGGTAAAAATGGTTGCTGAAGACATTAGGTTTATAATTAATTCATACACAGATGTCCTCAAGGACACATGGCACAATGGATAAAAGCGTTAGTTCCAGTAACAGGACCCAAAGAGTATGAGTTCAATACCTGGTTAAGGCAGTGGAGAACTTGGAGAGGGGAATTAACAAGGAGATAACTAACAATTGACATCCATTAAACATGGCACATAAAACTAGAACAGTCTACCCACATGAGCGAAATAAAAGGTTTAGTTCAACATTCCAACCACCTGAAGAAGGCTGGAGCATACAATGGCTGAAACGTAATAAATATGGCAATAAAGATAAGGACAATAGTTTGAATAATGTAAATAGTGTACATAATACCTCATCTCAAAAATATACACTGTCTGTACACTATATTTTAGCTATTTTCTCCTCTGGATTAAAGTTTTGGAATTATTGTAGTCTGATGTTGTTCACTTTTATATTTACATATGCTCTATCTCTGATATTGAACATTTTTACCCATGAATATAGTATACCTTAAGATTATATTTTTATCATATATATATATATATATATATATATATATATATATATATATATATATATATATAATTAGTGAGAATAAAAGCTAAAGCTTAAAATATAAAATAAACTGAGGGCTCTGTCAAAATTGACAGAGCCTAAATATAATAATATCAAATAGGCTATTCAGTGTTTCATGCAATAGCAATCATCAAGCAGGACTTTTTCTTTGTTGCATATTTTCACGTTATTTTATGTAATCTTATCATTAATTCATGCCACATTTTAAAAATAATTTTCATTCTGTCATATAAAAAATATATTTGTTGTATGATAAACATGTAAATAAAACCAAGAATAAGGTTGTTTATTTTTCACTGAATTGGTCAACATTTGATCAAAATTAACATGAATTCTGTTGATTTTATGATCATAGTTCTTATATGAATACTAATCAGCATTAAAAGAGATTTCTAAAGATATGCAACATAACCATATTGGGAGATATGAAAATGTTAGCATATAGCGGCAGATGCCAAAATCTACCATTTTGAATCTGGCCCAACTTGGTAAAACCTTTTTAGCCCAGGCCAAAGGCAAAAGTACACCGTAAAGGTTTGTACATATCTTGCTATAAGGCAGACAAATTTGTTGTCAAATTTTTAAAAAATAAATGTTTTTTGAGAAATTAAATGGTCAAAAGTTAAGGTCATGGTCAAATTATTTTATTTGACCTCTAAACAAAAAGAGAAATAGATCATATTTTAGATCTATCCAAGTATTTTGAAGTGGTATATAATTTAGCTTTGTAGGTAAAAAAAAACAACTGATATTGTTATTTAAACTTTGTGACTATTTTCCAAAATTCACCTTTTTGGCACTGGTCAAAGGGTCATATTTTGAGAACCCTTTAATCTAGAGATGTCAAATAGATACCATTCAATTTCTATCATGAAGCTCTATAAGTGTAACAAATTTGAAGAAAATCTGTGTCTGTGATGGTCAGACTCTTGTTGATTTGACATGGAATGACTCTTATTTACACTATTTACATGCAGACTATTGTCCTCATCTTACCATTATCACAATGTTTTGGCCATTGTGCCTGCTAACCTTCATCAGGTGTATGTTGAGCTGGATAACTGAATCCAGGAATTTTGAACCTTTTATTTAATCTACAGAGGTAGAGTTTTCCTTTTCCATTTCCCATCTTGTCTTGTTCTTATTTTAGAACTGTTCAGTTACTGCTAATCTCTGGACATGGTCAGTGAAACAAGAACAATCTATCCCTGTAGATTAAATAAAGGGTTCAGTTTGAAATTCACTGTAGGTCACCCAGATCAATATAGACCTTATGAAGGTCAGGAGGAACAATGTCCAAAAATTGGGATAATTAAGAACAAAGATGAAGTAGCGTAAATAATAATTCTTAATCACAATATATTTAGACAGAAATTACTCTTAACCTTCAGAATGAAATAATCTAATTATAAAAATTATTCACAAAACTACCAGAAATGTCACCAAGGAAAACTAATGAAAAAGGTGGCAATGTGTTTTACTGATCTTTAATGCTACTATTATTAGTGCACTAATTTTATTGATAATTAGTATTTAGTGCAATTTCTTAATTACCTGTTAAAGTTAAGTGCTTAGTATTTCATTTATCATCTTCATGATCAAATCACAGTTATTTTTACTAAAGAATCTGAGCAGTAGTAAAATAATCTGAATCGATGACAGGGAGTGTGAGTGTTAGAGGATTAGTTCTAATAATGAATTTGGTACTCTCAATTTTACCAGTTTGCAAGTAGTTTGTTTTGACTCTTAATACAGTGATTTTTTTTTTTTTTTATTATTATCATGTAAACTAAAATGTAGTATTTAATCTATAATTCTCAAAATGTTTGTATGTATGTTTGTGTGTGTGATTGGATGTTGTTTATGCATTTCCACAGTTTTCATCTGATTTTGATGAAATTTTTTTTTGTTTGATAATTCTCCAGTGCCAGTTTTGAGTCCAAATTGTTGGCAACAATGGCTCTCCACTATTTCCTGTCCATTATAAATCTCAGCAATGTTTTACTATTTACTATTCTTGGATATATATCTTTCATAAAAACTTTAATAAAAATAAATAGTTTAAATTATTACAATATTATTTATTATTATACAGTTCCCTTTTCAGGACACCCCAACCCCACCCCACACATTTAAATCGTTAACCCCACCATTTGGAGATGTGCTTTAGTTGCACCCAAATGTTGTTACTAATATTAATTTTTGGATGGCCTGACTTTAAACTTAAACTGATCCAATTAAACAGCAAAAATTCCCAGTAATGAAAGACCCAGTCGAAGACGGATTATACTGCTAGTTTAATTATATATGAATTTTGATCATTGTATTCAAAATATTTAATTATATAGAAATGTTTTAATAATCCCACATATAAAATGAAATAAGTGTTACTTGAAATAATTTTATTTAATTAAAATTCCAATAATACTAATTTATCATTAATCTCAGTTGAGCTGATTTTACTTAAGATCATCAATGAATGCCTTGTAACTTAAAGGGATTAAGTAACTGATGAAAACAACAATTCTAAGACAACTTACCAGTATTAATTACTAGCAGACATAATCTTAACAATGTAAGATATGTTGATCATACTGTGTTGCTGGCAAATCCAGAAGGAAAACTAAAAGGAATCCTAGACATGGTAGTAAAGAAAAAGAAGATGAAAGAATGACTATTAACTGTAAAAGGATGAAACATGTTATCAACAAAAGACAGGCAAAGGTGTAAGCTATGCATTGGAAATGTCAAAATCAAACATGTTCAGAAATTGAACTATCTGGGTAGTGTAGTAGCAGACAATAGAAAATGTGACAGAAATCCAAATACACATAGTAGTAGAAAAAGTAGTTTTTTAGAAACTAAGCAAAGTAATAAAAGATATGAATTTTTTTTTGTTAGAAACAAAGACTACTGAACTCCTACACAATAGGTAATCTCATAGATGGCAATGAATACTGAACCAATTTCATTAGACAAAAAAGAGACTTGAAGTAACAGAGATATGATGTTACCAAAGAATGCTGAGAATACCATCAATAGAACCTGTGAGCAATGAGGAAGTTATATGGAAAATAAAAATTACAAGGATATTTATATTTACAATCAGAAAGAGACAGTTGAAACTTATGAGGCAATTAAAAGGGAAAAGATGGCCTGGAAAAATCATACTCATAGGATATTGAGTGCAAGAGAATTAGTGGAAAACTGTAAATAACCGAAATAATGTTTGTGTGAATGAATGACAGAACATTGACAATGAGGTATAATAAAGAGTTAAAAGTTAATTAGAGAAAAAAATCAGGAAGTTGTGGAGAAAGAGGTACAGCAGATAAAAGCAGAGACCCTTTGCTGTCTTCCATCAGCATGGCTGATGCTATGCTCCAGGAAAGTGACTCATTGCACCTTCACAGGCTCATGTTCTCTGCTGTTATGAAGCAGAAAGAGTATATTGAACCCATTGCAAGGTCAGCAGCTAAGAAAGTTGGTTTCCTATGTTGGGCAAGACAATTTGTTCCTAAATATGTGTCCTTTCCTTTTACTTTCCTTAATACTTCCTCATTACATAGTCCATAGTTTTCTCATTTTGCATCTTTAGAATGATATTTTACCTCTAGTCATTTCTTCATTTGCAAGGAAATTGTTCAGAATTCATTGCCATGTAGGAGGACTAATATTAGGTTGGTGCAAAAATAATGTCGTTTTCTCACATAGTAACATATGTGAGAAAACGGCATTATTTTTGCACCAACCTAATATTATGTAGCAGTTGAGCGTTTTTTTTTTCTTTAATTCTAATGAGATATTTATATTTCTTAAGACTTTTTAAGCCTTTTGGAAGGCAAATTTTGCTATTCCAATGTCCCTGTGTATTTCTCTGTCCCATTTTCCATCAGTTGTTAAAACACTTCCCAGATATTTAATTTTTTGTACTTACTTGATTTTGACTGCTTTAATTTATAGCTTACATCTTGAGTTGTTTCACTTGTGAACAGGTAAACTAGTATACATTGTATTGGTTATTTAAAGATTTTTTACAGCCTAAATTTAAGGTATCTAAGTTAATAGTAAAATGTCAGCAAATGACAGATGACAAGATAAGCAATAATTGGATTTCTGTCTCAGGTTAAATTATAGACATAATCAGTTATAACTAAAAAATATTTTTGTCTCACTTGTGTCAGGAAGCCCTGTCAAGACACTTAATGCTAGTAATAACAAGTGAATATCTCCCCTCTGATATTCTAAAAATGATTGCTTCTTATTCAAATTTGATGCATAAATCACTTTGAGGCGTGTACATTAAATCAGCTTCAGTCATTTTCCTACCACCATAACATAGATGCCCTGTGCCTTTTTTGATAAATATTTTCATGGCAATTATTCTAGTGAGCTTTCCTCTTTGGTACCTAGACTTCATGAATTTAAGTGTACTGTTAGATTGGTGGTTAGGTCTCATCATTTTATAGTTGAAATAGCTAGATGTACCCATAAGTTCTATGTTAACAGCTTCTCATTTGTGGAGCTCTCTTCTAGCTTATTGCTTTCCAGTCAATTTTGATCTTCAAAAATTTAAATGCAATGTCAATCTGTCTTAGTTTCTGTTCTTTTATTGTTCTTTCTCCTTAATAGATCTCATATTCTATGACTCTCAATATCCCCTTGCATCTTAGTGGCTTTATTGCCTTGATTGGATTGAAATTATTTTTAAAAAAATCTGTTAATGGTATTATTAGCCATTTCCTTATGTGGAAACTTTTAGTATTCATTGACCAAGAACACAGTGCTACTTTAGGCTTACATTTTTAAAATCTTTCTAATAAAACAGTTACTCAGGAAAATCAGTTTCTCAAGTCCAGTAACTGTTATCATTCTTTCCAGTATTGATATTGGTTTCCTTCCTAACCTTTTGTTCCAAATAGTGTCACATCTTAGGTCATTATTTATGTCATCATTTTCTCTTTGTGTTACATGTGCTATCCATTTTTGTTGTTGCAGTTGTTGGAATTCCTCAAGTGGTGTGGTTTTTGTTATCTGGTACAGTTCTTTGTCTGGAATTCTGTAGCACCAGTCCATGAGGCTTGAAGAAGAATGGTTCTCACTAATCCCTACAAACTTAATTCATTGAGATATTTTTAATCATTGTTCCGAGAAAGCTGCTGTATAGGGTTGACAGTTTAGGCGTTTCTGAATGATGTTGGCACTAAGCATAATAAGTCACAGTGATTCAAGTATATGCATTATTTTTTTCTGTGTTTGTATTAATTTTTCTATTTTTTAACTGATTTTGCTCTTAGACTAAATACAAAATTAGATTCAAAATAAAACTGCTACTTTGCTATTTTTACTTTTTGGTAAGGAATAAAGTTCATTCAGTGCTTTAAAAAGGAATTCAGTGTAGCTGTAGCTTCACTTTTTCAAATTTTCTTTGTTTGTCCATTGTATGACAATATATCCAATAAATGGTAAAAAGAAAAAAAAAAAAAAATTTATTTTTCAATATATTCTACTTAATAATTTTATTTAATTCAGTGATGAATATTAAAACTTTCACCACTGTATTTTTATGGCATTGTTGTCTGGCTGTACTGGCCTGTTTTTGGGAAAAATAGGGAATTACCATTTAATTTCTCTGACATTTTAGTTTTAATTTGACACTTAGCAGTACAGACTAAGCTAAGAAACACCTAAAGCATAAAAAAAATATTGCAAAACAAGTTGCTTTGTATGCTACTATATATCTACCCTGATTTGAAATAACACTAAATGCTAGTTAGTTTTTAACACAAACACTGGGGACTGGTGTCTTGAAAATCTCTCTCTCTCTATATATATATATATATATATACACACACACACATACACGTCAAATTTTATAAAGATATATAAGTACATCTACATCAGTGGAATGTTAATCATATATGATAAAGCAAGATCTTGATCAATAAACTGAGTGACCAGACAATAGAAAAGTTTATCTTCAGAAATTTCAGTAAACTTAAATAATGACTAACGGTTAAATTCACTTTAGTAGAAAGGTTGACAAGTCTGCCTCTGCCTAGAATAGATCCATTAAGATGAGGAGTGGGAGTCTAATATTTTCAGAAATTTGTTAACCAAAGATGGTGAGGACCACAAATATCCGCATAGTTAACAATATAGTTTGAGGATAAAACATTAAAAATTTCAGATCCAATTTCAGCTAATGTCAGGCTCTGAACTTATTGATATCATTTTTGTATATATTTGCTTGAAATATTTAAACAATGTCACATTAATTTTCTTTTGAAAATGAATATTAAAAATTATTTGTGTGCTAATTATTGTTCTCAGCTTTTTTATTAACACAACATTTCAGCCATTGTGCCCTCTAGCCTTCATCAGGTGATTGTCAGTCTGAGTTACCTTCAAGAAATTTTGAACTGAACCATTTATTTATCCTATGGGGATTGATTGGCTTTCATTCTTTTAACCATGTCTAGGAATATCTTGTCTATTTATTATTTAGTACTGTTTAGTTATTACTCAGATACCTGAAAGAATCTACTTTGGAAAAAATTCTGTTCGTCTAGATTCCGAACTATGTAGGAATTCAGGGCAATGATAGAGCAGATAAAAGTGCTAAACAGGCATTAAAACCAGTTCTTGAAAATACTCCATCCTGGGTATGACGATAAACTATGTCCAACAGCAAGGCCTCTGATCAGATTTTGAGGAGTGTGGAACCACCTCTTAATTGCTGGTGTTCCCAGGTTCACCCCCATCTGGGATGGTAGCACATATTAAGGTTCCAGCTATGGGCAAATATTTAACCCCGAAACTGGGGTCAAAGCACTATTAAAGTGTAAAAATAGGGTTTAATACGAGAAATACTTTGTAAAAAAAAAAAAAAAAAAAAAAACAGAAAAGTTATTACCAGATATACATTTTTGGATAAAAAAATATATTTATATTACCAGCAATAAAAATTTTGTCGGGATTAAATAACCCATTGAGGTTGATATGCTGTAAAACAACCAAACCAAACCAGTCTTGAAAATTCTCAAATCCCATATACTGACCTAAAACCATTAATTAAGAAACACATGCAAAATCAATGGCAAGAACAATTGAGCAGAAAAAAGCAAAATAAACTAAATAAAATCTTCCCAACCCTCTGAAATAAACCCTGCAATTATGAAAAATCCTGAATGATATCAGAACTATGAATAGGTCACACTAAAATTATGCATTCATTCCTACTGAAACAGGAACTACCATCATGGTGTTCTACATGCCAAACCCAATATATGGTAAAATATTTTCTAATTGAATGCATTGACCTTGACTCCAAGAGACACAATTTCTTCAAGCCAAACAGTCTAAAAGAACTATTCAAAAATATTAAAATAAATAGAATTATAACATTCCTGAAATTAGTTGGGTTATATCTTAAAATATAAAAACACAAAACAAATTGTCCATTTTCCCTAGGCATAAACCAAAATAAATCATTTTTGACATAAAATGACTCTTTAGAGTTGATATGCTATTAAAAATCCACTTAAACTGAAAACCTGAAAGAATCATTGCATATGCAAAGGTATGAGGACCTCCTTAGTAGGCCTAGCATAGAAATAAATATGATATGGAAGCTGTTAATAAAGAAAGGACAGCAAGGCTTCCACAGTAGAAGAAAGAAGCCTTAGTGAATTCAAAGCATGACATGCAGCATCAGCACTTGTCAGCAAGCAGGTTAGGTTTATGGCTCCAAATTCTCTACTCAACATTGTCCACTAAAAAAAAAATTAAAAATCCACTTAATCTTAAAACCTGAAAGAATCATTGCATATGCATGAGTGTGGGGACCTCCTTAGTAGGCTTAGCATAGAAATAAATATGATATGGAAGCCATTAATAAAGAATGATAAATGACAGCAAGGCTTCAGCAGTAGAAGAAAGAAGCCTTGTTCAACAAAATAATAGCCAAGTGGATAAAAGCATTCATTTATGAATTGGTCATATAATAATTGTGACTTCAATCTCTTGGCTGGCAGTATGTACTTGGACTCAGTAGAAACTGGGTGAGCAACTGAGTCAGTGGCACATAGATTAAATAAAGGGTTCCATTCAAAATCCCCCTGTTATCCAGATTATCATACTGGCAGAGAGCACAATGGATAATAACAGCAAAGATGAGGACAATAGTCTATATGTAAATAATGAGAACTCCTCATCACAGAAATTCAGACAGAAAAAATTAAAAAGCAAAAATGCATGAGGGACATATTTGTAGTGGCTACAATTATTAAATTATCTTTAAAACTTTTAAGATAAGAATATAGAGTTTCTTCTGTATCTGTTGAGAACAAGCAAACATGTCAATTGTTAAATGCTCTTTCACAAATAGGAGATGGTAGGCTATCAACAACTGGCAATACAAATGCACCAGACTTTCAAATCACCTCCAAGACATATTCTTGCACTATTTGCCAACATTTTGTTTATAGTACATCTGATTACAACTTTTAATATTTCTCTATCAATTAGTCAAGTAGAATGATCTTTAGTATTCTTTAACTTATTAGTAACTAAAGTGAAAAAAGTTACACAAGTACATCAATAAGTCTGTAGACAAATGATGAAAATGTATTTATTTTCCACAAATATTTTTAAACATAATCTTTGTTAATGCACTTAATTCAGTGGTGATTAAGTGCATAGTTTGAACATTATACAGTGAAAATTTCAGATCAAAATCCAGCTAATAACTACATGTCAGGCTACAAACCTATTCATCCACCTTTGTACATATATGTTAGTATAAATTATTTAAAGATATTTTGGCAGCATTGTTTTTGCTGGTTAATAACTCGATAGTGTGACATATCTGAAAGCACATTGGAATAATCAAAGATGCATTCCAAAAGCTAAGTTGAGTATTAAGAAACAGAAAAATTTTGTTAGAAAAAAATGAAAAAAACTACTGAACTGTTATGTGATATCAGTCCTCTTATATGGAAGTGAATGCTGAACAATCTCCTCACAAATGAAGAAGAGAATTGAAGCAACAGAAATTTGGTTCTACAGAAAGATACTGAGGATACCATGGACCTAAATTTTGAGCAACAGCAAGATTTTAGAGAAAATGGAAACAAAAATAAAAATTACATTTATCATCAGGAAGAAACACTTGAAATTTCTAGTGTACATAATAAGGAAAGAGGGCATGAAAAATCTAATACTCACAGGATGGTTGAAGGCAAGAGGGACAGAGGAAAACTATACATAACATATTTAGTGAGTTTGAATAAATCGGTGGTTTAGGAGAAATAACAAAATGACAACAGGAAATTGTGGAGAGCCATGATTATCTATGAAGGGACACAGCACATAAAAAAGAATTCAAGTGTTTGTGTGCTTAAAAAGAAGAATAAAATTGTTTTTGTTGAGGTCGTCCATTTATTTAAAGCAAGATTATCCAGGTGGTCAATTTCCTGGACTGAAATCATTCTGCTGGTTTGACTTTTATTTTTGTTCTGAGGTTACTACTTTACTTTCTAAGAATTTGAAATTTTAACCTTTAGCTCTCTCTCTTTGCTGATATCTATATATACATATGCATTAATAAAACTGGATAATGTATATTTTTAAAAGTAAAACCTAATTTGATTCATAATATACATGTAGTAAAATTTAGCATTTAAATTTCTGTATATCACAGAAAAATACATTTACAGTCCTTTTTGAAATAATATCATATGAAATGAGAATAAAGAAAGAACAAAGGTATTAACTACTGGTAATACATCTGAATAATTTATTATTATTACTATTATTATCCTTGCTCTAAATCATCATCCATTGGATGTAGATCTTTCACAGTGCCTGATATAACCTTGTGATCTTCTCTGCTATTTTTGTTCATATGTATTTTGATCATCTTCCCATTCAAGCTTTTAATGGTCATGGCTTCACTTATAGCTTCTTGGGATTCAGTTGGAATGGTGATTTCCAACTTGCTTGCCTAAAGCAAAATGTATATGACATTCTGTGTGCTTCTCGTATCAGTAGCCATTTGCAATATGAAAAGAGTGAATGCACAAGTGAAATTGTTATAATACAATTGTTTGATGAATATGCATGAGTCCAGTGGGTATTTAAGGACTTTCTTGAAGTCATGGTTAGCAGTCTGTTAGGAAAAGATAGTAATTCTGTTTGTCAGCTACTGATCCCCTTATTCTCTGTATATTTAAGTTCATTTTTGTATACACAAGAACAGTCAGTTAACCTCTGTCTGGATCCATCTCCCCAGATTTTTGTTGCTATCCAAGTCTTGGGATTCCAAACATTTAACAACACGTCTTTTAAATGGAATATAAAAAAAATGTTTATTTTCTGAAGGAAAAGTAGATGCAGAATGTCAGTTGAATAATTCATAATACCCAGAAATTCATAAACAGATGTTGTCAAGGACACATGGCACAGTGGATAAAAGGTATTAGTTAGACCCACTGAAGGACCCAAAGAGTGTGAGTTCAATACCTGGTTAAGGCAGTGGAGAACTTGGAGGGGGGAATTAATAGGAGATAACTGATAAGTGACATCCATTAGACATAGCATGTTGAACTAGAACAGTCTACCCCAGCAAGCGAAATAAAGGGTTCAGTTTGACATTGCAACAATCTGAAGAAGGCTGGAGCATACAACGGCCGAAATGTTGTGATAAATATGGCAACAAAGATGAGGACAATAGTCTGAATAATGTAAATAGTGCAGATGAATAACATTTATGTTCTTTTCAGAAATATACAATAGCAATAAAATAGTCAATTTTCCTTGCAGTGAAGTTTGTTTTATAAAGTAATTAAACATTCATAGTGCTGTGTAAAATGTGTGAACAGACTTTGACAATCAACCTAATGTGTTTGTGTTTTTGTAGCCAAAGGCTTAGTAAGTGGTTACTGGTTAGTCTCTTCTATTGTGTGAGTGGACAAAGTCTTAGCAGCTGCTGGCTGTCTCTCTTTCATTGTGTGCATGTGTGTGTACACACATGTAGATCAAACTGGCCTTTGAAATTATTCTTGAGTCTTGAGAAGTATGCTTCTATTTTTATATTTGTACGGAGATTCAAAATCTAATTTTCACATACAGGTGTGAACTTTTTGAATACAAGGTTTTCATTGTTTAGAAAATAATTTCACACTGGCTCACAAAAATCTTTTTCTCAAATTTGTGGGAGTGGTTAAAAGAGTTATATTTTTTTAAAAATGCTCCAAAAGTAACATGTGGTAGGTTTGCAACTACGTCTGCAAATATTTTGATGGAATTTGTCCTTGTAATGATTGTTTATCAAGCAAATCTTCTGATGGGATTTTATTGGTTAATAAATATATATAGGATTTAATTCCTATAGCTCAATATTCTTGTCTGTCATTCTTGCTTGAGGGCTTGGCTAATTCTATTTCAATTTAATGTCTTTGAAAATGTTTCAGACACCAGTCTGATTTCATATTTACTGACTGCACTGCTTTTTGTCTCCTCAAGTGATATTGAGCAATCTTTATTTGAAATATTGATAACTATATTAAAGTTAAGGAGGATCATAATGGCCCATATTCTGAAGGTAACTGACATAGAAGAAGCAGCCATGAGTAAATAATAATTCTAGTAAGCTCAAGGATTATAACGAAGTTGTTAATCATTTGAAAATTAATTTATCAGTAATGAAGTATCTTTACTATATAGATTCTCTTTGATACTGAAAGATTTTATAGGTGATTTTAGAAGCATGAGACTTGTGAAAGCAATACCGATGACTCAGAGGAAGAAAGTTCCTTACCTTTTAATGATTATGGGAAGAATGTTGTCACAGTGCACTGCAATATTATATGCAGATCAATAAAATTATAATTATAAAACTGACTGAAGAGATATAATACTTTAGTCAAAGATAGATCTCACATTTAAAAAGAATATCATAAAAGCTATGATTTTGTTAAAATGTAGCATTTATGCTGGAATATACATAATGGGATTATTTAAAATGTCAGTCTATATGTAACCATTTCTATTTAAAGTGATGGATTTGTAGAATGTAATTTGCCTCAGATGATGGCAGTATTGTTTTTCACTCAATGTGACATCAGACAAACCAGGTACATTGATTGGTTGACCTGGAAGATGACCTCCTGCATCTTATAGGATATCAGGCAGGTGAACATGTAGTTGACCCAGCTGTGCCTAGAATGTGCATGTGTTGGGTGGGTGGGGGTAAACAATAACAGGTAGCTATATAAACACCCACCTGAGAGACAGATTCTCTTACCTCTGTATGTGAATGTAGAGCTTGTGTTTGAAGAAGGGCCCCAGGGATACACACACACACACACACACATACCCCCCACCCAAATTGGCTCAAACTGGAGTTGAATAAACTGTTTCATACACAAGATTAAGTAATGTTTTCATTAATATGACATTATTTTATGTATATTGTGGTGGTAAATGAAATATAACCAATAAATAAAATAATAACAATGATGAATAAAATAAAAAATAAAAAAATTTTCTGGAGTTTTTGGAGACATGTAATTTTATGACCTCCCCACTTCTGGAAAGGACAGAATCTTTCTCCTCTTGGCTTCAAGATGTGAAGCACACAGTAATAGTGCTCCCACTAGGAAATTTTAGTTTCCCTGGTTCACTGATGACAGAACACTTTCCACTTATTAACAACATCAGTGGACATGTTTTAGCAGCCCTACCCATCGAGTAGAGGTTCGGTCTTCCTAACTCAGCTCAAGGCTGACTTGAGCTGAACCTTGTTTACCTGTTCGTATTCTTACTTCCCATAAATTATTTCAGAACCAAAAAGAAAAACAAACATATTTGATCTTCCCAACTAAGTGCGAGGCTGACTTGAGCTTGACCATGTTTACCTGTTCATAACCTTACTTCCCATAAATCAGTTCAGAACCAAAAAGAAACAGAAATACTCAAGAGACCTTTGAACTTTATTTCAATGCAGTCACCATAAAAGAAATAAATGTCCATAGCAGAAACAAGTTTTTGTATGCTTCTATATTTTGTTTACATATTGAACACACACCTTAACCTAAAAATACACACAAGACCTACAACCCTGTTAACATCCACAATATATATAAAGAAATGCAATCATAGTTGGCAAATTCCAAACGTGATAAAGTTAGCAATTAAAAGTACTCAATACAAAGTAGAACTTATAAAATGTAAAATAAATGAAGAATAAAAATAAAAACTGAAGCAACTCAAATTTCACCCTTGAAATTAAAGGATCTTCAGGTCAGCTTCAATCTTTATCTTGCATAGCTTATTGTTTACACTTTAAATATAGAGAGAACACAGTTTTTATTGTTAGCCTGGATTTGTAAACCTCAAGATCGACAACTTTTTCTTATTGTCCTCCACCTTATTTTTGGGTGGGAGTTCTGATCTTTTATTTTCCAAATATATCTAAAAAGAGCAGTGCTATTAGGTTACCTATTCAATCTGAGTGAGCTTATATGAGTACTGTATCTTTTATATATATTTTATTATGTATATTTTAAACATGCTCTTGGTTGAATTCATTGAAGGGAGGCCAACCACCACAACTTTGGCTCAGTATACAGCACTGTCAGTCAAACATTTCCTATTACTTTTTATTCTTTGTTTATCTTACATGTTATATATATATATATATATATATAAAAGGATTTCTAAAGAAGTAATGGATTTTTTATTAATATGACAGATTTTATTACTTAAAGATTGTTTTTGGTGAGTATTAATATTTGAGTACACACACTGAATATTTATTAAACATTATATTTATTTATTTTATATACCAGCCTGAATATCTCAGAAATCTTATTAAAGAAAATATGTCCTCTGGTTTGATTCCAACCTATCATTAGATCCAGTGTGCATATACTGACTCAGCAATCAAAAACATTTGCTGATCAAGTAAGGCTGAATAGTGCCTTAAAACAAAATCCTTCTCATCATAGATTCTTGAAATTTCATATCTACTGTTTTGTATTGTTATGTAAACAAAACAATTTCTAAAGAAGTAGTGGATTTTTTTATTTATTAATCTGACAGGTTTTATCACTTTAATGTTATTTTTAGTGGATACTCATATTTGAGTAGGCACTTATTTATTAAATTTTATGTTTTCTTATTTTCATCTACTGACTTGAATATTTTTGAAATCTTTTTAAAGAAAAGTATGCATCTTCTGGCAAGATTCAAACAAAGTGCGGTGGGGGATCACAGTTTTGAATCCAACCATATGGTGCATAGTTTTCTCTAATAAGAGTTTTTGAATATTCAGGCCAGTAGATGAAAATGAAGTGTCTACTGAAATATGAATACTCGCTAAAAATAATGTTTAAGTGATAAAATATTAGGTTGGTGCAAAAATAATGACGTGATAATGTCGTTTTTTGACGTATTTTTTAACGTCAAAAAACGACATTATTACGTCATTATTTTTGCACCAACCTAATATATTGAATAAGAATGACCAATCACAATAATGATTTAATCAAGCAAATGACAAACATAGAAAAGCAATGTTATTTGCTTATATGATTTTTGCTTTTTCTAATGTCATTGTGTAATTATTACTTTCCATTTGAATGCCTGTGTTTTCTTTTTGACTCCTGTTTGAAAGTTGGTACCAATATTCAAAGATAACAAACTAAGGATTTCTTCATTTCAAAAATGCAGGGAATGATTGCAAAACCTTCCCCCCCCTCCCCTCAGAAGTACACAAAATGCATGCTGGGATATTTTTCTTAGCCAATAAAATGGGATGGCTTGCATTTTGACATGACACAGTCCAGATCTGACTTATCTACTAGACAGACCTACTGTGTTTGCTTGTCCAATCTTGCTTTTGTATGTAAACACAAATTCATAGTTTGTGAACTTTTTTGCCTTCTTACCTGTTGATTGTAGAATATTGGTTAACGTCTGATATGCAGGTAGACTGGTGTAATCACTTCAAGTTGGAAAACAGCACTGGAGAGATATATGGGTAAATAGAGTCCACTCATACAGATGTGTTGGGCAGGTCCATTCTAGTAAAGTGGACTAACCTACCTACTGTATTATGTACTCTCCTATAAATGAGGTAGATTAGCTGGCTTGCTTTTACTAGGAGACAGCTATGTTAGAAGGTAAGTCATTTGCTTTAAATATATTGTTTGCTTGTTTGCTTGCATGATTGTTGCTTTTTCATTTTTTTCTTTTAATTGCTGTTATATTCCGAGCTAATAGGAATATATACTTGACAAACACAGTGGATAAAATAAGTAAAGGTTTATTGTAAGAACCAGTACAATAAAAATAAAGGTAACAGCTATGCACAAGGTTATCGCAAGTCAATCCAGTAGTGAGTGCTACTATTAGAAGGTTGGTAGTTCTCGTGTAAGTCTGAGTCGTACTCAACAGATCCCAGCTAGTATATTTAGCTACCCCCCTCACGAGGGTTACATGTGACACAAGGCCAGTTTAACATGGATTCTCCGAGCCTGTAGGCTCAGCCAAAGATATTCCTTTTTTGAACCCGCATAAACTGGTTCAGGGGCAGTCTAACTTCCCGAACAAGACTCTGCCCTTTGGTTGAGCCTTGTCCGAGTTCCCCTCCAACTGAAGGCAGAGACTTTGACTGTTTAGCTGGAACAGGTTGCAGCTAGTATATTAGGTTGGTGCAAAAATAATGACGTAATAATGTCGTTTTTTGACATTAAAAATACGTCAAAAACGACATTATTACGTCATTATTTTTGCACCAACCTAATATTTAGCTACCCCTCCATGACAGAGTTCAACTGTTTAGCTGGAACAGGTTGCAACTAGACTCTGTAGTCCATTGACTTACAGATACTTATAGATAGTTACTACCTATAGTGTAGTCACTCATGGGAGTGACAGCTTATTTCATTACATCAATTGCAAACTTTATTAATTCTGTTCATTGGACAGTGGTGTTATTTATCTTGCATTTTGACACTGGCTTCCAATTCATCAATATTATTTTTAAATCTGTTGTAAATCTAAAACTCAGCTGGAAAGACAAGAAAATTTGATAAATCAAAAACCAAACTGTTGTGTTTATTGGCCTCTTCAATGTTTCTTTTGAATCTTGAACATTAACAGCAGAATTACAGTGAATAATCCAATCATTAGAAACTGAAATGCTATGAAACCATTGTATATAGACTGTCACAAATGAAATGGTGCTAGACACCATCAGACAAGAAACAGGCCATTGGAAGACATTGTATCTGCCATTAAAAGAAATTGATAATGGTATATCCACATCATCAGAACCTACAATCTTTCCACTGCCATCCTACAAGCTACCACTATAGGCAAAAGAAGAGACAGATAGAGGAAAAAATGGGCTGACAATATCACAGTCAACTGGAAGATCATTCACAGAGACTCAGGTATGGGTTGGGTTTGGTTAAGATAGGTTTATATGACTACAATATTCATTCTTTGTAAGGTATCATTTTGTAGATCAGGTTTCTTTGACATATTTAAGGAATTTACTGCTGTTAATTTTTTTAAAAATTTATCCAAAAATGTATTGCTGGTATCTTTATTATAAAAAAATCTATTTTTATACTTTCATGGTGTTTTGACCTCAGTTTGGGGGTTAACTATTTGTCCATAGCTGGGACCCTAACAAGTGCTACCACCCTGAGTCAGTATGGACCTGGGAACACCAGCAATTAAGAGGTTGTTCCACACTCCTCAAAACCTTCCAATGAGAGTCCTTGCTGCTGGATGTAACTTATCGTCATATTCAAGATGCTCAGACATGAGTGCAGAAACCCTATGACCACACCTGTTCATGGAACAGATGATATTGATTAAATATTGCTCAAGCTGAAGATGCTGATATTTAAATAGAAAATGAGATCTTTATCTGCAAATGATTCAACTTTTTTTTTTAAGCAAATCATCCCAAGCAAGGTGGGAGTGCCACTAACACATGAAGGGTTACAGAGAGTGAGAGTAAGAGTAAAGAGGAGTGTTTGGAAACAGGATAAAGAAAAGAACAGGGATCAAGGTCAAGGCATCAGAAGATGTCGATTGACATTACATTTGAATAACTTGAATTGCTATTGCAACCATTAAACAATTAGCTCAATTAAACTCTCAAAATGACTTTTTTTCAGTGATATACATGTTTTCTAGATTTGAAACATTGAAAATCTTTGAAATTTTGTCAGAATGTATCGTTATGCAGGTGGCAAGCAATTTTCATCCAAGAATCAACTTTATGAATTGTTTCTGAATCCATCACTCTTGAATAAATTATTAATTTAACTTCTTTACTGGACAGTTGGCTGCTTGAAGCCAGTAGAAAAATTTAGAAACATTTACCATTCATTGATTAGTGTTGTTCTATGTGTTGTAACCCTTCAGGACAAAGGTGGTCATGGCTCCCCACAACTTTTTCCCTTTTAAGTGTCATCAGTTTTTCTCCCTTAGCTAAGGCTCTTGCACTCCATTCCACTAAACATTCACACAAGCTCATCAGGTAAGTGACTGTCTGTTGTCCCTTATCTGTCTTGCCCTCAATATGACCATGAAGTTTAAGTCTTCCAAGCCTTGCTTTCTCACTGTGTACAAAGAATTTCAACTATTCCTGATTTTGAGTAGAATTATTCTTTCTGTTGCCATTTTCTTTAAGATTTCCTTGTTACTTGTCCATGGATTTTTCAGTATCCTACATTTCTTTTGCCTCAAGTTTTCTGTTCATCTACATGGAGATTGTCCAGCATCCACTGCCATATGAGATGATAGATACCATATAGCAATCCAGCACTCTATTCTTTGTTTCTAATGAAATGTTTTCATTTCTCAGCAACTTCCTATGCTCAAATTTTGGTGTCACATTTTTTATCCTTTGTTAAAACACCTACCAGGTAATGAAACTTCTGCACCTGGTTAATGTTGGCTGTTGATTGAAATTTTAAAATATCTTTCTCCTAAAACAGTTTTTCAGGAAAATAGGCTTTTTAAGTTCACTGTTATTGCTCTTGTTAATATTGATGGGATTTTCCTTCTTAACCTTTTGTTTAAGGTCATATAGAAAGTCAGTATTTTGATTATATTGTTATTTTCCCTTCTTGTTATATATACTATCCATCTTAGTTGTTACTACTGTTGGAAGTCTCCAAGTGATTTTTTTTTTTGTTATTTAGAGTTTTGTAGCAATAGTCTATAGGATCTGATGAAGGAATTCCTTAATTAAGGAGGATTAATTTGATTGAAGACATTTTCAATCTTTGATTTCAGAAAATATCACTCTTTTTATCTAATCGACCAGATTTTTTGTACAAGGAGGTGACATGAGCTCACTTCTCAAAATCTGACTATCAGAATTATTTTTGGAATTACTTAGTTAGGCTGAGAACATTTCAGCACCCCTCATTTTTAGTTTTCCATTCATTAGTTTTGTAATTATTATCATCTTGCTGATTTGCATATAATTTTGGAACACAATGCTCCTTGGTTTATATTTTGCAAGATGACCTTTAATTGAACTATTTATATTTTGGCTTCTTTATTTCATGATTAGCAACAGACAAATATTTTTTTGGAAGCCATACTAGGCTAATATCTTAGTTATATCTTTGTTTTTGGTTGCATCTTAAATAGGAAATACTGAGCCAACATCTTTACCCCAACACTGTCCTCTCTCTCTCCTCACACACTATAACAATGAAACATTGATTTTTATTCACATCCATTGAAAACTATGGCAGCAGATGGCCATCCGTGTGGTAATCGGCTTGTTACCGTATTCGTTTAGAACTGATTGATAGCTAAAGGAAAAGCAGGAATTCTGAGCCTGGTCAACTAAAATAGAACTGACACTTTTTATATATGGATGCCATGTAGCGTGTAATCTCCTCATCAGACTGAGATGATGTCAGTGTTGGCATGGAAACAGTTGGGAATGAATTGCTGGGAAAATCTGTTGTATTTGCTTTAAACAGTCACACACAATATTGGTTAAAAAGAAATGAAACAGGAAAAGAAGAGAAAAACAATGAAAGTCTCCTTAGATATTTATTTTTCCTGTCGATTTTGCAAGAAGACAAATGAAGTATGAAATATGGTGTTTTTCTTCTCTCTACAATTTCTACAAATACTTTCTTGATAATTGCTCTGTGGAGGCCAGTGATTGTTCTCCACCTTTTCTGACCCACAAAAAAAATTTAAATCTGTTCTTTTGTTTTCAAACTCTTTACACTGTACTTCATGTCGGTTATTATCTTTCTTGAGTTTGAGCCAATTTCCCCACAGACACATTTTAGTTCGCATAAAATTAAAATGATTTAAATTAACTTCAAGCTGCAACTCTTTGATTAGAAATACAGAAATTAATATTTTTAAGTGCTACATGTGAAAAAAATTAACCTTGTGTCAAGATGTATACATGAAACAAGATTTGTAGCAAAGGTCTGTAAAAAATACTTTTGGTACAGTCTAATGTATATCATTAGATAGTCTTTAGATATATATACATGAAGTAAGTTTTCGAATAAAGGTCTGTAAAGAATGAAAATACTTTTGATATATCCTAATATATATTAATAGTATTAATATTAGGCATTTTCTTATAAGGAAATGTTGGACATAGCCAGTGCTGCTTTTGGTTGAAATTTATAAAATCTTTCTGTTAAAACATTTTTTCAGGAAAACAGTTTTTTCACATCCAATAACTGTTATTGCTCTTTCCAGTATTAATGAAGGTTTTCTTTTTAGCCTTTTGTTTCAGCATTTTGAATATTGTATATGCTCCAGTATAGTGTAAGTTTTTATGATCAGTTTTTTTATGCTAACAGGGAATTACACTATACATAGGTAATTTTTTTTGAAGAGGTTAAAAATCATGTATTTTTGGTGATTAGTTGTATTATACACAAGTAAATTTTTTTTTTTCTGGATGTGTTAAAATTCATGCAAGAAAATTCAGGAGTTGCACTATATATGAAGTTGGCTTATACACAAGTATATATGGTATGTATTTATTTTCTTTTTGGGTTACATGTGCTATACATTTTAGTTGTTGTTGTTGCTGAAAGTCCTTAAGTAATGTGATTTCTGTTATCTGGTACATTTCTTTGTGATTCTGTAACACCAGTTCACAAGATTTGATGAATGATGGTCCTTACTGAGACCTATACACTTTACTTGCTCAAAGCCATTTTTGATTATCAATATGAGAAAGTAGTTGTAAACAATTGGCAGTTTAGATATTTCTGAATGTGTTTGGTGACATGTATGACATCCACATGAGAGTCTTTATCAGATGGGATTATTTAAGAACTTTAGTTTTTAGATTAATGTTTTGGCTTTGTAGCAACTTGTGGTTATGGGTGAAATTATTCTTGCACAGCCTAATCCATTTTCAATTTCCTAATATACTAAATCTATTACCATATATACTTATGTAACATGCGACCTCTAAATTTTCATTTATAAAAAATGATTTTATTATGTACAAATAATTCCAGATAGATGGTCTTTATATGTGTACATGAAATAAATTTTTGTACTAAAGGCCTATAAAAGTGAATGTAAGTACCTTTTGATATACTCTGAGGTGACATTATTTACATTATTCGGACTATTGTCCTCATCTTTGTCACCATATTTATCCATACAGATCCTTCAGTATCTGTCTATATTTCTGAGATGAGGTATTATGTACATTATTTACATTATTCGGACAAATGTCCTCATCTTTGTCGCCATATTTATCTGTACAGATCCTTCAGTATCTGTCTGTATTTCTGAGATGAGGTATTATGTACATTATTTACATTATTCGGATTATTGTCCTCACCTTTGTTGCCATGGCAACAAAGATGAGGACAAACTCTAAGTTGATTTTCTAAACATTTTAGGAGATTATTATTCCTATGAGTATTGTTATCACCATTACTATCTTCATTACAGTTGTTACTATCATCATTTAATTAAAATTAAATGTTACTGACCTCAAAAATGTTCTGCATTTGTCATTAATATCCTCAATCAATTAAAATCATACAAAATTTGTCATATAAATGTTATAATATTCTGTAAGAAAAACACATGTCTGAATTTCTTGAATGAAGTATTATCATTATTTACACTTATGGAGCAATAATGGCTGAAATATTGTCATAATAATAAGAAAGATAAGTTTGTAATAAAATAAGCACATACCATCTCCCCTCTCACTTGTAACCATCCACTATAATAAATGTTTTCAGCACTGAAGATGAATTTGTCAAATAAAGCTTCTACTTAGTTGTTGCCATATTACAATAAGGATAATAGTTTGAATGTAAATAATAGATTGCATATTTATTTGCTGACTAGGTAAAAATTGTAAAAGCTTGGCTAGAAGGTCTTTGGCTCAGCCACCAAATTCACTACAAATTGCCACTTTGGATTGCAAATAATTCTGGTCTTTACAAAATTTTCTTAATGAGAAGCAGTTAAATTCTCTGGAAGACTGGAAAAATATTTTGGTGGATAGAAGGATGAAGCTGTCTGAAAGATGATAAAAGATAACACAGCAAAATGGTAATATTTTTTTTTTTTATTCTAACATTTTTATTATTTCAGACGTTATTATAGTGGATACCTGTCTTTTGGAATAGATTACTCCATTTTTCATTTTTACTTTAAATAATGTACATTACATATAACATCAGTCAGTGTATTGTGACACAATTTAGGGGCACAAAAAGAAGGAAAGGAAAAAGAGAAGGAAAAGAGAGAGGAAGAGAGGTGAGACTTAGGTGATAACGAGAGGCCACCCATGAGAAATAACATTTGAAAATGTTATTTTGATAATGGAAGACACTGGTGAGGGTTCTGTCGGTCATTGTCTTGGGGCTGGCTGGCAGGGTCCAGGTTGATACATTGTTTTGTTTAGATAGATAAAAAATTAACTGTGTCTTTGTGGCAGGCGGATTGTCGGGGGTGGTGGGGTTCCCTGCGAGGAAATTTGAAAGATAAAGTCACCTACGAGAAGAGACATTTGAAAATGTTGTTTTGATAAATGAAGAATGGTGAAAATTCTTATGGCCATTGTCATAAAGCTAATTGACAAACACCAGGTGGATACAGAGTTTTAAATAGATAAAGGTTTACTTGTGTCATGATGGCAAACAATTTAATAGGTCATCTGTTGACCACACACAAAGAGTCATCTCTAGGTTGGGTCTTTGTTGATGGGAGGTGTCATTGAGAGAAAACACATCTGGGCTGTGTTGGAATTTGAATATGACAGCGAAACAATATTTCGTTGGCGCCGAAGAATGAGTGTGTCTGGTTGACTAGCCTCTTGGTGCTGGCGAAAATCTGATTGAAGAATTCCATATGCCGTGACGTTAGGATAAGAAGTGAGATTATCACTCTACGGATCGTATTGTACTCTTGGTGGCCAGAGAAGAAGAGAGAAACAAAAGAAGGAAAAGAAAAAGATAATTTTTTTTTTCTTTGAACAAAATATATATTTTTTTAAGAACAAGGCTAGTCTAGTCACGTCCACACTGTTGATCGACCATTGGTTGAACGCTAACCAGCCAGGCGGAGGTGATCATGTGACGCAAGGAGGCAGCCGCAGAGAGTTTAAGTATGAGGGATTACTACGAAGAAGCGGGGAGGACCGTTGACGCCCCTCTGGGGCATGGGGAGGTGTCCATATGAAAATAAGAGAAGGTGGGGGTAAGAGAAGACTTCCAAAAATGGAAATGATAAATTTTTCCTGACCGAAAACAAAAGAAGGGGTTTATGGATTTAGACTTATCAAGGAACCTCAAGCCCCGACGAGCCCACCCCCAGTTTTGAATCGGCGTCCATATAAGCAAAGTCGCAGCGAGCAAAAATCAGTTTAGTTTTAGTTTTGAGTTGGAGAGTTTGAGAGAGAGTTCCAGTTGAGAGCTCTGAAGACCCACCATGAAGAGCTGACCAAGATTCGCACAAATTCCGAACTCATCTTCTAACCAAGAACAATTTATTTTTTTTGAAGAACGACTTAGACTCACACCACCAAAATAAGCTTTGTGAAATTCGCCAGAAGACACACCAAGAACCAGCTTCTTAAAGGACAGACGGCTTAGATGTTAAGACTCGCCTAAAAACCACGTGTTACAATCCATATAGCGGGACGGGAGATAGACGCAGTCCTATGTATCCAGCAACCAGATATAAAGTATTGTTATCCTTTTTTTGATACCATTTTCGATTTATTATTTTCTTTTCTTTTGCACGTACTTGTTTGATACCGCCCTCATTCGAACTCAAGCTTGCAGTATGGCCCCGTCGCTGATTGATTTCGTCTGCCTAAGATCAATTCACAACGTGGGTAGGCAGACTGGAGATCAAAATAGTTACTTCGGTAACCAGACGTTGGAAGCAAGTTGGGAACGACGAGGCTGATATCAAATCTAACCAGATTCCCATCCGAATCACTTAAAGGTTAGATCATCAAAATTGGCGCCGCGACCAGGATAAGACCCGGGATCGTCTGACGTCACAATTTGACATAACAGTTGGATGTCACATATTTGAGAAATCTCAATGAAAAAAATATCCCTCGCTGAAATGTGGCACTCTTCAGAGCTGAGGGGTAAAACATGCCAAATCAAATGGTGGCTTCTCCTACAAAGGGAGACAAAGATTTGATCCCCTGCCAGAGAGTATATTTTTTTCAGTAAAATTTCTTAGATACACCATCAGATAGACATAATGTCCACTGAAGTAAAAAATAAAAACTGGGTGTCTATTAAATCTATATAATAAAGCACAGAGTATGTGTGTATGTCTGTTCATCTATTTTTTTATCCTGGCAAATCATAAACAACCTGAAGTAACAAGGAGTAAATACTGTAGTTACATATGATTAAAAATTATATAACACATTTAAACGGTGGAGCAATGAATAGTGGCTGGGATTGAGGAATTGGAGAGCTGAGTTTGAATTCCAAAAGATCCATTACATTCACTTATGTTCTAATACCGTTGGGAAAGGTATAAATCCACTTCTCTCCTCAGCTATGGGTAAATAGCAGGACAAACTGGGTTCTATAGCCTTGGATGGCAACTGGTCTACCACAGAAAGAAATGGCAACCTACTGCAGGAAAAAATCTGTCTCATCAGTCATGTATTGAAAGATACATGATCGCCTAAGTGTGTTTCACGCATGGCACATAACTGACTGACTGAAAGTTAAATGTAAATATTGAAAGAGTTAAAAAAAAAAAACAAGCCTTTTTTGATTTTAATTTGGTTTTTCATCACAATTAAAATTATCGTCTAATTTAAACTGTAATTAAAACTATAGCAGGGCATAGTACGTTGCTCATTCATTTTTTTTTTCTAGCATGTGTACTGTGTTAGGAGTGACTTTATTTTGAAGGGAGACATAAAGAATGGTGATTTTAAAAGAAAATAAAAATTGTGTGCAAAATAAATGTAAACAAACTACAGCGATCGATTGTGTATACAAAGAAAGATTATGCCAAATTAAAGTATTGAATAAAGATAAATAATTTTATTATTTCTAAATTCTTAAAACTTTTACATACAGGAGCTAGCCTAAAGTTGACCCAATGGGTGGCTTCTAGGCTAGTATCTAATAAATCTTTTAAATGTTGTTATATCCACTATAATAACATTTGAAGTAATAATTACTATATATATATATATATATATATATATTGAAAAGATGAGAGAAACCGCATAATGTTTTTGGTTGTAAAGCGGATTTAAAAAAAAATATTTTATGCTTTATTTTCCATAATTTTGCTACACGTGTTTCCCATCTTGCAACCTTCGGCAGGCAAAAAGTGGATATTTCCACATATTATTAAAAGGTTTCTCTTTTCTTTTTAATATATACACTTTTCTCTCATTGGAACAACTATAACCTCTTCCCTTTATATATATATATATATATATATATATATATATATATATATATATATATATATATATAAAATATAGTGTTTTCTTGAGTTAATACCAACAGTAAATTATGTCTTTTTTTTTTTTTTTTTGCTTCCTTTTTTAAACTTCAGCTAAATTAACACTTCAGGTAATTAAATAGTTCCAATACTCATCATCCATATTTTATCAATGCTTTAAGAAGAAAACAAATTTTGCTCTTTGCATTAATTAAAATTATTACTTCAATTATGATCTGTTTAGAAAGCTCTCTTTTCTGTTTGCTTTTTGCAAAGTGAATATGAAAAAGAAGTTTTATTACATCTGAAAAATAAGAGTGTAAATTATGATATTCTTTGAAATTTAGGTGGGTTAGGCAAACACTTTACTACAGCTTAAATATGGATATTTTTTACTTGGATAAGCATGCACTTTATGTAGGGAATGTCAATGTGAATAATAAAAAAATATATATAGAATTCTTATTGAGGATATTATGAATTAAAAGAAATTGAAACAAGAATTCAAATTTGTTACGGTAAAAGCTAGGTATACATATATTCAGAGTAAAAAAATATTGCAGACTCTTTTGTAAATTACACATAAACTTTCCTCTCTTTTTTATGATACATGATACATTTTTCCAAGGATGGGTAAGGAGAGATGAAAGTAGGATTGTTTCCTACTCAACTAAGTCAATGTTGTCTTAATGTTAGGCTCCAAGACAACAATGAATTATTTTTTTACCATTTTTACCTAAAATAGATAAAATTGTTTTCTCTGGAAGTCGCATGATTTCTGCAAACAATTATATCAAATTCTACATCAACAAAAAGTCAAATTTGTAATTTAAAAAAATGTTTAGTAAATAAACTGAATTAACTTTGTATGTTACTCATCATATCCAAGATGACTGGTTATTTTAAACACTTTGGGGGATTATTTTGCATGTGATAAAAATTTATCAAATACTCAGTTTTATGTGCATATGTAATTAGTACCTTCTTTTTTTTTGTTTAAATTAAAAACTGAATACATATTAGAAAATTTATTTCCATAAAAAAAAAAAGACTGGTAACTGTTGCACACACTTAAAGAATTATATATATTAAGTTGTTGCATAAATTCATTTATTTTTTATAATTTATTTTAATACTTTTTAATATTAATAGTTCTGATGAATCACTCAACATTGTATTTCTCTTCACCGTTTACAACCTCTTGCCAATGAGTCACTAACTGTTCAATTCCATGATTATCACTAAGTTTTGACTTGAAAGCCACATTTTTAAGCTCTACATTGTTGTTGAATGTTTTGTTCAACAACAATGTAAAGCTTAAGAATGTGGCTCTCACTGCTCAAATTGTCAACAAGTGACTGATGGGTGCAGCAGAAGTTTCCAACCAAGTTCTTAATTGCATGTTTAGTCATGTTAGTGACTTGGAGGCAAGCATTGTTGAATAATCATCGGATATTGTGGGTCAGGTTTTTTTCAGTTTTTCAGCTGAATTGTCACTTTGAGCCTGTTCATTTGTTCAATATACATAAGCCTTTGGAGGAGATGAGATTCAACTTAGCATCAACCGTTTGGTTGTTTTGAAGCGTTTCATAGTAAATAAGTCCTTGCCAATCCCACCAAACACAGATCATATACTTGCATGGATGCAGCTCAGGCTTGGTTCAGGGTGTTGCCTGCTTGTTGGGATTTTTCTGTCTGCTTCATATTCATGTAAAAACATCATTTTTCATCTTTGGTGATAATACTGTAAAGGAATCTTTCTTCATATTCATGAGTAGCCTAGTGTTAAGCAAATAAACTAGTGGCAATGAAGGAGTGCTGGAGTTTGTTTCTCTCAAACAATGCCACATGCATTGTCTTTCTGTACTTTAACAATTGAGAGAAGATGAAAAGTTTCAGTACATGAGAACTTGCCATCTTCTGAGCTAATTCCCTCATGGTCTGGTGCAGTTCTTCTTTAATCACTATGTGCAATTGGTTGTCATCAAACTGAACAGGTCATCCAGAATGCCGAGAATCTGTGAGTTCAAACTTCCCCACCAATGAGACTGGAAAACCATTTCTGTGACATTCTGTTGGTAATGAAGTCATCTTCGTACACAGCACAAATGTCTTGAGTAGTTTTAGCAGCTTGACCTTGATTAAAAGCAAAGAGATGTTGAACATGCTCATTTTTGTCTACTTGGTGGTCCATCACAAAGGAGTGTCTAATCTGAAATAAAATTTCAGTAATGTTATACAACAGTTTCATAGGATGAACAGAATTACTAACAAGCCAAATAAATGCTATGGAATATTATTCTTTCAGAAAAAAAACTAACGGATATGTCTAACAATCTAATAGCTTTGAAAGTGGACAAGAAATTGTGAATTTCTCATAATTCTTGTTTTAACCTTCAGTTCCAATTGCAACTACTGGACTGTAGCTAAAATTTATAAATTGCATCTCCTCCAAAGACTTATGAATCGTGTCTTCTCCAAAGGCGTATATATTGTGGCTAATCAAAAGGCGTATATATTTAAAGTTTGGAAGAATATATAAATTTTGCTATATCAGAACAAGGTTAATTAACTGAATAACAAAGTGGGAAAAAAATCTGTTACATTTTTCATCCTCTAAACAAACTTCATTGGATTAAAGTAATATTCTTTTTCATGGAATTATATATGGGGGATATAAATATAAGCCTAATGAATTTTACTATAATCTGAATTTCAAAAATTCTACTTCAGTAAATTGTTTTCTACTTTGTTAAAATGTGTAAAAAGTGCACTGATTTGTGAGTCTTACATGGCTAATATACGTTGGGGGTTCTTATAACCTTTCACCTTTCTTAAATATTTTGTTGCCACAGTGTGGGATATTTAAAAACAATACTGATAAGAATACAAGCAATGGGAACCAATGAGATCAGCTTAGCTGTACATTTAGACATATAGGATGCCAAAAATTTTAAAATTTAGTATTCCTATTTCTTCAGTGTTTCCGCTTGATATAACCCACATCTTACACACACACACATATATATATATTAATTAATTTATCGAGTCTCGAAGAATCTTCAAACCAAATGCAGAAAGCACTGGATGGCCGTTTCATTTTGGGACTCATCAGCAGTGCGCATCCACTACTGAGAATCGAACTCTGACTGTTACGATATGATGCAAGTGTCATACCCTCTGGACCAATGGGTCTAGGTGACAGAGAGGTAACAAACCAGACTTGATATAGTGCCAACTCTTCACAAATTCATCCGAGTCACACAATGCCATATCATAACGGTAAAAGTTTGATTCTTGGTAGTGGATGTGCACTGCTGATGAGTCCCCAAAATAGGATGAAATAGCTGTCCAGTGCTTTCTGCATTTTGCTGAGGATTCTTCTTCTAGACTTGATGAATTAATTATGATTATTCAAATCCCAATTAATATATATATATATATATATATATATATATTGTAGTAAAAAAAGAAAGTAAATGTAAAAAGAAGTTATTCCAAAATTTGCTTGAAGATGAAACAGAACTAAGGCTTTTAATTTAATTATATAATTAAATTTGAAGGTTTTAGCTTTGGTTTTTGAAACATGGCAATTCCTGTTTAGCGAAGGAACCATATTTTTAAATCAGTTAATTTATTATATATATATATATATAGAGAGAAACAGACAGACAGACACACACACACACACACACACCCTCCCCTTATATATAATTCTAACGGTAAGAATATTACTTTAGCCTGATGATATTTTAAAAACCTTTTTCCACTTTGCCATTCAGTTACCTAATATTTGAAATTATTTGTTCATTCCACAACATTTTTTTATCAAGAGTTAAATTTTCCAAAATGTGTTCAGACATCATTTATTAAAGGCAGTAGCATCTATTGATTTGTATTCAGCTTTGTTCACATGACTTTCAGTTATTTTAACATATGAACTTTAATTCAAACACATTCAAGCAGTCATTCACGTGACCATTTATCAACATACAATCTGACTGACTCAAATTCATATTGGACACTGCTGGGATAAAGATGTTTATGTTCTTATATTCAGAAAAGGCTAGAACATATAATTGGTTATGGCATCTCATCAATTATTTGATATCACAAGCTGCTTTTAAAAAGTGCAAATACCAAATTTTAGGGTAATTTAAAATTGCATGTATCATCAGGTGTGCTGCACTTAGAATTAAGATGAATTAATGAATAACAGAGGTCGGTTTGTTTAGGAATAATAATTCTGAAAGTGAGTCATGAGAAATAGACATGGAATTGTTCAATGAATAATAGAACATATCAGACAATTTAAATATATCCATTGGTGATTTTATGTTCTGAGAGAACAATCCTCAAAAAGGAAGGCTGTGTCCAGCCTACATAAAATAGTACTTTTGAGAGGCAAGCATATTTCATTTGGAAGTCATCTCCTGGGGAGCCATCAAAGGAAGCAACTATCTTGTTACAGCTGCTATTTTATATGTAAGCAGTCATTTTGCTTGAGTTGGATGTTATTTTTTCTGTTTGACAACAGTCTAGTGGATTAAAGTGTTGGTTTATGAATTTAGTGACATAGTAATTGTGAGTTCAATCCCTGGGTCAGGTAATGCAAATTTAGAAATTAGACTCAGTTGAAACAAGTTGAGCAATGACTATGTAATTCTAAATAAGAGCTAGATGAGATATCTTTAGATGTGGTCAACAGAACGAGAATTATATCAGATAATGGTTTCAATTCAAAATTCTCTGAAGGTTAACCAGATTTGATGAAGGCCAGAGGTCACAACAGCCAAAACATTGTGATAATAACAACAAAGACGTGAACATTAGTCCAAGTACAAATAATGTAAATAATGATATTTTTTTGAATGAAGAACTTTTATTAACACATCTACTTAAATAAAAACTCAAAATACATATGTTTTAAAACAGATAAGAAATAATTGACTCCTGTCCTTACATATGGAAGCTGGTATTGCCAACATTTTTGTACATTAAGAAATAATTTTGGGTACAAGATGAAAATCTTTCAGAGGTAATCAATAATTATTGTATAAACTGGTTTCTGTATTAATATTCAGAGGAAACTATTATTGTGTTCATTTAAGAACACAGTTTTTAAATACAAATAATCAGCTGATAACATTAAAATTGAAACAATTTTCATTATGAATTCATCTTTTATAAACAACATTAAGTTATAAAAGTTAATACAAAATTTATTGAAATTATTATATTTAATTAATTTCAAATGAAGGGTTATCTGGTTTGATAATAAGCGTTTAATAACATTATTCATTATTATAATAAACAGCTCCTGTATAAACAAATTTTCATTTAGAATGACTTTGACATGTATTAGTACAGTTTTGAATTGGGTGCAATTGTTACTGTTGGAGTACAAATAAAAATGTTTCAAACTAAAAATTTAATTGTAGATAAGTTACATAACTCCAAGAACTATACATAATTCCACAAAATACAGTCATCTAAACAAATTTTTTTTACTCTCACAATATATCAGCTCCCCTTACTCCTATAGGATGTTAAATCTGCTTACTCTCATAATAGCAAATGTTAGAAAAGTGTATAAATATTTAATGCCATATTTAACAACACAGAATATCTGTCGTCTTTAATAATATTTACCTTTGTTTGTATCCATCTACCCAGGTTTTAGTTGCTATCTGAGTATTGGGATTGTAAACATTTAACAACAACAACCACAACACATCTTTTAAATGCTGTCCTGGGTATGACAGTAAACTACATCTGTGTCCTAGGTAAGATGATAAACTACATCCAACAACAAGGCCACTGATCAGGAGATTTTGAGGAGCATGGAACCACCTCTTAATTGCTGATGTTCCCAGGTCCACCCTGACCCGGGGTGGTAGCATCTGTTAGGGTCCCAGCTATGGGCAAATTGTTGACATCCAAACTGGGGTCAAAACACTATGAAAGTGTAAAAACTGATACTTTGTTAAAAATAACAAAACAAAAAAAAACAAATTATTACCAGCAATACATTTTTAGAAAAAAAAGATATTACCAATTATAGTTTATTTTGAAAGAAAATATTACCAGCAATAAAAACTTTGTTGGCATTAAATAACTCATTGAGGTTGATATGTCATAAAAAAAAAAAAAACCCAAAAACCAACATCTTTTAAAGGAAAGATAAAAGTTATTTTGTGGAAGAAAAGTAGAAGCAGAATGTCAGTTGAAATAACATTTATTTAATCTTTTCAGAAATGTACAAAAGCAATAAAATGTTCATGTTTTCTTGCAGTGAAGTTCATTCTATAAAGTAATTAAGTTTTCTTAGTTTAGTGTTGTATGAACAGACTTACTTTATGACTGTCAGCTTAATGTATTTGTGAGTTTGTAGACAAAGGCTTAGTAAGCAGTTGCTGGTTAATCCCTTCTATTATGTGCATGGACAAGGCCTTAGTCGGTGGCTACTGGTTGTTGTATCTTTGATTGTGTGCATGTGAGTGCATACATATGTAGACCAAACTGGCCTCTGAAATTTTTTTTAAGCCTGGAGAAGTATGCTTTGATTTAGATCAAAATTTAATTTCAAATTTAGGTGTGAATACAAGATTTTCATTGGTTAGAAAATAATTTCACACTGGCTCATGAAAATCTTTTTCTCAAATTTTCAAGTGGTGAAGCGAGTTATTATTTTTATTTTTTAAATGGTTGAAAAATAACATGTAGGTCTACAACTATGTCCACAAATATTTTGGTGGTATTTCCCTTTGTAATAATTGTTTATAAAAAAAAACCGTCTGATAGGATTTTATTGGTTGAAAAATGTATATAGGATTCAATTCTAATTCCTTAGAGTATTTAATGGTTGTGATCACATTGTCATTAAGTGTTTGTGAATAAATGTTTAGAAAACAAGTGAGCTATGATTTTATCATCTTTAAAATAAGAAAAAGAATTAAGAGAATATACATATCAAAACATAAATCTTTCTGATAATCATTTTCAGAGATAGAACAGATACAAAAATGTAATATGTCAATGAAGTGTTTATTATTTTATTAATATAATATGTCCATTAAATGCAGTTTGTAAAAAAAAAGAACAGACATAAGCTAAGAATTATCGTTTATTGTAACCTAACCTATAATTTCCTGTTTCTTTCTCTTCACTTTTAACAGCAAATACATTTTTATCAATACATTTGTCTGCTTCAGAATTTATGCAGTGATGACTTATTTATAAGCATCATACAGTAAGTAACATTTAGCAAATATGTGGACTTTGGTTTGCACTTTTCCCTCAAGTACATATCAGCTGTATTTACCAAGGTATCATCCTTTCATCAGTACATAAAGGTGTGGACATAGAGGCATGCACAAAAACTGCCATGTAAATATACATATGTTTATTACTTGCTCTTGTAACATTGTGTAAAATGGATGAGAATAATTTAAGGTTAAGAATTAAGAAGAAAAAGTCTAACTATTGGTGCAAAAATAATGACGTAATAATGTCGTTTTTTGACGTATTTTCTGACGTCAAAAAACGACATTATTGCGTCATTATTTTTTCACCAACCTAATAATAAACAACCATGCAGGTTGTTGAAAATATGCTATATTTCTGAAATATAATACATTTAATAGGTTTAGTTGATGGTCACAAGTCACAGCAAAAGAAAAAAAGAAGGAAAAAGTAGCACAATGTAGCCATACTTTGTCTTTCTCCCCCTATGAATTGACGGATCAGCAACTTGTTAGAGCAGATTTCCTGGTTAAAAAAAAAAAAAAAGTTTCTTTCTTCCTTCAAATTTCTTTAGTGAGAATCTTTCACTTGGCAGAGAACACATGGGTCTGCAAAAGAGTAGGAAATTCTTGCACTCATACCACCCTCTCCATCACTGACAAGTAGTTAGCAAAATTTCCTTACTGGTGACAATAAAAGTATCCAATGCTTTGAGCTATTTAATACTAAAATATTTCTCCTGGTGAAAAACAGTGTAGGCATACAGGTGATTATCTCACTTGGGTGGTGATAAAGTCATGAAGGTCACATGATGGCTGTTTAGTGATGCTGCAGTAACAAAAGTGGCAGTCAGCTTCCTTGAGACAAGACATACATCCAGCTGCCACATGGTGCAGCTTACAAGCCTATGGCATTGTTTCTCTTTGGGAATATATGGCTTCTCCAGAAACAGAAGAATCTCCATATTATTTGTTAGACCCTATCTTTTCATTCCCTTTTCACTCTACTTGTGTAGATATGTTATAGTTTCTCTGCATGGGGCACATTGCAAATATGTATATATAATTTTGTCTATGATGTAGCAGGATAAAACTCTCTCTGAGGACAAAGAATGTTTGTCATTCCTTTATTTTTCAACTATTCCTTTTTAGGAAACTAAGAATGTAAAAACTGTCTGTCCTTGATGATTATTGTCCCAAGCGCTTTCTGCCAATTCATTATCCATTTTCAAGGGAGTTCTTAATGCTTTCTTGTGTTTGTGTTCTAAGTTGGATTGAGTGGAAGTAGTATAAACATTAAGTTGTGGTGGAAGAAATTTGTTTGTAATTCCATGTTGGAGGTTTCTTTTAAAAGACAGCCAACACATCATTACTGTTGTCAAATAGAGTATGGTTGAGCCTCAATTAAGATGTCTTTTACAATTAGATTTCTTTAAAATGAGATTGTTATTTATAATAATCTTTTTAATAGGTGCCTAACTGCTTTTTTTTTTTTTTTTTTGTTAATCTTCTATTTATCGCCATCAACATATATTCATTGTAGTTGTTTGATTTTTACAAGAGCCAAAGTCTTGTACAGGACAGCTATATTTATGTGATACATTGATGAAACAGAGACCATGCAACTTTGGTGCATTGACCTGAAGTAGAGACTAAAGCACTGACACAACTGACATCTTCCACCGTGGGACAATGACTGTAGTCGACAAACACCAACTCAAACCACATATGAAGCAATGATGATTCTATACTCATATCAAATTCATTATTGTCATTTTTTACTGATATTTATTTCCATCTTTATTTGCTATGGAAACAATAACAAAACCTAGCATGGTGAGGCTGTGGTCTCATACTCCAATAGAGGAGCCCAGTTGCTTTTTAAAATCACTTTACTGAGGCTGTAAGTTGGCAGCATTGAGTAGACAACATGGATTGGAAACAAAAGATAAGTTTTTAATGGAACTTGAACTTATGCCCCTTTTACTTCAGGAGAGTCTTGTTAAGTGTATCAGCTGCTTTTACTGAGTGAGCTATGAGAGCTTGAGCAGATGTACAGAAGAAATGGTAACTTATCTTGTTGGTCAAAATACTTTCGGGTTTTTAAAAAAAGAAAAAGACAAAAACCTTTTCATTGGATGAGGCCAGTTTCTAGGGTAGAGAACATGCAAATCTATTTAAATGTTGACCAATTGTAAGTATTATGAGTAGAGTAGGCTGCTTTAAAAACTTTAATTTTTCTACCATGTGTTAGTAGTAATCTTCTTGTGGGTGACTGCAAGAGAATGAAGCAAACCTTATGGCTTTTTGAGAACTTTTGTTGTAAATTATAATATTTATTATAATGTTTGATTTATTGATATTTATATATTTATTTATTTAGGAAAAGCCTGATTATTTTGGGTGAACTTATTAGGCCAGGGGTGGTGGTGGTCCACTCCTGGTTGGCTATAAAAGATCAGCACTTGGTCTAATCAGGAATCCTAGCAAGTAGTCACTACAGATGGCCATGCTGCTCTAGTGAACAACTACTTATCATACTGCAGAAACCAAAATACACAAAAGTAGACTGCTTTAAAAACTTTAATTTTTCTACCATATGTTAGTAGTAATTTTCTAGTGGGTGACTGCAAGAGAATGAAGCAAACCTTATGGCTTTTTGAGAACTTCTATTTGTTTTTTTGTTTTTTTTACAACAGATCAAATCTAGCCTTTAGACCTACTCTTTATTCTTGGCTGATCTTTCATGATGCAATATAAATATGATAGGAACTCTCTATTAAGTAAATAAAATATCTAAATATTAATTCATAAAAATATACAGAGGAAAGTGAAGATTTATAATGGAAATGATCAATTATCACCTGTGTCTGCTCTTCTCACCTTTTGTTTGTATCCTTTCGTTCTCTCCTTTATCACTTCATGTTGCATGTCCATGTATTTCTTCTAAATGTGATACAATTAGTTTTGCAAAAAAGAAATATGAAATGCAGAAGTGTTTTTTACTGTATCATCTCTTTGATCTTTCTTTCACTCTATCTCTCCATAAAGTATTTTAATATTGCAATATTTATGGCTTTCCATACTTTACTGATTGTGTCTTCATATCCAGCTAGTAAGGCTTTCCTTTTAATCTAACATCCTCTCTTTCTCTGTCTGTCTCTCTCTCTCTCTGTCTGTCTCTCTCTCTCTCTGTCTGTCTCTCTCTCTCTCTCTCTCTCTCTCTCTATATATATATATATATATATATATATATATATATATATATATATATGAAAGTGAACATTGAAGTCAACACTGAGGTAACAGGCTGTTTTATGGTAGATGCAATCATCAGGCCACATGTGTTGGGTTTTTTCTTGACTGTTTATATAAATGGGTCAGTGGTGCATTGTGGGTAGTTCATTCTGATGGTTATTTGGCAGGAGTGATTTGGGTTAATTTATTTTACTTGATTTTATTTTTTTATTTTATATATTTATTTTAGGTTTTTGATGTTTTAGTAATGTAGTAAAAAATTTTTGAGATTAGATCAGATCAGTTATTGAATAGTTTCTGGGAAGGTAATTAAAGCTATTTTTTCATCCAATTTTTGGATTGGTTGCTGTAGTCTATTCTAACTGCTATTTTGGTGGGGGGGCAGTTTTTTAAATTTATTATTTTATTTGGATTGATTATTTTTACTTGTTTTTACTTATTTATTTTTATTTATTCTAATGCTTATTTTAGCCGGAATGGTTTATTAATTTGCTTATTTATTTGGATTAATTTATTTTACTTGTTTTTTCTTATTTATTTTTTTTATTTTGTATATTTTTGTTTATTTTTTTCGGTTTTTGGAATGCCATAAATCTGCCAGCAAGACCTCTGATCAGAATGTTTTGAGTGTGGAACCACCTCTTACTTACTGTTATTCCCAGGTTCATCCTGACCTGGGTTGGTAGCACCTGTTAGGGTCCCAGCTATGGTCAACTATTTAATAGAGATGTTGCAAACAAGGTGAAGGCTTTTACTCAAGGAAGAGGTAGCTGAGGTTTCTGGGACGCATAATGAGAAAGGACGGCCTGGAGAATCTGATACTCACAGGCTGAATAGAGGGAAAGTGAGACAAGGGAAAACAACGCGTGACATACCTGGTGGACTTGAGCAAGTGGATGATAGTATGTGGTCAGGGGGAGGAAGCAGAGGGTAGGAACTTGATGAGAGTTGCAAGGGATAGAGGGAGGTGGAGAGCCATGATTGCCTGAAAGGACATGACACGTAAAAAGAAAGAATATTGAGTTTCTGAACACTGTGGTCAAGTCTTGGTTAGTGAGGGTGGCTGTTGGAAGACTATATGTGTGACAACAAAATTCAGCTCCCTGCTACAACTCCAGGAAGATTCAGAAGTGGTTGTCTGATAAATTTTACAACTTCACAAGCCCCAATGTGTGTCCCCCTATCTCTCCTGATTGTAATCCCATGGATTATTATGCATGAGGCACAGTTGAGAAAGACACCAACCACACTGTCTGTAACACCAAGGCACAGCTTACAGGATTAAGGAGACATTTGATGCTCTCCCTAGGAACATTGTGATGATCACATGTGCCAGATTCTGGAGTTGGATTGAGGCTGTGGTAGTAGCTGAGGGTGGCTTCTTTGAGTGAATTGATTTTTGGCTTAGATATTCACTTTATTTTCTGTTAAAAATAACGATCAAATTTAGCCCAAACATCCTGCAGATACAAGAAGCTGATGTAAGCTGTGATATCACAAGCAGGATAGTTTAAACAAATATTTCAAAATCTCTGTTCATTCAAAGGATTACACAACACATTCTAGTAGTAAAGAAGAATGAAAATAATCTCAGTCACTGCATCTGAATACAGAATATGTAGACAAGTTTCAGTTTATCAATGGCCACTGGCTTTACTGCTACTCTATCATTCCCTCTGATTAGCATTAGTTAGTTTTTTGAACAAATGACTTAAACATTTCTGGCAGTTGGGAAAACTGAAGACAATTTCAATTGATGACTACATTTGAAACCATAATATGTAGGTAAGTGTAGTGAAAGGGATAATCAGTTACCCCCCCCCAAAAAAAAAGTTTGTGTTTTGTGTGCAATCTGCCGAAGAAAAATTACCAAAAATTACCAAAAATGGCGTGACCAATCAGAAAATTCTCTTGGTGAACAGAAGTCGTTGTTTTTCGCTTATAAAAGAAGATGATTTTTTTGAGCTGCGAGACGAACACGCGTTGTTGTTGGTGAGAAGTGAAGGTTGGATGTGTGACCCCATTTTGTTGTTTCTACGTTGTGTCTCTGACTGTTACGTTGGACTATCATGTGAACTGTGATTTGGCTACAAGTGTTGCGGCCGAGAAACCGAGGAAATCTATTGCAATTGCTACTATCAGTTGACAGTCTTTTCTTTTCTACAACAGTAAGGTTTCAAATTTTTTTACTCAATGCCCACTGGCTTTGCAGATACTCCAGTATTCCCACTGCTAAGCATTAGATATTTTTTTGCATACATGAAATAAATACTTTTTGTAGTAGGGATATATTGACATTTTATTAACTTCTCATATCCTTCTTCTTCTATGTGCTGTGTCTCTTCTAGACGTTGGCAATCATGGCTCTTCACAATTTCCTGTCCTTTGTTGCTCTTAGTAAATTTTATTTTTTTGTTATCTCTCCTCTATTAATACACTTCCCAGATATCTAAATTGTTGCACCTGTTTGATTTTGGTATCTCCAATATGTAACTTGTATGTTGGGCATTCTGTCTTGCAATTGATCTTTAGTCCTACCTTCTGCAGAAATTCTTGTAGTTTCCTTTCTGTGTATGCTTTCAAAACTGCATATCTGATGTTGTTATGATTGTGATTGTCAATAATAAATCCTGGTAGGACTTCTAATTCTCTCAGAATGGTCTTCATTTGTATAAAAAATAACATGAAAGAAATACAAGTAAAAAAATTAATAGGATAATTATTTGTGTAAAAAATTTAAGTCAAAGTACTTTATCTAAATGCGAGACGAACACTAAAAGTAATAAAATTTAGAAAATAATAGAATGTAGAGTTAAAATCCATTTTTTTTTGTTTTTTAAATCAAGTTCATTCCAAGCAAAGCATTAAAGTCACTGAGGCACAGGGATTACTGGATACAGAAGAATTAGAAAATAGAAGCACCACAAAGAAGCGAATACAGAAGAAAAGTAACCAGGAAAACAGTAGATAGCAATTGACAAATTTTTGAAGATTAAAGTTGGCTGAAAAGCATGGAGCTGAAAGAGTTCTATAAGTGAAAAGTGTGAGAAAAGAAACTTTTAGCAGTGGACTTAGTTACATCTAGCCAATTCAACTGTATAATGATGAGACATCTTTGCCAATCTAGTACTTTACCTATATTCATAAAGTCTAGGTACCACAGTGAAGGGCTCATCTGAACAATTACCATAAAAGTATTTATAGAAAAAGCATAGGGTGACAAATTTATGGTGGTTTAAAAGTGATTGTAGCTGAGCCACCAGATCAGGACCAATGATATTGCTGATTCTTCTTTGGATTTTATCAAGGATTTATAGATATATAGAAGGAGCATCAGACCATATGTCGAAGCAATATTCTGAGCATGTACAATTGGTAGACTTATAGTGATAATGGAAAGAAAAAATGTCTAGTATGACATGGTGAACCAACTTTCTTAGCAGCTGACCTAGCAATTGATTCAATATAATCTTTCCTTTTGAAAGAAAAATTTCAAATCTAGTTTCATCATGAACTTGTCTCATTTTCTACTATTGGCCACTTAAACTGGCCAAAGTGTTGAATCAATATACTCACATTTCTTTCTTTCTTAGCAGTCTTATGGCTATATCACATTGAAACAGTGGTTCCTGTATGATCACTGAAATTAAGCAATTTCGAATGTTGTTAATACCTAGATGGGTGGCCACTTGGGAATGCCAGGTCCTGTAAGCTTGGATGTGAGAATAGTGTAATGGATAATGGTTTGCAATTCTTAATTGAAGATCTGAGTTCCAATTTCTGTTGACATCTTTATATTCATTTACACATAGATACACTTGGGGAAAAATAGGAATCCACCTTCCCCCAAGCTATGGGTTAATTAGTAAGACTTGTATTATTGAACCATTATTATTGTTAAAAAAAATTCTTAGAATCTAAAAATATTTTCTGGTTTTAAATGATCTGCAGAGGGTTGCTAAGCCATAAAAAACCTAATCAATCAATTTCTTTGTTAGCATTTATTACTGAGTTTGCCCTGTGTTAAGTATTTTCAAATAATTTCTCTCTAAATTTCTGGGATGAGCAGTTATCATTATTTACATGTGGTGTCATGAATAATAGCTCAGAATTGTTAATTGGAGACCTGAGTTCCAATTTCGGTTGGGTTCCTTATATTCCCTTACATGCAAAACACTCTTGGTAAAGGTATGAATCCACCTCTTCTCCTCTAGGTATGGGTTAATTAGTAAGACTTGTATCACTAAATTATTATTATCTAAAAACAAAATTCTTACAATCTAAAAATATTTTCTGACCTTAAATAAGCTGCTAAAAGGTAGATAATCCATAAAAATAATCAGTCGATTTCTTTGTTACCATTGATTACTGAATTTCCATTTTACAAACTGTCTGGTAAGGATGTAATACATGCTTCTTTTTCTGTAATTGGGTCATCTATTTCCACATTATATTAATATCTGCTCAGTTATTGCTCACTATGTTTTCACAGAGTCCCTGGTCTATGGATTGAACTCACAATTACTATGTCACAAAATTTGTGAATGAACACTTTAAGGCTGATCAACCATGGAAAACAAATCAATAAAAAAAACAACATTCTATTAGGCTATTGTAGGCCATTTTGCATATATTTAGGAGCAAGTCTCTCTCTCTCTCTCTCATATATATATATATATATATATATATATATATATATATAAAACAGTAGATTCATTTGTTACCGATGGTGAAATCCAGAAATAATAGTAATCAGTGTATGCTAGTTCAAAGTCAACACTATTAAAATTTCAATGCTTTTTATTGCTGTAAAAATGAATGCATTTTTCTATTCATGTGTTTTGGGACATATTTTTCCTGTTCGCATTTCACGGAACACATTTTTTCTGTTGACCTGTCATGGAACACATTTTTTTCGGTTCGCATGTTGCATGGAACACATTTTTTTCGGTTCGCATGTTGCATGGAACACATTTTTTTCGGTTCGCATGTTGCATGGAACGCATTTTTTTCAGTTCGCATGTTGCATGGAACACATTTTTTTTCGGTTTGCATGTTGCATGGAACACATATTTTTCAGTTCGCATGTTGCATGGAACACATTTTTTCGGTTCGCATGTTGCATGGAACACATTTTTTCAGTTCGCATGTTGCATGGAACACATTTTTTCAGTTCACATGTGTTGAATATTAGCTAGTTTGCCAGAGGTTTAGCACACAAGTAGGCAAATGTAGCCAAAGCCAAAACTGACTTGAGTCATTTATGGAGAAATATATAGCTGAACAAAGACCCCTCATGCAAATGTATTGGGAAGGTCCATTCTAGCAAAATGGACCAACCCAACTGGTGTATTAGGCGCTCTCCTATAAAATAAGGTAAAATCAGCTTTTACAAGGAAATAGAAGGAGGCAGCCATGTTGGCAGGTAAGTCACTTGACTTCTACATCTCCCTCCTCTCCCCATTGCGGAAGCATATTGGCTGTTGGGGAGGAATTAATTCCCTATTGCCTGGCTGATTGTACGAGAGTAGTCGGGATAGCGCCCTGGGAATCCTCGTTCTTGATGGCTGTGATTGAGTAGGGCCCTGGGACGCTGGTTTATTTTGTAATGTAATGTCACCATTTTCCAAGTCTTTGGCAGATTGATGTGGTCTGCATGTATCCGTAATTGTCGGCTCAGGTGACACAGGCATGGCGCTTGGTATGGGGGTCTTGATTATGGGTGCTTCAAGTTTCCTTAGAAACCTACAGTTCCGCAGGGTTATTCTGCCTGATCCTGCAACTCTAATTCTATATTGACGGTTGGGAAGTGTCTCTACTATTCGCCCAGCTATGTCCCATTGATGGCTATTTGGGTTTTGAATGGAGACTGTGTCACCTTTATAAAGTGGGGATAGTGCATGTGCAGTACGGTTGTACTTCTCGATGAGGTCTGCATTGCGTTTGGATAATCTGTGTTCTCGTTTTTGCGCTGCGGCTATCCATTCAGGGTGTGGTTTATATAACTGTGAGTGCGATGGGATAAAATCTCGAAGACGTCTATGAAGCAGGAGTTGCGCTGGTGATAAGCCAATGCCTTGGATAGGGGTGTTTCTATATTGCAAGATTGCTTGTGCTGCCATGTTATTGTCCAAGGAACCCTGGTGTCCTGTGCAGTCTTTTATGAGTCTTTTTGCAGTCTTGACTGCCAATTCTGCACGTCCGTTAGACTGGGGATAGGCCACTGATGAAATTCTTTGCTTAACAGCCCAGGTTTTTAGGAACTGTTGGAATGAGTAAGCTGAGAATGGCGGTCCACCATCTGTACTAAGTTCCTCAGGTGCACCATATGTTTGGAATATTTCTCTGCAGATGGAAATCAACCTGGAAGCAACCGCTTGCCCTGGCTTGATGCAGTACAGAATGAGCCATCCAGTGAGCCTGTCTGCACAAGCAAGATATGTGAAGGATTTAACATAGAACAAATCCATTACAATCTGTTGAAATGGCCATTCAGGTGTAGGTGTCATTTGGATTGGTTCATGTGGTAGACTTGGGGCATTCCTTGAACATGTAATGCAATTATACCTGTAATTGCGAATTGAGGCATTCATTCCAGGCCAGTAAACTGAGTCATTGGCACGCGCTTTCATGCCAACTACTCCTTGATGAGCCGAATGTAGGCATTTTAATATGTTCTTGCGCTGGGAGGTTGGTATCACTACTCTCCTGTCAAGTAGTATTAGACCATTTTCATTGCTTAGGCGGTTACGAACTTCCCAGTATTCCCGGATTGTAGGTGGTGTTGCTTGACGACTGTTTGGAAAACCATTGTCTATGGTTTTCCGTAATAGGGTGTATTGTGTGTCTTCTTGACCAGCAAAACGAATGTGGTCAGGGGAAGTTATGGCAGGATTATCATCTAATTGAGATATTGATGTGAGGGCTGTCAATCTCATTGTTGCACAAGTCTCATCTGATTCATCAATTTCTGTAAGGGAGGGTTCTATGGAGAATGTATCTAGTAGGCTTTGTACTGTAGTGACTGGATTGCGGGAAATAGCATCATAGGCTCTGTGCCATTTTCCAGGGCAGTGTTGCATGGTGAAACGATATCTCAAGCTTTTCTCTTTGAGTCGGAATAGGCGAGGGTTGTGAATTTTGCTGAGTTGCTTTTGCTCGACAGCTGCTGTGTGATCGTTGGTTGTCCAATCTAATTTGCTGTGGGTTTTCATAGTCATAGGCGTGGGGGAAGTGAGGAGACAGTATGCCAACATCAATACAGGCGGCCTTGCTAAAATATATCTTATCGATGTTATTGCAGATGTACAATGCTTGCTTTGTCGACATTTCTCCAACACTAAATTGAATAGGCAACCATCCCTGGCTTATAAGGGTTGAGCCACCCACAGCACGAATAACTTTCTTTGATGGGATCAAGTTACTTTCCTTGAGACCCATGCTATGTAGGTGCTTGGGTCCTCCAAGGCAGATGGTGGCCCCACTATCTGGGAAGATTTTCAAACGAGTGCTTTGATTACCTGGAATATCTTCAGGATTTCTGGGGTCTGGCCTTGGAGAGAATGGGACCAGTGTTGCTTCTATCTGAACAACACTATTTTTGTTAGAGGACACATATGAGCCTGTCTCCTGGTCAAACTCTACATGTGCAATCAAACTGTCCATGTTAGCTTCATCGTCTTGGAAGCCTCTCACTTGACTAGAGCGATTTCTTGATTGGCAAACTTTTGAAAAATGACCTTGGATGCCACACAAGTCACAGGTCTGATTCCAGGCAGGACATGCCTGTTGGCGGGTGCTGGTTCCTGGGATGCCATGCTTGTGGCTACCACATCCACTACAGCGGAACTTGTTTTGTTTTATAATCAGTTTTTTGGGGCTTCTGGATTGAGGGGGATTTTTTTCCACTTGTGTTGTTTTTTCTTTGCGATAGGTTGATGCACGCAATGCTGATATTTCAGTTGTCCCTGCCATTCGTGCTTGGTCACACAGTGCTGCCTCGAATGCCTCAGCATGGTTGATGTTTTGGTCAAGGGTCTTCAATGAGCTGGCCTTTGCTAGTAAATCTGCTTGGAGAGCATCATTTGCTGTGCCTCTGACCAGCTGGTCTTTGATATAGATGTCAGATAGGTCATGACTGCAAATGGGACATGTGAAGTCGCAATCCTGTGCTGTACCCTTAAGGCGGACAACAAATTGCTGGATTGATTCGCCTGGTCCTTGGGAAATCGAAGCGAAAGACAATCTATGAACCATAGGGTTCGATTTTTGGGTAACTAATGCCTCCAACATGTTCAGGAGTCTGTTTGGCTTTTCCGAGAAAAATTTGGGGTATGTATTGATGATCGACGTTTGCACAGTCTCATCAGCACAGTTGTATAAATGGATGTTGGTCTGTGTAGGGGGCATGTTTGTCATTTGCACAAATACCTCCCAATCAATTCTGAACTTTCGGAATTGTTGTGATGTCATCTCTGAATGGAGCTGGGGGAGTTTGGCTGCAGGGGCCTTCGTATAGCTGTCTGATGTCAAAGGTTGCTCCTTTGATAGCTTAAGGATTGCTAGGGCATGTCCCATGGTTGTGACACCTAGTTCTTTAAGGATTTCCCGGTCTATCATAGAGAGGCTATCCTGAGTAATATTCTCTTTCACAAACAATTCAGCATAGGTTTTGGCAGAGTCGGTAGGAATGCCAATTTTGATAAGTAGCTCTTGCCAGTCATCGTATCCTGTTCGCAGCGCCATGTTGAATATTAGCTAGTTTGCCAGAGGTTTAGCACACAAGTAGGCAAATGTAGCCAAAGCCAAAACTGACTTGAGTCATTTATGGAGAAATATATAGCTGAACAAAGACCCCTCATGCAAATGTATTGGGAAGGTCCATTCTAGCAAAATGGACCCACCCAAATGGTGTATTAGGTGCTCTCCTATAAAATAAGGTAAAATCAGCTTTTACAAGGAAATAGAAGGAGGCAGCCATGTTGGCAGGTAAGTCACTTGACTTCTACAGTATGTTGCATGGAACACATTTTTTCGGTTCGCATGTTGCATGGAACACATTTTTTCGGTTCGCATGTTGCATGGAACACATTTTTTTGGTTCACATGTTGCATGAAACACATTTTACTGTTCATGCCTTCTACCCATGAATTTAGATGAGGAAAAAATCTCAAATTAATAATCATATGGTAACTCAGATTTAAATGGCTAAGAGCAATTAAATTAATTATATATGTTATATTTTTTATGTTTTAAAGAAACTATATTATTATGGATGAACAGAAAATAATGGCATAATCAAAATGTTGACTTTCCAAACTACATTAAAAAAACTGTTAGGAAAGAACCCCTGCCATCATAACTAAAATTTCGGAACTCATTTGGCCTGCTTTACCTGACCTACCATATCCATCTGACCTTGCACTAACCGATTACTACCTTTCGTAATTGCTGCAAAATGTTTTGATGAGGAAAACTTTCTCTAAGGAAAACCAGATTCAATAGTTGAAAATTTTTCATATAAAACCTTTTAACCTTACTTGAAAAGTATCAAAGAGCTGCCTGTTAAGTGTTAAGAATTCCTTGCAAATAATGGCGAATATATAATTGAACAAAATATAATTGTACTTTTTTTTTAAGAATAAAATTGATAAACAAAACTTGAAATTATTTATGACTCAACCTAATAGTTTTCAAATATTAAAAGTGATGTAGATAGTTTGCTGTAACAGATAAGAAATTAGAGAATCACTTCATATAAAAATTATTGAATTACCTGTTACACAGATTTCTACGAATGGAATTGCTTGCATTGGATTTGCTGCTAGAAATAAACTGATGCATTTGTTGTCATTTCTTTCTTGTGGTGCTAGCCAGGAAAAAAACTGCTGATAATTCTATTGTCAAATTTTTACAGAGGCCAATCATTTTATTACCTGTTTGTTTTAATATTCATTCTCACCTCAAGATGAAACATGAAAATTCATATCACAATTATAAATTGTGACAAAAATTCAGCATAATGTTATTATAGCAGTATTTATGATATCTGCTGATACTGTAAAAAAAAAATTCCTGATGCAAATGCTGATATTAGGTTGGTGCAAAAATAATGTCGTTTTCTCACATAGTAACATGTGAGAAAATGACATTATTTTTGCACCAACCTAATATCATTTCAGCAAATACATTAGCACCACAATGCAATTTTGTGATAGCAATAATGATGGTAATTAAATTTTTAAACTAACCATAAAAACATTAAAAAAGTAAATTTTTAAACAATGCTACTAACCATAAGAAGGAGGCACGGTGGTGTAATGGATAGCAGCTCGGATTGAGGAATTGGAGAGCTGAGTTTGAATTTCAGTCAGATCCATTACATTCACACATGTGCTAATATTCTTGGGGAAAGTTATGAATCCTCTTCTTCTCCCCCCCCCCAGCTGTGGGTAAATAGCAGGACAGACTGGGTTCTATAGCTTTGGGTGGCAACCAGTCTAGGAGAAGAAAAAACTCTGAATTCAAAACCAGCCTGGGCTCCGTCAGGCTATCTTGCCCAAGAAAAACCATTTCTACTGCTTGCTTTATTGAATAACTTTCTGAGAATTTTTGAATCCATCGTAGTGTGTTAATTTGTTTGTGTGATATTACTTCAGCTCTAGCCTCATCAATTAAATAAAATATTTGATTTGAAATTCTCAGAGGGTTATGCAAGTTTTACTCAATTACTCTTTTTCTATCAACCTATATGGAAATATGACAAAATATAGGGTAAGTGAGTCATGTAATTCTCAAGGGTATTCGTGTCCTCTTGGTGGGAGGTGGATTCCTCTCCTCTTGGTGGGAGGTGGATTCCTCTCCTCTTGGTGGGAGGTGGATTCCTCTCCTCTTGGTGGGAGGTGGATTCCTCTCCTCTTAGAGGCATTAGTGAGAAGTTGATCCATGTCCATTTCATGAGCATTAGAAGGGAGTTCATTCATGTACCTTTCAAAAACATTAGTGGGAATTGGATTCATTTCACTTCCAAAGACATTAACCAATTTCTGTCTCATTCAAGGGTATTAGTTAAAAGTGGATTGGTTTAAAATTTAAAGAATGGTAACTGAAATAATGCCAAGAATTGAATGACCATTAATTGTTAATGTAAAGTTATGAATTTTGTATCTTTAAAATGTAAGTTAGAATCTTTGAAAGATATGTAGAACATAACAGAATCTCTTAAACTGTTAAAAAATACCTAGAAATAAGTTTTTTTAATTCATAGCATCTTAACAAAATTCTGTGGATGTATAAACTTTGTGTCATTTCCTGTCTTTTACAGAACATCATGATAAAATTCACTAGAAATATTAAAATAGACACACTTATGTAATGAAAGTAGAAGTTTATTATTAGTAAATGGAAAATGTTTATGATAATGTGCTGTTTACATTGATTTTTACAATGACGTGTCCTAAATTTGAAGTGATGTCACTGTTGTCATGGTTACCATTTTCATTGAATGTGGACATATATTCAGACTGGCCAATTGATGCTGGCACCACGACCTAACTGAATTTTATTTTTTTTTTTATTAATGCAACCTATTTTCCCTTTTTGGTAACAAACATTCTGTGGATAGAAAAGAATTGTCCCAAGATAAACAGAGAAAAATTACATTTTTCTTTCTTTCTTTTTTCATCATTTATACAGAAATGATCTTTTTGTCCACAATTTCCATTTCAGGAGATTATTATTATTTCAATATGACTTATGGCCACATCATGTTGAAACACCGGTTCCTGTTTGATCACCAAAGCTAAGCAATGTTGAGTCTGGTCAGTATCTAGATGGCTGATTGCTTGGAAATACAAAGTGATTTAAGCTTGAATGTGCAGGTGGTTTAAGTGATAATGGCTCAGAATTGTTAATTGTAAAGTTAAGTTCCAATTCCACTTGGGTTCATTATGTTCATTTACATGTAAATAACCTTGGAAAAGCTATGAATCCAATTCTTCTCCAAGCAGCTATGGGTTAATTAGTATGACTTGTATCTCTAAGCCATTATTATCTAAAAAAAAAATGTACAATCTAAATCTATTTTCTAGCTTTAAATAACATGCCATAGAAAATGTAAAAATTATTCTTTTTTTATCTCGAAAACCATTTTATAAATAAATTCTCTATAAGTATGAATATGTTGTTCAGACAATTGAATTCCTTACTGAGGTTCTTGCTTTTATCAGCACATTTCAATCAATTCATTTTACAGACTTTGGGAGCCGCATAAACCTTAAGAATAGAGGAAGAATTTCCTATTGTTTCAGAAAATGATGATAGGAAAATAATCACCAATCTCTGAACCTGATGAGCCCTTGTCAGTAATGCAAGATACATAAGAAAGACCATTACATTGTGGTTTGCTGATCTCTGCTCCAACTACCAGAATATAAAGGAAGAGCTGAAGTGTCCAAATATATTAGGTTGGTGCAAAAATAATGACGTAATAATGTCATTATTTTTGCACCAACCTAATAATTTGGAGGATTTATAAACATCCTTGAAACAATTATGATTATTAATCATCCTTTGAATATTAGAAATATTTAATAACTATTTTAATGACCGTTAGTATCACTAAAAGAACTGTAGCATATTTCTTTTGACATATTTTCTTCTGTGCATGAGGTTATTTATTCACCTCCCCCATAGTGGTGAGACATGAGACAAGATATTTTTGATGTGCTGCTACTTTCAATCAATCCAAAATTGCTCTGTCCCCATGACCACAGTCACACTGTCATTGATATTCTGCTGATCTTCTCTCTTTTAGTGCAGTGAAGGAGGTGTTGCCACAAGGTTGGAATCTCCAGGACCAAGTTCCTTCTCCTCCCTGGTAAAATGAGGTGTAACCAGGGGCTCTAGAAGGTATTTACTTGTCTTACTCACTTAGGTAGGATATAACACAAGATCTTTTTTATGTGGGGTGCTCATAGATATGAATTTGCATATGGTCCAAGGACAAAAATTGCCAACTCCCTGTGACCACTATCATACTTTCAAAACAATATTACACCAACCCTACCTCCTTTTGGTGCAAGGAGAAAGGTGTTGCTGTAGTGTTGGAATATCCAATACTGGGTGGCTTCACCCATCTCAGAGGAAGAAAGAACAGATAATACTTTTTAATCATGTTCCAAAGCTAGAGAAGTGATATTTATATGAGAAAATATCTTTCATTGCTGACACTTCTTTCTGTAAAATTTTATAACAGCTGTAAATGTAATGCCCTGTATTCCTTTGGAGCTTGTAGGCATGACTGAGTGAGAGATCATGTGACCTGGATTGTGCATGGCTTCGATATATCATTCCTCAGGTCACCAAAGCATTGAAGTTTGACCAAACAGGGTGCTACCTTTATCTTGGAAGATGCCTTACTTATGTTAACTATATTATTATCATGCTTGGTTGTATGTACAACCATTATGCTTTTCTAACTTAAATCAGTGTGTAGTATCTGTTGATTCTTGACTCTTTTTTGCTGGAATGAGTTACTTTCTGAACACAAAACCTATATAATATTAACTGGAAAGTAAAGGGATGAGAACAAGACAAAGACATTGAAACAGTTTTACTGTCTGGATATCAAGAGATAATGAACAAATGATTGAAAAGCAGGTAGGGTTGGAAAGGTGTCAAAAAATATGATATATTACAATTCTTTAAAGAGGTAGTGCAAAAGAAAGATAAAAGAGGATACAGTAGAAAATATTTGTACATTCTTTATTCCTTTTTTCACTCATGTTTTTATACCATTTAGATAAAGACATGGGTGACCAACAAAGACTGGAAGAGATAGAGAAGAGAATGAAAAGGTGCAGGCAAAGGATGAGAAAAGAGCACATGCATAAGGTAATGAATAATCTTAAAATATTTGTTAACACCTGTAGAAGTTATTGGTCTAGCAATATATGATTATAATTTTTTATTATCGAACTCAGCCTGTTTGGCTTTTCTGAATGGCATGCTTAATTTCATAAGCAAAATAATGTTTCTTGAAATTTTATTTTGTTTCATTCTCACTTGTTCACTCACACACTCTCTCATATGTAACATATACATAAACAAATTTTATCATCAAAATATTTGTTATTATTAATAAGAGAAACCATAGGATTTTTGATTATGAAATATACTATGGGCACTATAGTCTTATATTTTATTCTGATGAATAATGAATTTTTACAAGAATTTTTTATTTTTAAAAAAGTTTAATTAAAATAATTCATACAGTTTTAAAATTCTGTATTAATTTGTACCAGTTAGGTTATATTGCTACTAAGTAAAAACTGTATTTACTAATCATAAATAGAAAAGCTTACTACAATTCAGTGAGTTCCAGTATCTTAGAAAGTATTTTGAATTTTTTTTTTTTTTTTTTTTTTTTTTTTTGTGTGTGTATAAACATGCTGATTTTTATAAATACAGATGTCTATACACAAGATTATCAGAAAATAAGTTTGGTACCTATCATAAATTTAAAGCCAGAAAGTACCTAAAATTCAATAAAACATTAAATTTCAAAAAGTTCAAAAATTTTAAGATTACTGTTTTTTATGAGATAAACAAAAGTGCTCATATTATATTCAAGTAATTTTTATAAATATGTCCCTTGTAGAAAAAATTTAGTTAAATTTTCAGCTATCTAGCTGTCAAAACTTAATAAAAATAACTCCCTCTGTGTTAAAAAATGCATTTCTGCAAAATTTTAAACTAAAAGTAGGTAATATTTGTTTCAAATCAGATTAATTTAACTTTAAATCAGCTAATAGTCCTCACATAAAGTTTCAGAAAAGTATATTTTATTTTTAAAGATTTTTTTTTTAATATAGAACATTACACTGTGCTGACAGATGGCTAAAAATGACTAAAATAAGTGATTTTTTTTTTATTTTAGTGATTTAAAAAAAAAAAAAAAACTCCTTCCAGTCAATTTAAATTAGGTCTGAAATACAGCAAAGTATTTTGCTTATTGGAAATATTAAATTTAATCTATTAGCTTGAAATAAAAACTAAAATAAAAGCTTGAAGAAAGATTTTACATTTTAAAAAGTTCATTTTAAACTTTGTGTATCATATTTCTTTGGAGGTGTGTGTGTGTGGGCGTATACACACACACACACATACATACATACATACATATATATATATATATATTTTATGTGTTGGCTGTTGGTTCCTATAAGAAGCTCATCCACTGTTTATGGATTCATTTTTTTTTTTTTTTTTTTAATGCTATAACATTTCAGAAGGTCAAGGCTCTCCACAGTTTCTTTTCCTGTAAATTGCTATAACTTGAGAGATTAGTCTATCTTGCTGTTTAAGTCATAGTTGGTAGAAGAAATGGATTAACAGATTCCCAGGGGAATTTCTGTGAAAGTGAATGCAACAGATTAGAATGGAACTTGAAATGGGCATAATGACAAATCCCAGAAAAAATTCACTTCCGTGTGTGCGTGTGTGGAGATGTAACTCTGCATTAAGATTTCAACTGATTTTAATAAATATATTACTTTTCTAGCACAAATTATAAATTGAAAAAGGAATTTTTCCAATAAGATAAAAGTAAGGTTGCATTTATTAAAGAGAAAAAAATGGTAGAGTTGATATTTAAATGTAGTAGGAGGACTGATTGTTAGCAGTGCAGAAAATGGAATTAAGAATCCAATTTGTTCAGGTTGAGTCAGTTTGTGTGCACTTTGCACTAATGCACTTGAGAAAGGCATATCTATATTTCATCTTCCTACAGCTATAGGTAAATATGTAAAGTACAGATTGGATTCCCTAGCTTTGGTTGGTAACCAGTGTACTAGAAGGATAACAATTCTGAATTCAGAAATGTTAAAAGAACAATCATAGCAACTCATAAAGAGAAGGATGTTGTAGAGACCCTGAAGGGACATGGTTGTTTAAAAAATACCAGAAGAGAAAATAATGATATAATCAAAATGTCTTAGAGATAGGACATGCAACATTCCTGTCTGAGAGACTCTTCAGTCTCTAGTGCATTTATTGTTGCATTTAAACACATTGCAAAAAGAATTTAACATACAATGCTTGAAGTTTACTTGACTACAAATATACGTATCTAATAATTTTATCGAACTAACAAACAACTCAAACATTTGTATAAACTTTGCATATATTTATGTATAGAAAAGACATATTTCCATTGACATGCATATGTCACTCCTTTTCATATTCTTTCTATACAGTTTGCTCAGGCAATAAAATGTTAATTGTACATGTTTGTATATTCTTATACTTTATTTATGCAAAGTTCATATGAAAGATTGAGTTATTTGTTAGTTTGATAAAATTATTAGATATGTATACTTCAATATGCCAACTATCACTGCAGTATTATCCTAGCCAAAACTATCAACTAATATTACCATCCCTATCTCTTACTGAATATAACTGTTCAGCAACTGGTGACACTGCAACAAAAATGTCCTCATTACCTGAGGTATTCTAAGAAATCTTTGAACAAGATCAGATTGCATATACTAATTGTGTCCAAATATTGGTTCCTTTTTTAACAAGGTAATTATAATTAAAAAGAAAAATTTCTTCAGTTTGTGGTACTATACTAACCAGAAATTTGTGCTTTTATGGTTATGAGAGAAGTGTGCAAATTTCTCTTCTGGGCATAGGATCTTTACATTATTACTGATCATGTTAGAAAACATTCAAATAAAAGAAAGTAATTTTATATATAAGGCTGATCCAGACCATTCCTAAACATTTGAAAAAAACCCATGATTTCATCCACCATTTTTGTAGTAGGTGCATGTTGAAATCATATCAGAGGTCGCCAAATTTTGTGACACTTCTAGTTTGGCTCCAAAAATATTTTCCATAGGTAAATGATGTGTAACAAAATGAATGAACTTAAACAAGGTGATGTTTTACATTTTTGTTTTTGTATATAACTCCATAAAAAGAGAGAAAATATACATGTAAAAATAAGAAAATATTAAAACTTAGTAATTGTTCAGGTGATACACGTGTGTGTGAATAATATTCAATCACTAAGGGGAAAGATATCCCCAAGCCTGGGAGAAAGTCCTGATGGTGTTGTCACTAAATATTCTGGGTGGAAAAGAAAGGTAAGATAGAGGACAGGAAGTGTTTTGTTTTTACAGGCATTTAACAGCTAACGTCTCCCTCTAATGACTTGGTGAAGCTATATAGGGATAACCCACAATCTATAAGATGATGGATCTAATTGACCCACATCAGACAGGGATTAATATTCTCTGAGTTTAGCTGATCTGTTTTGACCAAGTCCATTTATGCTGTCTTTCACAATTAATGAAGGACTCTGTATAACTCAAAGACAATTCTTCATTCAAACAGACATCTTCACTAACATTAGACAATTTATTCATACACTTGCATGCTGAATTCTGTTGCAGTAAAGGTCTATTAACTAAACTTATGGCATCATATACATATGCCTTTATTAGCCAATTATGAAAAATAGTTTCATATATAAAATTTGTTGATTAAAAAAAATCACCCATCTATCTTTTTTCTCTTTAATATTACATCTACTTCACTATGCTTGTTGCAGTGGTAGAAGGAAACATACCTTTATTTCTTATCACTTTCTTTTCTTGTCACAATTATTTTCAGGTTGACTACCAAAGAATGTGCAAATATTGTAACTGATATTGGTGTGAAAATGAAATCATTTTTTTTACCCAATACAAGGCCCAAAAGCCACTTAAGGTAGATGGTTAATAAATAAGGCTGTTGTTAGGGCATAAAAGGAGGAAGTAAAAAGTTCATGTTATGAGGATATGAAGGATAGATAAAAGTTGATCTGAGACTTGAAGAAGTTAAGATCATAAGGGGGGGTAAATTCTTTTAAGAGTCTGTTCCATGAAGTTCTGGGTGAAAAAGCTGTGTAGAACTTCTTATCAATGGAATATGAAGGGAATGAGGATGAGTTGTCCTTTTGTGACCTACTATTTTACCTATTAATATAGATTTGTTAATAGAATTGGTCATTGTCATTTGTAAAAAGAAAATTATAATTCCACAGCAATTTTTTCATTGTTTTGCTAGAAAGAATAATATGCAAAATTTATGTCTAAAAGAAAAAAAGAAATTTTCATAAATTATAACTTAGAATTGGACTATTTCCCATGATTATTTTCATCATAAATGCATTTGACTGCATGAACAAAAACCTATTTGATGATAGTTCAGATGCAACTCCACTCCCCCACCCAACTACTTACAAATATATTTGACAAACCAACTGTAAAAATGAAATGAATTAGACAAAAACATTTCAGTAGTCAATAAACAAAACTTTATATTTTATTAATCTGAGCTTTGCCCCTGAGGATCTGATGATTGAGACTTTGATGGCTTTTAAATTGAATAAATTTTTAACATTTTCATAATACTATTATTCATAAAGACCTATAACTCAGGCATGTGTGGGTAGGGTAAAGGCTATCAGCATGGAAAGTGAAATCAATGTGCTGAGTTTTTAATTCTGTACATCTTTATCCATTTTTATCAAAAAAAAAAAAAAAGAAGAGATTGTAATATTTAGTCTCTTCTTTTAGAATTATGAGAAAAACAGCCTACTGTTTGTTTCCAAGTATGTCTGTCTTCTAGGGTGGTTTACTAATTCCCGTTGTAGATGCCTACTCAGTCAGATTTGTTTATACAGCAACTACACTGAGCAGATCTAAAATAGTTTCTAGGACAGTGTGTACAATCTGGCATGATCAATAGTTGAACAAAGCCAGTGGAATCAAACCCTTGCTGCTAGCACAACTATCAACAGCTACTGTTTCACTCACAAGGCTTGAGTCAACCAGTGGTATGGTTTTTCAGGCACTTTCCAATGGTGCTGCACACTAAGATTGTTTCTGAGGGCTGATATTATCAGAGTCACCTCCATAGCAAAATGACCATATTGTGATTCTAACCCAGGTCTCATGGCAATCCACCTATTTCTGTTTAGTGAAATCTTCTAGCAATGTAGGAAAATGTTATACTTTTTTATACATACATTCACACAAATATGTGTGTGTGCATATATATATATATATATACGGTTGTGCAAAAATAATGACGTAATAATTTTTTTTGACGTTAAAAATCCGTCAAAAAACATTATTACGTCATTATTTTTGCACCAACCTTATATATATATATATATATATATATATATATATATATATACGCACACATATTCAGACATGAATTTGATGCAGTCAAGTCCCACCTAAGTACAAAAAATTAAACAGATTGAAAGCTCAGGTGATGCACAAAGTCCATCATCCCCCTAATAAGGCAGTAATTAATGAGTCAACACCAGTTGAGTGACTCTGAGAAGTCAGTACTAAACAAGAGTCTCAACTTCACTACAATCAGCAGGACATCATTACCTGAATCAAGGAAATAGCCTTGAACATTCCTCAGGCTCAGGTGGAGGAGCTAAGATGGAAAGTGAGACAGATACTGGAGAAAGCCAAGCCACCCAAATCAAACATCATAAAACTAGAGAGGCTGGCAATCAGAACCCTACAAAGAAATGAAAATCTCATCACACTGCTAGCTGACAAAGGCAATGCAACTGTAATGATGGGCAAATCAGAATATACAAGAAAGCTGGAAGACCTCATTAGAAATGGTAGCTATAGTAAAGTAAGATACAACAATGTGAACAATGAAAGCTGTTGCAGATCCTAATCAAGAACAAGTACCACTTCCTACCTAAGGCATACAGGCATTTGTTGCAGCATTATACCAAGCTACCTCACATATATGATCTCTCAAAAATTCACAAAGACTGTATTCCACTCAGGCTGATTGTTAGCTGCTAAGGCTCTGTGAACCACCCTCTTAGTCACTTCCTTGTAGATATAATTGATCTATAAATAGGAAAGTCACCTTCATATGTCCAAAATTTCACCCCATGGAAATAATCAAAGATACTCCCATCCAATCCAACCAGATGATGAGTCTGAATATGGTAAGTTTGTTCATCAGGGTACCCATGGTGGAGGGTGGAGGCACTCTTGATAGTCAGGGAGTGACTGACTGACCATGGATTTATCCCTAAGAGAACAGACCAGTATACCAATAGGTAACCTGATGGAGATTCTGATTTTCTGTACACAAACAACACATTTTGGCATAGGATCATATATATATATATATATATATATATATATATATATATTGACAGGATGATGAGTTGGCGATGGGCTCACCATTATAACCAGCAATGGCAAACATATACAGGGAATACTTCAAAGAAATGACATTAGAATCTACATTATGAAAGTAAACCCTATGGCTGAGATACATAGATGATACCTTCTTACTCTGACCACAGAAGGAAGCAGTTCACATATGGAGGAAAATGGGAGATCACTGCCTCCTATGGGATAAGGTTGAAATAATAGAGAACATCATTGGAAAATATGAAATCTTAAGGAATATAAACAATGTAAATAATTACAATCTCTCATCTCCAAAATATGGAGAGATAGACAAAGAATATTTGTCATCACATTTTTTTATATAATACAAAGAGCGTGTGTAAATATTTAGCCTCACACAGTAGAGAAGAAATGTGCTGTTAGAAGACAAATAGATATCTTCTGATAAATATAGATCATCAACATGATTAGCAGTAGCCATAGAGGGCAAAAGACTTGCTCAAGGCTATTGAGCTTTATGCTTGAACAAATGCTGATTAGCTGAATAGTCCAGATTAACAAAATGTATCAAAGTATTTTCCTTTACTTTTTTTTTTGTTTTTTTACAGAGCTTTACTCTGACAGTTATCATGGCTGAGTGGTTAGAACATTCACTTTCTGACCATGAGATTTGAACCTGGGACCATGAGATAGTTGATTTGTCAGGAAGTAGACTTCTTGATGTTATCAGTCTGGAGGGGATGATCCCAGCATGTGACACTTTTGGAAAGTGCCTGAAAATCATGCTACGGGTTGACCCAAGTCCTGTGAGTGAAATTGGGTACACACAACACTTGGGGGTCATCGATAGCTATGCTAGCACAAAATCATAATCTGCATGACCAAGGGTTTGAGTGTGCTGGCCTTGTTCAGATTGTTGATCATGCTAGATAACGCTCTATCTCCCAGAAACTGTAACAAAGGTCTGTTCAGCATAGTTGCAGTATAAACCATAGGTTGGCTCTGTGGGTGTTGAACAAACACAAATGTGCCTGAGTGAGCATCTGCAATAGGGATTGGCTAGCCGACCTAGTAGATGGGTATCCTTGAATACGAGTAGCCAGCTATTTATATATATATATATATAATTATATGATAATATAGTTTTGAAGTTGTTATACTGGAACACACCTATTCTATAGTTAATAGACTCTCCCACCTATAATAAGTAGTAGTAGCAGTAGTTCAGGGAGTTTGTCAGTCAGTCGATGTCGGACAACTGTTAGTCGGATATTGAAGTATCAGCCACCCCAACTAGATTACTGCGTCATTACCTATTATATCAAGTTCCTAACATTTTGTACATCGAACCTATTTTAGGACTGACTTAGTACAAATACAAGCCTCTACTGTGAAACCACTACATAACAATTTGGTGACAAGGGATTTGGATTCATACTTTTGAACTGGCAAACATAAAATTTTGTTAGTGATTTTAGATATCTTAAAAGTAGAGTCCTTTGAAAAATTGACCACCGAAAAGCTTGATGGGTAGTCTCCTTTTCCAGAACACAAGTGGACAGATAGGGGTGGTGAGACCCCAGCCAGTATCCATATAATCAGAGAGAATCAGGAAGTGTGGCCTATGAGGAAGGGACCGGCAGTCAGTAAGAAAAGGATTGGCAGTGAGGGAGTCAGCAGTTGCCAGGTTAGGCAGTGAATATAAGGGTCTTTTTTTCTTGACTGGAAGTTAATAAGATAGTAGTTCACCTTCTCAAAGCCAAAGGAAGACGTTGTTGATTAAGTGAGAAATTGTAGAGTTTGCTATTTCCCAAGCAGTGTCTTGAAAAGCATTTGTCATTATTCTTTGTTGAATTTGATGAAGGTCAAACCTGTGAACCTTGCAATACGCATACACAGCCGACCTTGGATGTCATCACAGATTGTGTTGTGATGTGCAGAAGGCATTGTTACAGCATCCTTCAGTAGAACCATGTATCTGTTGCCTCAAGTTTTTTCTTCTAATTTAATTTAATTTACTTTAAACATTGTTTTCAGTATGGAGAAATAAAGTTAATTCATTAAAAAAATAATGCAGAGACTTATCAAGTATCTTGTGTAGATTGGAACCCAAATGGAATAATTTATACAGGACACAATTAGTGATGACAATTGGTGGGTAGTTTCTGAATTTTATATAAGTGTAGGCATTTTTCATTCAAAATTGAGTAATAACTTTTTAACACTAGAATTGCTACATCATCATCAGTCACTGTCCAACTGAGAACCTGACCGCTTCCTCCATGTGTCTGCGTTGAAAGCTTGAGAGGTATTTGTTCATGCGTAGCATGTGTTGGTCAAATATACCTGGTGGAGCCCATTCCTTTCTTGGTAAATGCACAGCCAGTGTCCTTCAACTTGAAGGCTTGTGTCATTAAAGACATGTGGCTATTGATTTCATGTGTGGGAAGTATAAAATAATAACTCCCTTTACCCACACCCTTCAAATAAGGAATCTGAGGAAAAAGATGGAAAGAAATTTGTGAGCTGATGTGAAATTTTCTTTGGACCAATGAAAACTTTGACTTCACAGAGATTGGCTGGCGAACTGAGAAAAAGACAAAAACAAATTTGCCCACCTGTGTGAAATTTTGGTCCAATATACCTGGTGGAGCTCATTCCTTTCTTGGTAAATCCACAGCCAATGTCCCTCAACTTGAAGGCTTGTGTCATTAAAGACATGTGGCTATTGATTTTATGAGAGAAACCCACCACTTTGGTTGTTTACTTCTGTCTTGAAAGCCCTTCTGCCATGCAATACTGCAGCATTACTGCACTGGTTGCATACATAGCTATGGAACCCAGCCTACTCCATTGTGTTAGATGGCCATTGATTTTACAACCAGATTCATCCATCCATTGAGTTTTGTCTCTAATCATGCTGTGTGCCTAAACACTCTCCTTACCTGAAAAGTCTTTTTGGGGAACTGGTTTAGTTGTTGATGACCCAACCATATGGCAGGTAGTACTGGGTTATATGGCACCAGTAATACTGGTTGAGTGATCTAACATAAAAATTGGCACAAGTGTAAAGAAACAAAATGAAACTTACTGCAGACACAATAAATTAAAATAAAATTATTAAAATTAAGCCAAAAATTATATTAAATGAATAGTAAAATAATATTTTTTTTCAGTTTTAAGATTAATTTACAATTATTTTGTTTTTATTATTTACATGATTTACATACAAGGTACTGTCCTCATCTTTGTTGTTGTTATTACAATGTTTTGGCCATAGTGCCCTCCGGCCTTCATCAGCTGATCCAGGTAATCTACAGGGAATTTGTTGTATCTTTATATATATATACACTGATATAGTCTGTCCACATATGCAATAGGGAGTGTGGGACATTCTGTTACAACAGAATTACACACTGAACTCTTTATTTGATCTACAGGGGTAGATTGTTCTTGTTCCACTGCCCATGTCTAGTTTAGTCTCATCTAATTCTTATTTTTAGTACTGCTCAATTATTGTTTGCCCTCTTTCTACTGAGTTCAAGTACACACTGCTTGGCTCAGGAATTGAACTCACAATTACTATGTTACCAAATTCATATATGCTAGGCTATGAGGACATCCTTAATAGTCCTAGCATAGAAATAAATACAATATGGGACCTTTTAATAAAGAAAGAAAAGTGAATGACAGCAAGTCTTCAACAGTAGAATCAGCAGCTTTAACAAAGAGAGGAAAACTTTGTTGATTGCAGTCAAGCATGACAATTAGCAGCTGCACTAATCAGCATGTAGCTTAGGTTTAAGGCACTGAGTTCTTCCCAGAGAATTGTTCTGTTTCAATATCATTGGTTCATGAATTTCATGGTACAGTAATTGGGAATGCAATATGTGCTGAATTCAGCACCTACTTGTATAATGAATTCTACTTACCTGTGTGGGGAGTATGAAACAATAACTCCCTTTACCCACACACATCAAATAAGGAAGCTGAGGAAAAAGACAAAAAAAAATTTGCCCACCTGTGTGAAATTTTCTTTGGACCAATGAAAACCCATTTTTCACAGGAATTAACCATTGAGCCTAGAAAAAGAAAGAAAAGAAAATAGTGAGCATATTTGAAAAACCTTTTGATATAAAATAAGGAAAAAAATTAAATCAACAAGAGTGTCTGAAGACATGTGAAAAGTTTCATTTCTATTCACACGTTCAGATTTTCACCTGTGTCAAATTACTTGTTAATTATATTACTTGGCACTTCAAAGAACTTTTTCAACAATCCAAGAAAGCCAAGTATTTCAAACTCTCTCTCTTTGTCTACTTTTGAACATATGCAACTCTAACTGTTATAACTCATTCCTACCGATTATAATAATGTCTTGCTTAGGTTACTTGCCATGATGTAGCAATTTTTCTCCACTGATTCCAACAGACTTCTCCTAACTCACTTTGAATTCTTTATTTAAGGTGTCTTGCTGAGTTCATTTGTGCTACCAAGTGTGTTTTATTTACTCTACAACAATAAACCTTCTCTGAGCAACAAACTCTCTTGCCTTTCTTTTAACATTTCTGAATATTATTTTGTGTCAGATCATTTAATCTGTTATATGAACATTTCATCTTCATGACAATTTGTTGAAACTTTGAACTTTAAAAATTTCTGATTTATTTTCCTGAAATGAGCTACTGACACAACTCTAAGCATATAAATTTGTAAATAAATTCCTTATCTTGTTTTGTTAAATTTACCCACATGTTTCCTCATTACTATCATACTCCATTAATCTTCTTGGTATGGTTAAATGTCATATAAGAATAAAGTGTTGCTGCCAACACTTGGGTTTGAACCTGGATTGCCAGAGAGCAAGCAGAGTGAACCTCATCTTGAAATAATTAGATCACATGATGAGGAAAGGAAAAGCATATATATGGGAATTAGTGGCATCTGACCAAGTATTGTTCAAAGGTATTACTATTATTGTATCTTTGATTTACAAAGTCTCCTACAAATGGGCATTACATAAGTAAACCAACTGTTCATTTTAACACCAAGCCCTATACCACTATACCTGAAAGTGGTACTTGAACCATACCCCTGGGAAACTAAAATTGACCTATTTTTCTGATGTGTAATTCTATTTTCATCAAAGTTCTTGTTTTCATATACCCATTTCCCTATTTCTTTTGTTGGAAAACATATATTCACAACATTAAAAAAAAAAGGAAATCACTTTGAACTCTTCATTATATAGTTGTTTTATTCTTTCTTTTTTAAAGAGGAAACAATAAATCATAATTGGTCAATTCCCTAACCATTTCATCTTCTATGAAATGTTCCAATTAATTCTTTATTCTGGTAAGCAAAACAAGTAATGTTTTATTCGTCACTTGTGGTACAATTGGTTGTCTGCAGTGCATTTGTTATTTTCCCTTGTAAAATTGGCTGCTTGCCAATAAAAGACTTCTTTGATGTCAAATACAATGTCTTTGTTCCTTTGGTGTGAACATGGTATTGTTGTTAGAAACAATGTTTCACCACTTTTTCTTTTATTAAGGGCAGGTTATCTATAGAAAAATTAAACCATTGTAACCACTAGTCCCTGACAAAATATAGTAATATATTGTAAACTTCAAAATCTGATATCAAGTTGGTGAAGATTGTTACCAACAGGGATATATCTGCCAACAATATTTGCAACTAGACCACACAGTTATAACATTCCAAGATGTTTTTTCATCATTTAACCCCAGTAAAGCATTAAAGCCACTAAGATGCAAGGGGTTTATGAGTGTGAAAGAATATGAGGGAAAAGAAAGCATTATTAAGAAGGAATAGTAAAAGAACAGGAATTAAGAAGACAAAAGATAATGATTGCATTTAAATTTTTTAAAGATGCAAGTTGACTGGAAAGCAAGGGACCAGAAGAGAGTTGTACATTAGGAAAGTCCAAGAGAAGAAACCGTTAGCAAAGAACCTATAGTTGCATCTAGCAATTTCGACTGTAAAATGATGAGACCTTACTGCCAATCTAACAGCACACTTTGTAAAGTCTAAGAGGAAAGTTCAACAGAACAATTACCATAAAAATATAGAAAAGGCACAGGGAAGCTACATTACAGTGATGGGAAAGTGACTGAAGTTGAAATGTGAAATCAGGACCAATAACATTGAAGATTCTTTTGGAGATTTTATTAGGAATCTTTAAATACATAGCAGAGCAGATGTGACAGCATTATTTAATGCATGGTTGAATGGTAGATTTATAAATGTGCTAGATAGATTTTGTCAAGAAAAAAAATTGTTTAGTTTTGTGATGTCAATGAATACTTGTTACTTTTATGATGCATGTTGTAGTAGAGACTTTGTAATCACAGATATAAGTATAGTATGCCATTGAACAATGCTGCTGACAGTTGCCTTCAAATAATCTTGCAATAATAGTACTTGCTTAATAATACTCACTCAAACATAATCACCAAATAGAGAAATAGTATAGTGAATAGAATAGAGAATAGCAGTCCATATAGTAATAGAGGATAGACTAGAAATAGCAATCAATTAGACATCACGCTACCTTCCATATATGCATTTCCTCTATGATCATGTGGTCTACTTAATTCAATAATGGTATTCCAATATAACATTTAGTATCATATAGGAAACCAAGTTTCCTAGCAGCAGAACTATCAGTTGATTCAGTATAATTTTTCTATGTCCTGTCAATTGAAAACATTAACCTGAGAAGGCACAATGAATCACCCTCCGGGATGTTAGCATCAGCCATGCTGAAGAAAGTCAAAAAGGGTCTCATAAGGTGATTAAAAGAGAGCATTTTTTGTTTATGGAGGCATTTAAATTAACAAGCTGTTTCTTGTCCTGGTTAAGAAAAAATTGTAGATAATTTTTGAGATCATCTGTCAATTTGACCTTGTCAAACCAATTAGACTTAGCATTAAGACAGGAATAAATAGTTGTCATCAGAATAAATAATGAGACAAGGACTGATGATATTGGGAAGGTCATTGATTGCTAATTTCATGGCAAATATTCAGATTAACTTATTTTTATGAGTTCTGGTCTTTATTGCTTGGACATACCATGTTACATCCGCAGAGTTGCTCTCCTGGGTAAGACGTTAAACTACATCCATGTCCTGGGTAAGACATTAAACTACATCCATGACCTGGGTAAGACGTTAAACTATGTCCAGCAGCAAGGCCTCTGATCAGGAGGTTTTGAGGAGTGTGGAACCACCTCTTAATTGCTGGTGTTTCCAGGTCCAACCTGACCTGGGGTGGTAGCACCTGTTAGGGTCCCAGCTATGGGCAAATAGTTAACTATTACCAGCAATATTTTTTGAAACAAATTATTACCAGCAATACAATTTTGAAGAAAAGATATTACCAGAAACAAATTTTTGACAAAACAAAATATTACCAGCAATAAAAAATTTTGTCACCATTAAATAACCCATTGATGTTGATATAGCATAAAACAATATAAACCAAACCAAACCAATATAAACCAAAGAATACATATTCTATTCATACGAATCTATCCTAAAAACGTTGTCAGCATTAAATAACCCATTGAGGTTGATATGTCATAAAACAAAATAAACCAAACCAAACCACAGAGTTGAAACACCCTTACTACCTCCATATTCAAAACTTAAGGAGAAAGTTCCTAAGAAATCTTACTTTGTGAAACAGACACCAATGTGGGTGCTTCTCTGAACATTACAATCTTGACTACTTCAAGTGAAGAATTAATCATTATCAACCTAACTTTAATATTTGGTCATTTTATCAGATTTTAGGAATTGGGTCAGGCTAAGAATTTTCAGTACCTCCTCAGACACCCCCTCCATTCTTTCCTCCAGATAATGGATTTGCCTTGATCTCTTTTTTTTTTTAATTATTTCACTCCAAGCAAAGTGATATGAACATGCAACTAAGGCACACAGGTTTTCTGGGTGGGAAAAAGAATGAAAAGTCTTTAGTGGGGAGAAGGACAATAAAAGAACAGGATTCAGAAAGACAAAAAAAGAAAATGGCAGTTGGTGTTGCATTTAAAGTTTTGAAGATTGTAGGAGGCAGGGAAGCAAGAAACTGGAAAAGAGTTCCACAGTTGAGAAGTGTGAGAAAAGGAACTATCAGAATAGAACATACATCAAGGTTAATTGCAAATATTCATATAATCGTTAAAATTTTCCCTTTCTAATATCTCTTTTTCCTTGTTTGTAATTATTTTCACAGTAACTCCCTACCTTGGGTGGCTCTTGAATCTTGTATGGAGTGAACTTTAATATTTAGAAAATACAGCTTTTATTGAGAAATAGCAAAGTACCTGACAGAATTTTGAATAATCTGTGATTTTTAGTGGATTGGAAAATAGTAAGCCCCTGTTAAGATTTGAACTCACATTTCTTACCTTTGAGTCTTTGCAGTTTCAGAGAAGATGTTTTACTATGTTGGCTATTAGGTTCAACCTGTTATAATGGCTAAAATTTAATTATATACCCTTTTCTATGGACGATTGATATACTGACAGCATTGTTTACAT
>OZ010581.1:30766617-30769117 GCA_963932145.1 Acanthosepion lycidas
AAGAACCACCACCAGAAGAGGTTAATTGGGTGCCATAATGAAGAGCAGTAAGTTTCCACAAACACAGCAGAAACAAATGCACAACAATACAATATGACATACAACCATGCAATAACCCACACTGCCTTCCTTATTCTATCATTGTATGATGATGTATTCTTCTACCACACCGTGCGTTCTTTCACCATGCCATGTGCATTGTATAAGGCAAATGGCATGAATCAAAACAAGATTAATGGAGATTGTGCCGTCATGAATTGCTGTAGGTCAGGACTGTCATAGCCCAGGGACTTACTGTAAGAGATAAGAAAATGCTCTTAGAAACAAAGAAAACAGTACTGAACTGCTATGTAATATCTAATCTCCTGTATAGAATGAATACAGAACAATCTTCTTACAGATGAAGAAGAGAATTTAAGCTGCAGATGTAACTATAACATGTGAGTAACAGAAGTCTTAAGGCAAATAGAAACATTTTTTTAATCAATTTCATTAAGGCAGTAAAGCCACTATGACACAAGGGGTTGCTGGGTGTGGAAGAATTAGGAACAGAAACATTACTAATGAGTGGGAAGAGAAAAGAGTAATCAGGTGGACAATAGATAGCGATTGATATTACATTTAAATTTTTGAAGATTAATGGAAAGCATACAGCTGGAATGAGAAGTGTGGGAGAAAAAAAGCTGTTAGCATAGAATTTACAGCTACAACCAGCCAACTCAACTGTAAATTAATGAGACCTCATCACTAGTTTAGTAATGTGCTTAAATTCAAAAAGTCTAGGTACCATAGTGAAGAGCTCATCCGACAATTACCATGAAAGTATTTATAGAAAAGACATAGGCACACAACTTTATGGTGGTGGGAAAGTGACTGAAGATGAGCTGCCAGGTTGGGACCAGTAATATTGCTGATTCTTGTTTGGATTTTTTCAAAAGGTGCAAAGTAAATAGCATGGGTACTGGACCATACAGCAATATTCTAAGAATGGGTGAATGGTAGATATAGATAAATTCTGGAGAGAAAAATTGTCTCACATGACACAGTAAATCAACTTAGCAGCTGACTTAATGATAGAAACTGCTATTTACAATCAGAAAAAGAGGCTGAAATTTCAGGGAATGAAGAAAGAAGGCTTGGAGAATTTAACAAGGTATACTAAAGGGAAGAAAACTGGGGAAGCAGTAATTAACTGACTTGACCTGTTTAAGTGGCTGGATGACAAGGACAAAGAGGGGAGTAAAGAAGAAAGAGTTGCATAGACCAAAAAAGAGGTAGGAAATTGTGGATAACTATGGTCAGTCATATCCTAAATGTAAATGGCACATAAAAAAATATAATAAATTAAAAAAATTTTGAATAATTTTGTTTCATAAAATATTTGTTTACTCTAAAAAAAAAAAAAAAAAAAAATAATGCTATTGCTCTTCTCCTTTTCCTTAAGTGCCATGTCTTCTCCAAGATGTTACTGATCATGACTATCCACAACTTCATATTCTTTTTTTTTAAATATCTTTAAACTCTGCATTCCCATGATTTCCCTTTGAAAAGGTAGTGGAGTGACTTTCTTTTTCATTTTCCATTGTTTTGAATTTAGAGTAGACTTTCCAAGACTAAAGAGCCAAGTCTGTCTTGCTATTTAATCCATAGCAGGAAATTGGGAGCAGGAATTGTTTCATGCTTTTCCCAGGGAAATCATTTGAATAAACATGTTGAATTAGTTTACAACAATCTACAACCCACCATTATTTGTAAAAGGTTTTACTTTTTCTATAAACATAACCTTTATTAGTTCCATTTTCAATAACTGAATAGAAAAGTAATATTTCAAACACGGTAAGCGATAACCACATCACATGGAAACACTAGTTCCCATACAATCACTGAAGTTAAGCAACACTGAGTTTGGTCAGTACCCATATGGGTGACCACTTGAATGTGCAGGTGATGTAATCAATAATTGTTCAGAATTGTTAATCAGAGAGCTGAGTTCCAATTCCTGTTGGTTTCATTATATTCACTTATGCACAATTGGGAAAGGTATGAATTTACTACTTCTCCCCACAGCTCTGGGTTAATTATTATCGCAAAAAAAATTCTTAGCATCTAAAAATATTTTCTAGCTTTAAATAACCTGCAAAGGGTTGATAAACCATAAAAAACAATCATTGCCTTAACAGTACTAACAATAAGAACTAGACAAGAGTAGTCAAATGAGAAATGTCTACCATCATAGATTAAATAAAGGTTTTAGTTTAGAAATCTCTGAAGGTTACCTGAATGGATATACACCTGGAAAAACCAGAGAGCACAATGGCCGAAACATTGTCATAGCAACAGCAAAGATTAGGACAATAGTCTGCACATTAATAGTGTAAATAATAACTCTTCATCCTATAAATTCAGACAGATAATATTTTTTCTATCTTATTGGTCTTGAACATTGATTTTGATTATTTATAATAAATAAAACATCTTTGTTGCTACTACATTTGTAATA
>OZ010581.1:31416617-31434117 GCA_963932145.1 Acanthosepion lycidas
TATATATATATATATATTTGTTTGTTTTACCCCATGCAAAGCCACTAAGACACAAGGGGTTACATGGTGTGGAAGAATTAGGAACAGAAATATTAATAATGAGTGAGAAGAGAGTAATCAGGGAGACAGTAGATAGCAATTGACATTGCATTTAAATTTTTGCAGATTAAAGTTGGCTGGAAAGTATGGAGCTGGAAGGGTGTTCTACAAGTGAGAAGTTCAAGAAAGGAAAATTAGCATAGAATTTATGGTTATATCTAGCCAGCTCCACTTATGAGGTCTTGATGCCAGTCTAGTACTGTACTTAAATTCCAAATGCCTAGGTACCATAGCCAAGAGTTCATCTGAACAACTACAATAAAAGTATTTCTGGAAAAGACACAGAGAGTCAATCTTACAGTGGTGGGGAAGTGACTGAAGCTGAGCCACCAGATCAGGACTGATAATATTGCTGATTCTTCTTTGGATTTTATCAAGGAACTCAAGATAAATAGCAGAACTGGACCATAACATAATGAACTGTAATACCTGGTATTGTGATTATCAGCTAAAGTTTGCATTCAATATACAATGACCAGAATAGCTGATCACATTGCATTCATGTCACATTTGATCATGTGAAAATGGGAAAAGCATTACACCAGTACCTAAAAATCCTACAAAAGATGAAGTCTTTCTCAGGATGTGAAAATGTGTCTTGTCTGTGGCAGTTGCAACTGTAGTTGTGGACATCACATCCATTATTGCTGACAAACCAATAAAAAGGAAGGCCCTCATGACTAATGTCAGAGAAGAAAGAAAAAAGAGGGCAGGAAAGATTACTACTCTGTTAATATGCTCCTGAAGGCATTTTTCATTGGTCACGAGAAGCCTAATGTCATGTCTCTATTTTGAGCCATGGAAATAAATCAGGGTGTACAGATTTTTAAACTTCTGCTAGATTCTACAGTCCCTGTTCTGCCATTCATTCACACAAATTCATTAAGTTCCTTACTGTTTCCTCAGATTCTCTTGTTTCTACATATCCTGTAAGTGTTAAATTTTCTAGGCTCTCTTTCCTTATTATATGTTCCTGAAATTTCAGTTATCATTTTCCTTGTTTCTATTCCCCTTAGGACTTCCTCATTGCTCACATATTCTGTCTATGACATTCTTCAAATGTCAGTCAAACTACATTTCTTTTTTTCAAGTCTCTTCATCTGTAAAACAGTTGGTCAGCATTTATGCTATATAAAAGACTTGATATTACCTAGCTGTTCAGCATTCATTTTTTTCTGTTTCTAACAACATTTTCCTATATATTAATACTTTACTTAGTTTCTAGAAGGCAACTTTTTCTACCCCTATCTTCCTTCAGATTACTGTGTCACATTTTCTGTTATCTGTTGCTATATAATATATATATATAATAAAGTAAATGAAATAGAAGACAGTGGTGAAATACTGGAAAACTTCAAAAGATTTATCTTTATAATGATGCCAAAGAAGCCAGGTACAAATGAAAACAAATCCCATCAGACAATCAGCTTAAATGATTAAATTTGGGTGATCTTAGGCCTGAGGCCTAACTAAAAAGATTATATCCAAGTAGCTTAAAGCCAACCCTGCACACGTACACACACACACACACACACACACACACACACACATGTGCAAAAAAAATCTCTTTATCTTCTTCTCTCTTTCTCTTCTTTTATTCCCTCTTTTTCTATCTTTCTCTCATGGGTACAGATTTATATTTTTAATCAAGCATAATAAAATATTTTTGAAGACCTGCATGCAGGCTCACCGAGAGAAGAAAACTTGTTTTCCGGAGTTCATGTATGCCCAAGTTACTATAAAAATTACTATATTAAGTGACATAATAATAGCCTCAATCTCTGTCCTCCGAAGCCCATACTGAGACATCTTAAATAAGAGAAATGGTTCTGATATTGTACAAAAATATATTCCTTCCACAAACAATATACAGATCATGATTGTGATGCATGTAGCTCCAGCCACACTGTCTACAACCTCTCTCTCAGTGGTTCTGCCTGCATGGACACACATATACATATTTGCATTATTCTGGAATTTCAGCTTCAGTTTCTCTCCCAGTGTCTATATTATGACTTCCCTACACCTTTCCTATATATATTTTCATGGTAATTGTTCTGATGAGCTTTCCTCTTTGATATCTTGACTTTAGGAATTTAAGCATGATTGGCAGCTCGATCTCATTTAACTTGAAATGGCTAGATATAACCATAAGCTCTATGCTAATAGTTTCTTTGCCTTCGTGGGATTGTATTCTAACTTCCTGCTTTCCTGTCAACTACAATCTTCAAAAATTCAAGCACAATCATCTTCTGTATCCTTGAAAACTGTTATTTTATTGTCCTCTCTGTTTCTTTCACTTCCAGGAAACCCTTGCACCTGAGTGGCTCTTATTATTTTGCTTGGGGTGAAATGATGAAAAAAAATCTAAATAAATTTCTTCGTATCAATGACATAAATACTACATATTCTTCAACCAAATACTTACATGATTTTCCTTTATGTTTTTTCTGAGGTTTTTGAGGCTCTGTTGGACTGAAATGAGAGATATTAAAATGTTTTCATGATTTTTTTGTTAAAATTATATGAAAATGGTAGTTACCTCAGACATCTAAAGTGAAATCTGACCTTTTTTAGGTTTTACTTAGCAACAGTAGAAAGCATATAGTGGAAATATGTGATTTCCAGACAGAAATGCAGAAACAGGACTACCAGTGAAGGACATTGATAGTAAGCATTTTACAATGAGTAAAATTACATCAAATCACATCCCAATTCAATGCTTTTTTTACAAGATTTGTCACATTTTATTTCTTTTAAGATGAATAATTTTCACCATTATTTTTTTACTAGTTTTACTCTATCCTTGTATTTTTATTTTGAGACTAAGCATTTTTACTATTATTTATTACTAGTTTTACTCCATCATGTTAGTATTGATATTCAGAGGAGAACATTTCTCTATTATTACTAGTTTTATTTCATTTTCTTATTATTGTTACATTTCAGATGAATTTTTTTCTCTATCATTACTTTATTACTATTTTATTCTATTTTTTTTTTTACTCTCTCTCTTTTAATAATTGTTTTTCTGAATGAAATATTTTCACTGTCATTATTTTATTACTAGTTTTACTCCTAATAATTATTGCAAGTTTTTAGATGAATCCTTTTTCACTGTTAATATTTCTATTTCTGGTTTTATTCATTTTTCCTTTACTGATGTGGCATTTTCACTATTATTATTTTACTAGCAGTAGAGACCAGCGTTGCCCGGGTATGTAACAGTAAGAGATAGATCAAGTATCGACCATCATGACGACTGAAAATTAAAATTGACAAAAATTATTGTTTAAGGTTGACGGACACGCATGTCTTAATTTGTTTTGTTTTTTTTTACAAATTGGTCAAACCCAAACTCAAACAAAAACATTGTTTTCAATCGTTATGAGTCTATCGATTGAATAGAATTTTTTTATAAACAATTGTCTTGTAAATGGAATTTTTAAAGCATTCTGAATGTAAAAATAAAGAAAAAAGTGTGCAAGACAATAAGAAGCACTACCTGCCAAAAAAATGGGAAGTTTTGTTGAAATCCGTTGAAAAATGTAGGAAATCTGATCCCATATATAATCGAACACACACACTCACAACCTGGGTTTTATAATAAGTATTACTCGATATGAGTTGTCCCCCTTTCATTCTGGTGACAGAATCGTGTTTTATCATGTTTTCAAATTGATTTTGTGCAAAAACAATTGTGTTTTTCCAATTTTTGACACTGTCAGAACCACCGCAAGGTAATTTTACGCAGTCCTGTGAAGTTTTGTTGAAATCGGTTGAAAAATGTAGGAAATCCGATCCAATATATAAACGTACACACACACACACACACACAATCTGCGTTTTATAATAAGTAAGATTACTAGCAACTACCACCACCACCACCACAACAAGTAGTAGTAGTAATAGTAGTTCCAGAGAATAAATCACATAAAATCTTCTGGGATCTTGAGATTCTCAACAGATCACCCAATTCAAACTAGAAGACCAGATTTAGTAGTTGTAAAGAAGGATGTTTCAGATGCAGGATTTTACAGACCACAGAAGAACTCTAGAAAAGTGAAAAGCCAGATTAATATTTTATCCTTGCCAGAAAGCTGAGGATATTGGAGAATATCAATATGAAAGTCTTACTAGTTGTTATAAGATCACTGGAAAAAACTCAATGAGCTTAGAGAAAAGGTTAGTAGAACTAGAAATTAGAATTAACAGAATTAAAATTACACAGATTACAGTGTAGCTAAAATCTGATAGAAGACTGTGAAAAGTCCTGAAGTATTGAGGAAACTTACTGTTACTTGGACTCCCATGGAAACAATAGTAATAATAATAATGATAAGCATCTTGGGTATGACGATAAACTACATCCGCATCCTGGGTAAGACGATAAACTATGTCCAACAGCAAGGCCTCTGATCAGGAGATTTTGAGGAGTGTGGAGCCATCTGGTCATAAACACTTTGCTTTTTATCTGCCAAAATCTTTTTTAATATATCCCTTAAAACTGCTACTAGAGATAAGAAATTTTTAAACTTTTTTCCTCTGAAAAACCTTTGAGTATATTGATTAAAAATGTCATTTTCTTAAGCATGAAAGTAAGCCTCTGAATTTTATTTTCCAAATTACTTATATACAGTTTTCCAATTGTTTTATATGATTTAGACTGTGAACTTAAAAACATAAGGTATGCTAAAATCAACAAGAGTAGCAATTCCCACAATAAAACAGAGAGATACTTTATATACAGTCTTCCAATTATCTTATATGGTTTAGGTTGTGTGTCATGAAGATAAAGAATCATCATAATTAAATAGCTATCACTGAAAGTGACATAAGACAAAAAGATGTAGAAAATCATAATCAACCCTTGGTTCGGTGTTTAGTTACATGAGAAAGCAAAATGGTGATTTAGAAATTAGAAATAAATCAGGAAAACTCTCTGAGTGATGTTGGAACAAAGTGCTAAGAAAATCCATCTCTCAAAAGCAAGAGCACACATGGATCCTGTGGATAGAACAGACACATAGACACAAAGGAACATAACTGTTGCAGAATTGCTGTGTGGTTGGAATGGCTACTACAAATCTATTATAAATAGCAGACAAAAGGGGGAGGATTGAAGCGATCAGAAAACAAGGACCTCAGAAATACTATAATCACTATTTTGCTACCTAGAAGTGTAGACGACACGTGTTTGTGTAATGATCTCCATCAATAAATTATAACTTCGATATTGGGAGCCAGCTTTTAGAATCATGTAAGAAACAAGTTACTATGCTCCACAAAGCAAGTTAATAGCACCTCTACAGGAAACATAACAAACCACTAGGCAATCACTGTCAAAAGACAAATTCATTTCAGACAGTGTGAAATAGACCAGAACTGCCAACAGAAGTTTGCCGGGCACACCAGCCAAGAAAATGACTACGTACAGCTGCTCCTATGCATGGGTCATATATGGCAGACAGAGATTATTTGGTTGGTGTCTGTTTACATTTGATTTGGTGGCTGGAAGCGATCTTGTTACAGTCTATGCATTGATCATGCTTTCAGTCCACTTACGGCCCATTTATACAAAAGCTAATACATGATAGAAAGGGCTGTATAAGTCAAATTATAAACAGAAAAGAAGAAAGAGTTATTCCCCTTGTATCTAATCTATTTTTCTAGTGGAAAAACCTAAATCAGATATGCATGGTAATGGTAATATTAACTGTTTCCTTACAAGGAAACATTTGGCATTGAGCCAAATTGAGCGAATAACCAGTACTGATTTCAGTTGAAATTTATAAAATCTTTTCTTAAAACAGTCCAGTAGCTGTTATTGCACTTTCCAGCATTGATGGGGGTTTCCTTCAGAACTTTTTATCTGAAGTAGTGTAGAATTTTGACATTTTGATTATGCCATTATTTTCTCTTTGAGTTACATGTGCTATCCATTTTAGTTGTTGCTGCTGTTGGTAGTCCTCAAGTGATGTGGTTTCTGTTATTTGGTGTAGTTCTTTACACTATTTACATTTTTTGGACTATCATCTTCATCTTTGTTGCCATATTTATCACAATGTTTCGGTCATTGTACACTCTGGCCTTCTTCAGGTGATTGGAATGTCAAACTGAACCCTTATTTCACTCACTGGTATAGACTGTTCTAGTTCCACGTACCATGTCTAATGGATGTCAGTTATCAGTTATGGCCTGTTAATTCCCCTCTCCAAGTTCTCCATCGCCTTAACCAGGTATTGAACTCACACACTTTGGGTCCTGTCACTGGATCTAACTAATGCCTTTATCCACTCTGCCATGCATCCTTGAGAGATATAGACAGATAGTGTAGTTCTTTGTTTGTAAATCTGTGCATAAAAACGTTATTGGATTCATTTTACTATTAATTATCTCTCTTTAAATGCTATTTTCCTTCAGGATATAAGCAAACATATCCTTTTTAATATCTGTAAACTGTGCATTGCTATGAGTGTTCTTGGGAAAGTTAATGGAGTTGTTTTGCATTAGATTCTTCTTGTTGTCCAAGACTGGGTGCCAATTAAAACTACAAATCCCAGACATACTAGAAGTGAACAGGGAGAAGAGATGCGTTCATGTCTTTTTCATTAGGGCAAAGTGTACACAAGCTGAGATTTGAACTCTACTTGTTGATTCAGTTTTTCACACTGGTAGCCATTAGCACCCCCACATATGTAACCATTAATTATCATATCTACATATTAAAATGATTAATATGAAACAATTACAATTGATGAACAATTCTACTGAGTTTATATTTCAAAGAATGTTTTACTTACAAAAGATCTGAAATGCTTTACAATCTGAATTGTATATTGGCTTGAGTTTGTCATAAAACCTAGAACAGCTGCTACTAATTACAAAGAAAATGGATTATCTACATTCAAAATAGACTTTGCACTCAGTGACCTTCAGAAAAGCTAGGTGTAGGGCTGATCTAATGATGACCTCTTATCCAGGGGTGGAGATCAGTGCATCATCTGATGTCAGTGTCTGCTCCAACATGTGAACACATCATTAACCCAAGTGCACCCAGGATGCACATGTATAAAAAAAATATGACAGACAAGATATATAGGCACCCATCTGAAAGGAAAAAAGAAAGACCCTCCTACGTTGGCACATAAATATAGACTCCTCATTTGGAGGCTCCACTCCTAAATCAAAATACTTACTAGCCATCAGTAATTGACAAAGTCCAGAGTGAAATAATGTACAGGGATAATATTATATAAGAAACTTTTACTTACAGTGTTGTACTTTCATCCAGGCCATATTTTTTAGACAAACTTTGGGTTATCTTCTGGGCTCGTTCAAAAGCATCCTCAGCTGATATATTCTCTCTAAACATAGGAACATCAGTGAATGATGGTTCACGAGAAGAAGTTTCAACAATCTTTAAAAGTGAGCCATCAGTAGCCATTGCATCATATGCAGAACTAATTGTACTTGCACCTGATGTAGTATCACCCAATGAAGTATCTTTTACTGTTGTGGAATCATATTTAGCAAGAAGTGCATCTACTTTACTCACGTCTTCTTTAGAAAGTGTATGTTTTAATGGATATGACATTTTCTCTGTACTTTCACTGGATATGTCATCTTTGGAAACTACAATTTCTGCACTTGGTATATCAGTCATGGATACAGATTTTATTGTGGATTTAGTGGTTGTAACAGATATTAAGGGCCTATCTTTTGTAGGAACTGCAGCAAGACCTTCTGCAGAAACTGCAGCAAGACCTTCTGCAGAAACTGCAGCAGGGCCTTCTGTAGGAACTGTAACAAGACCTTCTGCAGAAACTGTAGTGAGGCTTTCTTTTGAAACTGCAGCAAGACCTTCTGTAGAAACTGCAGTGAGGCTTTCTTTAGAAACTGCAGTAAGTTTTTCTTTAGAAACTGCAGTAAGGTCTTCTCTGGAACCTGCAAGAAGCCCTTTTTGAGAAACTGTCATATCACCTTCTGCTGAAACTATAGTGTCAGCATCACTGCTATCATCATAGACTATGGTGACAGCTGTTGATATACTGTCAACAGAACTAACTGATTCAGGGACAAATATGCCACCTTTTGAAACTACAGAACCAATATCAGAAGCAAACTCCCTTTCTGATGTCCCTTCACTTGATATATCAGCTTCTTTCCTTAAAACCTCACTCAGGGAAGATATATCTTGACTTGATGTAACCTCACTTTTCCCTGTGGCATCTTCAGATATTTTACCAGTAATGGAAGAGTCAGATTTTTTAAGTTCTTTTGATTCTGCTCCCTCCTCTTCAGCTTTCACATCTTTTAGCATTGTAGCTGTTTCATCTACTGTAGTAATCTTTTCCTTTTCCATTATTTTATCACTGTCATCTTTAGCTGCCTCAGCATCTTTACCTAAGCTAGATTCCCTATCAGCTGTTTCTTTTTCTGCTTCTTTTAACTGTTCTCCATCATCAAGCATTACTTCAGATATTTCAGCTTCACCAGAGGGTTTGGTTTCTTCAGTTTTAAGCTTCTTTGCCAAATTCAAAAGCTTTAATTGTGTTAGGAATTCATCCTTTTTACCTGCCAGCAGAAGCTCAGCCATTTGAGGGTCATGAAGCGCTTCTTTTATAAACATATTTGCTTGCTGCTCAGTTAGTTTTTTCTGATCCTTTAGGGCAAATGTGACATACTTTATCAATTGACCAGTTTTGTCTTTTCGTTCAGCAAAGAAATCTCCAAAGACATCTTTGGCATATTCAGTAAAGGAATCTAAATCATTTGTTGGTACTTCATCAGAAATCTTGTTTTGCTTTTCATAAGTATCCCAGAGCTGTTGCAAGGTTTCTGAACAAGCAACCTCCTCATCCAGAAGTTTAGATAGTTGTTCATTAGCAAAAATTTGCTGAGGTTTCAAAATATATGCACTGTCTGCGTCAGTGAGTGGTGCATCCATTTGTAAAGTAAGACATTCTTTTCCTTTCACAATCAAGTCTTGGTGTCTGTAATTATAAAACAAAAGAAAAAATCATAACTAAAACAACTTTATCAAGTGCATTTGTAGTATACTAATTTACCTCTCATGTCAAACGATGACTATATTTTAGCAATCTTGCAACTGCATTGTACTTAATCATGAATACTGTTGAAACCTAGGAAAAGGTTACTGAATAAGAATAACGAAAACAAAGGTTCAAAATGAATGTATCTGTCTATATTTCTGAGATGAGGTATTATGTACATTATTTACATTATTTGGACTATTGTCCTCATCTTTTTCACCATATTTATCCGATCCTTCAGTATCTGTCTATATTTCTGAGATGAGGTATTATGTACATTATTTACATTATTTGGACTATTGTCCTCATCTTTTGTTGCCATATTTATCACAACATTTCAGCCGTTGTATGCTCCGGCCTTCTTCAGGTGGTTGGAATGTTGAACTGAACCCTTTATTTTGCTCACTGTTCTAGTTCCACGTGCCATGTTTAAAAAATGAGCACTGGTAAAAAATGGTTGCTGATGATATTAGGTTTATAATACCCAGAAATTCATACACTGATGGCACAGTGACAAGAGCCAAAGAGTGTGAGTTCAATACCCAGTTAAGGCAGTGGAGAACTTGAAGAGGGGAATTAACAGGAGATAAACATTAAACATGGCATGTGGAACTAGATGCGAAATAAAGGGCTTAGTTCAACATTCCAACCACCTGAAGAAGGCCGGAGCATATAACATCTGATAAATATGGCGACAAAGATGACAATAGTCCAAATAATGTAAATAATGTTCAAAATAATATTTATAACAGGAACAAAATACAAAATTCACCAGTGTAGTAAGTAATCAACTGCTAGAAGTGAATCAAAGTGAATCACCGCAGTGAATCAACATTCCACTGCATTTATAATTCATATATGTGGTATAACAAATATTTAATCCTGAAACTGAATATAAAGCAGTTTATTTTAATAAAAAATAGCTAACTTTTGCATATATCTAATAGCTAAAAATCCATTTGCATTTTCACCACTTATTTTTAGCTTCAACTTTGACAAAAAGGCAATTTTTTTCTCTTAAATACATTATTTAATCAATTATCAAATTGCAAATATTTCAGGTCAGTTTTTTTGATAATTGTAGAAGTTAAATTTTCGAAATAAAACTTTCAGTAATTTATTTTGTATATTCCTCTTAGTAAGTCTCATCATTTTAAATTGAAATTGAAAGATGTAACTATAATTTCTATGCTAGCAGTTTCTTTTCTCACACTTCTTGCTTGTGGAACTCTCTTTTGGTTTGTCCTGTCCGTATAAAAATAATAAAAATTAATAAAAGTGTCCAAAAAAATAATTATTATAATTATCATTAATTCACTCATTTTAAAATGATGAGAATCGACCCTACTTTTACCCTCTACACACACAAACATGTGACATTCATGTTATCAGATGAGCAGTTCACTTTGCTATAATGGTAACATTTATCTTTTAGCACTCAACAAAAATTCAAGATAAGAAAACTCCAGAGACATCTTGTATTTTTCCAACTCAATTATCTGCACACTCATTACACACATCTATAAAAAACATGCAAGACTGTATAAATTTTGCTTTTTCTTTATTTTATCATTCTGTCAGATTCTGATCCATATTTGATCTACATTTGACCCCAAATTCACAATTTTACCCAATTTTACACTTTCTTGTTCCTTCAACACCAAGTAACAACCAGATAATAAATAATACCCATGTTGTTGTTTCCGCATCTTGCTGTTTCTCATTTCATAAGTATTTTTGTATATATAAATACTGGGAGTTTATAATTATTTAATTATTTTTAATTATTATTTAATTTATATAATTATTTACTCAGAGTTATAACTTGCCCACAGGTTCCTTGCTTTCTGATTAATTATGATCTTCAAACATTTAAATGCAATATCAATCATCATTTTCTCTCTCCTTGAATCTTGTTCTCATCAGTAATGTTTTTCCCAGATTCTTTCACTCTTGTTAACCCTTTATGTCTTAGTGGCTTTATTGCCTTGCTTGGGGGTGAAATGATTAAAAAAGAAAGAAAGTTGTTAAAAATAGCAATGACAGTTTCATTGTATTTATATTTATTTGCTTCCTCATGTGACTAGTTATTTTAATGATGGGTTAAATGCACATGTATTGAGAGAAGCATCAGGACATGACCACTGATCCTACCATTTTTAGTGCAATGGAAAGGTGCTGCTGAGAAAGTGGATCCTCAACAATCAAGCTCTAGCTTTTTATTATAAGATTTGGAGGGAAAAGAAAATCCTTCTATTTATAGTTGCTTTGCCTTTAATTAAAAGACTAAAAAACTGAAAGATTAATTGCTAGTATTAGTAAGCATCAATCAGTAACTACTATTTATTCTTGGTATTGTAATACAATTAAAAGTAAAAAAGGATGTTGTATTGATTTGGCAATAGTTAACAAGGAAAATAGAAAATTAGAAAATATTGTCACACTTGTTTGTGTGAAGTTCTCTCACAAAATGTATTTATTCCAGACAGTTTTTAAATATTTTGTTTATTTGATGTGATGGGAGAAATATGATATATAAACTATTTCTTTCTAACTCACACTATGTGTGAACCAAATACGAGTGCTAAGAAAGCAAAACACAAAATAAACATCTGTGCAAGGGCTCTGAGCATCACATCTGGTCCACAAAACAAATCCAAAAATGCAATTGCCAATCACAAACATTCCTGCAAAAAAATGGTATTTGTGATGATGACACAACCATTTACCCCTGTCTTGATAGTAAGTCTGATCAGTTTGATAAAGTAAAATTATTAGTTGATATCCAAAATGATCTTCAGTCTGTTGTTAACTGGGGCAAAGGATGGTTTGTTTATTTTAACACCTCCAAAACTAAACTGATCTCTATTAATCATCTGAGAGACCACACTCTGCCTTCCATCAGCATAGCTGATGCTAAACTCCAAGTGAGTGACTTGTTGTACCTTCTTGGGCTAATGTTCTTGGCTGACATAAAGTGGAAAAACAATATTGAATCTATTTGCTAAGAAAGTTGGTTTACTGTGGCATGCTGTTTGTCTCCTGAATCTACCTTACATATCTATAAGTCTGCCATTCATCCATGCCTCGAATATTGCTGCCATATATACCCTGGTGCTCCTGCTATATATTTAGAGATTCTTGATAAAATCCAAAGAAGAATCAGCAATATTATTGGTCCTGACCTGACATCTTGGCTTCAGTCACTTTCCCACTGCTATAAAGTTGCTTCCCTCTGCCTTTCTATAAATACTTTCATGGTAATTCTTTAGATGAGCTCTTCACTATGGTATGAATTGTACATATGGGGACTAGTTAGTATTTTCATAGAGACAATGAGGTATTATGGTGAATGTAGTAAGGTAAGTAAGATTGTGTTGTTTTGGTGTTAAGAATATTGTGGTATGTTTGGGTCAATGTTTGTGGTTAGCTAAGTTTAAAGTTAAGACAGATGAAGACTGTTCTTTTCCCAATTCCCCATTTTGGCCTTGTGCCACATTTTGTAAATATTTACAAATAAATATCACCCTTCACTATGGTACCTAGACTTTCTTAATCTAAATGCAGTACTAGACTGGTAATAATTATTGAATAAGATTTTATAAGCTGCTACATATGGTCCAATGCTCCTGATTTATTTCTAGAGATTCTTGACAAAATCCAAAGACGAATCAGAAATATTATTGATCCTGACCTTGGCTTCAGTCACTTTCACACCACTGTAAAGTTGTTTCCCTGAGCCTTTTCTAAAAATAAGAAATCAAATTGTTCCTTAAGATAATTTTTATTTAAATAATTGTCTTTTATATTTTCCACTTGTTATGGATTGATTGACTGATTATTTTTTTTACAGTTTATCAACCCTTTGTGGGTTATTTAAAGCTAACATCTATTTTGGATTCTAAGAATAAGTCTTGTTTTCACAAGTGAATATTAGATTAACAATTTTTTGAAGGTAACAATGATTTTTTTCCAGATACAAGTCCTACTATTTAACCCATAGCTGATCAGAAAAGATGGATTCATGCCTTTCCCAAAGAGATTTGTGCATAAATCAATATAACACTTTTGATTGGCACTACTTAGGGTAAAAGAGTTTTTGATATACATTGACATAACTTTTTTTGAATCCTAGAAACTGAGAAAATGTCTGATAATAAATAAATAAAACATACTCAGATATTGGTTCCCTTGTATCTGATAGAGTTTCCTCTGGGGTAGGTTGTTGTCTTTGAGAAGCAACTCTGTCACTTAGTTTTCTTTTACCAGTGGAGACTTTCTCTTGTCTGGCTTTATCAGACATTAAATTATTTGTTGAAGGTATCTGCAATAACAAATTATCAACCTTATTTATAAATATGATTTTCTTCCTTTGCTTTCATGATTTTAAAGATATTACTTGATAACTTTATCACAAAATTTTATATTTAGAAATGAGTTATCACCTGTAAAAAATTCTATAAATAGGTTTGAATTTTATTTTGGGGAAGTTTATTGTCTTCTGTTAAAATGCCAATAATGAATTTGATAATTTTTTATTATGTAATTATCTATAAAAGATACATGGATATAATTCCATTTCTATGACATGATTTTTTTAGAAAATTTAAATAACATATATATATATATATATATATATATATATATATATATATATATATATATATATATATTTAATTTAAAGAAAACCAGACAACTTTAAGGTTCCATGGTTATAATTTATTTCCCCAGGGATTTTCTTTTTCCCTGGATCATCAGACCTCACTTCCAAGGACAAAAAAATTAATTTAAACTTTTGGAGGGTAGTATTACTCTGATGTAAGGTTATATAGAGAGTGGTGAGAGATAGTGTGACAGACATGGTTGAAATTAGGGAGTGGAGGGAAAGATAGTAATGTTTTTAAAAATTTATTTTTATTTCAATACTTAATAGTGAGGGAGGGGGTAAGAATCAAGCATTGACCTATTTAATAGGTCAACTCACCGGAAACGATTACTTATATTTGGTCGGATAGATGTGAGTTTGTGACACACGATGCATGACATTTTAATTTACAGAATAACTGAAGTGTGTTGGTGGGGCAATGATTCATAGAAATATTTCTATCTGAGTATGCCTGAGCATGTTCCAATTACTGCTTTTTTGAGATGCAGACCAGATGAGAAATTTTCCAAGCAGTAGAGCAAATTTTATGTGCTCATTTAATACTGTTGGTAGGAAATGAGTGCAGGGACTCTGGAGCAGCATATTAATGCCAAATATTGTATGATGTGTGGTGAATGTGTGAGTGAAACACACACACACACACATTTATATATATATATATATATATATATTGGATATTTAACATCAGCACTGAGAGGTGATAGTCTGTTTCATGCTTGAGTGCAATCTTTAGATAATCTCAATCTTGATCTTGGTGTCCACTTTTATATGCTCTATCTCTGAGCACCTTTACTTATAGATATAACATAACTTAAAACTATATTTTTATCATATATATATATATATATATATATATATATATATGTATGTATATTACAAACTAGGCTATTGTTTCATAGAACTTAGAGAACTTGAAGATTTAAAACTAACCTGCCTTCCTGCTAATGAGTGCAGTACTAAAAATAAGAACTAGATGAGATATCCATAGACATGGGCAGTGGAAAAATATAGTCTACCTTTGTAGATTACATACTATCTTGAACCACCCCTAAATCAAAAATTGGAAAAGGACTTGTAAATATGTGAGATGAAGTAGACACCCATAACACAAGACCCATAACCCATTAGGGTCGTAGGGGCAACACATGAACTGCAGCTATAGTCAGTTATGTGCCATGCATGATACACGCTTAGGCGATCATGTATTAGGTTGGTACAAAAATAATATCGTTTTTTGACATTAAAAAATACGTCAAAAAACGATATTATTTTTGCACCAACCTAATATCTTTCAATACGTGACTGATGAAGCAGATTTTTTCCCCACTGTAGGTTGCCATTTTTTTCTATGGTAGACCAGGCTATAGAACCCGGTCTGTCCTTCTATTTACCCATAGCTTGGGGGATAAGAAGAGGATTCATACCTTTTCCAGGGGTATTAGCACATAAGTGAATGTAATGGATCTGACTGGATTTCGAACACGGCTCTCTGATTCATCAATCCGAGACACTATCCATTGCTCCACCGTGCCTCCTGCTATAGTAGCAGTAGTGTTTCTTTGACAAAATAGCATGATGGAGCACAACTCTCTCCAGGATGGTTTTTAATTCAGAGTTTTCCTTCTCCTAGGCCAATCGCCAATCATACCTGTAGTATCCATTATGACCTGCTATTTAACCTTAGTAATAAAGTAGAACATATTCTTAGAAATAAAAACTTACATCATATTGTTTTGGAGTTATACTTCTTTTTTTTTTTAAATCTTGTTTTAGTTGTTGCATACCATCTTTATCTGAAAAATTTTGTCAAAGGGTAAAAAAATAATGAAAGCAAAGTTTTTTGTTGATTGAAAAATAAAACAACTAGAAATGTTTCTTTCTTCCTGTAATAAATGCTTAATTCTTTCGTGTGTAATGACTGAAATATTAAATCCTTCAGGGATAGTTCTCTTTTTTTTACATAGTGATTGATGTATTAAATTCCTCAAGTATAGTATTTATATATAATAATTGATATAATAATTCTTTCCTAAATCTTTTTCTTCTATGTGCTATGTCTCTTCTGGACAGTAGCAAATATAGCTCTCCACATCTTCTTATCTTATACTATGTGTATTTCTTTACTTGACTTGAATAAACATCGTTCCTCAATAAAACAGGATAATAGTTTGTTTTTAATGAGTGGATATGTGCAAACAGGAATATTATCCTTTAGATGCATGAACGCTTTGCCTATCATAAAATTTTAAGACACGAAGAATGAATTATTTACACTTTTTATATTTGGACTATTGTCCTCATCTTTGTCATTATCACAAGATTTTGGCCATTGTGTTCTCTGGCCTTCCTCAGGTGTATATCGATCTGAGTAATCTACGGGGATTTTCAATTACCACAATCCATACAGAAATGGATCATTCAATGCCTACAGCACCAGATAAAAATCATAAATGGTGACCCAGATACATAACAAGAAATGATCAGCATCAAACGCACCCTTCAGAATAACAGCTACTCGGCAATCATGACATCAGCTTCTACAGCTGGGAACAGAAGGGACAAGGAGGATGGACAGAAAATTGACACAGTTTATCTACCTCATGTCAAGAGTTAATTGGTAAAGATTCAGAAGATCTATGGTCCATACAACAGGACAATATTCAGATGCAGTTCCACTCTATGGAGAAATCTCCCCAAATAATACCTAACACAGGGCAAAATATGACCAAGATTTCCATGTATTCAGTTCCTTGCAATTGTAGCAGAAAATATAAAGGTGAAACAATCCACCCCCCACCAAATAAAGTATGGCTAGGGGAACATCAAAAAGCTATGGTGAGAGGTGAGACAATTAAATTGGACATGGCTGATCATCTATGCAGGGAAAGGGATAGTCATCAGCCCCTGTGAAATGAAGTGAAAATATTGGACAAGGAAGACCACTGGAGTGTTAGATGTCTGAAAGAATAAATGCATATGCTAGACTATGAGGACCTCTTTATAGGCCTACCAAAAAAATAAATATCATATGAGAGCTGCTAATAAAAAAAGAAAGACAAATGACAGCAAATCTTAAAATGCAGCAATCGAAACCTGAAAGCCAGCAGCATCAGGAGTTGCAACCTAATCAGCAGCAAGGTTAAGTTTAAGGCTCTAAGTTTACTACAGCAAATTGTCCTATGAGCCTAGTGGGTAAAAGCATTAGTATTGTTAATTTGGTGACATAGTGGTTGTCAGTTCAATATTTGAGTCTATATACACCTGAGGAAGGCCATAGGGTACAATGGCCAAAATGATGTGATAACAGCAAAGAGGATGTCAAATGTCCAAATATAAATAGTGTAACTAATGATGACTCCTCATCTGAGAAATTCAGACAAAAATAAAGAATGAGGCTAAATCCCAAATTATTATCCAAAGATGATGCAAATAAGCATTGAAATATTAGCGAAATTACTCAGAAGTGCATTTTTCTAGCTTTTTATGTGAACTATTATAAGATGCATCTATAAATACCAATATTAAAATAAGTTAATTTTAACTGAATAATGAATATATGTTTGATATCGGTTGAGGAAAGTCCTTTGACCTTACTTCCACTGTATCAGTGTGTAAGCCTCCTCAGTGGAAGGAAATGTGTACTTACATGGGCGCATGCTGGAAGAGGTGTGGCCACACA
>OZ010581.1:31439117-31556617 GCA_963932145.1 Acanthosepion lycidas
TCAGATAATGTTTTCAGAAAAATAATGTTGCCAGCTCTAAGTTTTTGAAACAATAATGTTGCCAGCTCTAAGTTTTTTTTGAAACAATAATTTTGCCAGCTCCAAGTTTTTTTGAAACAATAATGGTGCCAGCTATACGTTTTTTTTTAAACAATAACGTTGCCAGCTATACATTTTTTTTGAAACAATAATGTTGCCAGCTCTAAGTTTTTTTGAAACAATAATGTTGCCAGCTCTAAGTTTTTTTGAAACAATAATGTTGCCAGCTCGAAGTTTTTTTTTTGAAACAATAATGTTGCCAGCTATACCTTTTTTTTTTTTGAAACATTAACGTTGCCAGCTATACGTTTTTTTTTTAAACAATAACGTTGCCAGCTATACGTTGTTTTTTTTTGAAACAATAACGTTGCCAGCTATACGTTTTTTATTCTATACAAAATAGGCATTTAAAATTCATATAAACTGGATTTGGCATTAAATAACCCACAGTGGTTGATATGCCATAAAACCCAAACAAACAAACAAACACAATGTTAATGATTTGACTATAGTAATACATTTCAAGTGATTTTAATATAGAATTACAGTGAAACCCAAGAATAAAAAGATTGTTATTTGTCATCAATTAATAAAAGCTTTACTAACAAGAGTGTGTGGGTTATCCCACTGTAGCTTCACCAGTTACAGCAAGAAGTCGTTAGGTGGCACTATCCAACAACAGTAAAAATGAGACACAGAAACTTCCTGTTTTCATCCTTTGATGAGGAAATGACAAGCTAAGACTAGTTTTGTGCCTGAACCCACATAAGCAGGGGCTAGGTAAATTTTGACTTTGGCCCAAGTGAAAATGCTCAGGTTCCCCACATTAAAAACAGACCTTGTGTTGCATCCTACAACCAGTTGGGGTGAGAAGGGAATTCCCCTTAGTGACTAAAATCTTTCACATGTTTATCACACAATTCCTAACTTGTAAATATAATTTTTCTTTTGCATGCATATTTGTGTATTTTCTCTCTTTTTACTCAATTAAAAACAAAAATATAAAATACCGCCTTGTTGAAATTGCTTTCTGCTTCCTTACACACCCGATTTACATGTGCAAAATATTGTTGTCACTGCTTTTAGTCAAGACTAGGAGAACTACCTTTCAACAAGTGCTATAAATAATAAATTTAACAAATAAAAAGTAATAAAAGTAATCTTGTAATAGATTTTTGAAATCTAAAAGTGATTTTGCAATAACTTTAGATATCCATGTAGTTATTTTAGTAGCTACACATGTTCAATTATTTTTTTATATATATATATTTGGTCGGTGCAAAAATAATTACGTAATAATGTCGTTTTTTGACGTTAAAAATACATCAAAAAACGACATTATTACGTCATTATTTTTGCACCAACCTAATACATTAAAAATAGACCTGAAGATATAATGAATTTTCTACTGTTTTTTGTTTCTTTTGTTTTCCCACTGAATTTTTTTTTTTTTTTAAAAAAAAGCATTTAATATACATAGAGTTACCTCCCTTTAGAAACAGTAGGCATGAATGAAAATCATAAGCTATTAACTTGGAGTGGGATTTACTCATTCTCCAAATATGGACATTGTCATGATATTGCACTAAAAAAAATCTGATTACGATATGCCTTTATTGCTGTTATACGATTGTAAAATACAAAAATCGGTACATGATGAAACAGAAAGTTATTTACAAAGAAATAAATATATAAGGGAAATTACTCTACAGTGAGCACTTAATATCACTAAGACTCTAAGAGTTACCTACATTTGAAATTATTTACAAATAATGAGCGTGATGTAGACCCAACATTATTAATTTGAATATTACTTTAAAAAGAAAAAAAAAAAATAGTTCCTTCCAATGATTTTTTATTAACAAAATAATGATCTGATTTTTTCCTTGTGGATGTATTAGTGATAGTAATACATCCACAAAGCAAAAATCAGATCATTATAATAAAAAGGAAAGCTAAATTCGTTTATTTTTTACCCCAATCAAAGCAATACTTTTTTTTTTTGTGTTTGTAAATAAACATTTTCTTCGTCTATGTTACATCCCAATCAGGAGTTTGAGTCTCTATTCTTCTGCCTAAAAGAGAGAATTGTCTGCTCTAATCTTTCAAGTGGTTGTTGCTTTTATTAATTCTGTCACATTAACCTTCCTTAAAACTTTCATGTGGGAATGCTGGGACAAACTTTCTACATTGCTTCCCACATTAAGGTACAAGGAAGCAGATCTTGATTAGACTTTAGTAGAGGTCTGGCGTTCTGTCTTTAGAGCCCAACAGGTAGATCACTTTCTTGAAACAGGTTCCGAAGATGACTGGTGTTCTATTGCCAACTTGATGTTATCACAGATGATGTCAAGTACTCATTGCCAAAAGAGGCACATATTCTCCATATTTATTGGGATTAGAAGGCTCAGAAATATCTGGAACTTTTCCTTCCAAAATTACTATACACTTTCCCAGCCCTCTAATTTGATAGAAAATATATTCTTATCTCTGATAAGAATCAAAGGTTTGGGATCTGCTTTTTTTAGTTATGTCATCAGCATAAATAATTAATTGGGAACTGATGACATTGGAAGGTCATTGATGAAAATAAGAAACAATGTAAGTTCAAGAATAGAACTGTAAAAACTCTTACCTCAAAAGGTTTGTATTTACATAAATATTTCTTTATAAATTCCACATAGTCAGGGAGGATAGATTTTTCTTCTATATATGCAAATATACAGATATTGTAATATCTGGTAGTGATAAATGTATCTTACCATTCCAAAATAACATTACTATGTGTACTATACTTATCTGCCCTTGACATTTTTATTATGGTAATTACCTCCCTTACTAGCATTCTACAGTTGACGAATTGCTTAGTCAGGGGATGTTTCGTTAAATATATCCTTGTTAAGGAATACCAATCTAGTCAGCTCATTTCACTATGATATAGTAACAGTACACAGGTTAAGACAATCAAGGAAAATACTTTTCTCTACATATTTACAGAACTTGAATGTGACAATAGTTTATTCATGCAGTAAACAAAATATATATTAACTGATATGGAAAAGAGAAGTGGATTAAGGTATTTATTTGATAGTTGACTTGGTTGTATAATGTATTGGTGATGTGATTCAGTCCTGAAAAGGTGAGAGAAGAGAAAGTCAAGAATAGACATGCAGGTGTCTTGGAAGATTAGCAGCAAATGACAAAACAACTTACATTTTATGCCTCAAAACAGACTGTCACATGACCCATTTTTTACTCTTTGACACATGCATAAATCATAGCTGATGCAAGGGTAGAAAATTGGTTTTGTAATGCTACACAAATTTACAGAAGGATTGAATTTTGCATTAAACTTTGATAATAGATAAATAAATAAATAAAACATACTCAGATACTGATTCCTGCATTTCTGATACATCTTCAGCATCTCCCACTGGCACATCTACATCCTCCCCTGGAATAAGTTCTCCCTTTTGAGCAGAAACCCTGTCAATTAGTTTTCTTTTACTAGCTTCTTTATCAAGCATTGGTTTCTCTGCAAGCATCTGCAACATATAATAATAAAATTTATTTATAAACTTTCTTTCTCTGCTTTTGCATATTTAAATATAATAATAATAATAATAATAATAATAATGAAACTAAAAAAAGTGAAAATTATGAGAATTTGTATTTTTCAGCAAGCAGAACTTCCAAAAAAGTGCTCAATAGGTAACTAGAGCAATGACCTAAATAAATAAATGGCAAATTCTGTCTATCCGTCTGTGTGTCTGAAACCCCTCTAACTCAGGCCACACTTACTGTACCTATACATATTACACCTTTTTGGGATCAGGGTTATCTCAGGACTGGAAATCTACCCTTTATCTGGTGCTTGAACATCCACCATTGGGATTTGTGTCCAGATGAGGATGAGAAGGGAACAGTTAAAAATTCAAATTTTAAAAGAATGGAAAAAAATTGGTGTTTTTAAGTTTTTAATTTATATTGAGTTTAAAGTAACACAAAAATTTTGTGAATTTAAAATCATTTGTTTTAAATTCAATTTAAAATATTTCCAAAACTTTGTGAATTGAGGAAATCAATTTTATTTCTTCAAAATACCAAGGAATCAGAGTTAAAATAAAAGGTTTCATGATGTGAGATTTTGAAGATCCACAGAGTTTGTGATTTGAAGAACTCACTTTTCAGCCTGAATCGAAATTTTGGCCCAAATTGGAGTTTTAGCCCAAATCATTCTTTTGGCAGAATTTGGACTTATAGTCCAAATCAGAGTTGCTGACACATATGGCAGGAGCTAGTTTAAAACTTTGCACAGAGTTCAGTTTTTAAGCTAGTATTCAATAAATCAAGAAAAATTAAAGTGACTTATCTAATTGACCAGCTCAAAATGTTTTCATCCAAACACTCATCAGAGTCAGATGTTCAATAAATTTATTGAACTTATCAAATCTCATATTTATAATCGTCAGAATGAATTGTTATGTGCCATGCATGATACACACTTTAGGTGATCATGTACCGAAAGATACATGACTGACGAGGCAGATTTTTACCACAGTAGGTTGCCATTTCTTTCTGCACTAGACCAGTTGCCATCAAGGCTATAGAATCTGGTCTGCCCTGCTATTTACCCATAGCTTAGTGGTGATGAAAATTCATACCTTTCCCAAGGGTATTAGAATGTAAGTGACTGTCATGGATTTGACTGGAATTTAAACTCAGTTCCCTTTTTGAATGAAACTTATGTATGTTAAGAAATTAAAATTTGAAAGTTAGAATTAGCATTAGTTCAGAGAAATATAGATATGAGATCTGATAATAAATTCAATAGATTTATCAAACATCTGACCCATGAGCATTTCAACATGTAACTCTTGAATAGGACAATTAGAGATGGCACTTGAACTTTTCTTGATTTATTTATTTAAATATATATATATATATATATATATATATATATATATATATATATATATATATATGATAAAATATAGTTTTATGGTATGCTATATTTATGGGTGAAAGTGTTCAATATCAGGGATGGAGTGTATGTAAATATAAAAGTGGACATTGAAATATATAAATATAATTATATATAAATATTATAATTATTTTTTAAAAATATGTATCCATCATGACACAGAAATTAAGAATTTTTTATTTTTTATTAAGTAATTGAATTCTGAATTCTCATTACCCAATCAACTTAAAATATATAATACTGTTTGACTTGTAAATAGAGTAAATCAATTTTTTGAAGGTTATTCTCAACATCACTTGAAAATGGGACCAAACTTCAATTTTAAGATTAATTTAAGATTTATGTTTTGAAAAATAGTAATTTCTGTGTTGCCATGTATACATATTTTACACACGCATGCACACACATATATATATTTGTTACATTTTAACAAGAAACATAGCAAGGAAAGAAATTCAGCCATCTTCACATTTTGTCCCAGTTTTAACAATAATATTACATTTTTCATAAAGAAACACTGCATTTACAAGGAGGTAAAGCTGATAAAAATATAATTAAGTTAACTATTATTAAGCCCACCATACAATCCAATAATATAAGTTTTTAAAAGAAATCTAGTATTAATTATAGGTTTATAAAAATTTGGTATTAATTACAGGTTTCTATCAATAATCCACTCCAAAAACGGGACTATGTTCATAAATGATTTAATTAATGACATAATCATCTTCATCAGCAGTTATAACAGCCCAATATCAAGGCAAGTTTCCTCATTAATAAAATTATGTAATTGTTGATGAAAAGAATATTAAAGGGCCTTAACTGATACTTTATTTCTGAATGCCATGACGCTAAGAAAATATTCTAGCAATAAACACAAATGATATTCTGAGACTGCTTGATCTGGTGATTATAAAGTAAAAATTCTCTAACTAATGATTTTCTTTTTTGGGGGACTTTGTTTTACTGAGGACTCATATTGTCATACTAGAAGATGGTGCCTTTTCTTTAAACCAAAAATGTACACTTTTGTTTTCTTCTTACTCAGAATTTTCCATTTCTTTTTCTCTCATATTTTTTGTTGTAACCTTGGAAAAGGTTACTGAATAAGAATAATCAAGATGAAGGTTGGAAATGAAATGATAACAATTCTAACAAGAACAACATACAAAATTCATCAACTGTGTGTAGTAAGTAATCAACTGCTAGTGGTGAGCTAGAAGTGAATCAGGGGGAATCACAAGTGAAATCCCACAGTGAATCCAAATGATGATATTCACTAACTGCCCATGTGGTTGGATGTGGCACAAAGCCGAGTTTATTGTAGGGTATCGAAGCCCATAGGCTCAGCCAAAAATTCCCTGTAGACCCCATAAAAAATGGGATCAGGTAGCTGTCTTCCCAGATGAGGCTCTACCCTTCAACAAAGCCTTGTCTGGGGATCCTCTCTGCCCGGAGATAGAGAGTTTGACCAGTACACTTGGAAGTGAATCCAAATGACAATATTCACTAACTGCTCCATGTGGTCGAATGTGGCACAAGGCCGAATTTGTTGTGAGGTATTGGAGCCTGTAGGCTCAATCAAAAATTCCCCATAGACCCCATAAAAAACAGGGGTCGGGTAGCAGTCTTCCGAGATGAGACTCTGCCCTTTGACATAGCCTTGTCTGGGGATCTTCTCTGCCCGGAGACAGAGAGTTTGACCAGCACACTTGGAAGTGAATCTAAATGACAACCACAGTATATTCTACTGTATCTATATGTATTGGGACATACCCATTATAGTCCATAATTACGGTATAAAATTTTTCTCTTTTTTCATGTTTTTATTTTTTATTTATTCTTTCTTTCAGTCTAACTCAGCTACACAAGTTGTCCACCAGGAATTAACTACCTTGGCTAGGACTACCCATAAAACTAAAAAAATGTTAGCAATCATAAAAACAGTGTTTCAAAAGAAGAGTTTTTCATTTGACACTGCTATTATTTTAACTACCTTCACTCTTCAACAGTATTTTTTGCTTTAAAAAGGAAAGATTAAAATTGTAATAAAACCCAAAAGAATATTAGATTGTTTATTTTCAAGCATAATTTTATATTTACAACATTCAAAAAACTGATGCAATTAGAATTAAATTCAATGCAATATTTATTATTTACCAATTTATAAAGAAATATATATGAAAATATTTTTTTTTATTCATAACTTTATTAACATTTATGAAATTATTAAAATATGTTAACCAACTATAAGGATGTCCTTATTATTTACCATTTTATAAAGTTTGAATCAATTGACAATTAACCAACCATTCCAATAAACAATATGATGAATAAATAGTGTTTATTATTTTTGTTATCATTTCTCAAGGACAAAGAAAATGTATAAATTCACTTTCATATGTTTAGGCTTTATTAAAATTCAAATCATCACTTTTTAAAACAATAAACATTGTTGAGGAGTGAAGGTAGTTAAAATAATAGCAGTGTCAAAAGAAAAGCCATTCTTTTGACACTTTGTTTTTTTTTTATTTGTGGGCTTTAAAGTTCAAGATTGTCAAAATGTCAAAAGTGAGATGAAGTAGAATATATTTTTAAAAATACCAATGATAAGTCAATTAAAACTTACATCTTCTTGCATTGGAGTTATACTAGTTTTTCTCAAGTCGAATTTTAATGGTTGCAATTCATCTTTACTAGACAATGTTGGAGTTAGACTTCTTTTTCTCAAGTCATATTTTAATGGTTGCAATTCATCTTTACCAGACAATGTTGGAGTTAGACTAGTTTTTCTCAAGTCATGTTTTAATGGTTGCAATTCATCTTTACCAGACAATGTTGGAGTTAGACTTGTTTTTCTGAAGTCAAGTTTTAATGATTGCAATTCATCTTTACCTGAAAAATGTCAGAGGTTAAAAAATTTAATTTTTGCTGATTCAAAAATAAAACAACTAGAAATGTTATTTCTTTCCATAATAAATGCTTAATATTTTCATACATAGTATAAAATCCTTCAGGGTTAGTTATGGAAGGAACATTAGGATAATCCAGAACCTATACTAACAGCAAACATCCTGCATATGGATATGCAAAGGCCTTCAATAAAGTACACTACAAGGATCTGCTGGAACTATTCAGCAACATTGATATATTTGGGAAAGATATCAGAATAATCCAGAACCTATACTGACAGCAAACTTCCTGCATATGGATATGCAAAGGCCTTCAATAAAGTACACCACAGGGATCTGCTGGAACTGTTCAGCAACCTTGATATATTTGGGAAAGATATCAGAATAATCAAGAACCTATACTGACAGTAAACTTCCTGCATGTGCATAGAGAATGAGTTCAGCGAATGTACAAAAACTAGCATGCAAAAAAAATCGTTAGCTGCATTCGTCACATGTGGGAAAAATTTAAATCTGCATGGCACTTTACTCCAATTGACTCATTCGCTTGCTTAAATTCAACATTGATTCTGATCCTGCAGAACTGGGTTGGGTGTGAAAAAGTATTTGTTGTTAACATTCTTTTTTCATTTGGTTTTTCCAGTTAGGAGTCCTTTTTTAAAGCTGATCGTTTTGTGTTCATTTTGTTTAGTTCTTTTTTCGTAACAGATTTAATGTTTAGTACAGAGCTTAGAAAAAATTTGCAGTGTGATATAGGCAACATCAGCACGGCAAAGGGCTCTCCTTTAAAGGCAAGGAAGGGCAAAAATATTTTAAGTCAAGTGATAGCAATTGCTGTATGAGTCGTACGATTTTTGAATCAAGCACGGTCAACGCCTGGCCATGCTGCTAGTATATACATATATATATATTATCGATGAATAAAAAAATTCATGATACTTATCAATGACTAACTCAAATTTTTATGATTTTAATGCACCTTTGGGCCAGATATGAATAATTTTAATAATGACAGAGTATATATTTTTCATAAATGCTTATTAAATACATCAAGTAAATTTTCAAATTTAAAATTTTTTTATACAGACACAACAACATTCCAACTAAAAGCCTAAATATTTTAATTAAACATTCATTCACCATGAGAAAAGTATTTTGTAAATATCATAGAAAATAAGACAAATATGTAAAAGTTAGCTACATAAAAAAATACTTTAAATGTTTATTTATTATTTTATTACATTTAAAAGTTTTATGACCATATCACATTGAGACATCAGTTTCTGTATAATCGTCAAAATTAAGCAATATCAAACCTAGTCAGTACCTAGATGGGTGACCACTTAGGAATAACAGGTGCAGTAAACTTGAATGTGCAGGTAGTGTAATGGATAATAGCTCAGAATCGTAAATCAGAGAGCTGAGTTCCAATTCCTTGTCAGGTTTGTTATTTTCACTTACACTCAGCTACCCTTGGGAAAGGTAAGAATTCACCTCTTCCCCACCCCCCACCAGCTATGGTTTAATTAGTAGAACTTGTATGAGCAAAAATCATTATCATCTACAAAATATTATTATAAAGTAAATATATTTTCTAGCTTTAAATAACTTTCAAAATGTTGATAAGCCATAAAAAAACATATCAGTTGAGTAATCAAGCAATATTATATTTAAATCATTTTATATTATAGAGTTCAAACAAATATCAAAGTAAAATTATAACAAAAAGAAAAGAAACAGATTTATTTAAGTTTATATAGCAAATAATTGTCTGTATAAAAAAATTTAACTTCTGTCTGAAATTCTAGGAGTAGGAATTATCATCATTTTCGTATGGACTATTGTCTTTATCATTGTCATTGTTATCATAACATTTTAACTGTTGTGACCTCTGGCTTTCATCAGTTGCCTGTCTACTCAGATAACCTTCACAGGTAAACCTTTATTTAATCTATGGGATAGATTGTTCTCATCCTAACTGACCATGTCTAAGGATGTCTCATCTACAGGTCCAGATTTAAATGAAGAGAGGCCCTAGACTATTCCACTTGTAAGGCCCTTCCAAATCCCCAATTCTCACAAGTAGAGGGAAATGGAAGAGTGTTAAATTAAACAATTTTAATAAAGCCAAATGACAGGTGTTTAAAATTACTGAAGGGTCATTTATAGTCGACAATGCATTATGACAGCATGTGTAAGAAAGGCCTATGACAGTGTCAAAAGTATTATACACTTTGGCTGGAGGCCCCCTAGATTTTGAGACCTGAAGCTTTAGCCTGCTAAGCCTATAGGTAAATCCAGCACTACTCATCTTGTTCTTATTTAGTACTGTATAGTTATTGCTCACTTCGTTTACACTAGATACAAGCACATACTGCCTGGCCAGGGATTGAACTCACAATTACCATGTCACCAAATTCACAAACTGATGCATTAATCTACCAGGCTATTTTCACTGATTATTGCTCAGATTGACAACCACCTGATGTAGGCTGCAGAGCACAACAGTAAAAAGGTTGTGATAACAAAAACAAAGATCAGGTTGGTGTCATTAAACATTATTTAGAATTATTGTAATATACATATCTAGTAATAAGCGATACATATATATGTGTATAAAATCCTGGTAAATGAGAAATTATGTAACTTAAAGTTGACTCCAATAAGTATTGAATTTTATTATTTCTGATTCAATATATATATATATATATATATATATATATAGTTTTAAGGTGTGCTATATTTATGGGATAAAGTGCTCAATATCAGAGATAGAGTGTATGTAAATATAGAAGTGAACATTGAAATCAACACTCGGATGTGACAGACTGTTTCATGCTAAACGCAATCATCAGACCACCTGATGATTGTGTTTAGCATGAAACAGTATGTTGCCTCTCAGTGTTGACTGCAGTGTTCACTTTTATATATATATATATATATATATATATATATATATATATATATATATATATATATATATGATATATTTACTCTAACATTCGTCCCAGACTCTCATACATACATTCTCACTAAATTTTATTTTTTATTCTCGGAGTTGTTTTTTCTGTTTTCTTTTTGAATTTGTCAGTCTGATGAATTGGATCATATTTATGATTCCAATGAAATAAATTATGACCATGGGATATTAGTGTTTAAGCCTTTTTATTATATCCTTACTCTGTCCTGGACATTGAGTTCTACCTGAATTCTATCCTCTTGGAATTATTTTTTATACATATATATATGTATTTGTATGTATGTATGTATGTATGTATGTATATGTATTTATATATTTTGGATATATGATTGCATATGTATGTGTATATTAACCACTAATATTATCAATATATATATATATATGTGTGTGTGTGTGTACATATGCGTGTATGTATACATATCAAGTTTGATATAAAGATATAGGTGAATATATATATATAGATAAGGGTAAGTATATAGCTAGGAGGTATGGGTGACCTAACAGCTAAAAGCACAGAAAATGGGCAAAATAGCAAAAGTGATAGGCATGGTAAAGCAATTCCACCCCTTAAAACATACCTGCTACTGAAAGCTTGGTGGGATAACTGTCATAGTGTTTTTGCATCCCTGTATTTGACAAGGCACCTGTACAAAAAAACAAGACAAATCATATAGATATAGGTATATAGATACATATATATATATACAATAAATATAGGTAAATCTATATACAGACATATGTACATATATTATTCATGCATAATGATTGATGTAATCAATCCCTTATAGATAGATAGATAGATAAACTAACTGAAATAGATAGGTAGATAGATATTAACAGACTGAAATCAATAGACATTAGCAGAATGAAATAAATAGTTGAATAGATATTAACAGAATGAAATAGATATATAGATAGATAGATATGAACAGACTGAAATAGATAGATGTAGATATGAACAGACTGAGATAGATAGATATTAACAGACTGAGATAGATAGACAGATAGATGTAGATATGAACAGACTGAGATAAATAGATATAGATATGAACAGACTGAAATAGATAATTCAAAAACTAATGAATAAAATATCAATATAACAATTAACAAATAATATAGCTCACCTGCACCCCACACAATAATTAAGGGGGTTGCAGTCTGAGAAGTTAGGTGGCCAGATGTAAAGTGTGATGTAGTCACAAAACTTGTATGACAGTCATGACTAGGTTTTCCATGCTTGTGTGGCATGGTGCAGAGTCCTGTTGCCAGATATAGGCACCCTCTTGATTCAAGGCAATATTACATCCTCAAGGCTTGATGTAGGCCTCTGTGTTGAGTCTGAGGCCCTGTGGGGAAGATGAATTGAGGCATAATTTTGCCATCACTAGTGATCACTCTTAAACACCTTCTTAATCACAATTGGACTATTCCAACTCTTTCTGAAACCTTTGACCCCCAAACACTCTAAAATTTTTGTATTGGAGTTTCCGGTGTGAATGCCAAGCAGTACAGCATGCCCTTTCCAAATTTCTGGAAAAGTGAATTGCAAAATGGTACTCTTTTTCTCACAGACAGTACCGTAATATACTGTGCAGTCGACAAAAAGAAAATGTGAAATTAAAAATATAAAATTGCTACAATTTACCAATCCCAACCTGTATATAGAATTAATACAAATATAAAATTTATTACTTTGCTGAATGATGTTATATTCAGCACCTCTATTCCAGAGTTTTATAGACAAACCTTTGTATAATTGTTTGGTCCACTCATCAGGAGGTATTAGCAAATGTCAGTTTTCTTGTTTTTGTTATTTTTATATTAAGTTAAAAAATAATTTATGCACTTTTCACTGGTGTTTGATTGATTTTTCTTCTTTGTGCATGTGTGTATGTATATGCATGTGTGTGTATGCCTGTATGTATGTGTTTGTACACCTATACATGTGTTTATGTACACATGTGTAAGATGTCATTGTTATTTCTTTTAATAATTTTCTTATCTCCTTATACTCTCTCATTATTCCTTTTCTTTCTTTTCTTTATATGTCGACACTGAGTGTAAAAAGATGATGTAGCAATGTTATTATCTGATCGTAGAGACAACGTATTTAGGTTTCATATATATAATGTTTATATATATATATATATAAGTGCTTTTAGGTTTATATATATATATATATATATATATATATATATATATACACAGTGTAACCCAGATATAAGAGACCCGGATATAAGAGAGATTTTCTCAGGTCCCAAATTAGAGCCATACTTACCTAAACAAAATAGACCAAACCCAGATATAAGAGAAACCTGGATATAAGAGACTTCTTCTCTGGTCCCGACAACTCTCTTATATCCGGGTTACACTGTATATAAGTGTGAACACTGAGGTCAACACTGAGTAGTTTGTTTCATGCTTGGATACAATCTTCAGGCCATGTGGATTCAATGGTAACTTGACAATTTATATATATTAGCAATTATGGCATTATGGGTAACAAGGTCAGTATTTCTGGTTTATTGTGTTCATGGATTTTTTTTATAACTGATCTTGCTATCCAATGCATGACTCCATCTCTTCTCCAGAATAAGAATGGACCCATTCCTCCCTGTCAGCTATGGATAAATAGCACAAAAGATGAGAATATGCTTAACATCTATCGCCCTTAAAACTTACTCTTTGGTGAAACAGGAGGAGCAAAACTGTCTGCACGTGTCTTTAGTCCAACACCCATCAATGCATCTGCAGGAATAAATAAAACAAAATATAAACATATAAATATTTGCATATATATATATATATATAAATATATATATATATATATATAAAGAAATATAGTTTTAAGGTGTGCTATATTTATGGGATAAAGTGCTCAATATCAGAGATAGAGCCTATTTACCTTTAAAAGTGAACATTGAAGTCAACACTCAGAGACAACAGGCTGTTTCATGCTAGACACAATCAGTGGCCTGCCCATTGCATCTAGCATGAAACTGCCTGTTGACTTCAATGTACACTTTTAAATATATTTATATATATATATATATATATATATATATATATATATATATATATATATATAAGGAAAAGTCAAAAATTATCTGCAGTTTTTTCTAAAGATATGTTATGATGCAAGTGCAAATAATTTTTGACATATCCTTGTGTGTATGTATATATATATATATATATATATAAAAAGAAATATAGTCTTAAGGTGTACTATATATTTGGGATAAAGTGTTCAATATCAGGGATAGAGCGTGTGTAAATATAAAAGGGAACATTGAAGTCAACACTTAGAGACAACAGTCATGCAATCGTCAGGCCACGAGTGCTGTTAATTTTCTCAGCTATTTATATATACAGGTCAGTGGTGCATTGTGGGTAGGCTATTTAGGTAGTTATTTTAATAGAAGTCATTTATTTGTTTATTTATTTGGGTTAAATTATTTTGCTTGTCATTATTTATTTTTATTTTGTATTTTATTTCTTATCTTATATATTAATTTTTTTATCTTTATTTTGATCAGTGTTTTTATTAACGTAGTAAAAATTTGTTTATATCGCTTGTTTAATAGTTTTGTTTTAGTTTGGGATGATAAAGCAATTTATTCAATTTTTCGGGTTGATTGTTGTAGTTTATTCTAACTATTTTTTTGGCGGGAACAGTTTTTAATTTGTTTATTACTTCATTTATTTATTTGGATAGTTTATCTTTATTTGTTTTTTTCTAAGGGTTAAACTTGCATAGATATTGTAATACTAAATTTATTCAGATATCACAAGATTAATACAATTTACCTCTGGACTCAACAATCACTAGAAATACACAATATGGTGGCCTTTAGGTTCCAGAAATTTATTTGTATGGTGAACCACTGCTTGGAAAATTTTGGCCAAAGTGTTTGTATTGCTGTACATGCATTTTCAATTTCTTATCCAACGGCCACCAATGTAGTTGTTTTGCTGTGATATACAATATTCTTTAGGCTCCCCAACAGGTAATTTCTGCAGGTGTTAAATCAGGTAAATGTCATACTACAGTAAACTGTTATCATAATTTGATCTATGAAAGACAAGTGTTTTTCCTTTCCAGAAGTGTGTTTACATTTTTTTTTTTTTTTTTTGCAGATATTTTATATAAGTTGTATTTAGACAACAAGAATTCTTTTAAGCAAGTTTGGTTAAACAATACCAACAACGTTTGTCTGTTTTTACAACTTCTGGCTAAGTTGTTTTATGTAAGAATTAAAATTGTTAAACTTTCCAAAGTTCATTTTATTTTTAGAATCCAAGTACTTTTAACTTTCACTACAGTCATTATCAAGAATTTTCTGTTTAGTCTGTTTATGAAAATGTGTTTGGCTAATTCTGGCATTTTCTAGTTTGCAGAAACCAATTTCAAGTCACTTAAAGGTGATGTTATTCATAACAATCAAACTAAATTTTTACCTGATTTTTTTTTAATGCAAAAATTTTTACCTGATTTTTTTTTTTATGCAAATATATGATCTCCTATGGAGAAAGATATCCTATTTAATGTTGGCTGCTTTCCTTGTATTACAACTTCCAGAATTTTAAGCCTTTCATTGCACCGAGACAAATATAATATTTTGGTGTTATCTAGTAAAATTTATCTCATATTAATATTATTTTAGTTATATTTGATATGTTGATCTATATATGTGCAAATTCCACTAAATTTTGACAAATGACAAGTTAACCTACAAGAAAGTGTGGTGCATGTGTAGCCAACATAAGAATTTAATGTTGTTGGTTGTTTGTTAGTGTTGTAGATAGAATTTCTCAAAGAACATGGGATTTCATAAACAACATTATTTTTGCATAGGGTGGATTTTTGAGGTGATGATTTATTTTGAAGAATGAAATGAGACATTTTGAATTCTTTATAGTAAATGTTAAATCTTAAATATTGTCAGAAGGATTCTTCTGCGTTTCTTGAAAAGTCATATTTATAATTCCCAATAGGAATTTGAGCAGAATAGATTCATCTTCTATGTTTCTGGTGATGACAACAGGAAAATGGTAAGTCATGGTTATTTCCCAACAAGAAGAATTTGAGCTGGAGATAGTTTCTGTAATTTGAGTTGGCTGAATTTATCTTCTATGTCGCTGGTGAGGGCATATTCCCCAACAAGAAAACAGTGTTATGGGCTTCTGTGTTGGTCTGGGAGGCCAGTTTAACCTTACCATGCTAAAAAAAAATGAAAACTGTTCGTATTGATCCTAGGCAGCTAATTAAATGAATAACCACTTTCATCACTCTATGAACTGATGTTCCACAGCAGCCGGCACATGACCTTCATGACTTCATCTCAACCAAAGAGAGATAATTGCCTTTTACATTGCTATATATCATAGCTGGCCGGTTGTATCTGAGGATGTTAGGGTGGCTAGCCAATCCCTGTTGCAGAAGCCTGCTCAGGCACATTTTGTGTTTATTCAACACCCACAGAGCACACCTGTGGTTTATACAGCAACTATATTGAGCGGATCTTTGTTACAGTTTCTGGAAGATAGTACATTATTTGGTGTGATCAACAGTCTAAACAAGACCAGCCCACTCAAACCCTCAGTCACAATGATTTGTGACTTTGTGCTAGTATAACTATCAATGGCTCCAAAAGAGTTCTGTCTACCCAATTTTGCTCACAAGGCTTGAGTAAACCAATGCCATGATTTTCAGTCACTTTCCAAAGGTGCCGCATACTAAGATCACCTCTCCCAGTCCGATAACATGAAGAAGTGATATTCATGACAAATCACCCATGGTTAGATTCAAACCTTAGTCTCATGATCACAAAACAAATGTTCTAACCACTTGGCCACATGCCTACAACAGGTTATGACATACACACGCCATTTGCACCCTTTCATGTTCACCATGTTCTCCAGTGGTAATGATTTGTCCCAGCACACTGACACAAATCTCTATCAAGTGCAGACAATGAGAAATTGGTTCTGGGAACATTCAACTGACATCTATGTTCTCCATTGGCTTCTGTGCTCACCAGATTTAAACCCCATTGAACATATATGTGACATGTTGCAGAGTTTAATAGATTTCCTGCAGTGACATGCTACAAATGCAGCTTAGTTAGGGAGAGCACTGGAATGTGTCATGATACATGGTTATGCAATGATTCCAGCACCCTGCAGACCTCATGCCATGTTGCATTACTGCCATTATTCAAAGAAATGTAAAAGCTATACATTATTAGGTAGCAGTTTCTAATTATTTTGGCATTTCATTTTGCCTAGAGAAAGATATAGCTAGAGAGATTGCTAGTGATATTTCTGTAAATATATTTATAATGATATTAAAACATACTATTGTTGTGTCTATAAAACATAAATAAAAATTAATTATAGTGTTAAAAATAATTTTAATTATCATTTATTCACTCATTCTAAACCAATGAGAATCAATCACTTTTCTCCTCTACACACACAATCATGTGATATTCTCATCATTGGATAATCAGTTCACACGGACAGGTCATTAACATGTGCGTCACCTAAAATTTCATCTCCTTTTCTTTTTCAAGCCATAATAATAACATTTATCGCTTAACACTGCACAAAGATTTGAGGTAGAAAACAGACATTTCTTGTATTTTCTAACTAAATTATTATCTGGAACTCATTAAACACATCTTTAAAAAAACATATGAGAAAGACTGTATACACTTTTCTTATTCTTTATCTTATCATTCTGTCAATTTCCAATTGGTATTTGATCTACATTTGACCCCAAACTCATTTTTTTTACTCAGTATCACTGTTTCTCATTTCTCCAACACTACATAACAACCAGATAATAAATAATACTTGTTTTGTTGTTTCTATGTCTTGCTGTTTCTCGTTTTTATGAGTATTTTTGTATATATAAATGTTGAGCAGTTTATAATTATTTATTCTGAGTTATAACTGCCCTAAACCATTTCTGTTTGTGTATAATATAACCCCATGTTTCTGAAGCTAAAAACGGAATAAATTACATCCTTGAGTTGAGTATAACACGACTTCGGATGTCATTCATTTTTAGAGTTGTATCATATTATCCATTAAGATCTCAATGTCGTACATATATTTCACTAAAATATTTAATTTTTCATGAAAGAATAGAAATGAACCAGATGTTTACCCATTGCATGTTTCTTCTCCTAATTTCCATTTCAAAATTTATTTTCCAACTAATCTGCATTTTTATTTATTTAAGTTTTTTTCTTGAAGTTTTTATCTTTCTTGGTGTTTTATACTTTTACATCTTCAAATTCATTTAACAGATAAAAATATCGTTTTATAGGATATAAATCCTATATCATTCCAACAAATGACTAAAAAACACAAAGTAGATTTGCACACCCGCAAAATCGGATCAAAACGACTAAAAACAGATTTCGCAATAAGGTGTGAAATTAATTTTCTGACCAATGAAAGGAGGCGATTTGCTAAACTAAAAAAAAAAAGATAACGAGCCAGTGTGAAAAAAAAGTCAACAATAAATAGAGAATTTCAAGTCAATCACCAGTCAGAAGGGTGCAGAGATCATAGAAGACACAGTAAATTCCATCGCTGACTCAACCCGACACTAAGAGCCGAAAGTGGAGTAGGAAAGGAAAACAACAACAACAAATTTACAACTGACTCCAAAACAATTCAACCCGATAAGTACATTTTCCTCTTATCTTTTATTTCTCATCCACACTCTCTTTTTCAACTTAAATTGATCCCCACTTTCTCCTTTACAAAAACAAAAGGAACAGACATTACTCTGCTACTCTGTTGAAAGACAACGAACACAGACATTTTTGTCAAAATCACATTTTGCTTAAACGAACTAAAGCATTAATCTTTTTTACCCTATTCACAAGATAATAAATATACAATGTCCTATTTTCTACAAACGTTCCTTATCATGTTGTTTCTTCTTGAAAATTGCGTTGTATTTTGTGGGCAGGGTATCCCGTATTAAATTCTCCTTTTAATCCGAGTACGCTGAACCCCACAGTTTCATCGTAGGCATTTGTTATTTTGTTATTTATAACCTTTTTGTTTGACCAATAAATTTAATATTTGTTACAGCTGAGGGTTTTTTTTTTATTCTGCCTCGAGGAATTCAACTAACTTAATAAGTTAATATTATTCATTGATGAATCAAGTGCGTGATAGAGTCAGTATCTAAAATCCTCCGCCTTTAGATCAATGTTTTTCTAACAATTTTGATCAGGACCTTGAACAAAGACTTTTTTGCTAAGTGACCCTCAGAGCAGAAACGCAATTTCTGGATTTCTTCATTTATTTTTAGCCAATAAAAATCTACTAAATTATACTTTAATAATCAATAAATCTCGATATTAAGTTGATGGAATGTACATCTTTATGCAAATGTGTTACCTTGTGCCAAAAACTGAGCTTACCGTATTTTCTCGTGTAATATGACTTGATACGATCGTGTGTTTGTGAAGCTAAAAACAGGGAATAAATTACATCCTTGAGTAATACGACCCCGTAGTACAGCCATCATCATGTAATTTATTTTTAAAAGTTGTATCATATTATCCATTAAAATCTCAATGTTGTACATATATTTCACTAAAATATTTAATTTTTCATGATATTAAACAAAGAATAGAAATGAACTTGATGTTTAGCCATTGCATGTTTCTTCTCATTATTTTCATTTAAAAACTTATACGGTGAGAGAATTTTGAACTCACAATCTGAAAGTTCACTTGGAGTCATACTTCTAACAGACCTTCCTGCTTCAGAGGACATTAACCTGAAACATGAAATAAAATAACAAAACCGTTTTATGACATTTTTATATTTGAAGCATTTTACAAATCTCAAAACTATAAAAATGGATTAAATACATCAATCAATTGTAACTAGAAATACCCGTGAAATTTTCACGGTTTTCCTATTTTCATTTTCTGATGAATCGATATTCTTAATGTTCACTTATGCCCACATACTCTTAGAAAAAGTATGAATCTCTTTCCTCCCTCGGCTATGGATTAAATAGTTAAGACTTGTATCTCGAAAAATAATTGTTATTTTCAACAAAATGTTAATGTTTTTCTATATTTATTTCCAAAAAAAAGAATTATTCTTATCCAAAAATAAGTTTTGGTTTTAAATATCTAACAAAGGGTTAATAAGCCATAAAAAATTAAATTATCACCATCATCTTAACTTCATGATTAAATAAGCTCCTTTAGATTCTATTACTATAAAATAGAAATTCCCTTTTGTATCGTTAGATATTGGAGTTTGAATACTTTAGTAAAATATTACAGTAACAATCATAAATATGAATACAGGTCATTATTTAAAGAAGTAAGAGGGAACAAATGAAAAGATTTGAAATTGAAAAGTTTTCCCATTTTACTGAAGCATGTGTTAAACGCATGAGAATGTTATCACCTACTCTATATTCTCGTTTTTCCTTTTTGTTCATCTTTCTTTCATTTATTCATTCTTTCTTTTTCTCACTGAAACCAAGCAACATCCCTGATATATCTTTTCATTCTTTCCTCAAAAATAATGAAATAGTCTATTATTCATGTCAGTGATAACTAAGAAATAAGGAAAATTATATGTTTATTATGATAGATACGAAGCAAAGTGAAATTTAATTCTAATAAAGCATCTACTTTTAACATCAGCATCTGTACAAATCAAAAGAGTTTGAGAGAATAAAAAAATAAAATTCTTTGGAAGTCTGAAAATCAAATATATCCCCTAATGAGATTTTGGTAACTACCACCACCATTACATACACACAGTACATAGAAATCATGCGACAAGCATTCATTGGTTAATCTCCTTAAAACTAGCTCGCTGATTGGTCAATTCCGACCAATCAGATATCCGGCACACGAGGAATAATTTTGAGCCTACCACGTGATACACAGCCATATATAAACAAAACACGAATAAGCTCCCTCGTGTTCTCTTCAGTCTCTCTTGCGTCTCAATCCTTGCTACCAAAATGTAACCTTCAAGAACTCCCGTCTTGACCATGCGGTCAGATGTTAAAGAACACTACAACATTCACGCAAGTAAAACTCTTAACTCTTCTGAACTCTTACCAACTTTATCCAATGCACAATTCCTTACATGCTAAAGGAACTTTATTCTTCTAAACTACAGTTTAATAATTACCTCATCTTTATGAGCTCAGGTGCAAATATTTCCAAATCTAAGAGACATAACACATTCAAAATTTCAGCTTATATGTATGTACATCAACACTAATAAATTCAATTGTTATGTTTTGAATCACTACGTTCAGTTTTGTATTTTATACTATGTGCTAAACTACGTCAAATATAAATTGCATTGCGTCCACGCATTGTCCTTAATCACGCCTTTCCTAGTCAAAAGATAAATATACATAGCATCACCCTTACAAGATGATCTTTATGATGATGATGATCAGTCCAACAACTGAGTGTCGTCATAGAATCATTGTGCAGCTCAGTATACCTGGGTTGAGCACATCCACATCTGGGTTGAAAGTAGATGAGCTATTCATGTGTACCTTGGGCAAGTGGACCTCCTGAAGCCTGTTCCTCTTGAGATCAAACTATGTGCAATGTCATTTATCTTAAAGGCCCTCTTTGGTCATTAACACATGGCCGCTGGCTCAATCAGGGAACTATACATCATAGCTGTTTTCAGTCTAGGAAGCCCTCCACTCAACAAAAGCCTGTCATCACAACACTGGCTGTACATATACCAATGCAGCAAGAAACAACAACCTACCTAGTAAGCTTGTGCAAATGGATGGCGGAACAGAAACTGGCAAGGATAAATACTGTTTAGAGCTACAAAGGATAAGATGTTGTGGAGAGCCATGATCACCTACCTAATGTGTTTGGGCAAATGGATGGCAGAACATGGCAAGAATAGTGAAAGGGCAAATATAGTTTAGAGCTACAAAGAATAGAAAGTTGTAGAGAACCATGATCGCCCACATCCTAAAGGGACACGACATATAAAAATTAGAATCCAATAAAAAAACAGACTTTAGTGCGGGTTATGTTCACCCTTGGATGCTCCATACATTACAGGAAAAGTAACACAGATAAGGAAAACTCTTTCTGATCATCCGTCTTCGTCTCACTACTATCTTCATATGTGAGGAAATTATCCAGCATTCACTGCCATATAGGATATTAGATATTACATAGCAGTTCAGCGCTCTTTTCTTTGTTTCTAACGACATTTTCCTATCTCTTAATACTTTGCTTAGTTTATGAAAGACATGAGGAGATTGTCCAGTATTCACTGCCATATAGGATATTACATATTGCATAGTAGTTCAGTGCTCTTTATTTTGTTTCTAACAATATTTTTATGTCTTATTTCTTAGTTTCTAGAGAACAACATTTGCTATTTCTATATGCCTTTGGATTTCTGTGTCACATTTTCTTCTTAGATAAATTTCTAAACCTGGTTGATTTTGACATCCCTAATATGCAGCTCTGTTCATCAGAATTCGGATGATAAGTTTTGTTATGTGGCTCATTAGGCTCATTGTCCGATAGTACTAAGTATAAACTACAAGAAGACAGAATTAATGGTTATCAACAAAAGAATGAACCCAAAATGCAAATTACAAATCGGAGATACTTAAATCAAACAAGTACAAAAAATTTAATATCTGGGAAGTGTTCTAATAGAGGACGGAAAATTCGACACTGAGATCCGAAGACGTATTGGGATGGCCAAAGAGGCATTCTAAAAGCTAAGCAGAGTATTAAGAGACAAAAAAATTTCATTATAACCAAAGTGAAGTGTATTGAACTGTTACGTGATATCTGTCCTCCGGTATGGCAGCAAATACTGGACAATCTCCTTAGAGATGAAGAAGAGACTTGAAGCAACAGAAATATGATTCTACAGAAAGATGCTGAGGCTACCATGGTTTTGGAAAGAATGGAAACAAAAAGGAAACATATTTAACATCAGGAAGAGGCAGTTGAAATTTCTCAGGCAGGAAGGAGGGCGTGGAAATCTGATACTTACGGGACGGATAGAGGGAAAGAGGGACAGAGGAAAGCAACGCGTGATATATTTGATGAGCTTGAGTAAATGGATGGTAGAAAAGGGTTTGAGAGAAATAACAAAAAGACAAAACTTATTAAGAGCTACAAGAAACAGGAAGATGTGGAGGGCTATGATCGTCTACATCCTGAATGGACACGGCAAATAAAAGAAGAATATACTGCTCACACCTTGGACAACTCTTTAGCTGACGACCATGCATTCTGTCTTCTTACAGTTAATAGACATTAGATGAAAAAGCTTTACCTTCTTCTACAGTCTCAGCAGACATGACACATTGCAATGATCATTTGTTTCACTCACGAGAACATTTTGCCAGAACAAGAAATAACGAAGTTTTCTCAGTATTCATTTCACCAAGAATTAAAGAATTTTATTCTTGGTGAATAGGAAAACTTTGAGGTTGACGTAAATGCTGATGATGGTGATTATATTATTAGTTAAAACTAATTAAAAAAATTTACAGTTGATTTTATAGCCCTTATGGGATATAAACAGCTATATTTTACGGCCAATAAGTGAAGCACAAACAAGTAAGAGACGCTTAAAACTAAATCTTACTAAATTTTGGGGAGATAAATTCTGGTCATTCAAATTTGGGTCTATAAGCATTTACTTTGTTCAAGAATAGGTAAATATTGTCGTTTTATTATTTATTTGAGTCCATAAACATTTACTTGGTTCAGGTGAAGGTAAATATTGCTCATTTATATTATAAATCTTTAAGTAATTACTTGTTTGGGAGGAGAGATAAATTCTGATCATCAAATTCGAGTCTTGTTGTGGTGTGCTCCCTCTAATGAGGCTATTGTGGACTCTTTCACTTGCTATAAAGTTAGTAGGAAAAGTAGTCTTCGGGGAAAAGTGATATAGACTGAACGCTGGTCAACCGACACACACTCCCAAGTCGTGTAACACACATCTGTTATATTTACTGTTCAATACACTATTTATCTGCCAACTCTGGTTTTGTTATTTCTTAACCATTACTTGGTCACAAAAAGTCTATAAGCATTTACTTGGTTAGGGAATAGATAAATATTGAGTGTTTATATTTAATTCTTTAAGAATCCATTTTGTTTGGGGATTGTGTGATTATATTTGTGTTTATAAATATCTACTTGGTAGGTGGTCCCTCTTTTGGTGGGGGTGGTGTTACACCACTGACAGTTTAATGGCAATGATACAGATAATCAAGTAAATAATATGATTAAATTCTTCATAGATACTAATTACAAGAACAAAATAGCCATAAATAAATAATGGGAGATCTGTGAAACATGGTAGAGAGACAGAGAAGAATCATTTATTCTTCCATTTGATCCCCACCCCCCATTATGGATATTATTATATCCATGATATAATAACACCGTATTTCACAGGTGGAATGGAATAGCTGAAAGGAAAACAAATGATATTGTTTTCAGAGAGACTTTTATATCACTAAAACATACACAAAATTATATATACATATATACAAGTGTTCCTTGCGGATAATAATATACCATATATATCAACAGAGTAAAGCAGAGTGTAAGGAGAAACAAAAAGGTAAGGTTTTACATATCATATGGAGATATTCCTGTGTCTGAAGAAGCCATGTTTAGGACTCCAGGTTCAAACATCTATGTCTCAGGCGAAGACATATTCTACGAACGGGAAACAGCGAGTCTTAGGTTTTCCCAAATTGAGGACTACGAGCTGCAGTTTATTTCTATATCCGGGGGAAAATATATTCCCAAAGGGAAAAGGGCACCATGGTTTGTGAACTGCTTGGGATGTAGATTTAGCCTCTGCCCGGGCCAAAAGGCGCGGGTGGGCAAAAAAGCGGGGGCGAGCAAAAGAACGCCACCTTTCGTGCTGGCTGTTGTAAAACGAATTGAATTTGACTGCCGCTTTCATCACTGTATCGAGTGACATCACTAAGCAACTGTCATGTGATTCACGTGAATTATCGCCACTGAAAAGAGATAAGCTCCTTTGGTATCCATAAAAATTATTTTAATTAATGGCTATGTTATTAATTTAATGATGTCGTAATACAGCCAGATCACTCGCTCACTAAACATTAAGAAACTTGATATAACGTTGTTCTAAAACAAACAAAAATATTTACAAACCTCCTTATGTAATCATCCTTAGTCGTCTGAATTTCATTTTCACCAGTAGGTGTATCATGCCTTGTAGTCCTGCGGTCTGTAAGGAAGGAACTACCTTTGGGAATTCCAAAAATTCTATGACTTTTTATTCGCTTTGGTATTTTAGGCTTTTCTACAAATATTTCGACTTTGTTAATCATATCATTAGCAGCTGATAAAAGTGCTTCTGAAGACTGTTTGCTGGCAGTAGGAGACATGGCACTTTTTGGAATCATCCCAAAAGCTGTAAACGTAGCTTTGTCAGTGATAATACGACCTGCTAGTGGCACACCAATGTCCATCACTTCAAATGGGCCATCCTCTAAGGAGATCTCTTTTTTTAGTTTGCCATCAATTTTAAATCTTTCTGATGGCCTAGAGGACAAGACTGTGTCTGACATGCTCCAAATCGAATTCGGAGCACATGGGCTGGTAGTACTTGAAATAGAACTTTGCGACGTTGGCTCTGTTGCAGGGAAATTTAATTTATTTGCTGACTTAAGTAACACGGCCAAAGAAGGATCAATTTTTTCTTCTTTCAGGAGACACTCTATTTCAGCCAGAGACAAAATATTATACTTTTTCCTCTGCATAGGCAACAGATAACTTGATCTTGTACTGGTCTTCAGAGATGCTTTTGCGTCTTGTAAGTATGTGTGAAGTAATTTAGGTGTCAAATTTGCTTGAACTGATTTTTTGTACCGAGTCGAAATACTCTTATAAATAGGGAGTGGCTTTGGTGTACCGTGAGCTAAAATCTCTGACTTTCTAGGGGTAGGCTTGCTTGGCTCTAAATTCATACTAGGAAAATTTAACCCAAATCCACTGTGAAGTAATTTTCCTGTAACTTGTAATTTACTGATATCCCGTGGGTTTCTGCGTGAATAGAAATGCAAAGAAAACTATTAATGAAAGACAAAGACATTTTAAAATTTCATACATCGGAATTAACAAATTTTGAAAAGTACTGTAGAGTTATTTATCTGAGGAACATGATAAGCACCAATTGTATGATAAATCCTCGGATAATAGACAACTATGTAACAAAAAAAGTATTTTGGAATCTGAGTAAATCGAAATCGATTTCCCATTTTAAAATCATAAAAAATAAATTTGATTTGCACCAACAAAACAATTGTAAAAATAAGTATTAAACAAAACAATTTCAGTAAAAAATGAACAATTATTTTTTAATTTTTGTTTGTCCCGCCCCCAGGATCTGATGACTTTGTTTGATGTCTTTAGAAACATTTTTTAAATTGATTACCTTTTTTAGTTTTTTTTTTTAAATAGCTATTTTCAAATTACAGTTATTAAAAACTGGTCTGGTTGTGTTTTGTGAGGGTTTGATGGAGGGTCCGTCTACGAAACTCTAGAATCGAGATACTGATAAATTTTACAATACACACATTAGCGAAATATTAAATGCCAGCATGGTTTTTACGGCCACATCACGGTGAAACACCGGTTCCCTACGATCACCGAAGTTTTTGCAAAAAACCCCTGACTGAATTTTATTCCCATTGATTTAAATTAAATTTAAATTTGAACAAATGAATGACTCCTGTTAAAAATATGCTCAGTACCTAGATGGGTGACCACTTGGGGATACCAGGTTCTGTTAGTTTGGATGTGAATATAGTGTATTTACTCATCTTGCCGATGTGACCGCCATCGTCTGGCTTTCTCCTTCTATGTTTTGGATAGGAGTTATTCCCTTGTCCAAATTGAAATTTAATTTAAATTAAAGAGAAAAAGTTTACAGTGGGAGGGTTGTGCACCCCTCCGAGGACCCCTTTTGATCAAAATGAATACTTACCCAAGTACCCTGGGTAATGCAGTTTCAGAATATATATAGTTATGTAAGTCTATCTCCAAAACCCTAAGAGGAGTTTGATAACAAACATACAGACAGATGCTACAACACATATATATATATATATATATATATATATATATATATATATATATATATATATATATATATATATAAAAACTCATCCCTTTTGCCGTTATCACACCAACATAGTACACTCATCCAATTGCAGAAAATACTTTAAAATAATGGCAGCACTGACAATAAAATATGCCAACTCTCACTAATATTATTTGTGAGCATGTCCACAACGTGCTGCTTGTGTTTGGAGATTGGGACGTTCCTATTGCTAGAAAAAAAAAAATTTCGGTAAAGAACTGCTTCACTTTGATCTGCTGCAGTGGTTCCCAAGCGGCGGAAGAGGATAGCAGGTGAAACAGAATGATTGAAAGACAATCAAAGATTTAGAAACAGTTTCAAAAAATTCATATGCCAAAAATAAATATGATTTCAAAATTTAAAATACTATTATGGATTACTTGTAATTGCATGCATGAGGTAATCGGATGTCTCTTCACACCGGTGAGCTGTGATACAGTGAAACAGTGTTTGTGGATGACAATATATATGCGCCCCCGAAAAAATAAATTTCAGTCGAACACTTTAGAAAGAAAGCGCGAATTTGTAAATAGTGACTGCTACTGCAGATAATGCAAAGCTCTTCCATGAATCGAGCATTCTGAGTTACTGGCATGTTTACTCAAAATAAATGCATAAAAATCCACCTTCCTCTCTGCCGAGAGCCAATAGCTTATGGGGGAAAATTTCCGACTGGTACCAAATCAGTCGGGTTTCGATCCTGGCTTGAGGCAATCGGATGTCTAGTCACTGATGATCTGTGATACAGCGAAATAGTCTGTGGATGATATTATATATATATATATATATATATATATATATATATATGTGCGTGTGTGTCTGTGTCACGTATGATAAGCTGTTAATAACAGCAGATATATATGTATATAGTACTAAATAAAATTGAATGTTCGCTTATTTTGTCCTTACTCTGAGTTTTGCGGTGATTGCATCCATTCGTCAGGGGAGTTTTAGAATCAAGTCTCTTGAAAAGTGAATTAAATCTCCATAAAACTCTGAGGAGGGACAAAATATTGGAACATATATTTATTCGTTACTAATAATGCCCTTTAGTACTACAAGTGCTCTGTCTTTTCATATCAAGCACTGTAATTGAAAACACTATCTTAAAAAGATTACCTTCTAGATATACACTGACAGTTTTCTTTTTATGTTATATCTTTTTCATATTTCTTTTATATATATATATATATATATATATATATATATATATATATATATATATATATATATATATATATATATATATACAGTATCGGGGAGAGAATTTCCGAGGTTTGGCACTCAGATTATTTTGAGACAAAAGGTCAGATATGTAGATGCTGGGATAGACAAACTCGATCTAGCGAGTCTTACAAGATTTTTTTTAAAAAGCGTGTCTTACTTGGCAACCCTTGCGATCGCGTGTGATTTGGTACGAGAATTAGAGTTTGAAAGACTCATCGTGCATTTTGCTTCAATGAAAGTACGAAAAATGCACTTTTAAGCTGCTTTGGAACTGGTTTTTGTCTTCGTATTTTTTTTTCAATAAAATACCGATTAGTAATTATTCTCTCTACTTTTTGTAAAGAAGCCCTTCCCCACTAAACCCCTAAAAGAATTTTGAGGCCACTCGTATTTCGAGGCCCAGCTGCAGACTGGCAGCTATAACAGAACTTTATATATATATATATATATATATATATATGAAGCTCTGTCATAGAACACAGTCTGATAAGAATATACTAGGCATATGCATGATCTGATGAAAGGCTTTGATAAAGACAATGTATAAATTTCCTTGTGAAGTCACCTTAGTAGCACCAATTACAAATGCCTTCAAGTCGGATAACACAGTCCAATCAGACGATCTCCGATTGTGAATGCTTCCAAGTATCTCAATGTGACCTCTATGTCCTCTACTTCATCCTTCAAACTTACAGAAAAAATAACAACCCTCTCAATTATTATTATTTTAGATATTTGAATGTCCGTGTTGCATGTCAGGAGGTACGTTGGGGTAGTGATTTTCTAAGCATAGCTTAGATGTGGCACAAGGCCGAAAGTAGGTGGCACCCAGTGAGGAAAGGTACGTTGGCGTAATGGTATTGCGGCTGGGATTAAGGAATCTAAGAGCAGAGTTTGAGTTCTAGTCGAATTTATTACATTCACTTGCGTTCTATATCTCTCATAATAGATGTCTACATTGTTGGAAATGCCTATTAAGAATCTATGACATGCTATGCATTTTCTTTTGTTGTTATTGTCGTCACTCCATCTCCAGCAATAACCACCAAACATCCAGCAACCACACGATAAATGAGTCCCGTTTTTAACTCCACATCTTGCCACGGTAGGGAGGCGATTAAATAACCAGGGCTTCGGGTTAGGATCAAAGTTCAGTATCTGTTATCAAGAAATGCCTATTCCCGGTGTTTTCGACGCAAGGATAATAGTGGTCACTGGAAATGAGAATTTTTTTTTTTTTTAACCTGAGCTCCGATGTATGCGTATGCGCACGCGCACCCCAATTAAACTTTCTTTCTCTTTATTATTATCCTATTGTTTATTTTCTCGGTCGCTTTTTACATTACAGTTTCTCTCTTCGTTCTTGAATACACTTCAAACTCTTCTGCTTCAGTTACTCTCAAACATCTTTAAATATACCATTTCTAAATCTTGTGCATTTTTGTGCGTGTGTAGGTGCACCCGGGGACTGCTGTAGAATTTCATAGAGCATTTACAATGACGACGAGAAGAAATAAATAAATATACCATTTCTCTTTTGTGCTGAATTTTGAACTGGACCCTTTATTTAATCTAGACTTGGACGTCGAAACGAGGACAATCTACCACCATAGATTAAACAAAGGGTTCAGTTCAGATTTCCCTGAAGGTTACTCGGATCGACAGACCTCCCCCCACCCCGAAGAAGTTAGGAGGGTACAATGTCCTAATCATTTTGATGTTGATAATAAAAATGAGGATATTAGTCTGACTGTAAATTATGTAAATAACATTTCCTCATCCCATAAATTCAAATTCGTAATTTGCGGATAGTGTAATTGATAAGTAAGCAGTGCAACGGTTAGCAGTTCAGAAAGAAAAATCGAGTTCGAATTCCGACCAAGTTCGTAACATTCACTTTCATACAAATTCCCTTACGAAAGGTATGAACCCATTTCTTCTCTCCACTTCCAAGATATGGGTTAAAATAGCAAGGCAGACAGGACTCTAGCCAATATCAGTAACCAGGCCAGTCGAAAGACAACTGGTTCGTGCGCTAATTAAACCTTAAATCTTATTCTATTTTGGAATATAGTGAAATGGAGTTTTTGAGCAGGCACTAGCGAAACTTCTCTGGTCCACTTTCCCCTTTCAAAAAATTCAAGTAATCCATAATAATATTTTAAATTTTGAAATCATATTTATTTTTGACATATGAATTTTTTGAAACTATCATAAATAATTATTGACCGATTTTGTCATTGTGATATTTTTGCATTATATCAAATATTGAGAATATGGTAACTAGGCTCTGCAAATTGGAGGAGAGAGTTATCAATGATAATGTTCTGAATTCGAATTCACGGTTATCTCCTTTTAATACTCTCTCTGTTTGTTTGTTTTTTTAAATTTTTAAATGTACTTTTTATCACATAAAATTTACTGAGACGCGAACAAATTTTCATTCCGAATATGCAGCCCAGAGAAAAAAAATTTGGGAACCACTGGTCTACTGGGAAAAGTAGCCATAGCGAGGGGTATACAATCATTGAAAAGATTACTGTATTCACAATTCGGTGACGGGGTGTAGAGTCTATGATCCCGACTGAGGTCAAACAAAAAAGTTTTATATTTATCTTGACGTACACCATACACGTACTTAAATTATCACTCATATTTATATCCACACTTTCTTCCTCTCTCCATGACCTTTCTTTTTAACCCATTAAACACTACCGTATCAATTTTGGGTGGGAATTAATAGGTTATAAGTAGAAACCTATAATTAATACCAGTCTGGTCATTATATGGACTAAATTTATATTTCTGTGGTTTCTAATCTGTGAAACAATGTTAAAAAAAAACTAGTCTTGCAGAGAAATACTAGTGTAGTTCGATCCTCAAACCGGATGCCTCACGATGTAGCCAAGTTTAATCAGTACATAGCGAGAGAAGGGTCGTGTTTAGCACGTTGCCATTACTGCTGTGGTAAATTCGATTTTTACTGGGTACCTTAAATTTGTTACCTTGTAAAAGATTAAACCAAGCTTAGAATATATTGATATCTGTTAAGCCTGTGTTAGTACAAAACTGCCGCCTTCATCTCAGTCCTGGGTATGACGATTAACTACATCCGATAGCAAGGAATCTGATCGGGATACTGGAAGTGTTGAGGAGCTGTTGTACCCAGGTCTACCCTCACCCAAAGTGGTAGCACCTGTTAGGCTCCCAGCTATGGGCAAATAGTGAACCCCAAACAAAACCAAAACAATATGAAAGTACAAAAATAAATTTTCATAGTAAAAGTACTAGCAATATATTTTTATATAAAGCAAGTTGCCAACAACATCTATTGGTACTAAAATTACCAATAATACATGTTATCTGTAGTCGAAGGCATACAAATATGTTCAAAATATCTAGATTCCGGCATTAAATAACCCATAGAGCTGTTGATATGTCGCTAAACAAAATCAGCCAACCAACAAACAATCCTCATCTCGGAATGGCTCCTTTCTGGTATGGAAAAAATTCCAGTAAAAACCGAACAACCAGTTCTGATTCACTTTTTAATGTACTTTAGCCATAGTTCATTGTTGTTGTGGATTCCGAGATGAAATTCGGTCTCCAATGAATGACAAGCGCAAGAATGAAATATAAGAAATTAAATGTATTTACACAATAATACAATGGGTAATACTGTTAGTAAATCCAGTAACGCGGTTAGTAGCAATAATATATATATATATATATATATATATATATATATATATATATATAGTCTCGAAGTAGGACTTCCTTAGAGTCGACGTGCTTGTAACTGTGACTTCTACAAGCGGTTACCTCACACTATTACTCTACCTCCAACTCAATCACAATCTCTGCTCACTCTCTATATTCTGACTGACTCCGGGTATTTAACGGCAGCAGTCCAATTAACACTTTGGTCGAGTCCACTTATATAAAAAAGGGGAGGACTCCATAACAATTGTAGTCATTACAACAATATCTAACACAGAGAGAAGTGTAGTAGGACACTTACTGCATTGAGAACTGCCTGCAATCATTGCAAGAGAGTTCTAGAAAATGCAAAGTGTAACAATGCACAAGCAGAAGATCTCGATACAAATTCCGAATAGAATCAAAACGCGAGTCCCAACTATTACGAATGGCCATGAGTTCATCACATCCTCATCAGATAAGTCAAAGCTCTTCACCGCGATCTTTACCTTTAACTCAATGTTAGATGACAAAATCCATCTCCTTCCCGACTTCCCCCGTTTCACAAAGCACAAGCTCAATAATATTTTATCACTTCCCGGGAAGTGTCAAGACTTATCAAAACTCTTGACCCTAAGAAAGCAACCGGTCCTATCCTTACTCACAGAATCAGTGAAGCACTAGACAACAAATACATCTCTAGGACGATCGCATTAGATATTTCAAAGATCTTTGACAAGGTGTGGTATAATGGGTTACTGCTCAAGCTCTCTAGCTATTAAATCACTGGAAGAGTCTTCCCAGTAATCCTAACGGGTACGTCTCTGAAGGTAGTTGTTAGCAACCTGTCCTCTTAGGTTCAAGCGATCAATGCAGGAGTAACCTAAGGCTCGCTTATCTTAAAGAGACTAGAAAGTGAAGATTGGTCAACTTCGTAAGGATATGGAGTCGCTTTTGGACTCGAAAGAAAGCGTCTCCATATAATTGTCACTGATTAATTATTTTCCATCCTACAACCCCCTTCTTGCAGACGAGACGTCGGAAGCTTTTGGCTGCTCTATCGCTATTTCCATGGAAAGTGTTAAGATGAACTACACTCCTTAGTTCCACCAGTTTTAACCTTCACAGCTAAGACCTGCCATGCGACGCACATTGAAGCACCCTCATTCCCTTCGTATTCCACTGGTGAGTTTTAATTGAGCAGATTCTATCCATGAACATTTCCTTTGTTGAACCGACACCCAAGAGAATTCTATCCAGATCACTATAATCTTAATCTCTTCAAGTCTAGGATTAAAGTTAAACGCTATTTTCCCACATATCCCCATAAAATTTGGCTTTTACTCTGTAAAACTTCTATCCCGAGTGGTTCTTCGGCCTTGTATAGGTGAACATCATTGTTAAAATAAAAAATAAATACAGAATATGGGCAACAGTGTCGGCGATCCAGTGAGGGTTGAATTCATGACAGGACTAGCTTGCTAAGCCAGGCACAAAGTAGCCAAAACTAGATAAACATTTCTTCACTTTGTTATGAGGTAGCAGTTAGTCACTCTAACGATGATCAATGTTCTGAGTTCGGTTTTAAACTCGATGCCCAAAGCTTGCTCCAAACCTATTATGGGCTGATGAGACGCGGTAAAATTGTTTAGGGAAGAAATATATATATATATATATATATATATATATATATATATACAGTGTAACCCGGATATAAGAGAGTTGTCGGGGCCGGAGAATAAGTATCTTATATCCGGGTTTCTCTTATATCCGGGTTTGGTCTATTTTATTTAGGTAAGTATGGGAACAATTTGGGACCAGAGAAAATCTCTCTTATATCCGGGTTTATCTTATATCCCGGTTAACAATTGCTTCCTGTTAGGCGTGAAATAAAATTCAACAATTCCGAAAACTATGATCCCAGCATAATATCTAACAAACATTTTTTTGTATTTTTAAATGAAACTCAAATTGTATACCTAACCTTTTTTGATGAAAACTTTTATCCATCTTAGCGAAATTTTTCGAAATTTGATTTTAACAGATCACTAGGTCTGGCGAAACTCTTTCAAGTGTTTTCCGAAATCTTTCGAAAATAATAATAAAAATATAAGCTAAGGATGACAAAACAACCTTATAACCCCTTTTAAATTGGTAGAATCAGTATTTTTATTTGATAAATAACCAGGACCATTACACGACGAAAAAAAAAATGATGCTTTTCATTTCGTAAATCAACTTTTGCGTGACGTCACCACATTTTGCACATTGATAAAAAAGACACAATAATAAAATTGTCTTTTCAGCATTGTTAAGTTTCATGTATCGAAGTCATTACGCTTTTGAATATTCAACAGCTTATTTATTTTTCCCAACACTCTGTTGAACCCTAGATAAAACAAAGTCGACAATAAATCTGATTTTTCGAAGATTATGTGACCGAAATGGTGTGCTAAAAATCAACAAAGGCAAAACACTAGCTAGAATACTTCACGAGAATACTTTTTTTCCTTCCATATTGGAAATATTGAACATTTTAAGCAAATTTTTACTTATCAAGATGTGGAGTTAGGTTAATATCCGTCAACCTTGTCTATTCAATGGAAATATTGTTTTCTAAGAAAACTGTAGTGAGTTTATAGTACCCTAGTAGCAGTAAGAGACAGACGATTAACTGTGGTGGATATACATAGAAATAAATAGCAGCTAATCTGCATTTTTAAAACCGCGTGTTTTCGAAAACAAAGCCTATTTCCTTTTCCTTTGCTTTTACGTCGAGTTACAGAACCTAACGAGGAAGCGTTCCTCTCCATCCAGTCAGTAAGTAAGTCTTTTCTTTATTGAAAACTGTAGAGACATTTGGACTAGGCTTATGGTGTGAACGAAAGACGTATATTTCAATAGCCAAACTTCTATTATTTTTATCTTATTTTATGGAATAAATATTTAATAAAATTTCAGCTTTTTGTTACTTTGTATATTCGCTTTTTTATTCTTGAAAACACTTTTGATGGTATAATATGAAAAATAGTAATAAGGCGAGAAAAGAAACTATCAGTTGTATATTTTGTTGGTACGGTACTGGGGATAATGAAGATGAAGAGACAAGGCGCACCATAAAAAAAAAATGACGAGAGATACTCGATGAAATATGAAACCAAATCAATTTTATTAAAATAAAAGCAAATTTTACTAAATATTAGGGATGCACAAATTTGCTGGTATATTCGCCCGGAAAAGCGGGGTAATAAACTCCTGGTCAAATAACTTATTTTTTTTCTAAAATAAAGCTCAATGGTAGTTGTGGGAAAAGGATAATGTTCACGATCAATATCAATCAAATAACATGAGATATCACAAGAAAAATTCCAGCATATACAAAACAATGCAAATTACAAGGAAGAAGGTACAATAAAAGGGTTTCAATGAGGTCGAACCCATTTAAAATGGTATATTTGCCTTAATGGTATAAAATGTGAATGTGCTTGTGATTTGATGTGAGTTGTCAAAGTTCGTGACAGAATCTGTTCGTGCCTTCTGAGTTCAGAGTCGCCAACGTAGGCCATTGTTTTTAGAACAGTACTTGTTCTCTGACGTGGAAACGACTATTTTTGTTCAATAGTCGGGGTGAAAATAAAACTTAATTCTGACGTGAAAACGATAATTTGGTTTTCACAACCAAATTGTCGTTTTCACGACAGAATTTGTCTTCGTTAAGGAGAAGTATTGCGGCCCCTTCCTTTGAGTCCACGCTCGTACCGGGCTTCAGATGTTTATAGAGGGCGTCGTATCACGATCTTCAGCGGTCGCGTCTAACGCTTCGACACCGCCGGGCTCCCGACGCCACCGCCGTGATTTCTAACAACTCAACGTCTTCACTATCCAGCTCTAGGCCTCCCTCGTCGTCAATACCGTGACCTCGTTTCATTCGACCAGAATCCAATAGAAACATTCCGCTCACTTCTAGCTTCCCTTGTCGCAACCGCTGTAACCTCGGCAACGAATCAATCCACCACCGTGACCACGATCGCCTAACCTGCCAACCCATCTTACCAGACAGTTCGGCTTCAACATCTCGACTACTCACGATCGCTAACCCATCAAACGCCTCACAGTTGTTGATTTTGACGATGAAGATCGGCGTACATCTAACCCCAGCAACGGCTAATGCACTCTAGACGTATCCCTCAAATGTGACCTCGGCTAACCAACCTAAGAAATCGGTCAACTCCCGGCCCTATCGACAATACCCTTACGCCTAATCGCTTTCTTTATCAACAGCAACTGAAGAACAACACATAAACAATTTTTGCCAAATTTCGAACAACAATGTGCACTCGGCGAATATTGATGAATACATGCTGTTGAAAATGTAATCCATGTTCCTTTCCTTTGCGACCAAACGCTAGTTATAACAGTAAGGTTCGGGACGAATTTTCAGTATGTTCACACTTGATATTGCATATATTTTTACTGAAATAACACCTTCATGGATTTTCTTTATATAACTGTAAAAAGATTTCGCGACCTTCTCCACAAATTAAAAGTAAACATCCTATATCGAAAATGGCGGAGGTCAAACAGACCCCAAAAATATTTTCATAAATTATCTGAAAAAATAAACTATTCAGTATACAATTCATTCATTAATGAACTGTTGAATAAGTACTGAAAATTTCGTTTAAATCCCTGAATTTTGGTATATTTTTAAACAGGAGATAGAGACTTTTTGTTTTTATTTCGGGAAAAAATCCGTCCATTTTGTTAACACCTGAGAAGAGCAAGGCCAAAGAGTTACTTAAAGAGTAGTAATCTGTCTCTGCCTCGCGCGGGCAAATACGACACTACGTTAAGTTTAAATGTGTGGGCAAAAACAAAACTTGTCCATTTCCCTCCCGCATTTCGTATCAGATACTGACCCTGATACTACACCTTTAAATACAACGAGGAGATGCAGTCTGAAAATATGCCTTATTTCCCTGAAACCAACATCATGACATTAAATTCAAAGATGACGTTTTTGAAGTCGACGACAAAAGCTAAGAATGGGCCGATCATGTAAAAACGAATGGTAGACAAATCAAATAGATAATAACAGATTGGTGTGTAGAGATGTACCAGAAAATCTTAGTATTTATTTACCATAAACTTTGGAATAAAACGAACTAAATCGAGTGTATAAACAAATAATATATATTTATCTGATATAGAATGGATATTCGGTGTAGCAAAAGTTCGTTTACAAGGCAGTTTTTGGTAGCAGTCAGAAAAAGGTTTGTTTCGGTTCGGTAGGTGACAGTTTAGCCGTCAGACCTTGGTAGTAGTTTTCATCTTAGAAATAGATACGCTGTCAATCTGCTGTCTTTTCTTGGCTTTAAGAAGGGCGGAAAAATGTATTAAGCATATGACCGATTACCTTCTTCACGCGACACGCATGGCTAGTTTCTCTGGCGGTCCCTTCTCTCTTTTCTGGTTTCTTTGGCGATCCCCTCTCCTCTTCTGTCTCTTGACTGTCAATTTATATCCATTTTGACAAGGGTCCTAGACTATTGGCACGAAGCTTGGTTTTCGAGTAACATCAAAACTTCTTTGTGCTAATTTTTTATTGACCCAAATTATTTTATTTTTCCGCGTTCCTTTCTTTTTCAATTCTTTATAGTGGAAGTTATTAGAGCCTCTCTGATTTTCGGTAATTTTTAGTCACAAATCACTATACTCTACTTCAGCAAACTTCCGTCGTTTTTCGGCCGGGTTCAGTATTTTCTTCTTCCTCTTTTTATTTGAGTGCTGCCTTCTCATTACCTGGAAGGGAAGTATAAAAAAGAGAAAGAATTTTAAAGTAAAGCAAGTGACTTATTTTAATTTTAATTTTTTTCCATTTATATATTTTATTTTCATATTTTATTTTATTTCATTTTATTATCGGTATTCATAACATATGTTCGCAGGCCAATTAATCAGACCTTCATTAAGGTTAAATCAATTGATGGGAAGAATTATCGGAAGCAGCTGTCAAAATATAACCAAAAAGAAACATAGGGCTGTCAAGTCTCTAAAATGAAAATGTGAGACGGAAGGCTAAGTTTTCCCAAGCAGAGGACCGCTGATCCTGTGAACAATGCACCTTCAACGTGTCTTCACACTGATATGTACTTATTCAAAATCAACAATTTTACATATTCTGTTAAAAAAAGACAAAACAACACATACGAAATTTACACAACAATTCAGAAAATAATGCGGTACAATAGCCTGTCCCACATTAATTAATGACCCATCCTTCAGCAGCAACAAAATGGAGGACAATTGGCAACCCTAACGAAACATAAATGGGACAAGAAGATGATCGTTGCTACGCTTAGAATCATCAATTACATCACAATTTTATGAATAAAGTGGGAAATATATAAATAAAAATATATAAACCAAGTGTCTCTCTTGCGTAAAGGAGGTAACAGTCAGCGATCTGGTCTCTAAGTGTAGCGAGTTCGATCCTTGATGGGCACCTCAAACTCGTGGTCTGGGATTACAGCGCATCATCGGTAACAAGTTAACTTGTGGTACTGTTTCAGACTGCGAAGCCAAACTTAGTTAAATAAATACATACAAAAAGTAAACTTGAAAAGCATGAAATAGGTATATTTTCTGTCATATTTCCTTAAAGCAAGATAAAAATTGAAATGTTACTAAAAAATCGTATAAACCCCAAAATCGCCTTAGAAATAAAATTGTTTCATTTGTATGAAACAATTTTATTTCTAAGGTCATTTCATTTCAATTTATAGGGCTTTTTGAAAATTAGCTTTACAATTCATAAGTGATGCGAAATTTTGAACTAACATTGTCGTGTAGTTCTTCTTACGTGTCAATTTGTCGCTTGTTCATGCTCTACCTACCATGAACGTTACACTTTATGATATTATAAGTCGGATAGTTTATTCATGTATTATAAAAGAAAATAAATTATTTTCCGAAAATATTTTATATAAAGTAGAGAAAATAATTATTAATATTTCACGAAAATGTCGGAAACAAACCGACAACATCCGAATATAGCCGAAGCTGTTACTCAACCTTTCTTTCCTTCTTTCTAGAAGATTGATGCAAGAAGGCGTAGTAGCTGCCGGTGACTTCCGCTGCTAAAATGGTGAGTGTAATTTTTTTTCGTATAACTTTTTATTACATTTAAGCCAAAATAGACAAGTAAATTAAAACATTTTGTAATGGAACAATTTCGGTTAGGTAACACGCTCGATACTGGGGAATAAATGTATGATTTTAGTTGTTCTTGTTCGATTCGGGGACACTTCTTCCTGTAGTGACACGTTGACTTGGCGTTTAAGAAAATTTTTATTTATTTATTTTTTATTGTAAACAGGTTTCCTCGTTTTGTATTTTATTTCTAGAGTTTGTAGACTAAAATAAATTACTTGGATTAACTATAAAATATATTATTCGACTGTTGTAAAAATAAAATAAAGAAACGCAACTCTTTTTCTTTTTATATTTGATTTGTTTTTTTTAACCATGAAAAAGTCTTCGGTAAAAAATGTTGTACACGTATGCATTGAAACAAATATTGTTAATTTGCTTATTAGTGATTAGGTTTTATATTTGATTATTATCTTTGGTCATGGTCTCTGTTTACTTTTTTAAAATCATTTTAAAAATATCCATACTTTTACACGCTTTCGAAGTGCTTTAGTTTTATTTGGGTGAATTCTGAAAATGTTCGAATAACTCGCGCAAACAAATGAAAGTAGTTATTTTTTTTTGTTTTTTTTTAAGTAGTTTTGTTTATGCACGAGGAAAACATTTTAAAATATGAAAAAAGTTAGATTAACAAACAAATACTCTGTTTTTCTTTTTAATTTAAGGGATTTTTTTTTTGGTCATTTTCCATTATTAATAGTAAAAAATGTCCTCAGCACGTTATTTTTAAAAATTTCAAATCTGTTCTTTTTCAAATTTTAATAAAAATCTCAATTTAAGCCTCATTTGTATTTTTTAAATAAATATTAAAGTTAACAACTCTACATTAAATTTTAATTTTTTAAAAAGTAAACTGACATTCAGATAGAGAATCATTCTACTTTTTTTCTAGCTGAAAAATAGTTTTGTTTTTTTTTGCAAAGTAATTTTGTTATATTCGCAATTAAGTCTTCTTTCTGAATTTATAGTTTATTTTTTCTAAGCAAATGTCTTTATTTTTAATTTCTCTTGTTTCTATAATGCAAATTAAAATATTTTGCAATTTCTTTTCTGTAATATAGCATTTTTCGAGGATAATACTGCATTTTTCAAAAAGTAAACGAAATAGTGGTAGATTTTTTTTGTATAAAACTAGCAAGAAATCAAGTAATAAATCGACGTGGTTCTTAGAATCTTACTGTAACTCATTCAATATCTAAGTAAAAAAAAAAGTTATTTAAAGCTTTTAATATTTGTTTTTTTTTTTTTTTGTTTGAAAAGAAATTATTTAAAACTGCATCGTAAATAATAAATTGCATTTTTTTTTTAAAGTGTCCAATAACTTTTTCTAGGTTAATAATTGTAGTCTTCTCTAAAATTTTAAATAATCATAAACTTAACACCTGAAATTTTTCGTAGTCACCATCAGCTATTAAAAAAAAACATGAAGCAAGAACTTGTATTGTTTGTATTTGCAATAAAACTTTTAACTGGAATTATTAAATTTTTCACATTTTCTCTCTTGGATTCTTATCCTTTAAAATTTAAAATACTTTTTTGATGTTTTGTCCGTTAAAAACATAAAACTAAGAAACTTATTATAGAACAGCTTTTTTTGTTTTTTCCTTAAGGATCTATCATAAATTGACTGTTCACTTTTCTTTCTTTTTTTTTATAGACATCCATTGAAATGATGAACCGTTTTGTGAGCCCCATCAACCCAGCTGTTTTCCCACATTTAACTGTTGTTTTGTTAGGGATTGGTATTTTTTTCATGGCATGGTTCTTTGTGTATCCTTTTTGTTTTGAAGTAACATCTTCATTATATTATGATTGTTCATTAATTTATAAAAAATGATTAATTTTGAGATTGCTAGTGCTTTAATGTCGCATGATTTTAAGCTGCTCAAAGTTTTTAACAAGTGATTTATTTATTCTTTTCCTTAGAAAATGTTATGAATTTACTGACTTTAACATTTCTGCACAAATTTAAATTATTCAATTTCTTGTATGTACATGAATCAAACAGTTGTCATCAACTTTCAAGAAATTAATTTTTATCCAGCAATTTCAGCAGCTGCTTTTACTACTGAAAGGTAACTATAAGTAATGAGTCAACATAGTAAAAATAAAACGGATTAGTAGCAGCTTTTACAGATTTCAGTTTTTCTCTAATGAAACTGTTTTTATGAGAACAAACACTGGAAAATAATTGTAATTAACCTGAATAAATGACATTGTAATGATATTGGCTTTAATTGATAGTATGAAATAATTTAGTAATTTTTTAAAGTTAATAATACAAGCTTCATTTCTTATATACAATGTAATAAATTCTAAAAATGTATAAAAGACATGTAAACAATGAATTTTATTCAGTGTTGTCAAACCTCTTAAATTATGTTGTAAAGTTCATGAGGGGACAAAATTTGCATATAAACTTCTCATCACAGAAATTCAGACAAGCTCATATTGTTTAGAGAATGTGCGTATTTAATATATAAAACTTAGACCATGTCCAGTTATCTTTTCTATGTACACAATTAGCTCTGATGATTGTTTTTTTATACTCATCTGTATAATCATTTTGTCCATTTCACTATTTCAAAAAAATCCAACTTTTATCATATTTCACTTATTCAGGTAGGATAGAAATTTTTTCAAAAGTCATTTTTGAAATATGCAATTCATTTTTTTCCTTTTTTTATAGCTATCATAACAAGTACTATTAGTTTTTATATTCAAACAACTTTTATGTAGTAGTGTATAAAGTGATATTCGTTGTATGATTTGTATATTGTTTCTGTGTGTTAAAGAGTATCACCAACATAATTGACTCTGTATCCTGTAATTTGATCTGACTTCTGAAAAAAGTATTAGGTGTATGCTGAAAGGGAAATGTTTGTTATAAACTGAAGCTCTTTAGGATTCACTGTACAATTCTATAATGGCACATGTTATTTACCTTTTGGTTGAGGTCATTGACACTTTGCATCAGTGGAAAATGTGTTAAGTTTTTGTATTCGAGAGAATTATATATTTAGGGGAAAATAAATAAAAATAAAAAAAAAAAAAAAAGCAGCAGCAGCAAGTATGATTTCAAAGCTAGCAAACAAGCCCTACTGTCTTAGAAGCTTAGCATGCCACAACCATTTTTTTACCTTATCCATGTACCACACCAAGCTTTGTAAATACCTACAGTGGTAGATGTTTTTGTAATATCATTGTCAAAGTTTTTCCTTGACTAGTATTTTTTTAAAGCTATGAAGTGACATCAACCAAATTCTCCAGAGATATCTACAAAGAACTTCTTGTGTCATTATTTGCCTCAGTTTTTATGGGATTTGGAGTATTATTCCTGCTGCTTTGGGTTGGGATATATGTATGACCAAAGTTCATTTCGTAAGTATTCATTATATATTACCTTACATTATGTTGAATCTAAAGTTCTAAATTTTAACCATAATTTATACAAATTCCATATTCATTTATTTACTTGTTATTTAAAAACTAGTTACTCCATGCAGTTAAAATTATTGCATATATGAAATTTTTCCTGATGAATTTTGTATTCTTTCATGGAGGTAGTTTTTTCACCTGATTTTTGTAGATTCCTGGAACCGTTCAACACTGAGTTCGCTTCCTTACACTGGTTTAACGAGTTTAAGGGAGATAACTCTAATACGGTTAAAAGTAACAGACCAGAAAGTATAGATTAGAATAAATTTTTGTATTTGATCTAGTAAAATTAGGTACCTCCACGAAAATGTAAACAGAAATGAAAAAGACGCCGAACTTGACGAAAACAATTTTTTATCGTCTAATGTTCATATTATTATTAAAGAGGAAAGATCAAAGTATTTTGGGGGTATTTTTTTACATTTTTTAATCGTTCCTAGCACGTCCAAAATTTTCGTTAAAAATTTTTTTTTTTTTTTTTTTTTTTTTTGTCAAAAAAAAGGGACAGATAATCATTTTCAATCATTTGATAAAAAGATGAAAATCTGACTTTGATATTCTTTTAAAAATCAATTATTTTTTCAAAACTGATTTTAATAAAATCAGAAATTATAATGTTTATTTAAAATATTTTGAACCAAGCTTAGCTCAGCTTCTGCGCTGAAAAAATGTAATTTGAAAATAAAACAAAACAGGTCATAACCTTTCGCGTCTTTGACAGGTGATGACAGCTGTGATTCATGATGTTTAGATAACTTACGGGAGGATAATTCTTTCTACGGATGGAAGGAAGTGAAATTATTTAGATTTAAATGAACAAATTATTTACCTCGTTACTTTTAAGGAAAACTTTCAGTGCTCTATTTTTCATTTTTTTTTTTTTTTTTTTTTTTTTTTTTGTACTTAGCTTTCATCTTTACGTTTACGATGCTTTATGGAAAATATAAAGAAATTAAAAAATAAGACTGTTAAGAGTGAGATTAAATTACATAAGAAAAAGGTATCTAATTTATACGTACCTTATGAATTTTTATCAGAAGTGTACATAAAATACTATAATTTTATGTACATTTATTACATTTTACTGTGTTATTTGTATTTCCATTTATTTTGTTATTAATTTTGATATTTCATTTATGGAAAAATGACATAACTGAGATTAAAATCAAAATAAGATCATATAAATTAAAGTTTAGCAGTAGTTAAATTTCATAAGATGATACTGATACTTATAGGTACCCTTCTCAGTTGAAATTGAAAAATCAAATTAACTTCTCCATACGTGTTTCGCAAAAGTAAAGGCCTTAACAGCGGAGAACAATGCTGAACTCAAATAATGCAACTAAATTGTATCCTGGTTGATCTTCCGTACTTTATAATTACCGCTCGATTATAAGCACAAAAGGTACATTTTTTAATTACGTTGGCTAATCCGATTGGTCCAAACGATACAATTTTCAAAGCGCTAGACAATGACGATCTCATCTGGACACAATTGAAAGCTCAGCGTTGCTTTTAACTAATTTTATAATATTTTTAAAAACTTAATGTAAAAATCTATTATAATTAAAAGAAATAACAAATAATTGTATTAAAAATACAATTTTCATTGAAAAAAAGTTTTGCTTTCAGAAAATATTGTCCATATTCATAAAAACAAATAAAAGCATTTGAAATTAAATAATATATTTGTTTTATTGAGTTTTGTATGTTACAATTCAGAGCTGATTTTCAGGTACGTTGGTCGCAATTAAAAAAAAAAAAAATACATGATTTGCATTCTTCAAAGCCTTGTGCTTTTAACTATTGCAATCTGTAAGGGGCGGTGCGATCGAATTTCTAGAGTTTTTCATAAAATTAGTTATGGGGTGTTAATAAAAATGAAAACAAAATATTTCTGCCATGACTTTTATAAAAAACAACATATTTATAATAATTTCGATCATCTGTGAATAGTTTCTGAAAGTTTGATTAACATCTGACAATTATTTTTATTTTTGCAAGATTTTCCAAATTAATGTATGTAATACAAAAAAACGCGCTAAAAATTATCTGTTATTTACTACCCCTTGTTGCAACAAAGATAAAGTTTTTGAATCAAAATTTAGAATATTCTAAAAAGATGGAAAATTTTTTTAAAAATAATTAAAAAAAAATTTGGTCTATCCTCTTCATAAAAACATAAGCATTTAGACGATAAAATTTTATTTTCATAAAGTTTGGTGTCTTTTTCATCAGACTATGCTCTTTTTTTTTTTTTTTTAGCGATTTCGTAGAGGTACCTAAGTAAAATCATTTATATATAATTTTATAAATTTATTTGAAATCTTTGCAATTTTCTTTTTTTTTTTTTTTTTTTTTTTTTTCCAGAAAATCTGTTTATGAAACTGTTTATGATAAGTGAAATATAATTTAGCTATTCTTAATCTTTCACTGTGTATACATAATATTCCAAAAATTTAAAGATATTTACAGAGAACAATAAGCTATTATAGTCTTATTGCTTGTTGATACTAAGGGATGTCTTAAAATACATGTATGATAATACAAGATCATTTATTTCAATCTTTACAAAAAACAAATAAGTTCTATTCTGATTTCTACAGCTTGCACCACATGTAAGGGTTTGGCAAATTATTTTTGGACATCTTTATTTTTTTATATTTATCAAGTGCTTTTAAGGGTTTTGTCTGTGAATATATGCACAAGTAGTGATATTGCATTCCTACACTTTAAAAATATATGTATTGATTTAAATTGATATTTTTTGTGGGGAAGCAGGCATTAGTTTGTGATGAATATTTAAAAATAGTTGCAAGCAAAAAATTATTTCAGAAATTTATGAATCTTTATTTAAAAAGAATTTTTAAGACTTAATTTTTTTTTTTCCTCTTGCCAATATTGATTTTTTTTTATTTTTATTGTTTTTCTTAATGTTATTTCAGGGACCTTGGTTTGTTGGCTTTAACTATCATCATGTGGACAACAACATGTCAAACATAAAAGGTTATAATTCAATAAATCATTTGATATTTGTATTTCTGATTTTATTATTTAAAAAAGAAAATCCCAGCATGTCAGTGATCAAAAATGTATTTGTATTTTCTGGTAGAAGTTTCTCCTCCTTTCTTTATTTTCAACAAATGTGAAGTCCTGTGAACAAGTAATATGACCATGACAAAAATATAAAGCTTCATTTCCCCAGTTATTAAAGTTGTTTCTTTGGGAATGGAGAGATAATTCGAGCAATTTTTCAGGCTCTATTTCGTCCTAAAGTATTTGATCACTTCCTGTAATTCTGCCTGCTAGGATATCTTAATGTCAAAAATGCTGCCATTTCATCTGGTATTTAATCTTGAACTGGAAACACATTGGAAATTATATAACATGAATTGTCAGAGGGGAGCAACAACATTTTAAGATATTTCCGACAATGTCAAATTCCAAAATGAAGTTGCCAATTGTATAAATTATTCAGATGAGAATCTTCATCTTGGTTGTTTTCATACGTGTTGCATCTGATAATTTCTAAGGGTCATTCATTTGCCACCCCCTCCCCTGGACTGTATCACATTGGCACTACTGAAGGGAAATGTTTTGCTCATAAAAAAGCAGTTATTTTTACTAATTTTTTTTGCTTAGGTAATTAAATTGTCAAAATTTAAAAAAAAAAAGAAATTGTATTTTTAAAATTATTTTTAGTGTGTTCTGTTCAGACAAACCTCTCAGCAACGGATTAAAGGAGGAGAGAGATTAAAGCCTGTAGATGGGAACGGATTGTTTTTTACTTATAAAACCAGAGTAACTACTATCATAATGTAAATACTATATATATATATATATATAATACAGTATACTGTGTATACAGTAATAATAAAAAAAAGCAGCATGACACACAAAGAATAGCATCGATAGCACTCTCTCTCAAAGGGAATAATATTAATATATACAGTGAAAAAAATAAAATGGCATTTATTATAAATATTAAAATGTATGCCACAACTTGTTAAAGTTTATGCACCTTATGTATATAGTGGAAAATGGATTTTTTTTTCTGTTGTGGTCATATAGTGGGGGCTCAAATTGGTTCCTCTGATACTTACGTTTGTTATGCTTCTTTCTTCACTTTCCTTCTGCTTCATTGCCATGATGAGGGCAGAACAATTAATATATTAATCAAAATAAAAAAAGTAATAGATTTCTCACAGCTACTTTCTCACGTATGCACTAATGTATCATACTTTATATACTGTATACCCATCTTTCATTACAATTGAGAGGCCTGCCACTGCTACCAAGCAGTCACTTTGAGAACTAATATTCAATGTAAGATTCATTATGCTAAGCCCGCAAATTTTGAAATACTTCGCTGATGATTTGGAAGTTTTTTCTTCTTGCAGATTTTTTTATTTTGTCTGCTGGTAAATGTAATACCCACAATGATAACTTATAACATTTGAATGCAAAAACAAAAATAAATCACGAAAATTAAAATCAGGGGCCAGTTAGATATTATATTTATATTCTGAACAGGAGACTCTTTCTAAAATGATCTAATAACATATTTTTATTCTAACAAGTATTGTGCTTAGCAACAAGATTTTTTTTATGGGCAGCCCATTTTCCCATAGTAGTGCTGTCATTTCTATTGAAATAAAAAAAGAGATTTTATTATAGCGTTTAAGCTGGGCTAATAAGTTTTCTAGATTTAAAAACATTCAGCAGCTCTAAATTAGGTAAATTTCAGGTTGTCAACTGCAAATCACTCATCACTGAAATTCTATCAAAGGGAAATATTTCTTTTTGTTTTCTTGCATCTGATTGTTTTGCTTTAATCTGATGCTATTTGAAAAAGATTTACTGTCTTATCTTTTCTATTACATCATACAAATATTTAGTCTTGCTATGACTAGCAAATACAGTAACATACATTGTCTCTTGTTATCTAGTTAAACTACTTGTAAATTCAACACTCACATGAAAGTATGTGAATATAAGCTGTCTTCATTGACCATAGTTTATGAAAGATTTAGAGGACTATCTGGAACATAACCAAGATGAGTGAAGTCTCATTGTTGAGACATTTCAATCCAGGTCCTCTTGGCCACATTAAATGGTGGTATTCTTCTTTTGCCTTTGACAAGATGAGATGTTTTATCAAGTTCATGTTGTTAAAGTTACAATATGGTTACATTGAAATCCAATGAAACTTTGATGTATGAAGAGAGCAACAAACTTTCTGTATGTGTCAACACTAGAAGCAGAAGGAACTCTTGTTTTTGGTGGGGACTTCAGTAGACTGTATAACGTTTTCCTTTTTCCAAATGTCACAATTGTTAACATTTTAGTCTTAAGAAGTTAGTCCCATATCACTAGTCTTTATCATGAGGGATCCTGATGAAGTTAGGGTCGGCATATAGTGAGACTGTCAGATTGGATTCACTTATCTGCAAAAGATAGGATTGTAAGGTAATGACATAGAGGATAGTTAAAAGCTTGAAAACCTTGCAGAATTGTTGTACAGTGTGAAAGGTTTTGATTTCACCATCATGGTGATTCCTGGAGTTGCATATTGGAAACAAAGCCATGTGTTGCAGATTGTTGCAAACACACACACACACACGAGCATGTGCAGTAGAGTTCATAAGGCTGGTATCTATGGATTTGTTGGATTTTTACCACCGACTGACTTTTTCATTGTTTTATGGAAATACTCAATCCACTAGGCAAGGAAAATCATCCCAAAAAGGTGTTGAACTGAGCTTAATGCCTACTGGGCTCCATGGTGAACAGCTTCTGTAATTACTCTAAAAACTCTTTGTATATTGTCATCAGCTAACCTTCATCTTGCAAACTGAAATGATTTATAAAGTAGCTCTTAAAGTACACTCTTGTTGATTAGGAGACCATTTCTGTTATGTATATAAGGCTGTTTTCTTAGTCCATCTTCTAATGCCATTCGAATTGCTCATCTTAAATAATTTTTTAATGAGTATCAATTGCCCTGACCTACCCCTTGAACTCTCTTGATTCTGGCTCGTTGTTTTCCACTTAATGGTTAGAATGAACTGGTCATGGAAGTTCTACAAGAATCTGTGTTCAGCCACTCAACTGATCTTTTGGGCTTAATAGGCCACAACGTGGAAAACTTCTGAAGTAGCATAAGGCAATTTCCTTAAAATTATAATATGTGTCTACAAGTGTTTTTACTGTCTAATTTAGCACTTTCTTTTCCCCCTTAACAATATTACACATCTGAGTGTGGGGCAACATTCTAATAATCAAGTGCAGCTATCTGACAAATAGTTTGTCCCCTACTTTTTTTCAGTACTAATATGTTCTTGGCATTTTAACGGTTTCTGAAAATGAATTTCAATCACACATTAATCTAGATGGTGTTGAACCTCTATCAAGCAGTGAAGGTGAAATATTGAAAAATCTCTGCTCTACAATTCAGAAAAAAATCTCTGCTCTACAATTCAGAAAAAAATCTCTGCTCTACAATTCAGAAAAAAATCTCTGCTCTACAATTCAGAAAAAAATCTCTGCTCTACAATTCAGAAAAAAATCTCTGCTCTACAATTCAGAAAAAAATCTCTGCTCTACAATTCAGAAAAAAATCTCTGCTCTACAATTCAGAAAAAAATCTCTGCTCTACAATTCAGAAAAAAATCTCTGCTCTACAATTCAGAAAAAAATCTCTGCTCTACAATTCAGAAAAAAATCTCTGCTCTACAATTCAGAAAAAAATCTCTGCTCTACAATTCAGAAAAAAATCTCTGCTCTACAATTCAGAAAAAAATCTCTGCTCTACAATTCAGAAAAAAATCTCTGCTCTACAATTCAGAAAAAAATCTCTGCTCTACAATTCAGAAAAAAATCTCTGCTCTACAATTCAGAAAAAAATCTCTGCTCTACAATTCAGAAAAAAATCTCTGCTCTACAATTCAGAAAAAAATCTCTGCTCTACAATTCAGAAAAAAATCTCTGCTCTACAATTCAGAAAAAAATCTCTGCTCTACAATTCAGAAAAAAATCTCTGCTCTACAATTCAGAAAAAAATCTCTGCTCTACAATTCAGAAAAAAATCTCTGCTCTACAATTCAGAAAAAAATCTCTGCTCTACAATTCAGAAAAAAATCTCTGCTCTACAATTCAGAAAAAAATCTCTGCTCTACAATTCAGAAAAAAATCTCTGCTCTACAATTCAGAAAAAAATCTCTGCTCTACAATTCATAAAAGTTTATTAGGTTATAACAAAACTTCCAAAGGTCATGCAAATAATTTTAAAATGTGTTTGAATTTTATATAAGAGTTTGCATATATACACAAAAGGTGAATTTATTTATCCAAATATGCAAAATTAGCCTTTTTTATGAACTTAGAGAAACAATTCAGGGTGGTCCAAAACTTAATTGGTAGTGTGTGTATATATGGGAGAAAATAATATATAAATTTTATATACCAGAACAATGCTAAGAAAAATGTCAAAGCAGTGGAAAATTTTTGATATATCTTGTCCTTTAGACTTTATTGCTCATGGTAGTGAGGAGTTCCACAAATTTTAAAATAGATAAAATTAGAAAGATAATACATAGTGAATTCAGAAAACTAAGTTTAAAAACTACAGTTAACACAAAATTGAAAAGGGTAAACTTTCTCGACATAACTTTAGACTTAATGAATAACATGTACCTACCTTACAGAAGACCTAACACTAATCCCTTGTATGTACACCACAGGTCAAACCATCCTCCATCCACAATTAAGCACACGGCCTCATCAATAGAGAAAAGAATCAGAATGAACTCTGCAAATGAAGAAATATTCAAGAAACAGTAATTTTTACAACAAAACTCTAAAAAAAAAAAAAATAGTGGCTACAAAAATGCTAACATCAGTTATATAAAAAAACAATAGTACAAACCAGAGGAAAAACAGAAAAAGAAAACTCATTTGGTATCCACCCACCTCAACCAAATGGTTAGCAATAAGCTAGGGCAAAAATTCTTAGCTTTAATCAAAAAACATTTTCCTACTGACAGCAAACTAAACAAGAACTTTAATAAAAACACCCTAAAATTAAGTTATAGCTGCACTGAAAATCTAAAAAGAATTATAAAAAAAACATCATAATAATAAAATCCTGAGAAAACATTCATGCCAAAATCAAATAAAGGCCCTAGATCAAAATTAGACAAAAATAATGAAAAATTATATGATTGTAGAAGCCCTGAAAATTGCCCTTTGAATAATAAATGCTGCATAGAATCTGTGGTATAACAATACACAATCTCATCTATCAAGAATACAAACATTGAAAAGATATCTATAGGATCCATAAAGAATGAATTTAAAATAAGTGGGGAGACAACACAAAAGCTCCTTCAATAATATTAGATATGGAAATCAGACATCCCTATCTAAATATTTTTGGCATTTAAAAGAAACTAATAAAACACCAAAAGTAGAATGCAAAATAATAATTAGAACAAGAACTTGTAATACCTGGAATGACCCATGCCCTTTATACATACATGAAAAACTACACATTAGTAAGTTTCTAAAAAATGAAAGTTTATTAAATCAAAGAAATGAGATAATGGTTTTTTGTTGATGCCAACAAATATTCGCCTTAAATAATTAGCATTTTAAAAAAATTTTTCAAAATCTCTTAACAAGTTCAAGTAAAGCAAAAGGTTTAAAAACACAACCCAATCATAATCTTTAAGAAGTTGTCAACAAAAAAATAAACACCAAAAACTACCAGAACTACTACATCAATCAGTTTTATCTTATCTAATAAGATTAGCCATTGTAGCAAGACAAAAAACACCAACCCAACCTTACATGATTCCAAAAACTTGACATACCTCAAACACCCCTACATCCATCAAAGCAGTGGCCCCTTGATAAAGAAAAAACAGACCCCAGACCACATCTCCACTCAAAATTATAAATGAGTGAAACATTCCATACCATAGTTATTCCCAAACAATGCTTGAGGATGAATCTGTCACCCAGTGGTTAATGTTTAATATTGGAATTAAACTTAAATACAGCTGACCAGTTTTGAAACCTAATAATTTCTGTGTCATGATGGAATCATATTTTTTTAAAAAATAGTTATAATCTAGGCTCTACTTGTGTATCGAGCACTTTTTTTTTTTTTTTTTTTTTTTTTTAAATAAAAACAAAAATACAAAAGAATTTCAGAACATCAATCTAACAGTTCTTTTCTATTATATCAATATATATGCACGCACATACTCACACACACATGCACATATATATATGAGACTGCTATCTTGTATTGTTAAGTGCAATTGTTTTGATAGTTAAGGAGACATAAATTAAAACTAGTCTTTTGTATGCTGAATTAAGTTTTCTCTCTCTCTTTTCTTTTTTTTTTTTCTTTTTTTATTGACATTTTTTGTATTCATGTGTAAACTAGTATAGAATTACTTTCAAACTTTTTCCTGCAAGAAAGAATGTCATTGACATACCAGACATACTAAAGGTTTGGCTCTTGTGTCAAAAATTTATTTTCAATGTCAGCCATATTATGAACCCACATTTATTTCAAACTTTAAACCATTAACAAAGCAAATGCTATATCAGAAGTTTCTAGATTTTCTACCTTTCTTTGAAAACAACCAACAATATTCAAAATTACTTCTTTCCATAACACAGTACAACTTCATTTAGTAGAATATTTACAAAATCCCTTTGGATAAATGAAAAATAGAAATAGAGTGAGTTAGGAGTAATTTATTATAATTCTTAATGATCCAATCATTGGATTAGTTTTGTTCAGTTATGTTACACAACTTCTTAATATCAAAGCAATGCTCTACACTTGAGATATCACCATTGTTTCTATAACCAAAGAAATATGAGTAATACATATTTGTTTTTGAGAGAACTTTCCTGATCCTCAAGATCAGGAAAGTTCTCTCTTGAGAACAATTATATAACCTTTCTGACTATCACCATCTGTAATTTTCCCCAAAGGAGCATCACTAAATATCACCTTTTTCTTTTTGATTCATTCTTGTCAATAACTAAGACTTCCAACTGACAATTGTCAACTATATTAATATAGTTGTAGCCACTTGAAATGAACTATAATTCCATTAGATCTCCAAACATGACAGCTTTGTAATGTTTTAAATCTAAGACAATTTCCCCTCTCACTTTAAAAAAAAAAAAAATGTACATTACTGTCCCTTAATAGGAATTGAATTCACTGTTGGGTTTGTTTTGACCTGTACAGCTATTTTCACGAAATGTCATTCTCAAGGCAAATCTGTGATGCATGTGAAGCTCCTTTGATATCTTCAATGTGGATATTCCCTTACTCAATAACTTTATTTTCTGTTTTTCAGCATTTGTTAGATCCTAACCATTACAAATATTTCAACATATGGAAAAAATGAAAGCTAATAAAAACTATTTTTTCTGAGGCCTTAAACAAATATTAGTTTAATCGGCATAACTTCAGACTACAGTTTTTTGATAAATCTTGTTGCAACTACCTAAAAGTTTAACTCAAATTTTGTTTTGATGTCTAAATTAATCGTTTAAAATTTGACAAAATATTTTCAAAGCAAATTCAAATTATTGAAGTTTATGTGATTTGCATAACAACTTCAGATGGACTGATTCATTTATAAACAACATCCTTTAAGTTGTATAATAAAATCCCTCAGGTCTTCAAATATGAAGACCTGAGAGATTATACAAATGTAAAAAAATTGGAAAAATTTCTAATAAAATCAGATATTGTAAGCCAAAATTCATATTGTATATTGGTCATAAATATAGGTAAAGGCTGAAAATTAATGTACATCGCTATGGTAGTGACCATTTTTTTTTCTCATGTCACTTTCGAGCAAGGCAATTAAGTCCCTAAGTCAAGGGGTTACTGAGTGTAAAAGAATGAGAGAAAGAAAAACATTTAGAAAGAAGATAACAATTGACATTGCATTTAAAATTTTGAAGGTCAAAGTTGACTGGAAAGCAAGAAATCAGAAAAGACTTCTGCAAGTGAGAGATGAAACTGTTAGTATAGAACATGGTTACATCTCACCATTTCACTAACCAGGTGAGTGTCAGGGTTAAGCTTTGTGAATGGCTCTAATGATATCCACACCAATTTGTATCTACTAAGGATGTTTAGATAAATGTTACTATTCTATTTTGGGTGAGAAATGATTAATTTGTCTAGAAAATATGTAAAATCTTTACAACTGGTTCCCTTGAATATGCAGTGAGAATTGCAATTGATATGTATATTTATAAAGAAATGGATTTTTTTAATTTATTAAACTGAGGTTTTGTTGGCATGATATATATAAGAGAGAGATAAACAAAAGGAAACTTTACAACATGTTTCATCCTTTGACAGAATTTATCAAGACAACAATGCTGGCATAAGCATTTTTATGTTTTTATATATATAAAACACGTGCCTCCAAAGATTTGTAATAGCTAAGCTTTAAAATGAATTTTTAAAAATCATGAAGCTTTTATTTTAGTTTTAATTTCAAGCTAATAGATTAAATTTTGAATAAGCAAATTACTTTTCCTTATTTCAAAACTTATTCAAGTTGACTGGAAGGAGTTTTTGTTTTGAAAATGCTAAAGTCTCTGATGTAATTATCTTTTAAAAAATCTTTCAAAAATAAAATATACTTTTCTGAAATTATTTGAGGAATATTAGCTGATTTAAAGTTTAATCTGATTTGAAGCCATTATTTTTAGTTTAAAATATAAAAGCAATTTTTTAACATGGTAGATATTAAGTTGACAGCTGGAAGTTTAATTTTTTTTTTCTGTACTGGACATGTCTGTAAAAAGTACTTGATGTATATAATGTGAGTAACTTTTTTATTTTTTTTTTAACTACGCAGTAATTGGTGCTGCTATAGCACAAAGTCTACTTCAATATGTTGTGGCCGTCAGGTCTAACGTGGATATTTATATCTCACACATTTTCTAAACATGTGAAACAGGAGGTAGACCTCATGCTATATTAGTACCCAGTAATCAAATTTTGGAAAATATTTGTAATCTAATGTTTTACGTACTTTGGCTTTTAATTTACTATAGTTACTACCCTTATTTTCTGATAATGTCATGTATAGACATCTGTATTTAGACATTTACACAAAGTTCAAAATATTTTTTAAGACCGGATGTCATAGAATTGTTATAAGCTTTTCCATTTATGATTAGTAAATATAGTTTTTACTTAATAACAATATCACCTAACCAATCTAAATTAATACAGAATTTTAAGATTAAAAACTTTATATTTTATTCAAAATAAATAAAAAAAAAAAATTTAAAATGAAAACAATTCTTGTAAAGTCAATTATTCCTTGAAAAAAATTAATTTCTTAAGAATAATGTCTATAATATATCTTTTTTTTTTTTTTTTTTAAAGTAGTTAAAAGCTTTTCTAATTAAATGCCTTGGTTTTATTGTATTTTTTAACAATTCAGTGCAGATTTTTTGTAATTGGCAGTCCAGTTTTACAAAAAGGAATTGATAATTTAAATTGTCTAAGGACATCTGGTTAGAACTACTATAAACATTAAGCAACACAAAAAAAGAATATCTTGAAATTTCATAAAATAAGTGGGAGGTCAGAGATGTTAAAAAAAAAAAAAAAAAATTTACCAATATTTTCTACAAAAGAAACATTTCCAAATCAATGTTTTTTTTTGTTTTTCACAGCAAAAAACAAAACTAAAATATTCTATCTAAATTTATGGTCTCCTGCTAACTAGAGAAAAAAATTTCAATGTTCTAAAAAGGATTTAAAATATAATTTAAAAAATCCTTTGGTCTTTCTTCTTAATAAAGATTTTGATGTTAATTTTTTTTCATCATGTATGCTCACTTTTTTTTTCTCCACACACACACACAATGTTTGTGCTTTTATCAATTTAAATTAGGTACTTCTGCAGAAATGTGATACCAAAGGCTTATACATTTTTAAAAGTTAAATATCTTGAAGCTTTTATTATAGTTTTAATTTTAGACTAATAGATTAAATTTAATTTTTACAATAAACAAAATACTTTTTATTAAAATTGACTGTAAGAAGTTTATTTTTTAAATTGCTAAAAATCACTAATTTTAATCATCTGTCAGCACGATGTAATTTTTTTTTTATATATGAATATTAATCTTAAAAATTTAGGAAAATATTCTCTGTAGTGTGATGTTTTATTGAATTTTATGTATTTTGATTTTAAATTTATTATAATTACCACTCTTATTCTCTGAATGTTGTGTTTGGGTGCCCATATTTACAAAAATAGGCATGTTTATATAAACACAAAAGAAATTTTAAATTCATTTTAAATTATTTGTCATCACTGAATTGTATACTTTTTCATTTATGATTATTTAATATGGTTTTTATTTAATAACAATATTGCCTGACTGGTATAAATTAATACAGAATTTTAAGATTTAAAACTAAATTATTCTAATAAAAAAAATGAAGACCGTTCTTGTCAAAATTCATTTTAACAATTTTTTTTTTTTTTTTTTTTTTCTTATTGTCCATAATATATCTTTTTCTTAAGCTTAATTGCTTAAGAAAAAGATAGGCTTTTCTAATTAAATAATATCTAAATTTTATTTCTATTTATTTTTTTTTATTTTTTTTTTTTTTTACAATTCTAAGCAAATTTTTAGTAACTGGGGGGGGGGCTAATTTACAGAAAAAAATATCTAAATTCTCTAAGGAGTTCTGCTTTTAACTAATATAAACATCAAGCAGTACAAAAATGAATTTCTTGAAATTTTATAAAATTAAATAAGTCTGTGAGAGGGTGGCTGGGGTTTTAGCATGTAAAAACAAAAAAAAAATTTTACCAATATTTTCTAGCAAAAAAATTTTTTTTTAAATTTCATTCATTTGTGAATAGGTCCTGAAAGTTTCATTAAAATCTTTACAATTTGATTTTTTTAAAATTTCCAAATCAATAGTTTTCAGCACAAAAAAAGTCACTAAAATTCCCTATCTTAATCTTTGGTTCCCCTTCTAATGCAAGAAAAGCATTATTTTTAACCAAAATTTCAAACAGTCTAAAAAGTGGAAAGACTGAACGATTTTTTGATTATTAAATCATATTTGATTTCATAATCAAAAAATTGTTTGGTCTTTCCATTTAATAATAGAGATTTTGATAAAACTTTTGGTTTTATTAAATTTCAGACATTTTTTCATCATGGTATGCTCATTCTTTTGGTACCCACTTTTAACGTTATTTTTAGTAGATAGCCATATGCTCTCGTTTAAACAATATTTTATTTCATCTACCTGCCTTGAATAATCAAGTATCTTATTAGGGTGCACTTTTCTTTAATAAGATTCCTAGAATATTCAGGCCTGTAGACTTAATAAAATATTGTTTAAAGTAAATGTAACAGGTCGAGGACACTGCAGAAGTTTAAATGTCTAGGAAGTATTCTGACAGGACAGTAAGTGTGACACTGAGATCCGAAGACGTATTGGGATGGCTAAAGACATATTCCAAAAGCTAGGCAGAGTATTACGGGACGGGAGGATTTTGTTGCGAACAAAGAAAAAAGTACTGAATTGCTATGTGATATCTGTCCTTTATGGCAGCGAATGTTGGATGGTCTCATCAAAGATGAAGAGACTCTAGGCAATGGGGGTATGCTTCTGCAAAAGCATGCTAAGGATACCATGGACTGAATATGAGCAACGATGAGGTTTTGGAGAGGATGAGAACAAGGAGGAAGCTTATACTTAACATCAGGAAGAGGTAGCTGAAATTCCTGGGACAAGTAATGAAAAAAGAGGGCTTGGAGAATGTGATACTCACAGGGTGGAAAGAGAGACAAGGGAAAGTAAGTGGATGACGGAACAGGGTTTAGAAGTAGCAAAAGTACAAAACATATTGAGAGCTATAGGGGTAGTGGAGAGCCATGATCGCCTACGTCCTGAAGGGATACTGCACAAAAGTGTCTACTCAAATACGCGTACCAAATAAGTGTTGTTTTTTTTTTTTTTAAAAAAAGGTATTTTCTATATATCAAGAGAGACAATTGCAAAGATATTGCTTTGAGTTATTCCCCCTGAAAGAATTGCTTGCATGCAGATGGAGTTAGCTTAATCAGTCATCAGATGATGATTTTAGGACCGGAACAGCCGGACTAACGAAAGATACTCAAGCAATATAATAAGATGTTACCATCATTATCAGCAGCTACTGATCTCTTTCTTTTCATCTGTTCACATCTACAGTGTGGTGATATGCAAATTAGATTGTATATAAGTGGGAAGTTTTCTACAGTTGTGAGTGGAGTTGTTCTCTTTCCTTGACTACATTGGGTACTTGTGAGAACTTTACATGATACAACAACATGGCGTCGCCAATAGGATATCTAATCTCGTTAGAGGATCCTGAGCTTGTTGAGAGTTGGATGAGATGTTGGTGAGAATCAAGAAATTGAGTGACAGCAAATATAGAGGAGGAATAAATGAAGTAATGGATTTATTTCTAGCATCAGTGGGTTGTAAGGCCGCAAGAAAAATAATCTCCATAATAGCATATCCGAAGATGCTAGAAGACTTGAGATTGCCAACATTGTACAAGCATATGTATATCCAAAAAAGAAACAGGTCATAGATGAGAGGACAAAGTTGAAATCAGTCAAAAACTAGTATGTTCACAGGCTAAAAGAAGCATTGAGATGCTGTGAATTTGAAAAGCTGGGTACAGGACTGATATCTATAGAAGAGGAATTCTTACAGTTAAGGCTAATTGAAGGACTGTATGATGTCTCTAGTAAGTACAAAATTTTGGAACAGCTTAAAGTTCAGGACATGAATATCGAAATGAATTTTGAGTTTTTACAGCAGCTAGAATTAATTCACAGATTTAATGCCCCTAAGACTAATATGGAGACATACAGTACTATGGGGAGTTTATGTAAATGTGGTTATGTGACAAAGAACATGAGATGAACAAGTATAAATGCTAGGCTTTTTTAAAGATGTTTTAAATGCAAGAAGAAAAACCATTTCCAGTCAGTATGCAAACAAAAAAATCGGTAGAAATAGAGAAGATAGTTCCTCTGACAAGAAACACTGAAATTTATGAAGTAAAAGCACGAGATAAGAGTAGAGAAAGGGTAAAAATAAATGAAATGACTGTACTAATGCAAGTGGATACAGGTAATGATGTAAACTTAATACTCAAGAATTTTGGGGAGAAAATGGAAAGACTGAAATTAAGGAGGACCAATTTGACAAGTCAGTTACTAAAACACTTGGATGCTTTGAGGGGGGTTCACGATGAAGACTCAATTTGAGGTAATACCAATCATAGTTGTTGAGTGCATAAAAGATCATAGTCTCCTGGGGTTTAATGTAGTAAGTATAGACACCTCAAAGTTAATTAATTGCATGAAATTAGAAGAACCTGCAATTGGACTTTTAAAGGATTATGAGGTGAGTGGTATATTTTCAGTCATGTAAAGTTCCAGTTCACCTGCCCGTGGTTATGGCAAAAGTTAGTAAAATGGTCGAAGAAGGAATATTAGAGAAAGTCAGCTAGAGAGGTAACAATTGGGCTTCTCCAATCGTGGCCATATGCAAAACCAATGGAGATTTAAGAAATTGTGGTTCTACAAAGTTGGTGTAAATCCCCAGATCTGTTTGGACTCTTTCCCATTGTTAAATATTGAAACGGCCTGTCACGAGTTTGCTGGCATGAGATTTTTTTTTACCAAGATTTACCTGTAATCTGTATATAATCAGATAAGATTGATAACCATTTTCAAGAAGTCACCACGATAAACACTCTTATAAACCTTCTAAGGTTGACTTGTCTATTGTTTGAAATTCAAACATTCAGCCACATATTCCAAAAGGCTTTTGAGAAAGTTTTGGAAAGAGTAAAAAAACATCATTGTCTATCTGGATGACATAACTATTGGCACTTACACTGAGGAGGAGCTAAAGAATAAAATAGAACAGGTTCTGAGCAGATTGAGTGATGCAAGCTTGACATTTAATGAAGATAAGTGTGAATTTAATTGTGAGAACATTTTATACTTAGGGTATCAAATATCTAAAGATGGGATCTTGACAGATGACAGACTTAGCAAAATATCAGAAATAAGTACATCAAAAAATATGAAAGAGAATCTTTCTTGGCTTTGACTGACTTTTATAATAAATATATACCTCAATATAACAACGTGATTGAACCTTTTGCGAACTTGAGAAAGAAGAATAATGAATTTAAAGTATTTTACCTGACAAAAGAATTCACACTAACTACTGATGCTAGTGAACATCCCATAGCAGTGATCTTATCACAAGAGGGACATCCTATTATGTATTTGTCCAGAAAGTTGATGGCAGCGGATACAAATTATTCTAACATTGAAAAAGAAGTGCTGGCAATTGTCTGGAGTACAGAAAGGGTGCACAATTTTTTGAGATAAATTTCTACTAAAGTCACACCACAAACTGTTAAAGTTCATTTTCAACCCATAAAGAGAGTTGCCTAGAGTCATGTTGTCCAGAATTTTGAGGTGGGCGATTAAGCTTATGGCATTTGATTTTCACATTATGTATAGTAAAGGAAATGCCATTCCACATGTAGACACATTGTCAAGATTGAATTTTAATACCCAGAATGTTTAAACAGGACAATTAGGACAGAATTTTGCACTGGGTAGAGACAGATATGTTATCCTTCAGGCAGCTCAAGTTTGAAACCAAACAGGATCCTATATTAAAAAAGAGTACTGAATAGAATATGGAATAATGTATAGATCAATTCCTCTATGGTGGAAAGGACTTTTAAAGAAGCAAGGTACAATTGAAAGAAGAGTCAGATGTAGTGGAGATATTGTACCAATGAAATTGTTAAAATTGTTATTCAAGCAGTACACTATGACATACACGATGGTGTATTGAACACACAATTAAGGTTGAAATTACAAAGCCTGGTGGCTGGGGTATATGTGAGACATGAAGGATTATGTCAGAAAATGTAAGTGTGCAAAGATAGAGCTTTATGCAAACCAAGATTTATGGCCAAAAGGGGAGAAGCCATGGATAAGAATACACATGGACCATGCATACATTAAAGATGTAGGCCTATTCCTCATACTGAAGTAGTTAAAAAAATGTCAGAAAAACAAGTATTAAGAGTAGTATTTTTGAGGAACAGAGTACCTAAAACATTGGTGTTGTATAATACAACAGAATTTGCTGTAGACCATATAAAAGCACCCCCATTCCATCCTCAGTCAAATGGAATTGCAGAGAGGATGGTCCAGATGATAAAAGTTGGATTGAAAGTATTCTCTCCAGGGAATTGCAGCCTAGAAAGTTATCTACCAAAATTTCTTTTAAGTTACAGGATCATCCTGCATGTGGGCAGAACACAAATCCCCTTTGGCATTGATGGGAAGGCAAATTAGAGCCTCAATAACCATGTCCTTCTCAAGAAATGAGAAACGATTGTACAAAATAAGGATTCGAATCCTGAGAAAGCACAATTTGTAGTGCAAAAAGGATTTAATACAGCAATATAAACAAAATATGGACAGGGTGTGTTAGCTCATAAAGACCAGTTTAGATTGTGAAGAGAGGAGATATTGAAATGGAGGAAGAGCCTGGTGCAGAAGTGAGGGATCAGGATTATCACCAAGAATTGAAGGAGAATGAGTGTGTCTAGTGATAATGAGGAAGGTTAAAATTAAGAAAATTTAAGACCAAGGTCCTTCATAAAAAGGAATCTAGGCAATCACCATGAGACAAACAGTAGAACCACCTGGAGTGTTTCATAGAAGTTGCAGATCTACCAAGGGCATAAAGCCTCTAAGGTTCTATGAGATGTGGTAATATGCAAATTAGATTGTATATAAATGGGAAGGTTTCTGTACTCGTGAGTAGAGTTATCTTTCCTTGACTATACTGCGTACTTGGGAGAACTTTACACGACACAACATACAGATTTCAACTTCTGTTAATATGGAGTATTATACTGAATGAAATCTACTTTCGTTTTATTCTTATAAACATCTGATGCATAGCACCAATCATTTTATTTTATTCAATGAACAAAACTTTAGGCATTTGTCAAAATCTGTGTACATTCAAAATGTTAAGCTCTCCTCACAGTGGTCCATACATCAGTCATTAAGTACATATTAATATGAGGCTATTCAAACACCACATGAACTAAATTTGTATGCAACTGTTGTATGATGATTGTATTATGCAGGTCTCTTTCTTTAGCTAAGGCCTATGAAGCTACATACATAACTTTAGGGAGCTAAAAATGAACACATTGAGATCCTGTTTTCATCATTTTAAGATATGTATATAATGTGCAGCTGGTGTAATAGCAGCTCTAAACAAACAAAAAAAACAATCAAATTTGAATTCGAATTGAGTTTCTTACATTTCACTTTCTAGCAAATACTCTTGCAGAAATGGATTAAAAAGTTAAATAGTAGGGCAGACTGTGATCTTAAGCCTTGGTTTGAAATCAGTCTAGAAGAAAGACAACAGTGAATTCCATGTACACCAGTTTTCTGTATTCTTTTCTTTTGAGAAGTGTACTTGGTTTCTGCACAAGCCTTCACAATCATAATCAAATCATATGTGCAGGCAATCTGGCTGTTCAGTTTTAAAAACTGAACTTTTGGACTTCCATCCACCGATGACAACAGGAGTATCCATCATATATAACACATGGAGAAACAAGTGTGCACATGATATAAATCCAGCTCCCTATTTTAACTGCTGAAATAGTTGCCCCTTGAGAGGGTAAATGTTTAACTACTGGTGCAGTCTACCAGGCAACTATAAAGACCAGAAGTGAACAAGCCTTATATTGGTTTTATTGAAGGGCTATGGAAACCTTTGTTGATGAGAAGGCAGTACATAAATAGTATGATACTTTGTATTTGTAGCAAATGAAGGTCAGCAATAGTCTATAAGTAGAATGGATAATATTAAAAAATAGTATTTGCATGTAAAATCAGCTTGAGGAGTTGTGGATTATGTTTGGTGGAGCGGGGAAAAACTATGCTTTTTACAATTCCCTCAACATAAGCACAATATAATTTTCTTTATTAAAAAAACCTTTAGAAATAAAATATATATATATTTGAGTAATATTAACTGATTTAAAGTTTAATTAATCTGATTTGAAACAAATGTTACTTTTAGTTTAAAATATCGTAAAAATGCATTTTTTAACACAGGTAGGTGTTTTGATTAGGTGTTGGCAGCTGTACTGACCACTTGACAGACAGAATTTTATCTAATTTTTTTTTTCAGTAGCAATCTCTAAAAATTACTTGAATATAAGGTTAGTGCCTTTTTTATATAATTTTTCAACTATCCAGTAATCTTAAAAATTTAGGAAAATATCTCTCTCTAATCTAGTGTTTTATTGAATTTTAGATACTTTGGCTTTAAATTTACTACAATTATCACTTATTTTCTGATAATGTAGTGTCTAATAAGAGTAGTAAGTTTAAAGTCAAAGTATCTAAAATTCAATAAAAGGTCCATATTTACAAAAATTGGCACTTTTATATACATACATACATACAAAAGAAATTTGAGATTTAAAAAAAAAAAATATTGGTGGGCGGGGTCACTGAATTGTAATAAGCTTTTCCATTTATGATTAGTAAATATAGTTTTCACTTAATAATATTACCTAACATGAACAAATTAAAACAGAATTTTAAAAGATTTAAAACTTTATAAATTACATATTTATATTTAAAAATGAAAACAATTCTTGTAAAAATTCATTATTCATTGAAAATAAAATTTTCCTTAAGACAATACTGTCCATAATATATCTTATAAAAGCAATTAAAAATTTTTCTAATTAAATGTCTTAGTTTTATTGCATTTATAATTTTTAGATTCAGAGCAGTTTTTTAGTAATTGGGTGGGGGTCCTGTTTTACAAAAGAAATAGATAATTTAAATTCTCCACGTATTTTTTTTTTAAATTTTTTTTTGCATATAACTAATATAAACATTAAGCAGTACAAAAATGAATTTTCTGTTTCATAAAATTAAATAAAGTGAGAAGTAACAGATATAAAAAAAAAAAATATTTTTACAAAGATTTTCTAAAAAAGAAAGATTTCTCAAATAATTTCATTCATTTGTGAATAGGTCCTGAAAGTTTAATTAAAATTCAACAATTATTTGATTTTTTGCAAGAATTTCCAAATCAAATGGGTTTTTCTCTACAAAAAAGACACTAAAATTTCCTATACTAATTTTTATTCCTCCTGGTGATGCAAGAAAAACAATATATATATATATATATATATATATTATTTAAAAAAAAAAAATGATTCCTTCGCTACATAAGAGTTCAAATGTTTCAAAAATGAGAGCCAAAAACCTCAATATAATTATTGAAATTAAATTAAGTTATAGTATTAAGCCCTGTTCCATCCTCAAGAGAAAATTTACGTATCTTTATAAGCATGTTCATTCGCAAAATTAATTACTATGGAAAACGGCTGGGGCAACCATTTTGGTAAGGAGCCTAAGAGATAATTTTTATCCACATATCAGTCACCTTCGGAAAGAGGTCAAGCCAAGGTAAGGGGGGTATCCATTTCAAAGCGAATGATGGCATTCGTGTGTGCACATCGTCTGGTCAGTCATAGCGAAAGATAGCTTTTGGCACCATAGTATGTTGTTAAATGTTTAGAGAATTTTATTTTATTTATTTATTTATCCTTTTTTTTTTCCCCCCCAAAGGGTTGTTTCATACTTAAACTTGTTGCACTGAACTACAATTTGTTTTTTTGACAACTTCATAAAGGATTTTCTATCCTATAATTGGGTTAACTCATGTCTATGGTTTAATAAATTTTCATTATTTAGAAACTTAATAATGTGTAGTTTTTCATGTAGGCATAAAGGGCATGGGTCATCCCAGGTTTTACAAGTTCTTGTTCTATTTATTATTTTCCATTTTACTTTTGGTGTTTTATTCATTTCTTTTAAATGCCAAAAATATTTGGATAGAGATGTCTGATTTCTATTTCTAATATTATTGAAGGAACTTTTGTGTTGTCTCCATCTAATTTTAGATTCATTCTTCGTTAAACCAATGTATATCCTATCAGTGTTAGGATTCTCAATGGATCAGATTGTGCATTGGTATACCACAGATTTGTGCTGCATTTATTTTCCAATAGGCAGTCTTCAGGGTTTCTACAATCACATAATTTTTCATTATTTTTGTCTAATCATAGTTTAGGATTTTTATTAATACTGTTTTGGCATGTGTGTTTTTTCCAGGATTTTGTCTTTTTTATGATTCTTTCTAGATTCTCAGTGCAACTGTAACTTAATTTTAAGGTGTTTTAAGAAGTGCCCATATATATATATATATATAGAGAGAGAGAGAGGGTGAGTGTGCCTAAAGTTGTGCTACCAGTGAGGAATAATATATAGTTGTGGACAGAATAATTCACTCACCTTCCATAATTACGGATAAAGCTGTAATACCTCAAATTTTTCATGGAAATTTCATGTGCATTTTTTCACATATGATAAAATAATGGATTTGAAAAAATGTGCACTGATGCTCATAAAATATTTATTTTAATGTTAAATAACAATGCAAAAAATACAACAAAAAACATTTAATATAGAATAAAATTATTGGCCCTCTTGCCTCAATAATCAGTTGTGTAACGTTTATTTTTGATTATTTCCTTTAATCGTTTTTGATAGTTACTTACAAGATCACTGCACACACTGATAAGTATTTTGCTCCATTCTTTCTTGGCACTAGCTTCTAGTTCCTCCAAATTTAAAAGACTTCTTTCTCTTACTTTTTTCTTCAACTATACCCATAAATTTTCAATGAGGTTTAGGTCAAGACTTTGTGTGGAGTACACGAATACCTTAATTTTGCCGTCATCTTAGTATTTTGTAACAATTTGTGCCATGTGTTTTTTTGGGTCATTGTCATACTAGAACATCCAGTGATGCCCCCCAAAACAGCTTTTGTGCACTTTGTTTTATATTATTTTTAAGAATAGCCAAATACCACTCTTTATCCATGATACTTTGAACTCTCACTAGTTCTCCTGATCCAGAAGTAGCAAAACATATCCAGAGTAGAATTACTTAATTTTTTTTGGTGGTGGTGGTGGGGGGGATGTTTTGTTTTGTGAGCTTCATTCACTTTCTGCCATACATAATGAGAGTTTGTGGGACCAAATAATTCTAGTTTGTTGTCATGTGACTATAAAACAGAGTTTCGATATTTACTATGTTCTAGATCAGGTGTGTCAAACTGGTGGCCCATTACATGCATCTTGGCAGCCCTCACAAAGGTTTCTACAGCTGTGGTATATCAAGAATTTTGTCTATGTTGGTGATGCAAATTATTAAAAAACAGTGAGATTTCTTTTCAATTCGTATGTTCTAAGATTTTAAAATTAGATCATGTGTTGAGTTTTGTCACAAAAACAGTGAACTATATCAGAGGTCATGCTCTGCATCACTGGCAGTTTAACCAGTTATTGGAAGACGTGAATAATCAGTTCACAAACATCCCCATTTTACGCAGAAGTTTGGTGGCTTTCATGTCATAAGATACTGAAAAGATTTTTTTTTTTTTATTGTGGCACAAAATTATGTTTTTGGAGATGAAGGGCTAAAGCACAGATGAATTGAAAGATGAAAGCTGGCTCCATGATCTAACTTTTTCAGTGGATATTACTACCCAATTAAGTGACCTGAATTTGAAATTACAAGGTAAAAATAAGCTCCTCACTCAGTTATATGATGATATCAAGTGTTTCTCAAGAGAAAGTACCTAAAAGTAGGGGGTACCCAGATTTTTTTCATATCTTCCTCAGACATTTAAGAACTTCAGAAAGTTTGCCACAAAGATTATGGCGATGTTTGGTTCCACAGATGTCTGTGAGCAATTATTTTAATTTATGAAGGCCACAAAAACATCTCACAGAACCAATTAACTGATGTACATTTGTCATCTTTGAGCAAAGTGGAATCTATACAGACGTTCCACCCTGATATATTGAGAATAGTTTGTCTAAAGCGATGTCAATCATCAGGACAACATAAAAATAATTAAATTGTACTACCTTGTATTGTAAGTATTTTGTATTTAAAGTTTAGTTACTACTAGCTGTGATTAATGTAAGACTGTAAGCAGATGCAGCCCTTGAGGTTGCAGATATGACTAATGTGGCCCTTCACATGCCCTGAGTTTGACATGCCTGCTCTAGATGGCCTCTAGCATAAACTAATCTGAATTTTAGGTATTTAACCTTAAGCAAGGAAGTTTGCCTTGGGTGACAAACTCAATGTCTTGTTTGATGAAAGCCTCTAATGATTGTCCTCATCGATACATTCAACCCTGATATCTTTACATCAGTGAAAATATCCTTTGTCATTAAGTGAGGATTGTTTGAGATATCTCTAACAATTTTTCTTTCAGTTCCTTTAGAAATTAACCATTTTCTGCCAGTCTTCAATTTATTCTCAACAGAATGAGTCTCATCGTAATGCTACAAATTATCAATTTAAGAACATTTGAACACTTGTCAACCGTCTTCATTGTGGTTGCAAAATGAATTAGTTATCACAGTATGTGGCACTTACATCTTCTTCATTACCTTTTAGAATGTTATAGAATCAGGTCAATACTGTTTCATTTTCAAAAGGTATTAGCATTAAATATTAAATTAAGAAAAAAAAAAAACATTGCAGTTTCCATAGAGCAATATTATTTTATAATTTTCATAATGGTGGGGGGCAAATAATTCTGGACTGCACCAATTTTTTGGAAAAATCTATAACTATGAATATAATAGATTAAAACTTTTAAAAATTTCATGAATTATTCAAAACTAAATATGGAATCAACTATTTATAGTAAATTCTGTAAGTACTTGCAAATATTTGCATTTCCTTAGAAAATATACAAATAATTCTGTCCACAACTGTGTGTGTGTAATTAATAAATATTATATATATATATATATATATATATATATATCAAATTATACAAAATTTTATATATCAACTGTATTTAGAAAAATAGTATGGCAAATTGGGAAAAATTTTAGTGATACATTTCATTCATTAGGATTTCAGCGGACTGTGCTTTGTTGATGTTGCCGCGTGTACACATGTACACAAAATGAAAAACACTGGTAGTTTCAAAATTTTTGTAAGGACATTTTTTCAATCTACCCAAATTCATCTGTTTTCATTTTCTCTCCATGACTTTTGTCCTTGACTATCTCACATTGTGACAACAGAAAATCTACCAAGAATGGTAATATATTGTAAAAGTCTGAATGCAAATTTACCATAACTGGACTAGTGATCAAGACACTTTCCAGACATTTTCGTCTCAGTGGATTATTTTCTTTTTTAATCAAAGTAGCATTCCTTATGTCAAAATTGTGGTCAGTTTCATTATGGTGTGAGTTTTGTGTATTGTTTTTTTAAAATATTCCTTTTGTGTTCATATAGTATTTTATTTAAAACAAACCCAACAAATCAAAAAAAAAAAAAATATTATTCTACCTGCTAATTCTGTTACAACTACAACCAAAAAATTTATCTAAACTCAACATAGAATTTGTCACAACTACATTTAAAACAATAAAAAATTTAATGAATAAAAAAAAAAACAATAAGCCAAAACTTGAAAGTGGAATTTACTCTATCAAATGCAAGAAGTTTAAATGAAAGACTATAAGAACACAAAAGGGACATTTTAAAAAACACACACACAAAATGCATTGGTTGTTCACCATAATGAAACTGATCAATTTTGGTATAGGGAATGCTAGTTCAGCCATGGTAAATTTGTATCCAGGCTCTTTCAAGATATCACCATTCTTGGTAAATTTTCTGTTCTTCTAATATGGCATAATCAGGGAGAAAGGTAATGCAGAGAAAAAGAAAAAGAATACAAATGAATTTGGGTAGATTGAAAAAAATATTCTTTCAAAAATTTTGAAACTACTGGCATCTCTTGTTTCATGTACATGTGTAGACGTGGCAACATCAACAAAGTTCAGTCAGAAACATGTCACAAAAACTTTTTCCCAATTTGTGATACTATTTTTATTATACACACACACACACACACACACACACACACATATAGTTGGTTTCTTTGTTTATAAATTTTATGAATGTATTTTTCCTGTTGCTGTAGATCAGCTTTCATAATGATGTGTTGAATGAGGTTTTCAAATTTGAAGCTCATCTTCATTTTGAATTTGTTCATATAGTATTTTTTTTATACTCCACATATGTAAAATACAATGTGTATCTATAAAAAATATACATCATGTATGTAATACATTTTTCCATGCATAGATACTCAGATCCTTAGTAAGTGGATGGCTCACATCCATAAAGATGCCATTTTCATGAGTATGTTGTAATTCGTATTATCATCTTAATTTTGTTTTTTTTCATTATAACATTTTTTAAAAAAGCACCTAATGCTTTAATGTTACAACTGGTAATCTTTGAACACTGTCTTTTTTTTTTTTTTTTTTTAATTTTTTAAATTTTTTTTAAAAATTTTTTCTTCTTGCAATTCTTTTTAAGTCATGAAAATTTTAATCTTACCATTTAGAAGAATTCAAAATGTAAGCATCAAAATGTCCTGTAAACTTCTGAATTAATTTCAAAAATATAACTGCAGTCTTTTGGAAAGTATTTTTTTTAATGTTAATGGGGGTAAAAGAAAAAAGAAAGCCTACCTAAGTCAATGGCAACTTGGTCCCCCTTCAAAGCATTTCGTTTCAGAGCTTACTTATTTCAGCATCCCTTCCACTTTTCAAAAAGTCAACAAAGTCTTCTGATGAAAGAAAAATGTCTGTTTATGTAAAAAGCAATAAGGCTCCTTTGGACAGGCAGCATCAAGGCTGCATAAGAAGTTCTCAAGATATCCAAAATATACCAATACTTTCTAGACAGTTCTTGCTTGTATATGTTGAAAAGTTGGCATTATACTAAGTAGATATCTATATTGACTGAAAGAACCATTACATAAGATGATTTTTGCATTGTCTGTATGTGAAATAGCACTTTGTTACATAGATATGAACATTCTTCTTTTAATGTGCCATGTCTCTTCACAACATGGATAATCATAGGTCTCAACAATTTCTTATGCTTTCTTGCTCTAACCTGTGTTTGACTCCTTACTATCTCTCCCACTTCCTGTTCTGGCCTCCATTTGCACAAGCTCATCTGGAATGTTACTTGCTGTTTCCCCTGCCTTCAATATGGCTTGTGGGTATCAAATTCTCCATGCCCCCTTTCCTTCAATATTTGTCCCAGAAATTTAAATTCTCTTTCTGATTCTAAGTATAAGTGTTTTTTTGTTTACATTTTCCTTAATACTTCCTTGTTCTTCAAATGTTCTGACCATGATATTCTCAATATTCTTCAGTAGAACCACATCTCTATTGCCTCAAGTCTCTTCTTCTGGAGATTGTCCAGCATTCACTGCAATCTTTTCTTTGCCTCTAATTAAATTTTCCTATTTCTTAATACTTTGTTTAGCTTTTGGAAGGCATTTTTCCTATTTTGGTGTCACATTTTAATGGCTATTATTTAGTTCTTTTAAACACTGGCCATAATGTAACTTCATAATGTCCACTTTGACAGTATTCATATTTTCAGCCTCTTTCATTTGGTATATTTTCTACAGTGCTTCTTTCTATATTATTAAATGTACATGGGTGATGGCAATAATAGACCAGTTTCATCTGATTTGGGTAAATCCTGACTATTCTGTCTCATGGGAGGAGGTGCTAACTTGGTGATGGATTACTTTATTCATGTTGTGACTTACCTGAAGATGAGAAGTCAAAAAGCTGTAGATATATATATATATATATATATATATATATATATATAAATATTGTTTCCTGGTCTCTCTCACTCACACACACACACACACTATTAAAAATTGGCAGGTAATTGAGAATAAATGATAAGATAAAGAAAAGTAAATATATTTAATTGAAAAAAAAGAATCAGCATATTTTTAAAGAAATTTGTACACATTTTTTTCAACTTAGGAAAATGTAAAGGTTGAATAAAATTCAATAAAATCCTCAATCTCAATAACAATCATAATGTGGCTTTGGAAGTGACTGGATGTCTAGATCTAATGATTCTTTCTCATGTTGGCCATCATACTCTGATGCTGATTGGTCTCTGATAGTCTAAGGGATTCAGATCAGGTGAGCTCACAGGTGGCCATATGTTGGGGGTAATATGATTAGGAAAATTTGCAGCTAACCATTCCTGTGTCGTGTGATAAGGGATCAAAGTTATCTTGGAACATATCTGGCTACCCCATTGATCCAGAGTTTAACCTCTATATCTAATATCACCTCAATATAGGTAATGGCATTGACCAGGAAGAAGTGCAGCAGCATGACATAGATGATGCAACCTTGGTGTACATCACTCTGGTCTCTGTGTAGTGTCACTTGTCCCACTGGTCACTTTTAAGAAGCTTCTGAAGTGTTCGTGTCATGAGCATAGTGTGTTTTTTTTCATTTCCTGTGTCATATTGGTATGTTGATGCTCTTGATATTGTTTGAAAGGCAAGTAGGAATACGAATTGTTGGTGAATGATGTGATATTCTTTTTTTCTATTTATGGCACTCACCGATTTTCTGTTTTCATTAAGACCTTTGTAAAAAAAAAAAAAAAAAAAAAAAAATGTGTATTGGGACAAATAAGATTTTATATTCATCATATTGCAAATACTGAAATGATGTATGCTTAATTGAGATATCTCTTTAACAGTGACATTTTAGAAATTCATAAATGAAAATCTTCGTTATCATTGCATCTTATATAACTTAATACAAATTAATTTCTGTGTCAGATACAAGGCTACAGTAATGTGGGGGAGGGAATTGAATAAGAATCCAGCTTGTTTTACTACAAATTGAACTCTGGTAATTCTATTCTCAACAGTTTTTGTAATACAAATGAATCTTTCTCTCTCTCTGTCTGTCTGTCTCTCTCATACACACACACACACACACACACACACACACACATACACATATATATATATATATAATGAAATGGATTAAGTCTAACAATTATTTAATATATTTTCTGTTTATACGTTATTTTTAATAGATACAATTTAAGTAAATGCTCCATATTTTTTTTTTTTAAATAGTATTACATTTCCTAGCCTGAATGTTTGAGAAATTTCATAGAAAATGTGTGCTTCCCCAACAGAAATCAAACATGTAACCCCATCATTTGATCTGGCGTGCTGTTAACTGTTCAGCCACAAAGAAACATCAGGTTAGCAAAGTCTGAATTACTGTTTATAATTCAAGCCAGTAAATGTAATTAATACTGCTTATTTAAAAAATGAAGCATTTGCTTAAATAAATTGTATCTATTAAAAATAACATATATATATATATATATATATATATATATATATATATATAAACTAGTTTACAACTTGTTTTTATTTTTTATTTTTTTTTTATTGAATTTTCAAATAAAATGTTGTATATTGGGATTGTGGATAAACTGAAGTTCATGCTTGTTATCCTATTATACAAAATCTTTTTCAAAAATATTTTATTTCACAAGCAGTAAAAATTATAGCACTGTTATTTTTGTGGAGAGAGGTTGGTATTCGTGGTTTCCAAATCTTGCTAAATTGGTGATTTTGAAAGCTAAGCCTGTCAAATAATTTTTATTCAATCCCACGACTGATCCATCACTCAATAATATACAACAGGTTTCTACTTCCATTATCTCTTTCAGGATCATCTACAAATATACAATGCCAGAATAAGAAGATCAAAGACAAAATTTCTTTTTCAAATTCCAGGTAATTAAGTCAGTGTCAATTAACTTACCAACATTTACTAAGCCTTACTTAGTATAACATTTGCAAAATCATCATTACAAAATCCTGGCTGTGTAGCTTGACTCAAACACTGACTTCTAGTCCGACTTGGAACTACTATGGGCCTGACTATATTTACTAAACTGTAGTTTAAATGTAGTTCAATGGCAGGAACTTACTAAAGTAGTGAATAGTTTGTGAGACTGGTCTTGTGAAGTACCGAGATGTATATTTAATGAGTGAAATGTTATGAAACTTATATTCATTTGGTAAAGAAGCCATCTGTAATTTTTATGAGGTGATTGTTAGAATATTTGTAGTAAAATGTGTCTTGTGTGTAGCAATTATTTAAAGAAGTTAATATTTGAAAGTTATATATGAACAGAATACTGCCTTTTTGAGTAAAATAGCTGTAAATTGACTGACATAAAAAGCAAAACACTGAATGTAACAATAAGTCAATAAATAAGACCAAAGACAATAAAATGATTTCTTCTTTTTTTTTTTTTATTTAATTTATTATCACATCTTGTTCAGTTTTCGTCTCATGCAAAGAACAAGAAATACAGAGAAGCCACACTGAAAGAGGCCAGTGAAGCGGGTAGGTTTGTGGGCAGATGGGCGGTCAGTCTTGGGGGGGCAAAGGACTGGGGGGAAAAGGAATATAGATGTCGGTGGGGGGAGGTATTGCTGTTTATGGCTGTCTTATTGCAAACAGCATAAAGTCAGCATCATAACAATTTTTACTGACCACTTTTAATTTTTAGGGGAGGGGGAGCTCATTGTAAAATATTTCTGAAAGCCAATCCAGATGGAATATGTCAAAAAAAAAAAAAAATATTATCAATCATAAGAGTCATGATATCTTTTTTTATTTTTAAATTTATTTTGTTACGTGAGATCAAATTTCTTTATATTTTCCCTCTTTGTTTTTCTTTTGAAACTAATATATATATATATATATATATATATATATATATATATATGTAGTGTCTTTCTTCCCATTTTTAACATCATTGATATTTTTTCTTTTATAATCTTTTTCTTTAAGTTTCTTTTAAAAGAATTATATGCAGAATACAAAATCTACTTGCTCAATTAAAATTCCCCTTAAAAGAAACGGCACAGGCCCATCACCCGTGTTTCACCATAACAGAACAAAAAAAGGAGAGAAATAAACTTCTTTATCTGCTTATAGATGTATGTGTATTATATACACATACACACACATACATACATATGTGTGGCTGATTGAAACTTACAACACACTACCACTGTCCCATAATAGTTGTTACATTTAATATAAGAAATGTCTCTGCAAATGTAACAATTATTATAGGACAGAGGTTCCTTTCTTTCCCCACCATTTCACTTGTTTTTGAATTTTTCTTTTGTTTTTAAATTCATGATCACAATATTTTTCTTTTAGTAAATCTGTTCAAATTTAATGTATTTAATTTCACACATTTGATATAAATATACATTTATGTATATATCTATATGTACACACACCCATTTGAGGATGCTTTCACAAATGTATACACAAATTACCAAATTTTTATGAATTTTTACTCTTATGCCAGTGTGTATAAGTGCATATATGTTAAAAATACACACCTGTATATATAAATATACATACATACATATACACACACTCACACTAGTATATTTAGGTATTTATAGTATACATACACTTATTTGTATACAAATTTGTATTTAATCCATTTTGTTTTTGTTTTTTTTCTTAAATGTGTGTTAATCATATCTATCTTTGATGTGTCTGTATAGATTCTTTGTTTGTGTCAATTGAAGGTGATGCTAAATCTGCATTCACAAATTTACAGAAATGCTTTTCCTTATGACTCTATCTTCTGTATTCACAATATTTCAATCAATCTGTTTTTTATTGTCAGGTGACCTTTCCTTTTTTTTTTTTCTGCATCGGCCCTCTTGCCTCAAATTATAAATAAGTTATTTTGCCACCTCCCATATCAATGAGTTGATTCATGCCCTCCTGGTTTTAAAGTTAGTATTTAGCTGAATTTTATAGGCAGTGTGACATCTATTCTTGTTAATTAAAACACTATTGTTCATGTTTTTTTTGCTTTTTTTTTTTTTTTTTTTTTTTGCTTTTGTTATATTTTTAACTTCAAGCTAACTAAACATGCCTAATATATTTTTCAATGATTTCTTAGTGTATTTCTGTATATGCATGAAATACACTAAAATTACCTATAAAGTCACTATTTGGTTGTTCTTTGGATATATTTAATGTAATTACATCCATTGGAAGAAATTTTCAAAATATTTTCATACTTATTTACATTGATTAGAAATTAATAAAACAACTTTAAAATATGTTTTTTTTTTTTCTTAAATAAAATTTCTTGCATTTAAAATGTCTTTCATATATCTAAAAGTCAGAAAGACAATGAAGATCTTAAAAAAATATCTTCACTTTAAATAAACAAATATTATTATTGACAAACAGCAACAACAGTATTTAATTGCTAAAAAAAATCTAAAACACAAAAAGAAAAAAAATTTACTAAGAAAAATTTGTACACTTTCATGTAAACTCTATACCAGGCATTAGACATATATATTTATAAAATTAACAAAAAATAAATTATTTACAATTCTAAGAAAGTAATGGCAGATAATAAATTTGGCCCTAACTCATAAAATCTGACCTATTTGCCATTCTCTCTTAGAACTTGGTCATAACTCTCAGTGTGGAGCAAATTCAGACTCTTGTCACCTGAACATGTTAAAAATTGATCAAAACATTGCAAAAAGCAGAAAAAAATAGAGAGCCAAGGAATAAAGTATCAGCAAAAACTCAAACTTGATCTTTGACCGTGGCCATTTTAGTCTTCCTGGTTGGTGAAGCCAGCCTGGCTCGAACCCATTCTAAGGCGTGCATAAGTCTCTTGATGTGTCGAGTATCATGTACAATTCGGTTTACATCACCATCAGTCATGCCCAGAAGTCTCTCCATGGAGGAATAACCCATTTTGATGAGGAACTCTCCATACATGGGCAAACCAATTGAGATTAGGAAGTCTTTCAGAGAAGATATTTTCAAATCACAAGACGAGAGGCATGCCTTGGCCAATGTCTCACAAGTGAGCTGCAGAAAAATAAAAATAAAACAAAATAATTAAAAAAAACATTAGAAGTTTAACGGAATTTAAATGAATCTTGGAACAAAATCTAAATTAAATTTTGTCTTAATGCTTTATAATCAGATATAATAATGTTTTTGTAACAATGGTCTTGCCATTAGTAATCTGAATGAATCCTGACAAAATGTGTTCCGGTAGCATGAGATATACTTGACAACACAGTGAGTAAGCATCATGTGAATATAACAGAAATTATCTATCATATGGATATTATTTTGTTTCTTTTCCATAAAAAAGAAAACTCTCAGATAGTCAAATATATCTGGATTTTCTCATGGGTAATAACTAGTATTTGATGATATTATCTGCAGGAAATACATTAATTTGAATTTTATATGTTCAAAATTAGTAAAATATGATGATTAATAATGATTTTATTTTCTCTTTCACAAATGGTATAAGAAAATGTTGACTATTTCTTCCTCCTTTTAAAATATTTAGGCCTTATAATAATAATTTCTAACTAGTGGTTCAACAATAATAACCTGAAAAGAATGATAATAAGGGTATCAAAATGAATCCTTACCCCTTCACGTCCATAGGATAAAAGTTGGGAGATTCGGACTTGCTCCATGACGGCAGCAATTCCCCAGACATCATGGCGGAGTTCTTCTGCATAACGCTGGACAAGTAGTGGGGGAATTCCACAAGAACCATTCTGAAAGTTGACAGAAAATAGAATGACATCAATAAGAATTTTATTAAGCATATTATTTTAAATAAGAATTTCTCAAGAATCAGTTCAAGTGTTAAGGTCAATCTGTAAAAGTTTGTATTAGATATGAAATATATATATATATATATATATATATATATATATATATATATATATATATATATATGATACAAAAAATGTATAATACTATCCGAAATAAAAGTGAAGATAATAAAACAAAGTAGAAAGGTGATAAACCATGCATTTCACTGAAAGAATGTCTGCTTCCTTCAGCTTCTTCAGGTTAGAATGAAAGACAAAACTGTAAGGAAAATGTGTTGGGATCTCTGAGGATAAGAAGGGGCCATAAAGCAAATTACCTTATCATATCCCATGACCAGAAAGTGTCCCTGGCTGTATTTATTTATTTATTTTTTTGTGGTTATATCTTGGTTGTTTCTTTTCTGGTCAGTTTAAGTGTTGTTCACCTTTCTTAATATTTTTCTGGAAATTATTTGAATTTACAGAAGAGCGATAAGAAATAATTAAATCGTATATTTAATGCTAAGTATTAGATTTTATATTTGAATTGTGACTCACTTGTAAATACCTATTGATGGGTAATATAGTTCTTGTTGACTTCATAAGGAGCATGGGCTCTATGGATGCAATTTCAACAACAACAGGTTAAATATTTTACATGGTACTATCTTCATGTCCATCCCTCTTTATTGTGAATAACCTTCTCTTAATTTAGGTTTGCTTTTATCATAGCTGAAAGAATTGGGTTCTAAGGAGGAAAGATCATTAGAACAACTGCCATTAAAATGTTTGTAGAAAAGACAGAGGGAAGCCATGATGCTGGGTCAGAATCAATTACATTACAGATCCTTCTTTGAATTTTGTCAAGAATCTTGAAATATGCAGTAGGAATACCAGATTAGATATAGCAGCAATATTCAATGAATGGACAAATGGCATATTTATAAATAGACAAGATATATTCTCTGGCACAACATAGTGAACCAACTTTCCTAGCAGCAAATGTAGCAATTGCTTCAACATAATCACCCCCACTTCATGTCAGTGGAAAATGTAAACCCAAGAAGTCGTAGTGTGTTGCTCTCCTGGAGGTTAAAATCAACCATGCAGATGGCAGGTAGAAAAGGTTCTATATAATGATATAATGAAAGCAGTTTTGTTTTGGAGGTGTTAAAATTTACAGGCCATTCCTTATCCCAGTTAACCACTGATTGGAAGTCCTTTTCCAGAGCAGTTTCCAGTTTTAGTTTGTTGGAGTAAATAGTTGTGATATCAGCATAATTACCTAGTTGACATTGGGAAGGCCATTGATGAAGAAGAGAAACAAAGTAGATCCAATGATAGAGCCCTATGGCACACCCACATTTATGTGAAATGAACTAGAAGCATGTTCAACCAACACAAACTACATTACACGATTTGTTAGGAACAATTGAATTAAGCTAAATATTCATCTAGAGACCCCCTTGAGTTTGAGAAAAAGGCCAACATGCCAAACTCTGTTGAATACCTTTGAGATATCTAAAGCCACAACTTGAGCTTCACCTTATCTAAAGCATGCTAAAGAAATTCAGTTAAAGCTGTTAACACATTGGTGGTAGACCTGGTGAAATAGAATCCATATTAGTTATCAAAAAGAAGTGAGATGCTTAACCAATTCAGTGCTGATTATAGCCTCTACTACTTTGGCAAAAAGATATGCCAAGGAAATGCGAATGGTCTTGACTAAAACTCAAACACCTGAATGACTTGTTCTGTGCTGAAAAACAAACAGTATGTCACTCACCATGCCTCCCAAGTGGATATGCAGGGTGGTATAGAGGAAACTTCTTGAATACTTATATACAGCCATTAATATATAGAATGTAAATATACATACAAACATGTAAAGGTGCTGAAAGGGTCTCAGCCCAACAAAGAAGCCATCACCCATCTCTGATGCAGACTAATGATTTAGAAAAACAAAATTTTCTACTGTTTTTTAAACTTAGCAAATAAAACATTGTAATTTTTGTCTTAAATTAATTTTAGCTCAGAGATAAATGAATAGTAATCTCGCAAATCCATTGTGTATGTACGACCTCAAAAATCTATTTATTACCATTTTCTTTTCTTTATTTTTTGTTTATAGCATGAGTAAACTATTTCTGAATATTTGTAAACATCTATAAAAATAAGTGATGTAAATTCCTAATAAAATTTCTGTGGTAGGCTTAATTTTTCTGTCAATCCTTATTGAAAAGTTCCTATTAATCAACTGTTGAAGTATTTATATAAAGGTCCTTTGTAACTGAGATTGCTTCCACTCACTAAAGAACATGATAGATACTTTAACATTGCCTCTAAATAAATATGGTTCCTAACATACTTATCAAATGAATTTAGATTTACTTGTTAAGTAATTTTCCCCAAATTTCTTTTCTTTATTTCACAATTGTTTCTTCATTTAAGATTTGCATGTTGCAAGAAAATGTTAGCAAAATAGTCATCAGTTTCATAGTTTTACTTAACATTTATATCATCTACTGGATGTAGGAGTCAGGATATAATCATGTATCACATGATTATTAATTAGTAATTAAATAGTTTTTGATGTAGTTATGACCAAAAATATAGTTGTGTTTTTTTTTTTCTTCTTCAAATAAACACAATAAGAATAACAACATACTGTGACTCTCCATGAATTCCTCTTCTTTATTATTAATGAATTACTAGGAATTCTTGGGAAAGATAGCAAAGTGGTTTCCCATTGCCTTCTCCAAAGTTTGTAATTTTCTTAGACTGGATGCCACACAAGGGTAGAGAGCCTAGTGTACCATACTATTTAACCCATAGCTTGAGTATTGAGAAAGCATGTATTTATACCTTTCCCAAGGCCATAATGATAAATTTCAAAGTAAACAAAATAAATTGAGTAAGAGTCATCCATAAAACAACTGGTTATTTATAAAGATCAGATAAGAATTGAATTTGTCTTAAAAAAAACAACAAAAAACTGAATATGCAAATTAGTTATCTCAATTGGGCAAGATCTAAAGCACATGTTGCTACATACAAATATTTGTTATGACAGTTGTATTGATGCACAACCAACTTTATATTTAATTATGGGGTTTCATGCACACAAAAAATTAGAATTTTATATGTTAGATGATAATGGGTTATTTAATACACAGCGAGTCATTTTGTTAAGTTTTTAGCTGATTGTGTCTTCATTTCTGCAAGTAAGTCTTCATTTTAAAGAAATAATATATTTATCTATATATTAGAGAAAAAAGTCCATCTTACCTTGTCGCTATAAGGTTCTTGTGAAAGGTCAATTTTTTCATCTGATAATTTTGCTTTCACTAGCGGAATAAGAGATCTGCTTGGCGGTTTTGGGGGTCTTGGGAATGTACGGTTAGGGGAATCTTTGCAGCCATAAACACTTTCATCTGTTTGCCTCCCAAGAGTTCCTGGAAGATAAATTTGATTGGGTCCACCTTCAGACTCTGAGAAAGGGACCTTTATTCCATAGAGGGATTTCTGAGTTCGTAGATGATTCTCACTAATGCTCCCACCTTTTTTCCTGTTGGGATCGATCTGAGTGCAAGCATCTCGCTTGGAAGACAAAGTCGGTGATTCAGAGAGAATTATGTGGTAAGAAGGGGAGATAACTCTATCCATCATAGCAAGGCTGCCGTTGGTTTTTGCTGAGCACAGCTTGCTAGCGGATCGTCTTGGTGGAACTGGTTTGGGCTTCTTGTGGGGCGAAATATCAGACAGGTCACTTTGTGTTCCATCCGATCCTTCAGATCCGCTGCTGTGTGCTAGCACCTTCCCATCAGCAATTACCACACCCAATGAAGACGGGTCGTGTTTCTTTGAGCGATGATGCAACATCGGACTCATGTGCGCGCATTCTGACGACATGCTGGAGAATGAGCTAGAATGCGAGATGAACCCGTTAGCCATGTTCTCTTGTGTTGAGTGCTGTGCACTCAAGCATCGTTGCACCCGCCCAAGTGTTACTGCCTTTTTAGGAGATGCACGAATCTCCTTCTGTGCAAAACTGTCAGTGATTTCACACACTTCCCGATCTTCAGCAGACAACTCTAAATCATTAGTTTCACAGTTAAAGTCAGGATCAGTGCCACCAGCTGTCTGGCATGCAATACTTTTCTGAGGTTGCGTTTCATCAGTGCTTGCATTACCCTCCAACTCAGAGATGCTGTTATCCGTGACAGATTGACCAAACATCTTTTTCTTGTGAATATCTTCATCTGAGGGTCGGCCTGAGTGAGTTCCCTTGTGGATGGAGTTTTCACTGCTGGCATAGAATCCAGAGTCTCTACTCATAGGCTGGATAGGCATTGGGGGCGGTGGGTCTGTGTTGAATATTGTTGGAGGGGACAAACTGGATGGGGTATCTGCAGAGGTACCAAAGTCACCCTTGCCAGTGCAGTCTAAAATATCAGGAGCTGAAAGAGAATAATTTTTCATAATTACTGTTTTAGCATTATATTTGCATAAAGCAAGAGTTACAAAATAAGGCAAACATTTGACAGCGATACATAAATGCATGCAAAGAATTTATAAAGCGACACTGAAATACAGAAGCCAACAGTTGGATCATTTTCTTTGGATCTGCTTAGTGGCTAAGGTAGTTGGTTTTCAAGTCAGAATAAAAAATTGGGTTTTGTATACAAGTCGTTCTCACTTAGAAGATTGCACCAAACAATCTGGAGAATACTTCTCTACGCTTGGATCACTATGAAATTAATCAAAACTTAATAATTCCATATATATAAAATCCAGTAATATATATAATTACTCTACCATTGATATAGAATCATAATTATTCCATGCTCATCTTAGTAAATTTAATCCTGTCTGGACACAACCATACACAAGTAACCTTGTGTTAGACTAGGCCAAATTTCATTAAAAATTTATTAAATATATATAAATATAAAAAAAAGTTAATCTATTTTATAGATCCCCCTCCCCAAAAAAAACCCTGGATTTTCTGATATGTGATGAATTCTGCAGTTTACTGGTAACTAACTGCTGACTTTTTCATGACAAAATGAGAAAAATGTTTTTTTTTTTTTTTTTTACTTATGAATGCGATGATGGTGTTTATATTTAAACCACTAAGACGCAAGGCTTTACAGGGTGTGGAAGAATTAGGAACAGAAACATTAATGAGCGGCAAGAGAAAAGAGTAATCAGGAGAACAGTAGATAGTGATTGACGTTTAAATTTTTGCAGATTAAATTTGGCCGAAAAACATGGAGCTGGAAGGGAGTTTCATAAGTGAGAAGTGCAAGAAAAGAATCTGTTAGCATAGAATTTTTCTAAACTTTTAAAACTTAAATTAGTTAATTAGATTTCTCTATATTTCTTTTAACATAACAATTTAGAAACCATATATAAGAAAAGAAAGGGCACTTCCATGTGGTGTAATGGTTAGCAAACTTGTCTCACTAGATCCATTACATCTGAGTGATGAGTTCGATCCTCACTGGGTGCTTCACACGTTCAGCCTTATGCCATATATAAACTATGCTTAGAAAATCATTTTGGGCACTTTGACATGGTGTAATGGTTAGAAAACTTGTCTCGCTAGATCAGTTACGGCTGAGTAGTGAGTTTGATCCTCACTGGATATCCCATACTTTCAGCATTGTGCTACAACTAAGCTACACTTAGTAAATCACTATAACAAAAAAAAGTATAAAAAACATTTTTTATTCCATTATACATCTGTTAACATAAGTATGTATTTTTTTTATTGTAAATTTTCCTGTATTGAATTTGGTACTTACAAACTAACCATGATCAACTATCTTTCAGGCTTCATTGAAAGATAATGGTCATGTGATTGCTTGAACAAGTCTTGCCTTTTGTAATCACTTACAAATCAGTATAGGAAACTAAACACATTCCCACCTTTTTATTTTCATTGTTAACTCAATAAATGACGACTCTTATACTTTATAATAAAACTACATATAGAGGATAATAGTTATATTAGCAGAAGAGCAATGGTTGCTGAACAAATTAGTCCTTTCTATTTTTTTTCAGGACTGATTTGTTCTCCATATGTTTATAATCTTGATCTTTTTTTGATTTTCTTTCTGTTGAAAAGTGGCCAATGAAGATACATTGGCCATTTTCATAATCTTTTCTCGGACCTCTGGGAATTTTTTTGATCAAACTGATGCTGAAGCCAAACATTTTTATAAAGAGAAAATGAGAAACAAGATGATTACATCTTTTGTAACAAATGATGGTTGTTTAAATTTAATTGAAGAAATCAGAATGGTTTTGGTTATAGAGTCCATGGCCGTGCCTGGTTTCATGGAAAAAGACCAAGCTCTCCACACATTTGCCTTTACAGAGATTTGTATTATAATGGAGATTATTTTTAAGTAGCAATACCCATGAAAATTTCTTGGTTTTCCTATTTGAATTTTCTGATAACTCTTAATTCTTAAATTAATGATTGAATAAGCTCCTCGTGACTTCCAGAACTATAAAATAAATGTGGAAATTCCCCCCCCCCTATTGCATCATTAAATATTTTGAGTCCAAGAACTTTAAAAAATATTGTAATAACAAGCATAAATGGTTACAAATAAAAAGATATGAAAACGATTTTTTGAAGCTTTTTTTTCATTTTATGGAAGCAACAGTAGTTACCGCTTTTTAGAATTTTCTTTCTAATACAATCTCTGATATTTCTGTACTGTCTTTCCTTGTAATTGAAACAGAATAGACCATTATTAGGTATTGGTAGGGTACTAAGTATCAAGCAAAATTATATATATATATATATAAAATAATCTGTTGTGTATCAGAAAATGGAATTGGCAAGAAATACTGTTAGATCAGATCAGGAAGAAATCTAAAACCTTGATCAGTTGACACCAGCATTTAATTCTCTTCTATCATGAAAAAAAAAAGAACATACAAGAAGAAACAGAAACTTGGAAAAGAGTTAAGCCTTGCCACATTGTAAATATATATTCCTGGAAACACATTGGAATAGAATTACTGTCTTCAGTATTAATAATTCTATGAAAGTAAACAAAGAATATGATCCTGAAGAAAGAAGATTGTTTTCTGTAAACCTGTGAGCTAGACAGAAGGATTATCTTGTCTTACAGAGTATTGTAAGATTTTGGAGAATCTGGGTGAAATAATGGTTCTCAGCAGGGAAAGCAGAAATTGAATTCTGGTTGAAAGTTATTGTTATGTTAATGCTGTTGGAAAAGGAATAAATCTTTTTTTTTTTTCCCTTAAACTCCATCTCATGAGATATTTTGATAAACTACCTTGTCCCTGATATGCCATAATGGTTAACTGAGAAAAGTGGGTGAATAAGCATGTGTGTAAATCACTCCACCATTAACAGCCAATCCAAGTGTATCATTTTATTTGCAAAGAAACCATTTTTTTTTTTTTTTTTTTTTTTACATCATTAACTTCAGGATGTTTTAATCATAATGATTGGTGCAGAAAGTGGAATCAGCAAACTACCTTCAAAACTGCATTCACTTTCACACTAATCCACTTGTGAAAGGCATGAATCCATTCCCCGCTTCCTCCTGCTATAGATTCAATAAAGTAGACTGCACTCTCCAGTCTCGGAGGACAACAACAACTCAATTCAAAACTATTTAAAAGGCAATGGAAAACTACTCTGTTTTTTTCCAAGATTTCATGCCAATTCACAGATAATAAAGAAAAAGAATGTGAAGAGCCATGATCACCTTTGGGACACAATATTAAAAAAACAAAACAAAACAAAAAAAAACTAAGTATATCCAATTCTATACTAAAATTAGTACTGATGACTTTTCATATAGAGTCAATGTAATTTGTATTTTTACTTTTTTTTCTAAGATTCTCCTTCACTTTTCCCTCTTTTTTTCCAACCTTAGACTTTATATATAGATTTATTCTTTCCACAATATTTCATATTAGCCTTTGTCTATTCATTTTAGGTTTTTAATCACATCTGGTAAAAACAAAATCTTTTAGAACTGCTTTTGTGGTTTTTGTGTTTCAATTTTGCTTTCAATATTCTTTATTGTCTTCACTTTTTTTTTTTATCTTATCTTTACTCTTTTAATTTTTATGAATTTCTATGAAATTGGCAATTTCTTCTTTTGCATTATTATTATTATTATTGCAGATCAATATTCCTTTGATATATTATGGGCAAAGAGGGTAGATGAAAAAAAAAACAGCATATTGATAACTTCTTGTGTTACATCTGTGATGGCTCCATTAGGAGTCATCTTCTAGTCGATTGATTTTTATTTTTGTGCTGATATAATCGGACCTCAAACATCACTTAATTAATGTGACAAATTGTTGGCATTACTTGCCTGCATAGCTTTTGATTGATGAAAACCTGACCACCAACCTACTCTTGACAACTACAACCACTTATTAGGGTGGGGATTGAATGAGGAAGATAAAAAAAAAGTAAATATTTTAAGTCTGTTATGATCAATATTTTTTTTTATATTGCACTATTTTTTTGCCTTCAACTGTTGTCATTTTTTTATTTTTATTTTATTATTATTAGAAATATTATTTCCATAATTATTAATGTTATTTTTGCTATTACTTTGTTATTATTATTATGTAAATTACAATAATTTTGCCAGGCAATTGATGGAAGTTGTTATTATTACTGCTCAGTCCATTTCTCTATAAACATTCTGCTTTATAATTACTACTACTACTACTACTACTACTACTACTACTACTACTACTATTTTCCTTGATAATGATTGTTTGTTATTGATTTGTTATTAATATTAGTCTTACTTTCTAGTTTGTCATTATTTTTTCAGTTATCTTTTTTAATTAACATTCTTGTTTTGTGTTTTTTATTCTTATTTCTTCTGTATTTTATTATCATTTTAGTTATCTATCCCCCCCACTTTTCTATCACTATTATTTTGTTATGTAAATTACATTAATTTTACCAGGCAATTTATGAAAGCTTTAGTGTTGCTGATGAAAAGAAAATAGATAATGGCTTTCACGCACCATCCTATTCTGCTAATTCTCATTTCTAATATGTCAAAAACCAAAAGCACAAATTTTACATTAAATGTTGCATATAAAAATAATAGTAAACTCATGTCTTGTTTGAGATTTTTTATTGGATTTTGTTAGATAATAAAATCTATCAGCTAAACAAACACTAGCAAGTAATTCACATATCAGATAAAAATGAAGCCATATTTAAAATGATAAAATCTTTTTTTTTTCTCCCAGCTTTAGAAAGTAACAATCTTCTTTTTCTTTTTGACTCAAGAAAAAAAATTTTTCTTTTAATCTTTTTGCATACTGTAAAGATAAATTAGTGATTTTTATTTGTTTTATTATTCAATTTATAAAGTGAAAAAAGAAATTCTTAAAATGTGATTGAACTGGTAGTATTTTCAAGATCAAATAAACTGATAAGCATCCATAGATCAATACTTTTCAAACAAGTCGTATATAAATTGAACTTTGAACTCTTTCTTATTTTTTCTAGAAAAGGCTATCCTAGACATGCTCTACAAGACATTTTAATTTATCTACATTTATTAAATTATATTTTTTTCATCGGGATTTTTTAAAAATTCTTTTATGAAATCTAAAGTTGGTTTCCACTGAGCTTGTCATTATGGAATTACTTCCCTTAGACTATTATTTAGAAGGAAAATTAGGAATATCTTTTTGATCATGTGGTATTTAATTATTTTAGGATAGTTGTTCATTTGAAGTATAACAGTCATATCGTGTCTTGTTTCATACCGTTACTTTATTCTTTTATTTAGTTGTAATCTCATTTACACTGTACAACGGAACTCATTGCCATTAGGATATGGGATTTCAATATGGCAGAAGAATAAATGGTTTACTTAATAAGTAAGGAATATACCAATCTAAATTGATTGATCTGAATGTTGATTCAAATGTTAACTCTGGTTATTTATAATATTTTTTATGAAATATTAATTTGCTTCACAAACATACATCATTGAAGCAATCCATCTGTAAAAAAAATGTTTATTTGTATTATAAATACAAAAAAAAATATTGTTGCAAAAATGCTCCTCAATAATAGAACAAAGATAAATAACCTTTTTAAAATTAAACATTATCAATATTTAGAAACCTTATAACTATTAAGACTTATTTAAACATTTGAACTTTTATTTCAGCCACTCCTTTGTATAATCTTTGGGAAAATAAGGCAAAAAAAAAGGATTTCTTTTACATAAGATGATGGCAGAAAATGCTCACTATTCTACTGAGTTGGTTTATTCCAACAACAGGAGAGAAACGGATTGTGCCATTCACCTCCACCCATACAACTTTAGGGATTTTCCTTCATAGAGGGGTAGGAGGTATTCTCAACATCTTATCAAAGAAAACCCTGAGATTTATACAACAAACTGACAAGTCAATGTATATTATGCTCTTTAATTTTCTCATTTTCCAGTATTGTTTCTTGTCAACTATCTCAACCACATTCCAGGGAGGCTGTGTGGTCTTTTCTCTTAAAATATGGCACACACCATAGCAGACTACCTCCTTTGCTGATATGGCTTTTATTCTTTTCAAGTCTCACTTGATGGTTTCTTTCTCCAACATTTGCATTGGATGTTATAAATGCAATCTCTCTTTTTTTTTTTTCTTTTTTTTTCAAAAACTTCTTATAATTGGACACTGCTAATAATATTGGATTATTGGTGACTCCTATTTATAAATAAAAAAACAAAAAATATTTACATATGTATTTGGTAAGCGATATTTAAATAATGTCAAGTATTTGAAAGTTAGCATTTATAGTTTGAGGTGAGTAACATTAGTTAGTGACTGAATTTTTAAAGAAATTTTAATGACTCATTCACAAAATTGATGATTTTAATTCCTGTCTAAAAATCATTGATCTACTGTTTATTACCTAATATTTATTTTCATATAACTTATATTTATTTAGGGTAAAGCCAATCAGTTCAATAAACTTGATGCTGAGTATGGTATGATTCATTATTTTATAAAAAAAAGTGTTTACTCTCTGGTTCAATGTTTGGTTTGAAAACAGATTCTAAACTAATATTTTCGCTACTTGTAAAATCTACAATACTTGTTCTTTATTTTTGTTGTTATTGTCACTGTTATCATTTCCTTGCTGATTATTATTTTCCTACTTGTTGCTACACAGGACAAAAAGGTATCAGTTCTAAATTCAAAAACTTATTGTATTCAACCCCAAGAAATCTTCAAAATTATAAAAGTGAACTTTAATACATTAGTTATTAAAATATTAAAACTTAAAATTATGTGCCTATTTTAGAAATTAACTTTTTTTTAATTCTTCATATTTTTCATTTCAGTGAAGCTTTGCATACTCAATTTTCCCACTATCAATATTTCATAGATCCATCAGCATTTGCTATGTATGTATGTGTGTGTATGTATGTATGTGTATGTATGTATGTAATGTATGTTTCATTCAAGATGACTGACAACTGTGATTAAGCTTTTTATTTATTTTTTTTTGCATTTGTACAAAAATGATCTTTTCTGGGCATAAAGTGTGTAAAAACTATCCAAAAGTTCTTTATATTTGAATGCTTTCAGTTATTCTAAGCCATTATCAAGGATGTGCTTAAACTGAATATATATATATATATATATATATAGAGAGAGAGAGAGATGGGAATGTTTTATTTTTATTAAAATATAATTATTTATGAATTTGTTTTGATCAGGAACAAAACAAATTCATAAATAACTGTATTCAAGAAAAGTCACAGCTCTCCATCCTTATTTTAGTTCATATAACTTTACATTTTTGTAAATAATTACACATTTTTTTAAATTTAAGTCAGAAGAATTAAATATTTGGAATATATTTTAAATATTTTTTTTAACATCAGTATTTTAATTATCTAAGTACTTTAATAACAATATTAGTCTGTGAAGAAGAGACTTTTTGGCAAAAGTATCAAAAATCTTCATTTGTTGCTTCTGTTTTTCATTCACTGTGTAATTGTAATTATGTAAATTTTGAGTTGTAATCTGTTTGGTACTGAAATATGCAATAGAAAATCTACTGAGACTAAATATCAAAATGAAGATCACGAAAGCAAGGAAACGGATGAGAGATCATTATCTCTCATTGCTGTTCATCTATATTGCATCCACATAAGCAGAAAGAATGAGCATACTGTGAGGGAAAACAACAATGAGGCACAAATACAAAAGCAGAAAAAAAGAAATGAAGACATAAGAGATTGGGGGTGGATATCTTTTTTTTTTTTTAAGAAAGTAAATTCTTAGATGCCTTTGAATATTGTTTCTCTTTCAGTGTGATTAGGTGTTCTTCCTTTAATAAAGATAAACTAGAATTTCTTTCTTGTTTTAGAAAAAAAAATTAAGCTTTTAATTTGGAAATGTTTTTGAAAATCAAGTCAACATCCGATACATAGGTTTAGGTAAAAATCCATTTTAATGATTGCTTTTAATAGAGCGTTAGGCTGAAGGTCAGTGAGACTAAGGTTGTGTTCTGATTATGGGATAGGTGAGATTCATTAAGCATTATCTACTTTAAATGATTTCTCCAAGAACATGCACTGGTTTTTCATTGGTTGTATAACAGAAATCTTAAAAAATGGCTTGTACCACTTGTTAGGATGGTTTTGCAATTTATCTTAGTCATGTTGATTGCCATTTAAACGTTTATGAGCAGTTATTAGAGTTTGTGTATACATTCTGCAATTGCATATATCATGTGCAGCAATCTTTCATTAATACATGTTTGGTTAAAAGCTGTAAAAAAAAAAAAAAATGTTTTTGTAATCTTTTACTCTCCTGAGAAATGTTTGTTAGCAATTAGTGTAAGAATTGCCCAAAAGTTTTTGATTGTGCAATTTTGGCTATTCATTTAGATCTTATCTAGATCTAAGTCTTTAATGGCGAGGTAAAAAAAAAAAAAATTTTATTAAGAGAATATGCTTTAGATGTGATGTCATGCCTGTTTTTTCATAACTATATAATGGTAATTGAAAAGAAATATGTTTTTGCATACAATATGATCTCGTGTATTCATTTTTAGAGATAAGTGGGATTTTTATTTTCATGTATAATATAACCTGAATCTAGTTTTGTTTCTAAATAAACAAGAGACATTAATATCTTTATCCATTTAAAAGCAATAAGGATGAGTGTCTGTTAAAAAAAATTGGTTGGGATAACAACTTATAAGAAGTAGCTGAATACTTCCACTTTTGTTGACATACTTCTATGTCTTTACAAACTTACATTACCTGCTGTTGACACACACACACGCACATATGTTTTTTTACGTTTTAAAGACACCATGAAATATCTATCCCTTATGTTAATGTTAAAAACTAATTAGTGCTTAGTGCTATTTCAAAACCAGTGCAAACATAAAGTAACATAAAATACAACCTGTTTTGTGACATTTTTATAGGGTGAGGGTGTTTAGATTAGTCAGGACTACAGAGTATCCAACTGAAGCCAAAATAGCGACAGCCATGAGAATGTGCTAAAAGAATCATTATAGTCATTTATCTCCAGTAAATAGTAATTTCCTATTTTTCCAAAAATGGACCAGCACAGCCAGACAACAAGGCTGTAAGAATTCAGCTGTGAAATTGTTAATGATGGCATCTCTTCAAATAAAAGCAGTTGACTATTAATGTAAGAATACTGCATGTAGCTGTTACTTTTGTGGTTGTCAAAATATTACATTTATATATATTACAGTCCTCTTCTTTTTCTTATTTTCACTTTTGGTTCTGGTCACACTGATAAATATGGTAGATGGTGATTTTTTGATTTTTTTAAACAGTGCTCTTTAGCTTGCAAATGTATATGTATTACTGAGTTGAGCAGATATGCTGACAAAAATGATCAAGCTACTTGTAATGATTTCTTGCACATTTCAAGTAGTTTCACTTTCATATCAATAACAGCTGTAGTGGTTTTTAATTTTGGTTCTTAATATTGAGAATGAGATAAAACATTAATTTTGTATAAATTTAATATTATCAACATGAGTATAAGGTAGATCATTAGGCTAAATGTCTCAAGATTTGAAACTGGTTTTATTGAGGAATTTTATAAATGTTAACTTACCTCAGAGAGAGGTAGCTGCAAAATGTAGAGCAATTGAGGTAAATTATTCTTGTAATATGTTGAACAGTTTCTTGCAATCTTGAAGCACTCCTCTTCAAAATTGTAAAATAAATGGAAACATAAGGTTGCTTAACAAATTTAAATCTTTCTGATTAATCCTTACCAATCTATTTTACACCTATTGCATATTTTCCTTGCCATTCCAAAAAGAATAACAACAAATAGTATGATATGCATGACTTTTGACTCACCCTGTATATCCCAGTATGTAGGCATAGGTTTTGCTTTACAGTTGAAAAGCATTGAAACATCATCTGGTGATTGGGAGAGGAAAGAAAATGGAGAAAATAATGTATGGAATAATGTTTTTGGTTACTGAAGTACATGAATCATTGTCATAAAAAGAAAAGAGGAAAAAGAAAAAAAAGAAAAATCCTTAAAGTCCAAGCTTGGAGATAATGTGTTTACACACTGTTGGAGATTTGTTTATTTCGACTGTGACACTCATCCCTTAAAAGTGTGAATAAATAAACTTTCAGCAATGATTAAAAAAAACCTCCTCATCCCCAAACTTAAGTTGTCATGTGTTTGCAATCTAAAAATGGAAGCCAAACATCTTTTCACAATTTCACAAAATGGTGTACAAAACAGAAAAAAAAAAAAAAATGACAGGGGTAGAAAGGTGGGCAAGAGGAGAAATAAGGGTACAGTGGGGTTGGGGGTTAAAAATAAAAGTAATGTAGGGAAAAGGAAAGAAAATATTAGTGAATAGAGAGAAATTTTAAAATAGAGAAAAGGAACTATAAAACTAAGACAAAATTAAAAACAATGATAATACCAATTTTAAAAAAAAAATCCTCTGAGACAAAGAACTACGCTTCTGACAAATGGGATAGAGTGATAGCAAAAGTGGGTACCAGAATTAGATAGAAATAAGCACTGAGACACAAAATAGTTTTGGGGAAAGAGTGTAGATTTTAAAGAGGTGGGTTATCACTGTCAACAGAGATGAGAAGGAAAGTGATAGTTTAGGTTAGTGATAGAGTTGAGTGTGGTATTTAAGAATTAGTTTGAAAGTAGAAACCGGTGATAGCATTGGATTTAAAAGGGATTTAGGAGTCATGGTGATAGCATTTGGATTTAAAAAGGATTTAACAGAATCTTGTCACTGAAAAAAGAGTGGAGGTATGCTTAACTGTGTGTGTGTATATATATATATATATATATATATATATATATATATACATATATATATATATATATATATATATATATATATATTTTGAGAATTTACTTACAATTGCAGTCAACTAAGAGTTCAGCTGCAGTCAGAATTTTGGCACGTTGTTCAGTGTCCCGAATATTCAGTTCATTCAGATCATCTTCATCTATATCCACAAATGTTTCCAGCTTGTCGTATCCATTTAATATGAAAATACTAGTTAAATGCTGAATAAAAAATAATAAAAATATTTAAATAAAAGAAAATCTACATTTCAATGGGTTTTCATAAATAGCTATACACATAAAATGCTATATATATATATATATATATATGATAAATTTCTCAGGAACCAGTGGATTTCTTATTTGACATTATTTCCTACTACTCCAAATGTTGTTTTGTGGATACCCATGTTTGAGTAGAAGCCTTGTTTTTCTTTTTTCTTTTTTTTTAAATAGTATAAATTACGTTGACTGACGTGCACATTCAAGAGACATGAGAAACAAAATGCTAGAGAGTACATTTATTTTTATTAAGTAGTAGGAAATATATACATGCACAGAGATACTGTAAAGCTCTCTTGTTGACTTAAGGCATTATAATTACATTGTAAGTTTGTCAATGAGGGCAGAAAAGTTAGGGTTCAGTATAGCCTGAGGTGTATATTCTAACTTGAATCCTAATTTTAGATCCATCTTACTCATTTAAAAACTTTATTTTTTTCGCAAAAATAAAGATTTTACAAAGTATTCAGGCAAAGCAGATAAAATTGCATGAAAATAATTTTTTTTTTTTTCAAGGAAAATATACTGGTTTGTTAAACTGAATCTTAAGAATATTCTTAATAATATTTATATTTGTAATGTTTTATATATATATATATATATATATATATATATATATATATATATATATATATATATATATATATATATATTTCGATTTATTTAGCATCTGAAAAAAATTAAAACAAATAATAGAAAAGTCAATTTTTCTGTTCAAGTTTTTTTTTTTGTTAGGCTCATCTTTAGCAATAAAATGTTTGCTTTTTTTTTCTTTTTTTTTTTTTTTAAATAAACACAATAAAAATAAATCTATTACTGAATAAAACAAACTTGGTATTTTATTTTTTTATGAACAAAAGTTTAAAAAATATTTAAGAAATAAAAATTTAGATTTGCTAGATTTTTAAAATACATTACTAAAAAATATCAATGTTGTTTACCCAAACTCTGGTCTAAATGCTCAGTTCTTTACCACTTTCAAAGCAGAAAAGTAATTTAATTATAAAAGCCATCAACAAAATAATTCTTTATTTATAAATTTACTAAAGGCCAGATTGGAAATGAAGAAAAACACTTAGTTAAAAAAAATTTTTTTTAAATAATATTCTCTATGCAAATTAGTTATCAGTTAAACAAAATCTGTTAAAGTGGCCAAGATATAAGACATACTAGTAGATATACATGATAGAACTGCATTTATTTGATGTAACAGTTTTATACATTATTTACATGTACATACACAACCAACTTCAATTATTTTCAGGATTTTGAGTATGCATACAAAATTTGAGTATATATTATTGGAGCAAACATGGAGATGGTTACATATAATTTTTCAGCTATATTGAAAGTTTTTTTTTTTTTTTGTTTTTTTTTTTTAAATATGGATATTTTTAGTGATAAAAATTGATAGTCTATTAAGAAAGCCGACATTTACCTCTAATCCTATTCTTTGCATGAGTTCTTCAACATTACGAGGCTTAGACCGTTGGGAGTTTCGTCTTCGGTGTATCCTGTCTCTACGTTGGCACCGAGGAGTATCTTCTGTTACCATCTCAACATGGGAAAATCTGAATGTTCCCACCCTGGCATTAAGCAGACCTTTCCATACACCAGGTTGAACCATACTGATCACGTTAATAATGTCACCTTTCTGAAAAAGTGAAAACAAAAACAATCAAAAATATGTTTATGTAAACTAATAAAATGTCTGGTTCACACACACCACCACCACCACCACCATTTTTTTGAACAGGAATAGAGATTTATCCTTTATTTCCTTTTTAGGATTAGATTTCCAGTTCCTTGTAAAGTCTTTTCATTATCTTTCACTTTCAGTAGCCCCTTGTGTCTTAGTGGCATTATTACCTTGCTTGGGGTGAATTGAAAAACTAAATAAAGATAGAGCATCTTGCTATAAGGCCATGCCCCTTCAGAATATGGCTGATTGTAGCTCTCCACAACTTTCTGTCCTTTGTATCTCTAAGCAACATTTGATTCTTGACCTTCCCTTTTTGTCCTCACCCTGCTATCCATTCACACAAACTTTTTAAGTAGTTTATTCACAGTTTTACTCTGCTCCTTCTCACCTTTTAATGTTTTGTGATTGTTAAATGCTGAAAAGTCACATACTTTGGTTCAAGGAACACAAAGCTTAATAAGACTAGTGAGTATTAACTGACATGAAATACTGCATTAACATGGAAAACTGAACCTACTTCTGTGAATTGAATAAAGGGGTCAGTTCAAAATTCCAATTAGATTACCAAAGTATAAAGACAGATACTTAAAGAAGACCAAACAATACAATGTCTTAAATGTCGTGACAACAAAGATGATCATGTTGGTTCAAATAGCAAAAGCATATAACTTTTTGATTTATATTTTTGGGATTTTATATGTTTGGAGAGAATTTTATTTAGACTTTTCCCAAAATCAAGCATGAAGATATGCCAAAGAAATATTTTATTTTTGACTCACTCTTTATAAAAATATAGGCTTTGTAGCCTAAAAAAATGTAATTCATGAAAAGGCATGATTTTCAGTGTTGTTTTACTTGTGACGTAACTTGAAATAGTTACGTATTTCTTATCAATGTTTAAGCACAAAGTTAAGATGTCAAGGCAGGTAGACATTCCTCACTTAGAAAATCACACTTCTAACAAATATTGAATGTTGCTTCATTTTTTTTCTTTTGATGAAATCTTGAAATTTCCTTAAACTGATTGCAAGTTTTTATAAGACACTAACTGGTGGAGAATCAAGCACACAAAACCTGGCTAATGATATAAAGCGTTATTTAGAATTAATATGAATGCAAAATAGTTCCCAAATTTCTAAAGACTGTATTTAGCAAGTACAAGCTCTGGAATTTATTCCTAAATTTGGTCTCAATAGGGGAACATTGAAATGGTTTAACTGATGCTTAAAAATAGAAACTTATATTTTGAAACTACAGAAAAATGATAATGGAATTAAGTAGCATCTGCTTTTGTGATTGGACAGGATATTTGCAAAGCTTAGCTAAGTTTGGCACAATGTCAAAGTTAATAAAATCTAAGATCAATATAATCTATAATAATAATAATGCTAAAACAGAATATGGGGGAAAAAAATCTTTTTTATTTTCTTAATTTGTCTAGTATAAAGACTCTTAAGTTACTTAATTATATTTATTTAATTTTTGACTTGACAACAACAAAAACAAGCAAACATCTAAAAGCTTAGTTTAAATCCACAAAGTGATACTTCATTTGTTTTGAGGTAATTTTCTTTTTAGGTGGAATAGAATATATTCATTTAATTTTAAAAGGATTTACAGAATAATACTTACCTAATGTTTATTGACAGACTTCCTTATCTTATATAATAACTTATGTCAAATTGTGATTTTTCAATGCAAGCAGGCTCTTTACATTTGTAACTTGGATATTAACTATGCTTTTTGTTGTGCCAATCTTTTAAGTGGTAATGACAACATTCAAAATCTTGACTTGAACAATAGTGGTGGGAAATGTACAACTAGTAAAAAGACCTCTTTGTAAATAGACAGAATATACAATAAAAGTAAGAAGAGAAAGGTGGGAAATATTCTTTATCCATTTTTTAAAGAATTGTTTTAAAGAATTTAAATTTCTGATTTAGCATTTATTTAATATGAAACCTAATGAGTCTGAAGGGATTTAATTATTTTCACACTGTGTTCAAAGTTCTTGAGTATAGAAAATTGAACTTCAAAGTATTTTATAACTGTTATTTAAGAAGCAATTATTGGAGATAAATGCTAAGAGAGTTTGATTTCCATTTTAAATTATTATAAAGAAGTATGAATAGCAGGCAAAAAATAAAGCATGTGATTGGATTGCCATCAAAGTTTAACAATTGACAGAACAGCTTTTTGCTGCTACTCTAGTTGAGACGTTTATTTGAGTGTGGCTTGTCCAAGTGCTCATTCACGTACATTCTTCTCTGCCAACATTAGTGACAGACTAGTGATATTTTGTCAAGATATATAGCAAAGGGACAGAACACAGGAAGAAGTATATTCATGCTTTCTGCAAAGAATTAGTACCAAGTGAATGTAAACAGTCACAACTGGAGTTTAAAACTGTTCACCAATTCTCTTTTCTGTGCAAGTAATTATTACATCACTTTATAGTATGTATGTATGTATGTATGTATGTATGTATGTATGTATGTATGTATGTATGTATGTATGTATGTATGTATGTATGTATGCAAGTAATAGTTTGTTCACTGGTTTTGCAATGAAAGGGAAATACTACTGGCTATTTCTTAAACATTAAGAGGGATTCAATTTCTGCTGATTTAGATCCAAATTCCAACAGTGGTATGTTGTTTTTTTTTTGTTTTTATTATTTGTTTTGTCTTCGGGTTGTTGTCTTTCCGAAAAGCTCTTGTTTTTTGTCTTTGGTAACTAGAAGTAGAATTGTTTTTCTAGTGAAGTTCTTTGACACTCAACCAATCAGGTCATACACCCACAGTAATGTCTATTCTTTTTGTCACCCTAAAATTCCAACTTTGGAATGTACATTGATACCTTATATATAATCTCTCAGAGAGGTTGTCTTACACTACTGGGCTTATAGCCACATCATGTTGCAACACCAGTTCTCATACAATCCTTGAAGCAAAGTCAAGTCTGATTAATACCTAGATGGGTGACTTCTTGGGAATACCAGGTGCTGTAAGCTTGGATGTGCAGGTGGTGTAATGGATAATGGCTTGGAATTGTTAATCAGAGACCAGAGTTCCAATTTTAGTTGGGTTTATTATATTCACTTGGGCACAAATGCCTTTTTGAAAATGTATGAATCCACCTCTTCTCCCTCCAGTTAAGGATTAATTAGTAGGAATTATATCAGTAAATCTTATCTTCCCCCAAATTCTTCCACTCTAAAAATATTTTTTGGATTTAAATAACTTGCAACAGGTTGATAAGCCATAAAAATCAATCAAACTTACACTACTGATGTATATTTGTATAGTTTGAAATTTCGTTCATTTGCATAGCAGCAGATACCATGACTTATCTAAATAATGTTTTAAGAAAAAATAAATGTGGAATCTTTGTTCAACAATTGGTTGATTTTATCAACATTTTGATGTAATTAAACATTCAAATATAAACAAAAAACAAATCAATTGTAGTTTTTTGTCATGTTTGTTAATTATTAACTGCATTCAGAGGAGTTACTTTTATGCTTTAGATTTTAAATTTGACTAATGGACAAAATAAATAGATTTGCCAACTGAATTCATTGGATAGGGACTTTTTTATAATTATTTTGCCCTAGGCAATGCAATAAAGTCACTACGATGCTAGAGTGAAAAAATCTGATAAAATCAATATTAACGAGAGAGGACAATAAATGAACATGAATTAAGGAGACAGAAAATGATCATTGATACTGCATTTAAATTTTTGAAGATCACAGTTGATTGGAAAGTAAGAGCTTGGATGAGTTCCACAATCAAGAATTGTGAGAGAAGAAACTGTTAGCATAGAACTTACGGTTACATCTAGCAATTTCTTTCAACTGTCAAATGATGAGACCTAGCTGCCAATCTAGTACTGCAATTAAATTTGTAAAGTTGAGGTTCCAAAGAGAAAAGCTCATCAGAGTGGTTAGTTATCATGAAAATAATTATACAAAGGGCACAGGGAAGCTCTTACAGCAGTGGGGAAAGTGACTGAAGGCAAGATGCTGGGTCAGGACCAATAACAATGCAGATTCTTTTTTATATTTCTTTACTTATCTGGAACCTGAATATTTTTCCTTTTCTAGAGCAACTGCTGTTGCCTAGTATGTGTGGTGGAGCCACCTACTGGATAACTCATGGAACAAAGAGTTAAAGATTTCTTATCCAGTGAAAAATGATGCCAAGTTATATATTCTGAATAAAATTTTTTTTTTTAAAATGAAAGAAAAAACCCCTAAAAACATGTAATTTCATCAAAATCATATTGGAAAGCCTGTATATTTCTGTACAAGCTCCCTAATAAGACTTTAAAATGAATGAGAACATCTGTTACCAGAAAACCATAAATCCTGAGGTCCAATGTATTTCATAGTTTGGGGCTCTTATGATGTAATGGTTAGCAAGCTTGTCTTGTACACCATTATTAGAGTAGGAAATTTGATCCTCAGTTGTTATCATATTCTTGTGGGCTTGTTCCAAAATTAAACAATATTTAGTAAATAACCATTGTATTTCAAATTTTTTTTTGGGTGGGGGGAATATACAACTTTCAGGCAATATTAGGAGAGAGGGATATATCTATAATTGGCCAACTTTTCCTATTTGCCTTGCTTACGGCCTTGATTCCTGTTCTTTTATATGCATGTAATTGTAACTATTTTCTTATCTTTAATATTTATTTAAATTGCAAACCACTGAATTTTTTTAATTTAGTATTTCTTCCATTTTAATTTATTTCATTGCAACTACTCAGACTGTTCATCTGTGGCCATGTGTAAACAGTGTCAATTGGAAATAAAGATTAGATTTTTGGTGAGATTTGAATTTGCATCCATTTTACTTCAGTCTGTTTTTTCCATAGCTGCTGCTCTACCACTTGAGCTACTAGTGATTTTACAGTGAGCAAAAGATTAAATCCAATCTATAATCTGTAAGCTCAAGTTAACATCAAATAGAACACAACAATCAGGGGAAAAGGTTAGATTTGAACTGCTGACTGCAAAGATAATGTAGCTTAAGCATTTGGTTGCCAAGTTACATCAAAGCTGCACTACTGATTCTTGAGATATTCAAAATGGTTGCATAAGTTCTGAACAGAGCTTGTGTGTGTGTGTGTGTGTGTGTGTGTGTGTGTGTGTATATATATATATATGTGTGTGTGTGTGTATGTATTGTAGTGTAGAAATTTGCTGTATTTATAGATGTAGAATACTAAGATTTGGAGATAGTTTTTATAGTGTGGATATAAGAATCAACACTCTTAATTTCACACTTCTGTGCAATCACAAGACCAAGATCAGACAGAAGTGTGAAACTGACAATCACTATACAGTTTTTATTTTTATGTCCACACTGACATAGGCATATATATGTTACATACACAAAGAAATGAAGTGTGAAAAGTTATGTCAGAAGCTAAAGAAGAAAGGTAAATAATGTTTTTGATAAAAAAAAAAAACAAGCAAAAAGAGAAGAAAATGAAATGTTATTTATTAATCTTACCCTCAATATTAAGGCATCTTTCTCTTGAGCATCTGGATCATAGTCCGTATGCACTCTTGCTTGACCTAAAAATGGTCCCGAGTAAATAGGAACGCCATCAATAACTGACCCACTGGAAATCTGTGAATTCAGCGCTTGATATTTGCCTACAAAGAAAAACAAGCAAACATTCTTTACACAAAATTTTCAAGCATTCACCTAGATATTAAAATGTAGTAAATATTTTCTGAGTCAACAAGAATTGAACAAATATTTTAAACTTCCTGTGATACAAAATACAGACTTAAATGTATATTTTTAAAGTAATTATTTACTAACTTCCACTTCATATACAAGTCAAAGTATTTTGTGTTCCTAAGCTGACACCCAACTAAAGACTGATCATTTTTAGACGTTGTTTAACTCTTTCCTGAATGAATTTATTTCTAAATGTTACTATTTTTAAGTGAACTTGAAAATTAAAGTTATCTATGCAAGTTAACATGGGAAAATAATATGATTTTATTTATATATCAATAACAATTTTAGAGGGAAAAAAGTATGACATAAATGGAAAAAGTTTTTGTGTAACATGTTTCATCTTTTACGACTTTATTGGTCTGAACTGATGTTTCATTGATGTGACTACACATGTGCACAAAGGAAAGGGAATGCTAAAAATTTTGAATTAAAATTTTTCTTATATATATATATATATAACTTTTTAAATATATATATATATATATATATATATATATATATATATATATATATATATATATATATATATAACTTTTTAAATATATATATATATATATATATATATATAACTTTTTAAATATATATATATATATATATATATATAACTTTTTAAATATATATATATATATATATATATATATAACTTTTTAAATATATATATATATATATATATGTATAACTTTTTAAATATATATATATATATATATGTATAACTTTTTAAATATATATATATATATATATGTATAACTTTTTAAATATATATATATATATATATATATGTATAACTTTTTAAATATATATATATATATATATATATGTATAACTTTTTAAATATATATATATATATATATATATATATATATGTATAACTTTTTAAATATATATATATATATATATATATATATATATATGTATAACTTTTTAAATATATATATATATATATATATATATATGTATAACTTTTTAAATATATATATATATATATATATATATATATATATATATATGTATAACTTTTTAAATATATATATATATATATATATATATATATATATGTATAACTTTTTAAATATATATATATATATATATATATATATATATGTATAACTTTTTAAATATATATATATATATATATATATATATATATATATATATATAATTAATTTTTTTTTTACATATATGCTTTGCATAAAATAATCTAAATTAACAAACTGATTTAATTTAGATTATTTTCCTTTTTATTTATCTCCATCACTTTTAATATTCAATATCCCACATTGTGCAAATAGAAGATCTGCCAATTGTAGTGAAATGTAAGAAACTTGGTGCAAATTTACTGTCAGTGATCTAGCAATTAAAGCACTTTCTAAACATTTTTGTCTTTGTAAATTGTTTTACCTTTAACAATTTACTATCAGTGGTGCATCTGTATTGGTATTTTATACCAAACTCAGGTGAACCTATTGAATATCTACAAACTAAAGACATTAGTTATTATCGCACAGTTTCAAAATAAATGGAGCTTCACTCAAGTTTATACTATGCTCAGAGGTAATTAGAACAGCTTTAAAAGATCTTTATCAAAGTAAAATTGATTTTTGTTAAAATTAATCCCATCATCACAAATATATAATATGCAAAAGGCTTTTCCCTGTCATGTAAATTATATATAAGTCAAACCATATCTCTCTATATTTCTGAGATGAGGTATTATGTACATTATTTACATTATTCGGACTATTGTCCTCATCTTTGTCACCATATTTATTACAGCGTTTTAGCTAGCTAAGGCAGTGGAGAACTTTTAGATGGAAATTAACAGGACATAATTGATAACTAACATCCATTAAACATGGCACGTGGAACTAGAACAGTTTACCCCAGTGAGCGAAATAAAGGGTTTAGTTCGATATTCCAACCACCTGAAGAAGTCTGGAGTGTACAACGACCAAAACGTAATAAATATGACGACAAAGATGAGGACAATAGCCTGAATAATGTAAATAATGTACAAAAATCAGACCTTATTGATCTATATCAAGGTTGACAGTAGTGGTAACAGCTTTTTGCTGTTATTACTTAAGAAGGTGATGGAGTTATGTGACTGTGGTTTGCCCAAGTGCTAAACTCACCCTCACGTTTTCTCAGTTAAACATTCTGACATGATAGATATTTTCATCAGGATATCTGGTGATGGGACAGAACACTGGGTGTTTCATGCCTTGCTCAAGGACATTAGTGCCAAGCAAATGCAAGTAGCTTCAGCCAAAATTTTGACTTGGATCCTTAATTTGATCGTGCTAGTAACTACTAATCTATTCTGCAGAGCTGAATAAAAAAAAACAAAAAAACTATTCATTATATTTTGCACATTGTTACAAAAACATTAAGGTTATAAGTAAACTGGTGACATCATTTTGTTAAAAGTTGTATACTACTAGTAATGATAAGACTACCAATAATAATAACTTTTGAAATGAATGCTTTTCAGTGTTTATCTTAACATTTTGACATTCATATTTCCAAACAAAGCTTTCATTTTGGTTCCTTTTATGTTGGTAATTACTTAGCACAAGGCTATATGTTTGAAGGTACCTACAGAGAATTCAATTCACTACAGTATTAGAGTAGCTTGCTAACCATAGCTCTGCAGTGAGGTACTCATTATGTTTACTTAGCTTAGTATAGTACAAAGCCAGATGTTTGGGGTATATATTCAGTGAATACTGAATTCACTATTAGGAATTTGTAAAACCTACTTCTGCTTTTTTTTTTTTAATCATAATGAGGAGGGAGAGGAAATTAACTGTCAGCACTCTGCATTATTAATATTACTTCCCTTTCCACTGCATTCTTTTTCAAGGCCTCTATGTTGCAGTATCCTTATTGTTAATTTCCCTACAAGTTGTTTTCTGCTGTCATAGAAGGATATGACAAGACAACTCTAAGATTCAAACACTTGTTCAGGGATCATAGTCACCTTCAGTGGTAGGATAAACTTTTTGTACAGAAAATGAAGTCACATACAGAGTAATAAAGATTAAAAAACAGGATTCAAGAAGACTGATGATGATGATGATTGGTACTGCATTTAAATTTTGAAGATCATAGTTGACAGGAAAGCAAGAAGCTAGAAGAGAGTTCTGCAAGTGACAAGTGTGAGAGAAGAAACTATTAGCATAGGATGATTACATCTAGCAGTTGCAACAGAATAATTATAAGACCTAGCTGCCAATCTAGTACTGCATTTAAATTCATGAAGTTGAGATACTAAAGAGGAAAGTTCATCAGAACAATTACCATGAAAGTATTTAAAGAAAAAGAACAAGGAAGCTGCATTATAGTAGTGAGAAAATGGTGGAAGCTGAGATGCCAGGTCAAGACTGATGACATTGGAGATTCTTCTTTGGATTCTGTCATGAATCTCTAGATATGTCAGAAGCCCCAGATCTGATGTGGCATCAATATTCAATGCATGGACAAATAGTAAACTTGTAAATGTCCAAGACAGATTCTAGCCAGGCAAATTGTCTCACATGACAGTGAACCAACTTTCCAAGTTGCAGACTTAGCAGTTGATTCAATATAATTATTCCACTTCATGTCACTGGAAAACATTAGACCGCGAAGACACAATGAGTTACTCTCCTGGAGGTTAGCATCAGCCATGCTGATGGAAGGCAAAAAAAGGTTCTTGTATATTATTAAAGAAGTGCAGTTTCATTTATTTGGAGGTGTTAAAATTAACAAGCTATTTCTTGCCCCAGTTAACAATATTGAAGGTCATTTTTGAGATCAGCTGTCAATCTGACTTTGTCAAACCTATCAGACTTACTATGGAGACAGAAGTAAATAAATATGTCATCATGTCATCAGTATAGATACTGAGTCAAGAACTGATAGCATCAGAAAAGATCATTGATGACTATTAGGAAGAAAGTAGGTCCAAGAATAGAGCTCTGGGATCACCCACATTAACATGGTCTCAAAGAGTGGTTGTTCATTATGTGATTTGATGAGAAAGACTGAATCAAATCAAAAAATTGTTCAAAAACATTATAAACCTTCAACTTGTGAAGAAGACCAGCATGCCAAACCCTGTAAAATCTCTTTTGAGATATTTAAAGCAACAGCCTGTGCTTTAAATATTAATTATATTAATTCTTATCTAAAGCTTGATATATATTTGTATGTTTATTTATTGATATTCTTTTTCTGTACTCTCTGTAGTATGTTTTGTTTTCTTTTGTTTGTGTGCTTTTAGATAAGGTAGCATTTTTTTAATCAAAATTATGGCCTGTTTTATTTCTAAGGGATTTTATGGATTATCCCAATAGAAGTCTTTTTTTGTGTTCATAAATGCAGATAGATATTGTGATAATCCATCAAATTCATTAATATCCCATATAAATGAAACAGACCATAATGATGATTTTAAAAATGCTACCTTTTTTTTTTTTTTTTTTTTTTTTTAAAAAAAGAACCTCTTGTGAAAAGAATATCAACAAGAAATATTAATAATCAACATATAATATATACCTTCCAAACACAGTTCTTCATATCACTAATACATATATTTTTTTTTAAACAATTCATTCCCTCCTTTTATGACAGACTAATAAATTGTTTTAACTAAATCTCTGTAATAAACAAACTTGTTAGTTTTCATAACTACTAGTTCAGTATCTATCACTGCTAATTTAAAATCTAAATTCTATGTACATTTTAAAATATTACATTCATTAGAAATATGTATTCAGTTTAAATACAAGAGTTAGAAAAATGACATCAAAGGGCTGCACATTTTGACTTACACTCTTTACCTGTTATCCAGGGGTGGTTGTCAAACAGAAATTCCAATTAATCCTTATGACACAGATGTCCATTATAATTTCATTCAAATTGTGTGTGTATGCAGTTTTACATGTGCACTTGTATATTTTAATTCAGAGATAAAAAAGCACATTTCAGCAAAATAAAAAATTACCAAATAATTTCTTGACATTTCAATAAAAGCTTAATTATCTGCATATTTTTTTTTATCTACAACTTTTATTTTATTGTTCATCACAGGGTAGGCATTGTCCAGACTAAGTGGGAGAGAAATGTATTATTCCAATGTCACATTTCAAACTTAGCCAAATTGTGTGCACTTGTGATTGTGTATACATCACATGGTACGAGCACTTGTAAGTCACTCATGCACAACAAAAACACATGAATATACATCACACATGCACACTCATACAGTGTGTGTGACGGACAGAGAATTTTATAATATAAATTTTTGAAAACTAAGATAAAGTTGTTGTCCTATTCATTTGCAAATTATAGAAGATTTCAACTAAAAAATCTATTTTAAACACAAAACAAAAAAACAAAATTTTGCAAGTATTTACAGCCACAACAAAGTATTTTTAATCATGTCACTTGTTCTTTTACCTTTCTTTGATAGGTTTCATATAATTAAATGCATTAAGATTTTTTTTTTTTAGTATTTAAAAATTTCTGCTTACATCTGTTAAAAAATTCCTGGTTTCCTGGTGTGTTGTTATCAGTAACCCCTTCACGAATTTCTTTTCCAGCCTACAAAAGAAAAAGATTGTTTACATAAATGATTACCATTCAAAGAAAAGAATTCCAATAAAAATATTATGCATAAATTTTATCATGTTCAAATATTTTTTTTGTGCAAAGATGCATGGAGAGAGAAAAAAATCATAATTTTTAAATGTGAAAATCTGGCAAAAAAAAAAAAAAAGAAATATTACAATTATACACAAAATCAGCTGTTGAGAAAAAAATAAAAATTATTGTTCGTTTTTTTCTGAAAAGAAAAGAAGAAATGTCAATATATTATTGTTGTTGCTGTTTTTTTTTTGTTTTTTTTTTTTAAATAGTTACACAAAATTATACAAAAACAAATATATTAACCCAGCACCAAATATAGTATGTTTTTTTTCCCCCCTCTTGAAATAATTCTTTAAAAATTTACCTTATCCAATAGGCCAATGGTTGCAAAATTTTGAAGAAAAAAAAAATTAAAGTAAGTTAAAATTGAAGCTGATACATTTGGAAAGCAAACAAAAATGTGGAGATAAGAGAAAAAGATAATTCTTTCATTTTTCTTTGGATTGTATCAAAATTCTTACCAACCTTAATTGACGATTTCGGTCTTTCAAGCAAAAGTTGTTTTCTTTGTCACATGATACATGAGGCAATGATTTTTGTTTCCAATTTTTTAATCATTTGTAGCAATTCTGAAATCTGATAGGCTCAGGTGTTGTAGGAGCACCCAAGATTGACTGCCCTATATAGCTAATCCCTACTATTTTCCTCTGCTAGTGTTGTGAATTAATGCTTTTCCAAAGGATATTAGTGTATGTAGTGAATACAAACTGTTTTGGCTAAAATTTGAACTCTGCTTATCATTTCCATTCTTTCTGTTTTTAATTATACCATCCACATCTTCTATGCCTTAAAACATCAAGAAAAAGGTGAATACCTACTTTCATTTTTTTGTCTTTCACGTTGTGGATGATCATGACTCTCCACAAGTTTGTCTTTTTTACTTTTTAAGTAACACTTATCTATCCCCAAATAAGATATGGAATTATAACTAGTTAAATAAATAAATTAAAAGGATGATAACTCAATATAAACTGTATATAAATATACAGTGGAACTTTTAATTCATTCCTGAAGCCCATTCGTAACCTGAAATGTTCATAAACTGAAACTATTTTTCCAATAGAAATCAATATAAAATGGATTAATCCATTCCTGGTTCCAAGATGATTGCTTATTTAAACTTTAACAACAGTACTTTGTGCACAAGTTTATACACAAAACTAATGAAAAATCATATAATACATAAAACTAATGAAAATCATTAAATCTAAGAAAAAAATAAATAAACCCAATACTAAATAGATAAAATATAGATGAACACCTTAGTTTTACTGTACTTGTATGTAGGAGAGTTGATGGTATAATTGGAAGGGGAAGGAAAGAGATATTATTGCTTGGAAAAGGGAAGGAAAGACATGATAATCTCTTTATTTAACTCTTCTTTTTCCTTTATCAGTATCACTGCTAGCTTTCTTTTGAGTCATGACTGAGGACTAATGAAGAGAAAAAAATCACAGTACAATAAAATTAGAAGAGAAAAGCACCAGCACAACATATGAATGCATACAATACAGCGGTCAACAAAGAAATGATTCCGTTCGGAATAACTCGGCTCGACTCAGTTTGGCAATGTTGTTTAAGAACTAAACTTTTGTTTGATAACCAAGGCATTTTCATCTCAAATATTCTGTTCAAAAACATTGAGAAAACTGTGAGACATTTGAGAACTGAGGTTGCACTGTATTTTATATTTCAAAATTAGGTCAGACAATTGAACTTCTACTAGTGTTCTTTGTTATTACATTTTGGCCTTTCTAAATGTTAATTAGTGTTATTTCAACCAGGATTTGAACTTTTAAACATGACTGTCAGATTAGGCTACATTTGAAAGTCTTGTGTTACTAAATTTTTGGAACTGGCTTATATATTAGTAACCCCAAAAATCACCAGCAGGAAGTGTAAAATTTAGTAGTCTGGTAATTCTGTTTTTGGCAATGTCTTCAAAGAATTTTCAAGAATAATAATGTCTTGGGTTTTTCTTAATTTTTTTTTTTTTAAATTTCAAGTTAAAATCAATTTTAATTATTTTTAGTATTTATAGAATACAAGTCTTCTCCATTTTCAATGAATTTATTTTTACCTTATAATATTTTAATTTATTTTTTATATCTACATATGGCCATAAAACCATGCAGACCTGTTGCATTACACACTGTTACTTAAGTTATTATTAATATATATATACATAAATAGAATGGTCATGTGGCCGATTGGTAAGAACGTTTGCTTTCTGACCATGGGACCTGGTTTTGTATTTCACCATGGTCAATTTGTCAGGAAGGTGACTTCTTGATGTTATTGGCCAGGGAGGTGATCTGAGTGTGTGACACCTTTGGAAAGTACCTGAAAACTATACCACGAATTGGCCCAAGTTTAGTGAGTGAAATTGGGTAAATGAAACTATTTGGAACTGTCATGGTTCTGCTAGCGCAAAGTCACAAGTCATTGTGACTGAGCATTTGAGTGTACTGGCCTTGTTTAGAACATTAAAAAGACAGGAGTAGGTAGGTTAATCTATTGTCCAGTTCACACTACTCACCTGTCTTTTGGAAAAGTGCAGAGGTTTATCCCTTGTTTCCTGTTTAGGGTAAGGTTTCTGGTTCCTTCTAAACTGGTTCCTTCTAAAGTCTACTTCATCTCTACACTTCTAATGTTTCCATCTAAACTCTGAAATTTTATTTACTATTTATTTTTTTGTTCAATAGGAGTAGATATGTCTGTCTAATGACTAGTTTACACTTTTCCCTGGTCTTTTGAACAGGAGTAGAGATTTATCCCTTGTTTCCTGTTTAGGATTGGGTTTCCAGTTTCTTCTAAGGTCTGTTCATCTCATTCACTCCCAGTAGCCCCTTGTGTCTTAGTTGCATTATTGCCTTGCTTGGGGTGAATTGATTAAAATATTTTTCAATGCTGTGCTCACATCACTCAATAACTTTACATTATCCTGTTTCTCTTTTGAGGTTATATCTTATGACAATTGGAATTGTTAAAATATTTGAAATTAAAAGTAAATGTAAATAAATATACTGTTAAATATAATTTTATTATAATTATTTTCTTTTTTAAAAATATGATTCCATCGTGCCGCAGAAAATTTGTTTCAAAACTGAAACTAAATTTATAAATTTAATTATAAAAATTAAACTTAAAATCCATATTTATTTAAAATATGATGAACAAGTTGCACAATAAAATCTATCACCACCAAATAAATATTGTAAATCTTTCTAATAAAAACAGTTATTATACACAGAAATTAACTTGGTAGATTTATTATTGTGAATATAAGTATATCCTAATACCAGTTTTATTGTGCAAACAGACTTTTATAATAAAATCTATCATTGTGTATATTAAATGGTATTCCTTTGACAGAAATTTTTGGTGATGCCATTAATTTGATCCTTTATATCTTCTTTCACAATAGAGGCTCTATTTAACATTGCTTTAACTGTATTCATAATGCCATCACAATAAATCAACTGCATTCATATTTTTTTAATTTTTAGCTGTTTCATTACTCTAACAACTTCTCATATCAAAACAATGGAATGTTTACATGCTATCAGATTCTGGATAAATATCTGAGCATCTGATATCAGCTAAGAAATATTTTTATTATGTTCATAGGAATGAAATACAACCACTGCTTAAAGTACTCTTCAGATGCTAAAATAGATAACACTTCCTTGCTGACCATTATTAATTTTTGACTAGTATTTCTTTCAATGATGGCTTGAGTTGTTGTAATGAAAAGCAACCGGAATTTAAATGAAAGAAATACTAATCAAACTATTAGTAATAGTTGACTTGCTTCATCTAATAATAAAAAATCAAAATAATATTACAACCATTGCAACTAGTATATGCAAACATAAACTAAGCCAGCACCAAGTATTTGAGAAAAATAAAAAAATCTCTATGGTTATATTTGATCTTCTGTATCCACCATTGAGTCACTTAGCTCAAGACATACTACAGTTATGAGCAGAGAAAAGGAGTACTTATTTGTTGTTTGTTTCCAGTTTGTACTATTTCCAGACAGCTGTAGTCTGTGGATTTTCAAATAAAAACAATAAACGAGTGACAATACTGTATTTAATAACAATAATAATAATAATTATTATTATTATTCAGAATAATATTTTTTTTCTTTATCACTCCTATGTATAATAAAAGATTTTAATCTATGATGAAAAAACAAAATATTTAAATTATTTCCACTATTTACATTGTTCAGACTGTTGCCCTCGTCTTTGTTGCCTTATTCACAAAGAAGGCCAAAGCATACAACTGTCGAAATGTTGTGAATATGGCAACAGTTTGAACAATGTAAATAGTGGAAATAATTACAATATCTCATCTCAGAAATATACACAAAATATTTAAAATCGAAAATACCAAAGGAAAGTTCTTTCAATATAAATTCAGCTTGATACAAAATAAATTTAATCAACATTAAATCCGAATCAATAACCACAAGAACAATTTGTGGCATCAACTTCTGGAGGTTGACTGAAGAAAGATTCTCTGACCAGTAAGAATTTATATTGATTGATGTTGAATTTGGCCTGTACTAAAAGTAAATCAATAATTGATATATTAAAGAGCCAATGAAAAGACTGGTTTCACTTCTCCTTGGAGTGTCAAGTAACCTTCGTTAAGCAAGCACCTCAGTGCATTTTTTTTTTTTTTCACTTCCCAGAAAACACGTCTGGAACTAAATTTGCTTATGGCTGCATTTGCATACAAACCAAAAGAATTAGATTCTGTTCTTTAATTAAACATTACAATGTTTCGTCTTCAGCTTCTGTCTATTATTTTTAATCGTTTTTGTGTATATATATATATATATATATATATATATATATATATATATATACATATATATATATATTTTAAAGTTTTGTTGTCCAAAGACCAATATTCCCAATGGCAAATGAGCAAAGCATTAATGAAGAACACAGTATTTATTTTCATTAATTATTTCATTGATTGTGCTCTGGGCAAAACCAATATTCTCTTCAGCATTATGTTTTGTCTGCATGAATATGCACCATTGTGCATATACACAAGTAATGGAAATCTATGTGGTACACTTACTTGCACGGTTCTAATCAGTATAGGTAAATGTATATTGAAAATGAAGCAGACATTATTCCATGTGACTAGGGGATGCTTAAACAAAAATATTTGATTATTTTGATCAAATATAAAATTTTTCTGAATTATGAGAATAACTACTAACTCTTTAGATGAATTAGCAGACAGTTTAAATATTGCTAAGAAATTTTATTTTTCTAGATATAATAATTCATATATATTTGTATACGAATTGGGATCAAATATGGATTAGAATGTGACAGAATGATAGGATACTGAACAAATAGGAAATGTCTATAAATTTAATATATTTCGCTTTTATTGAAGCTTCAAATGTTGTGAATGTGGTAACAAAGATGAAGACGACAGTCTGAACAATGTAAATAATTAGAATATGTCATCTCAGAATTATAGACAGATATTTTATAAAGTTATCAAAATATTTAATTACATTTTTTTTCTTTTTTAGCTATTTTTTTGTTTTCCTTTTCTTGATTCTACTGGCTCTCTAAGTTTGAATTTAAGAATTTCTGTAGGAAATTATCAAGTATGTCATTTTGAATGATTTAAAATTTTTTATTTTGTTGTCATAATATTTTTTTTTCTTTTAAAGTCAGATCATGTCTGGGCAAAAGCTCATTAGGTCTGTAATCTATTCAAGAAATAATTGATTCTTTTATATATCAATTATTGATTTGCTTTAAATGTTGGTCAAATTCAACATTAATCAACATAAGTTCTTATTGGTCAGAAGATTTTTCCTTAGTTAACACCAGAAACTGATGTCACTATTACTCATCATGATGATGATCAATTAGATAATATATAAAACTTTAAAAATTATTGATTTTCTTTGCCCTTTCCAAATTAAGTTCTGTCACCAGTTTTTAAGGTAACTCAAATTTGTGAATTATCTAAAGTATTTAATACCCTCAATGCCATAAATATTCTGGTAAGATTAGGCTATATATAGTAGAATTTTCAATTATAAATATTTGGGTTTGGTGGTTTCTATAGAAACCAAATTCAAAATCTTTTGATCATCTACCAATGTAAAGAGTTGCTCAAACTTATTCAGTAGTGTATACTCCTAGATGGCTAATTAGTATTATTAGATTCATGTAAATAAATACATTTTTGTAAAAAAAAAAAAATAATAATAATTTTTTCAATAAAGCCAGGAATTCTGATACTAAAAGTAAGTAAAACATAGTTTAACATATTATCCTGGTTTTAATATACATTTCAATATAATAGTTTTCTTTTTTTTGTTTGTGATTTTTCTAGAAGTCTAGTAGTTATAATTATGCTAAACATTTATAAAAAAATGTACCCTCCCAAACCAATTTATAAAAAAGTACCCACTTTCAAAATTTTATCTATAAGTCATTATAGAAACTCACATTTTGTAGAAAGGAGAACTGAATCATAATAACTAGTTTGTAGGATTAAGATCTAGGGATTAACTGCCTTTAATCTAATTCTTTTCAGGATTAACTTCTCAAGTATGAGCTGTTCTTAATCTGGGATTCTTAAAATAACAGTCAAGATGATTTGCCATGAAAAAGATAAAGCTAGACTTGTACCAGTTAATTTTTTTTTTTTTTGCTGAAGTGGGGGTATTTTAAAGAAACCATGGATAAAATTACAGTAAGTTTCAGATGGAAATTTGTTTCTAATCAGGATTTGTCTAATAAAAAATCTGTAAGCATCTAATTTGTATTTGATACATACAAATGAAAAAGAATTTTAATTAGCAGCATAAAAGCACATGGCAAGTAGTTGATGTTTGTATGTGCATTAGTGGAAAAATGAGCACTTATTGCAATTAATTTTTTAAGTATATATCATAGACTGTCTTGTGGCCAAGGCAGTTGTATATTTCTTAATAGTGTAATTATTTGAGCCCAGACAAAAAAGCAAGCATTTCATATACTGATTTTCAAGGTAGGTAGATCTTTCCAATTTGAAAAGTTGACACAATATAATCTTACTTCCATATAACTTTGTAATCTAGTAAGCTTAATTTAGTAAATATTGATTGCTAAGTAATGAATGTTACCAGGATTTAACTCAAGTTATCAAGAGTATGTAAAATAGTCCTGTAATAAGCTAGCCCACCTGCTAACTATGAACACATCTAGGTTAATAAAAAGTAGGTCCCAATATTCATTTGGTGGAGAGTATTTGAGGGTGCTTGATGAATCTGCTAGTAAACCTTAACATTCGTAAATTAGTAAGTGGGCCAGATTATTATAAGAATATTACACATACTTGAGTTCAATCCTAGTAACATTATTTATTCAACATCAATATCAGTTTATATATATATATATATATATATATATATATATATTTCTGAGATGCTGTATTGTAACTATTTACATTGGACTTGTCCTCATCTTTATTGTCATATTCACAACATTTAGGCTGTTGTAACACTCATACTTGCTTCAGGTGATATTCATTGGAATTTTGAACTGAACCCTTTTAGTCCCACTGGGGTAGATTGTTCACATTCCATGCCTTTTCTGGATATCAGTTTTAGTTATTTCCCATTAGTAACTCAACTCTCCAAGTTTTTGTTCACTTCTGCTGTGGTCAGATACTGAACTCTCAACTCTTTGGGTCAAGTCACAACCAACACTTTTAACCATTGGGCTGTTATGTTACGAAAGGGAAGCAACTAAAATTAAGATATCCAGAAAAGGCATCCCACGTGGGACTAGAATAATCTACTTTGGCGGACAAAATAAAGGGTTTGGTTCGAAATTCAAACGTATATCATCTGAAGAAGGCTGGAGCATACAACAGCTGTTGTGAATGGGACTATAAAGAGTATGAACAATAACAGTCCGAACAACATAAATAGTGTAAATATTTATGTGTGTATATCTCAGTTATGATTGCCCAAAGAAAATATGAACTGGGATAAAACAAGGTAAGCATAAACTATCGATACAGTCAGAAGGATGATTAATTTAAATATAAAAAAAGAAATTTATAAAATCAGTTGGAAAAAAAAAAGTTAATATTGTAATATATTTATTTATTACTTCTCAGCAATTTAATAATGTACTTTTCATTCCGTTTATTATTATGATGATGATGATGATTAAATGATTAAGTTTATGAGTTTCTTACTGAAGTCTCTTTCAATGTGTAATATTTCACTTGGACATCACCATCATTTATATCTCTTTACAAAATATATGTCTTGATAAGATACAAGAGAAAATTGCACTGAAATGTTGATAATATATCATGGAATTGTCTGAATATACTGGCAATAATATAAATAGATTGCTGAAACAAAGCAACTTATTCACTAGGTACAGAAAAAGAAAAGATTTGTAAAAGTAATGAAAAAAGAAAAGAAAACATGGCCAGAAGATTGTCAAAAATTAGTACAATCAAACTTGGCTTTCTGTGTCACTTTGCCAAATGTTTAATGAGTACGATGATTGAATTTGATATCTTCTGTTCAACCTCTCGCTGATTGTGAAATCTGCCACTGGTACCCTGAAACAAAAAGCATGTACTGCTGTCAGAATACACTACTTGATTACTGAGTCATTCATGCCTTGATATTTTAATTCCTACATGTATTTAGATAGAGTGTTTCTAGTGTAATATCTTATGATTATTGTATCTTTACTTCCATTGTCCTCAGTTACCCCAATGCAGAACATGTCTGAAATGTCTGCACTATTTGTATATGTCAGGATATATGTATGATATTTGTATGCTCCATGAAAAGTGGTGAACACAGATCAGCACTTCTGCCATGTATCAGGATAAGTAAATAAACCAGTTATTTTTTACTGATAATATGCTATTTGCATTTAATATATCTTCAATATTTTTTGTTTTTTTAAACAGGAACAAATCTTCTGCTGCTTCTGGAGTCACTGAAATCAATATAAGTAATTTTCAAAAGCTTCCCACTTTCAAGTCAAAAGTATAAAGTAAAGAAATTGAAATCCTGGTTATAAAGTGCATAGCAGTTAAGGTAGTTTTCTCATATAGATAAACTATATACGGCTTAAGAAAATTAAGAAAAAAAAATCTTACATTTCCACTCTTCTCTTTGTTTGGTAATAACTGGGACATTATCTAAAATCCTTTTAAGATAATGAGCTTTTTTTATTTATTTTTTGTACTGTATTTTTGTCAATTATGGTGTCAATAAAAATGAAATCAGAATTATTGATACATTTGTGAATGATTCTTACAGTAAACCACAGTAAGTTCATTGGTATTGAAGTTACTGATCAATAGTGTACTGGAGAATGACTATTTGGTCATCAGGGTTGGGGACTTGAGACAGTGAGACAGACATACATAGCCAATGGCCAGTTGACCCACCTGTTTGGGTCTGTAGCAAAGGTCTTTGGAGCGCAACAACTTCTTCTTGAGATCATTCCTTACATCTTTAATCTTGTCTGTGCTGTTGCCCCTATAGGAAAGCATACCACGTGGACAGCTTTGACTCAACTTCTGCAACGGATAAAGAAATATAGCCCTGCAGAAATCAGTTGGGGACACAAAATGCTTCTATGTGAATACAAAATAGTGTTTTTTTTTTTTTTTTTTTTTTTAGAAAACTTGCTTTCAACAGAAATTTGTGTAGTAAATTATTGCAAAATTGAAACTTTCTGATAATCATGATAAAAAAAAAAAATGCAGTTGAAGAAGTAACACTTTTATAAGTTGAAATAAAATTTAATGCATTATTATATAATTAACAAGAAATAAGTTATATAAGTAATAACCCTTCCAGACAATTCTTTTTTTTTAATTTTAAACTTGGTCTCATTTTAAAAATGATATAATCTTTGTTTATTTTTAATATTTACATTTAATGACATTATTAAAGTAGTTATTTTAATAAAAGGTGTTATGACAATATAAGGTTATTACATTAAATATAAATTCTAGTTTTAATTAAATTGTTTCATTAGAGAAACAGATTATCATTAAATTTCTGTAACCAAACCACAGTAAAACATCAGTGCAACTCTCTTCATAACAAAACAATGAATCCATCAAGTTTTTGAAGGAATTTCTTTAAGTCACATAGCCACAATCAGACTTGTTAAGAAATTTTCTTTCTGCATTTTGCAATATCTTTTCACTTATAATCAAGATGATAAAAAATTAAAGCTGAGTTATCGCCATTCAAACAATCAATACAAAAACTTAGAAAGTTGACATTATGGTCAATTTAGGAATACTGAATATAATTATGAAGTTGTAAAAATAAGACAAAATTGATTTAAAAAGGTAAATTATGAATTTTGTAAAACCCTGTTTGAAGCATAAATATAAGCAAACAAAATTTGATCAAATTGTAATCAGCAATTGACAAGTATTTGTGAAGTATTTGTATCATGTGTACAAAAAGGGACCAAAGTTAAGTTCTTATAGATACTGTGATTTTTAAATTCTTATAAATCCTGTCTTTAATACAAGGCCAAAATCCAAATTAGATCTTTCTGAGAAATTGAAAAGAAAAAGAGTCAAGTTGAATTTTGCAGATGGTTAATGCTTTTACCAAATGTCCAATTTATAGTCTTCTTCAAAACATAAAGGTCAGCTGGCTGGAAGGCCATCTGACTTTTTTTCTGACATACTACCCCAAAAGTCAGAGGGAATTTAAATAAATTGATCAGTCTGTCCAACTGCTCAGTTATTCAGCATTTACCATTCTTTGCTAGATATTTCACACCTCTCAAAAATCACCACTCCTAAGAAATAAAGAACTATACTTTAATTTTTTCTTTTCTGTTTTTTTTTTTCTTCTTTAAGAAGTCATTTTGCATCTTCAGTTCCTCAAACCTTAGTTTATTATCTAAAATTTAGGAGCGCGCACACACACACACACGTGTGTGTGTGTATCTATATAAGAGAGAATACTAGGCAGATTATATAAATTATATTTAATCTAAGCTTAATAACAAATTTACATATGAAAGACAGTTAAAAAGTTCTAAACACAACCCACTTCACAAAATCTGGTTAAGTATCAGAATTTGATTTTTTCTTTTTATCCCTTCTTATTGGGTCTGAGAACCTTTCATCATCCAGCCATGTACATGTGTGTACATTATGAATCTTCTTTCATGTGTAATGTTATTCCATGTGGGTGATCATGATTCTCCACCACTTCTGATGTTTTATTGCTTAGTTAATCACTGTCTGATCAGGTGTGCTTTTGACTGCTCGACCACAGAGTGTGTAACAGACCAGTAATGTTCTATTACCATTTTTAAAGAATGCACATCTTCATTCAAATCTTTTAATTGAACCTTGCTGGGCTATGATACTCTCTGTGCCCTAAAGTACACCAGATCAAATGGTAGTCACTCCTATGTAGAGGGATGCAATTTTGATTTTTACCAGAATTCACAATCTGGTTGTTATAATTTGCTCTTAAAAAAAAAAAAATGGGATGTCTACTAAAATGTGTGTATCCACGTAATTAATGTTTGAAATGATAAGAAATAATATTGGATTAAAAATAAAATTTAGAAATACACACACACACACACACATATAACATTTTGTACATCATAAAGAAATTATTTTTAAATTCACAAAATAGTCTGTTCTGTTGAAGTACAAATTATCTCCAATATATTTTTATAAAATCCATCATTGGTAACTTTTTAGGATCCACAGGACTGATTGAAGATAAGATGGCTAGAGGAAAGCAATGCACATCATACCTGGTGATTTTGAGTGAATTGGATATTGGAGCAAGGTTTGGGAGAGATGGCAAAAAGATAAAAGGACAGGAAATTGTGGGGAGCCATGATTGCCAATTGTGTCCTGCACAAAGAAGGACTTTAAGAAAGAAAGAAATTCAAAATTACTTATGGAAGGTGGAAACAGTAAATTAAAGAACTTATTAACTTTTTTTTGTCTTGATGACTTGACTCTTTCCAGACTGAATTTATTACTAAGTAT
>OZ010581.1:31561617-31799117 GCA_963932145.1 Acanthosepion lycidas
AGTAGAGAGATAATTGTCAGAAGACATACCATACTTAGATCATCATGTTCATCATAATCTGAAGACATCCCATCATCACCAGTGCTGTAGCTGTTACTTCTCTACAAACAACACAAATATGTATTAAAGGTATATAGACAAGAGCTTTTACAGTAATGTCCACTTTTGTGCTGGCAGTGAGAGCATTATTATGAAATTCTTTTGGTCCGGGGGGGGGGGGTCTTCTCAGCTTTTAGTCCAAAATAAAATCCTAAAAATTTATTCTCCTGATTCATAGGTACTTAGAATACCAATGTCAAAAATGCAAAATTAAGAATAGCATAACAATTTCACAATCCATCTCTTATAAGAGAAATATTTCAGGTTTGCTTAAGTCTTTTTACTAGAAGCAAAAGATGATTTTTCTATCACCATCAAAAAGAGAGTAACAATAAATTTAGTTTTTTCCTGAGATTGTCTAGTTTATGTCCCCACCCCAAGTATAGAAAGCTAAATTTAGAAAATGGCTAGTGAAAAGATAAAAGACAATATAACAAGCCTAAAATGATACAGCTCTAGTGCTTGAACCACCGAGCTTGTAATTTACAGGCCTATGATTCATGAACTGTACTATGCCTGCAAATGCATAATGCCATGCCTAGTCTGTTAAAGCCTCACTGCTCTGCTCACCCAAAGTAAAAAAAAAAAAAAAAAAATTAAAAGTAAGGGAGACAACTGCAGAAAATTTCCTCCTAAATTATTTGGAGAAGGGAAAATTATGAATATGGTTGTATACAACTTCACTAAGTTTCTAAAAATGTTGGTAAATCATTAAAGGTCTTTTTATTTTCCTAGCAATTTTTTTTTTTTTTTTTTGTGCAGATCGGGTTACACTGAATACAGAATCCCTTTTGAGAAAGATTACATTGGATATCAGGCCTTAGATGTCAGTTATCCAGCACTGGTTCTGGTCAGGAAGAGATATCATGCTTAGAATTACAGGAAGAAAGTGAAAAAAGGAAGCTCATTGTACATGTTCTGCAAAATGGTAGTATAATAACATCCCTTTCCTTCTTAGAACTCATTACTTCTCGTTCTTGTGACAGCTGGGAGATTAGAGGGCCAATTCTGAAACTTGAAAGAGGTGGAGTAGGAAGTAATATCACTGGTGTAAGAACAGGTCAGAGTCTGAATTAAGTTTTTTAGCAACCAGTGGATGTGTATGGGTATGTAGAGCTTATCTGTGAAGGAATTGTGGATTTTTAAGGGTAAGCTTGTTTGTAGAATAATTTATAGTGATTTTTCTAAGTGTAGCTCAAATGTGGCACAAGGCTGAATGTATGGGGTACCTACTGGGGATTGAAATCACTATTTTGTCATACTGGAATGATGTATGGGCTTTAAGTTAGGTGTGTGTCATGGAAAGGCTTATATGTGTGATCAGATATTTGAAATGACTGTTTTATTGATGAAGAATTGAAAGTATACATGCATTTAGATCTACATGGATCAATGAGTTGCTGATATTGAAATTTTTCTGTACAAATATTTTTTATCTTATTTTTTATTGCATCTATTTGCAAAAAGGGCTTATATAGCTTTTCAAGGGAGAATGCATATGTATGTGTGCATACATTTGTGAAATATCTTTGGATAATGTATATACTTGTATGAGAGATGAATCATAAATATGTTTTTATTTAAAATTATCTTGCAGTTCATGATAAAAGGCCATTTGTTTAAAAAAAGGGATAACTTTAATTTTATCATAAGAAATAAATAGCATTTACATAATGCTAGGAAGTATTATTATAGTTTAGATTGGTTGGTTGTTTTTATTATATAATTTGACAAATGCCTATATTTCTATAAATATTTATCAAGTGTGTGTGTGTGTGTATATATATATATATATATATATATATATATATATATATATATCTATATATTGCTGAAAGCTTAGAACATCCACTTTTCGAATCTCACTATGTATGTACATGTATATTGAGAGTGAAATGGGCTGAGACCTTTTCAGCACAATGTTGTATATCTGTGTGTTTATTTAAACACGCGCACACACACACACACACATATCTATCTATCTATATATATATATATATATATATATATTAACATTTGTGTATGTAGGCAGTAAATTCTCTTTTAGGCATGTTTGATTGAATAAATTACAGACATTATGTCTGCTAATTTTAAATAATATACAGAAGGTTATTTGTGAATATGAATGCATTTTATTAAAAATTAGCAGACATAATGCCTGTAATTTATCCAATCAAATCTCACTCTCTCTCTCTCTATATATATATATATATATGCACATTTAACTACACCATCAGTGAAACACCAACCTCAATTTTAATTATCTGCAGTTGGCTCACCTAGGAAAACTTTCATTTTAGTAAAACTACTTTCAAACATATTTCACAAAAAAGTATAAAAATTAAGCAAAAATAATAATAAAAGTTTTTAATAATAGTAGTATTTTGAAAATGTATATAAAAAGATAATCAATTTAAATGTGTGTAAAACCATCAAAGTATGGACAGTCAAATGACTATTAATTTTAACTTTTGTCCTCATCTAAATTTGTAAATGGAAGATATGACCAAAAAATATTTGAAAGCATTACAATTTTAATTAGATTTTTAAATTAGCCTGTCGATTACATGGATGTATCAAGTATATAGAGTTCATTATTATGTGTTGATTTTCATCAGCCACAGGGAACCTGTCTTTTTTGAGTAATGAGGTCCTTTGATATATATATATATATATATATATATATATATATAATAAATAATGCTCATCAAACCTGTGAAAAGAAAATGTACAAGCCATCTACATTTTAGTGCATTACTAAAAAGAAAAGCATTTGGTATTGGGTACATGCTCTGCAATTGACTAAAACTGAACAGAAACTACTGGTTGACAGATTAGCAAAAAGTTTTTTTTTTTTAAAGACACAGATCTGCAGACAGTCTTGACAAAAAAAAGACAGACAAAAGCTTAAGAGACAAACTAAAGACAGAACACTTTTAGGATTATTCTGTTCAAATTAGGATGATATCAAATAGGATAATGCTTAAAAATAGAAATTCATTTTGTTTGGTTAAGTTTATTAACAATGGTCATTTTTAAAAAAATTACAATTAAACAATGATTAATTCTTGGTGATAAATAGGTTTTGAGATAAATATTATGAGAAAATTAATTTTACTTTCCCATTTTTAAAATCATAAAAATTTTGGATTTATTTCATTATACTTGAAAACTTGAATAGATTTAAACCCATTGATTTTAATGGGATTTTGTTTTAAAATATGTTAAATTCATCTGCAAGCCAAACATCATCTTAGTATTTGCTCCAGCACTGTTCATGTTTGAAAAATAATGAGTTACTTTAGCATTATATAAAAGGAATAAATAAGAGATATTCTTCTATACATTGTATTTACCTTGTTATTCCAGTGATGGAAATAAAAAATGGGTTACATCCAAGTTTTATATGTTTCTTTCATCCATGGCCCCTTTTTCTCAATTGTACCTCTACTCTTAGAAGTCTGACTTCTGAAGAGTGGACACTATTCAACCCCCCTCACCCAAAGCACAATATTAGAACATGTTTAGAGAAGACAATAAGAAAAACAGTCAATTTTGTCAGAAAGGAGAAACGGTATTGCAGAAGAGCATTGTTTATAACTGATACTAGCTCTCATTTTTGACACCAAAGAAGCCATATTTGATACCCATTGTCAGAAGGAAAGAAAGAGATTATATACTACATTTTGAATCAGTTTTGATGAAAGTATTATGGACCCCATAAATCTTACCATTGAATGTCAGTGAGCTATCATATTAAAAGCACTTGGTGCTGTAAGTAAAATGTTGTCAGTTATTAACAGTAAATTCCAAAGGAAAAAGGGGATTGGCAGAAGTAATAAAACAAGATGTGAAAAAGGGTTGCTGTCTTCACTTTTATCAGGCACTGAATTTATTATTTGGCTTTGACTTTGGCAACTGTCAGATTGGGAACCATCCAGAAGCAAACACAAATGGATGACAAGTATTTATGTGAAAAGGGGTGGGAGTTGATGTTCAGCACCCACCCATTCTCATTCTTCTTTGTTCCACCTGCCCCACCCAAGGATTTTGATAACCACCCTGTTCAACAGAGAAAGAATTCCAGCCCCCCCTCCCTGTTCCTCATCCGAAGAATAAAAGAGGGAAAGAAAAAAAAGTGAAATAAAAGCTTGACTCTTCTTGAAGCAAAGTTCAAAAGCCAATCCAAGGCTTTTAATGGAGGCAAATAACAGAAATAAGGGACAATGTTGGAAGAATTCTGTTTGATTTCTACTTGAACCAGAGAACCATTCTTCGGTGAACATCTGAGCACAAAAGTTTTTTTTTTTTTTTTTTTTGTTAAGGTGGGAGGGAAGTTTGAAATAAGAATAGACAGAGCACATGGTCTGTGTTTGTATATAAATGACAGGCACTTTTTATGCCCTGAATAGAAATTGTTGATGTAATATCTGCAAAGTCTATTCTGGGTCAAACAATCTTTTTTCTTAAAACTTTTATGCTTCCCAGTGTTTTACCAAATACAATGAGTAGAAGATGAGGTGGCATTTCTTTTTGTTGGTTTATCTTGACAGAAATATGATTCTCTCTCTCTCTCTCATTTTTCCACTGCATTGAGAAATGCAATTGATAAAGGATCGGGATAGGGCCTGTAAATTTCTTTTTATTGTTGATTTATTTATTTTCTTTCAGTTAAGGATGCACAGAACTGACTATTTCATTGGCATATTCATGTTTTAAACAAACTTTTAATGACTTCTTTTGCATAAACACACATGGGTGTTGTTTGAAATATACTTTGAGCTTCTACTCAAAAAAAATTTTCTGCATGAACCAAATGTAGTATACATTTTTGCTCATACCCTGACTCAAAAGAGATGTACATTGAACGAAATGAATACATATTTGCTGATATTGTTTAATGGTACTGGCATAAGAGAATAGATATTTGCATAATTCAGTTTCTACTCGCTGAAAATATATCAACAAAAAGGAAAACTCTCATAACAAAATATACAATACCTAATGGATATAAATTTTTTCTCTCTCTCTCTCTCTCTATATATATATATATATATATATGTATATGTAAAAAATTTTTTTTTTTCTCATATTCTTTAACACTCAGTAACCTCTTGGGGTGAAATGATCACACACACACACACAGTATAATTATTGATATTTTTCATTATAATCTCCTTCCTTGTCAATTAATTTGTGAACATGAACTCCATCGATCAAGCATTTTACAGGGAAAATTTCAGCTAATAATTATATCAGGCCACTCTACATTTTTGTGTTGGACATCATGGACAAACCCTAGATTACAGGAATGGCCCCTACATGTTCTAGCAGGACTGCTCCATGTAACCCAAGAATGACTGGTTTAGAATTTCCACAAACATTTTACCACCCCCAATATGTCGTTCAATCTCCCTCATGTTGGTAATCATATTAGCAATGGGCTACCTGATTTCAACAAACAATTGCTTTCAAAGCCACATCATGGTTGAAGGCAGTTCTATTTTTATAAGTTGAAAATGTATACAATTTAAAAAAAATATATATATACTGATTTTTTTTTTCTATTGAACACATTTCATTTCTTTTATATTATAATTTCTTTTCAGTTACCTGTTACTGTACTCTGTTGCATATATGCTTTTTTTTTTTTTTTTAATCAGTATCACCCCAAGCACTAATACACAAGGGGCTACAGTGTGTGGGGAAGTTAGAAACAGAAACATTAGTAATAAGGAGAGAGAAAAGAACAATCCGGTAGCAACTGACATTGCATTTAAATTTTTGCAGATTAAAGTTGGTTGGAAAATAAGGGGCCGGGAGGGAGTTCCACAAGCAAGAACTATTAGCATAGAAGTTACAGCTACATCTAACTAGCTCAACTGTAAATTGATGAGATCTTGCCTCCAGTCTAGTATTGCACTTAAATTTATACAGTCTAGGTACTATAGCAATGTGCTTATCTGAACAAGTACCATGAAAATATTTATAAAAAAAAGGCCCAGAGAGGCAACTTTACAGTGGTGGGCAAGTGACTGAAGCCAAGCCACTAGATCAGGACCAATAATATTACTGATACTTCTTTGGATCAAGGAGCTCCAGGAAAATAGCAGGGGCACTGGACCAAATATGACAGCAATATTCTCGGCCTGGATGAATGGTAGATATAGATTTGCAATTTAGATTCCAGAGAGAAAAACTGTCTCGCCCAACACAGTGAACCAACTTTATTAGCAGCTGAGCTAGTGATGGATTCAATGTAGTCTTTCCACCTCATGTCGGCTGAGAACATTAGCTTGAGAAGGCGCAATGAGTTACTTTCTTGGAGGATCGCATCAGCCATGATGATGGAAAGCAGAGTTTCTTAGATAATTAATGGAGAAAAGTTTAGTTTTGGAAGCACTAAAATTGATGTGCCATCTTTTGCCCCAGTTAATGATGGTCTTGAGGTTATTTCGTACATCAACTGCCATTTTGATCTTGTCTGACTGATCAGCCCTACTATTGATGCAGAAGTAAATGGTAGTGTTGTCAGCATAGATCTCAAGTGAGAGCTGATGTCATCAGGAAGGTTGTGAATGAAGATTAAGTGTTGGACCAAGGATGGAGCCCTGGTAGATACCTGTGTCAGTATGAAAAGATGTAGACAACTTTCATTTCACAATTAGACAGAAATGACTGGATCAGTTAAAAAATGTGCCCGGAGATACTTTAGCTTTTCAGCTTGTGGAGAAGACCTGAATGCCAGACACTATCAAAAGGCTATCAAGATGTCCAGTGCTACAGCCTGGACTTCAGTGGTTTTATCTAGAGCATGATAAACTCTTTTTGCAATTATTGTTAGTACATCAGCAATTGATCTGGAGAAATGAATACTGTATTGCTTGTCTGAGAAAAGGCCCTGTGATGAGAAATGATGAATCAATTCAACATTAGGAGTTTCCCAAAAAGAGGCAGAAGGCCAATAGGCCGAGAGTTTGATGGGTCAGATGGTTCACCAGAGTTCTTAAAAACTGGAAAAACAGACAATGACTACCAACAAATAGGAAAGCAGGAGCCAGTGAGGAATTTATTATACAGTTTAGAGAGAACAGGAGCTCTTTCAGGAGTACACTTCTTAATGACTATTACAGGGATCAAGATTAGAGATGATAGCAAAAACCATAGAAGGAGTTATGTGCATATAACTAAACAGAGAATCAGTTCAAACTGGGAAGTCAGGCAGGAGTACTCCAAATAAGTCAAGAGTAGAGTTTGTGGAGAACTTAAGGGCAACATTAAGCTTTAGCAACAGAGGATGATAACACCTCAAATCAATTGAAGAGGTGGGGAATTTATTATATTTATTTAGTACCCTATTACAGAGACACCAGTAGTTTAGAGGCTATGCAGTGCCTCATTCTCTCAGCCAACAGGGACTTAGCTTCTTCATGGACACGCTTACATTTTTTATGATCAAAAGCAAATAGGCACCTGTTATGATGAGAGCTATCATGTCTGGTATAGCTAGAAATAGTGGTTCCTGTATTCTATGGTGGCCATGCATGATGGTGCGAACCATGGAGAAAATTGTGGTTTCACTTCGCACTTTCAAGAAGGGATGAAAGCGTCCATGCTGGCTTTGACCCAAGAAGAAACCACAGTGGCATAATTTTCAGTTGGGAGGTTGAAGATATCAGCCTATGGAGCATCACAAAGAAAATCCTGGAATGAGTCTAAATAAAGGCTAGTTTCAAAAACATTTCCACTAACGGATGAAACATGGCACAAGAAATTTTCCCGTTTCTCATATTTTTCTAAATACTGTTTGTTGATATATAAAATTTTACAAAACTATATATTGTTATATCATTACTTTTAATTGTTTTTAGGTAGTTAAATTCATAAAAGTTTTCAACCTGAACCACTTCCCAAAATCAGACTAAAACACCATAATTATTTTTAGATGGGATTCTTGATTGGGCTTAGAACTTTTCAGCACCCCCTCATATTATTCACACTTTAGAATCCATATATTTTAGTGATAATTCTAGTTTTGGTCAAACAATACAAAGGTAAGTTTAATTTGGTAAAGTATATTTCTATATATTTGCATAAATACTTTCACCATTGTTTATAAATACATACTAAAATAGAGCTAAAATATACCTTTTTAAACAAACCAGTATGTAACAAAATATATACACACTTCTGTTAGGACTGACTTTAAAATTCAAAGAGCCTGTTCAGTTATTCATGTCTTTCAGCACAAACATATTCTTACACATATAACCATATTCAAATACTAAAACAGTTAATCCACACACAAATACTAAACCCACTAAATTTCCTTCTTCCACATAGTGCATACACTTTGTTTTAAAAATATAATTTTAAATGCTTAGACAAATCTACACACTCATAAATGTGTTTACTATCCACATCCAATCAACTTCAGATGCTATTGAAATCAATAGAAAAAGAAAAACATTCTCTGTGCCATCATTGGTTTTAGATTTTTCTGTTTATCTTTTTTTTCCCTCAGCCCTCCCTTTGTTGAAAATAAATAAAGACATGATAAGACTTTTATTATTAAATTATCTGCCATCTGCATTGGCTGATCTGTGGATGGGTTTTGGAGAGGCCTTAACATCAAACATGTCAACAGAGAATACACATTGATGGATTTCATCACTTCTTTCCTGGTTGATGACCCTCACAACAATTGCAGGCTACTCCCCAGTCCCTTAAAAGCCCCCCAACACTTCCTGATACCTCTTATAATCAAAATATTTTCATACCTTTTCCTCTTGATGCTATCAGATTTTTCTAAAGGTTTTTTTCCTCTTTGATACTCTCTTAATATCCAGTCTTCATTTTTTTTTCCTTTTTCATTTCATTATAACTTTGTGGATTAAGAATAAAACTAGACACTCATGAAATTCCTTGTTCAATCTTCTGTGTCTAGTGAGAAAAGTTTATTACATTTATCAATGAATTTGAGAGTAAAAATTATACTTTATTAAAATCTTATTGGTAGTCAGTGCATTTACAAACAGCCTATTATACATAAAATTTACTTCTAAAACTAGTCAGCATTTTCCAAAGCTGATGCTGACATCAGTGCTTGAAACTATTACATATAAGATTTGACCATAAGTTTGTGCAACAAATGAATTTTGTTTGATAAAAACAGATATGTATATTTATGTGTTTTGGTGATGGGTCAGTTTACAAATATGGGAGTTTTTTTAAATTAGCAAAAGATGACAAATTTGTAAATTGCTTAATTTATAGATGATTTGAATTTATGGAATATCTAATATTTTTGCAAGAAACTGAAATTATTAGAGTTTTTAAGTCCCTATGAAAACCTGAAATATAGATTCAGATGATTTTTTTTTTAATCAAAGGCATGTAATATTTTTAATTTGAACCTGAGTTAGTTTTATGAGAACAGATCCACATTTTATTACCAGAATTTAAGCCCTTTGGATTATGGTTCTTGGTTAACTCAAATGAGTATCAAATATTTTGTGAAGAATATTTTCTTTTGTCCAGTGGAAGGGTCATTTCATAAAAAAATAATCATGTCCCTTCAGGACATTGACAATTATAGCTCTCCACAACTTCCTGTCCTTTGTAGCTCTTAGTAAATTTTGTCTTTTTGCTATCTCTCCTAAACCCTGTTCTGTCAACCATTTACACAAGCTTCTTAAGTAGGTTATATACTGTTTTCTGCTGTCACTTGGTATGTCCTGTGAGTGTCATATTTTTAAGCCCTCTTTCCTCATTATGTGCCCAAGAAATTTCAACTGTCTCTTTCTGATGTTGAATCTAAAGGTCCTTGTTTCCATTTTCTCTAAAACTTCATTGCTCACATGTTCAGTCTATGGTATTCTCAGCATCCTTCTGTAGAAATGAATTTCTGTTCATTCAAGTCTCTTCATCTTTGAAGACATTGTCCAGCATTCACTGCCATTTAGGAGGACTGATATGACATCACAGCTCAGTACTCTTAACAATTTCTAACAGATTTTTTTTTTTGTATTACTTAATACTTTGCTTAGCTTTTGGGAGACATCTTTCGTTATCCCAATGAAACTTCAAGTTTCAGTGTCACACTTTCTGTCCCCTGTTAAAAGACTTCTCAGATATTTACATTTTTGTACTTCTTTGATTTTGGCATCTCCAATTTGTGAATTGCATGTTAAGCTGTTTCTTTTGCTATCAACCATGCATTCAGTCTTCTTGCAATTGATAATTAGTCCTTTCTTCTTACTTTCCTTCACTACTGTAGGAGTTATTGTAGTTTCCTTTCTATATCTGCTATCAACATTGTGTTATCTGCATATCTTATGTTGTTAAGATTGTGGCTGCTAATAATGAATTCTGGTAGTTCTAATTGTCTCAGAAATACCTTACTGTACAAGTTGAATAAGTCTGTTGAGAAGATGCATCCTTGTTTTCCACCCTTTTCTATTTTTATATTTTTACTGATTTCATTTTCTGTCCATATGCAGGCAATTTGATCCCAGTATAATTTCTGAATTATTGTAATATCCTTCCCAAATATTTTTTGTATTACTTAATACTTTGCTTAGCTTTTGGGAGACATCTTTTGTTATCCCAATGAACCTTCAAATTTCAGTGTCACACTTTCTGTCCTCTGTTAAAAGACTTCTCAGATATTTACGTTTTGTACTTCTTTGATTTTGGCATCTCCAATTTGTAAATTTCATGTTAGACTGTTTCTTTTGTTGACAACCATACATTCTCTCTTCTTACAAATGATGTTTAGGTAACCTCATAGTTTCAACAGTTACTTATGATATACTTTACTTTTTAGCTTTTACATAAAACATTGGTATACATTTCATTCTTATCTTGTTGACTGTATCTGCTTTTAATGCTGTCCATATATTTCTCCTTCACATATGAGTCATTTAGGAGTCTGTCATATTGCAATTTGGGTGCTGCCTTGATTTCCTTACGTCTTGGTTTAATATAAGTCTTTTTTTCCTTCTCATTTTTCTCTCTGCCTGCATATATGATTCTGTTTTTGTCACTGATGAAACCTCCATTGTTCACCCATCTCACTTTGCATACATTTAAAATATTAACCTTTAACCTATTCATTTCCTGCTTTATATTTTCTAACTGGTCACATTGATTTAGTGTTCTGGCATTCCATGTCCTGAGAACAATTTTTTTGTTTGATGCAAACAGTCACTGGATAACATTGCTCCACCTCTACAGCAAGGTTATCCTAAGGAAATTGGAGACCCTAGCAGAATTCATTATCAGTGAGCATAATCTTAACAATTTAAGATACACAGATGACAACAACACAACACAACACAACATAGACATAAGATGTGCAGATGATACAGTGCTGATAGCAGACATGGAAAGGAAATTAAAACCTCCTGCAGAAGATAGCAAAAGAAGATGGTCATCAGTAAAAGGATGAGCCCAAAATGTGATTTACAGGTCAGGGACATTAAAATCAAACTATGGTGGAAATTTAAATATCTGGAAACTGTTCTGACAGAGGACGGTAAGTTAGAGGCTGAAATCCGAAGATATATTAGGATGGCCAAAGATGCATTCCATAAGTTAGGCAGAGTATTACAAGACAGGAGAATTTCATTGGTAACAAAGGAAAGAATACTGAACTGTTACATGATATATCTGTCCTTCTTTATGGTAGCGAATGTTGGGCAGTCTCCTCAAATTTGTGAGGCACGTAATGAGAAAGGAGGGCTTGGAGAATCTGATACTCACAGGGCAGATAGAAAGAAAGAGCGATAAGGGAAAGCAACATGTGACATACCTAGCAGGCTTAAGCAAGTGGGTGATGGAACAGGGCTTGGAGAAGTAGCAAAAGAACAAAACATATTGAGGGCTACAAGGGATAGGGGAAAGTGGAGGTCCATGACCACCTATGTCCTGAAGGGACATGGCTCATAAAAGATGTTACTGTGATGATGGCAGACACAGAAGGAAAGCTACAGGACCTCCAAGATAAGGTAGTAAAGAAAGGAAGGACAAACTGTCCATTGGAAGAAAACAGAAAGTATGGTTATCAGGAAGAGAAAAAGTCCAAGATGCAAATTACAAATTTGAGATGTAAATATCAAACAAGTACAGATTTTAAATTTCTCAGAATTTTTTTAACAAAGGATGGAAAATGCAACACTGAAGTCTGAATACAAATTAGATTATGAAAGATGCTATCCAAAAGCTAAGCAAAGTATTAAGAAATAAGAAAATTTCATTAGCAATCCATCACTCTTTTCTTTGTTTCTATGTAATATCAATCCTTTTGTATGGCATTGAATGCTGGACAATCTTTCCACAGATGAAGAGAAAACTTGAGGCAGCAAAAATGTAGTTCTACAGAAGGATAATGAGAATTTCATGGATAAAGTGAGTAAGCAACAATCAAGTCTTAAAGAAAATGTTATACAAAAAGGACACCTACAATGAGAAGCAGAAAGAGAGGGCTGAACATTTTTGAACACATAATGGAGGAGGGCTTGGAAAACTTAACCTTCACAGGTAATATTGAGGATGAGAGATGGGGGAAGGTAGCATGTTACTTATCTATCTGATGAGCTTGCATGAATGGATGACAGAACAAAGTGGGGGAGGCTTAGCAAAGGGACAGATGCTGCTGAGGACTACAAAGAATAGAAAAGCCATGATCAGACATATAGGTTCACAGTCCTCCCTGGTCTTTTGACCAGGAGTATAGGTTTAACCCTTGTCCTCTGTTTAAGATTGTGTTTCTGCTTACTTCTAAAGTTTTCTCTTTCTCTCCCAGTAGCCTCTTGCATTTTAGTGGGTAGCATTATCACATTGTTTGGGGTGAACTGCTCAGAAAAAAACAAAATATAAAGAATGTTGAAGCTTAATGACACCTGGTCATTAACAACTGGAGATATATTTCTGTATCTATCAGTGCAAACTAAACCAAAGTTGCCATAATGAATGATATTGCTACTAAATTCTGAATTTTGTTACAACTTTTTGACAACTACTTTTACGCTGCTAATGAGAAGAAAGTCAATTAAAATTTAGTAGCACTTGAACATTCAGTTGGAGCAAAATATCTGGTGTCCTAAGTTAAAAAATATCTCTTTTAAAGGTAAGGTTGAAACCATATTTTAATATTTGCTTTGATTATTTAAAAAGAAATTAAGAAGAAAAAAGTAAACCCTGATTATTACATGAAGAATTACAAGAAAATAATTTGAATTTAAGTTCAAAGAGAGATTAAAAAGGAATGCAGATTTAAACATTTTATCATCAAATACTAACAGTTTGGCATGATTAATGGCACAGTGCAGCTGATGAAACAAGTTTAAGTCCCAGATGAGGCTACATGTTCTTACTTTATGCTAATACTTTTCAGAATGATATTAATCTGCTTCTCCCTATGTCTTTTGCCAGATATTTAGACACAGTGCTTCTCTTGTCACTGATATATCACAATAGCTCAAAAGTGAGTGGGTAAACTCTTCTTGCATAACTACTTTACCTGCCTAGGAAGTAGCAACAAAAAACTGTTACAGCTTTAGTCAACCCTGACAATATCAAATATCTTTTGTAGGGTTTTACTGAAAAATAATAAGGTGGTGGTCTTTAAAAATTTTTAAAGCTGCAATAAGACTTTACAATGTATTTAATATCTTGTTATTTATTTCATTTTAAAACAGAATCTACATGTGTTTGAATAGCAGCAACAATCACAATAACAGCAACAACTAGAAAACAAAACTGAACATTTAAAAAAAAAAAAAATAAACAATAGGGAACAATTCCAAAATGACTCTTAGCAAAAACAAAAACAAAAACACATCAAGCAAATATCTAAAAAAAAAAAAAAAAAAAAATAGTAATAATAAAAAAGTCCTATCAATTTCAGTACATTTCACAGAACATTTCAATCTGAGAATGACATTTGCTTTATTTGCTAGTTCACTCATGCTGTTAAAAAATGACAACAATATTTAATTAATATTGCAATTGCTATGTACTTTCATAATGGCAAAAAATTGTCTACAGGTTAATATTCAGAAAGTATTAAATAAAGTAAAATTAAATACAGATAGCAGTTGATTTCCTACTTTGTCTCTATGCTATGCATTTAAAGTAAATGTTACTTTAAATGTTTCTCCACAGAGGTAAACATAATTTAAGGGCTCCTTTAACCCAATATTTTTAGTCTATCACCAGAAATGCCTGCCACATAGTTTGACCTTCTTTATGTGGTTGAGAAAAAGTATAAAAGACTGTTATATATGCACTTAGATGTGTATTGCATTTTATATATCTGTCTATATTTCTGATATGAGGTATTATGTACACTATTTACATTATTTGAACTATCGTCCTCATCTTTGTTGCCGTATTTATCACAACGTTTCGGCTGTTGTATACTCCGGCCTTCTTCAGGTGGTTGGAATGTCGAACTGAAGGCTTTATTTCAAGGACACATGGCACAGTGGATAACAGTGTAAGATCAATAGTGACTGCTGTACCAGTTCCGAATTTGTTCTTTGGATTTACTGTTTAAGTTGTTCAAATTAGTTGGTATGGCAGCAGGAATTTGAAATAAGAATTTTTATTTCTCTTAAATCATCTGCATTCCCAGTCTGACAAGTTCCATCTATCCAAAGTACTGCTTTTAAAGCACTAGGGCACAATTTATGATCAATATCTTAAACTTAAAAGTGAAATTTCTCTCTAATTTATGATTATTTGGGTGTTTTTATTTATACAATTTATTTTTTTCTTAAGTTTAATATTAAAAAAAAAAAATTTAATTGAGCAAGGGAAGGTGGTTCATACACCCTGGATCAACACCTGATAAAGTATGTTTATTCAAATCCAAATAATTTGATAGAGTTGTCAGTAACTTGCTACATGTATCATTATTTCCTTTAAAAAACCAAAAATGGATCTACATTAACTTTTTCTATTGTGTTTTCAGTCATAAACTAGCAAAACTTTTGTTTATTCATTGGATAAAAATGAAACTAAAACTTTCATTATAAATTGTAAAAGGTGAAATGTACTGAAAGTATCAATGACTTAATAGCATCTAAAATAAGAAGCAGACAGGTTTCTTTCAATTGGTGATCATTGCATATAAATTGTGAATTTGCAACATAGGTGTAAACTTCCATCAGCCGCTAAACACTGCAGGACCTAGATACAAATACATGTATACCATCAAGTGTAGTGACAAGGATCAAATTCTTCTTGTAGGTTTATTTCTCACTCTGCAACAAGTAAATTTAAAAAAAAAAAAGAAAAAAAAACATATCTAAATGTTATATATGATGTGCTGAAAAGTTGTTGGTCCAACTTAAAAGCCCTTCCCACTCAGAATCAGATAGTCAGATTTTGGGAAATGGTTTGGCTTAAGAACTTTTTCAGCACATCCTTGTATTAAAGCAAAATTCTAGTGTCAGTATCTATCTGTTCCACCATCCCATCCTAAATTACATGATTTATGAGTGTAAGTCAAAAATTATTTGCACTTTCACCATAACATATCTTTAGACAAGAGTACAAATAATTTTTTACTTTCCTCTGTGTGTGTGTGTAAAATATATATATATATATATATATATATATATATATATATATATATATATATATATAATAATAATAGATCAGTTAATCTGTAGCTAAAATTTTAGTGTCAGCTGAATTTTAATCTGCAATTTTAGCTATAATGTTCAATGTATGTAATATATGGAGAAGTATTGGTTTCAGTGATTTGAAAAGGAAGAAGTATTGAAAAATGAATATTTTTTGTGTGAATATATTCCTCCATCATTAAGCTATGTTTATTAGTATACCAGTGTACTTAATATTTCTTTGCATCTGTGGGAAAAGGGTCTGTAGGCTGGAAAATTAGTCATCTCACATATATATAATTATACAGTAAAGCTTATGTGTGCAATTGCCATCGTCTATCATTACATTTTGTATTTGGTCTCAAGAGACCATAGAACTAAGGCCTAGGGAGTTTCTTTTTCTTCTCCTAATACAGCAGTTGAACACTGGTAAGGCAACAGTAGAATGTCTTCTTCTGGGCAGGTTTTTTATAGCAGATTGTCAGTTGCCTATGCAGTATGTCACTCTTCATGTTACCAATGTTATCTGTGGGAAAGGTAGGGACCATTATTGCTTAGCACCAGTGTCATCACAGGAGTTTCCAGAACAAGATTGGATGCCATGTTGGACTGCCTTTTGCTCCAGATTTTTTCTTCAAGGCTTTATTCCTAAAGCTCTTCCCATTATTGAATATATACACAAGGCAGAGGAGGTCCTAAACTGTCTTGTCTCCCAGGCTTTAAACAGTGGGAAACTATCACTTTTTAATGGATATACTCGAAATACATGATAGATATACAGTGGGAGAAATATTAAAAACTCAATTGAAATTAATTGAAAACAAATTTCTATAATGATAAAGTAAAAGTCAAGTAATTAATGTAAATCCTGTTTTGTCTTGCTAATGTAGATTTTGTTCTTGTAACAAAATGTCTCAGACTCTAACAACCATTGCTTCAGAATTTTATTTTTAAGATCTGAAAATGATTAAAAGATTTATTAATTGTAAATTTTTGCAAGGAAATTTGGTTGTTTTTAAAGGCTTTTTGTATAAAATGTTCCCCAGAAAAATAATTACTCACTTTTTTTTTTTTTTTTTTAAAGTTGTAAGGCATTTATATAGACCAAATTATGATTCAAGCTTTTTGCAGATTGACAGATTATTTTTCAATAAAAGCTCTATGCTAAATTCACTGAAATTATTGAATCTGATTGAAGTCTGTCCACTTGATGGTATATATAACATAAAATGGAATATTACATTCACTGAAAAAAAAAAAAAATTCTAAACATCTAAGCAAAGTGAAAAATGTACATAAAACATTGGTGAGAGTGATTTTCTATTAATTTCCAACTTTGCATTGCATACTGGGTGAAAACATTAAAATAACAATTTATAATTTGGATATAGTTTGTAATAAGTGAAACATCATAAGGTAAAAAATCTGTTTTTACAGAACTTCAACTAAATAATAAACTTTGTATCATGTATGAGTTAATAAGTGATAAGTTTTTAAGTTTGACATTAATTTCTAATGAGCTAAATAGATTTTTCAATTATTTTCATTAAATAAAATTTTGCAAAAAAAATCAGTTTAAAAGAGAAGAATAAAATTAAGACTTACGGCAAAATTTCTCATTCTGGCTGGAAGTGTCCCTGGTTTGCGGCCTGGTGCCGGAGATGTCTCTGAACTGGCAGACATAGTTGAGTTACTACAGTTTGTAAGATCACCATTCCGGGTGGCAGCAATTTCACTTGGCAAAGGTCCATGGGAGGCACACTCCACTGAATTATCCGAGTCCAGGGATGTCCCTGACGGACTTTTACTAATACCAGTTCCATTTTTCTTTAACAGAGTTTCTTCCTTTTGATCTCCCCCAGGAGACAATGATATTAATAACTGTTCATCAGAGGCCTTGTTGCCCCCAGTTAGATAAAGTACCGGTGAGTAAAGACGGCTGTGGGAGGGAGACCCACCCACAGATGTGGACTTAGTACTGTCTGTATGACTACTACTGCCACGGGTGGGAGAACATGATATTGACCTCACAACTTCTGGAGATTGAGATTGGTGGAAATCCATGTGGCCTATACTATGGACTCTCCTATGTTGAGAGCATTGGTATTCTGCTCCTAGTCGGTCATCTGGCCAACGTATACGTTCCTCGACATCTTGAGATCGGGAACGACATAGCTCACAGCGGGGAGACGAACCTGATTAAAAAAAAAAAAAATGGAAAAGAAAAAATAATTGAGAAAAATGTAGGGATAAAAAAATAACTAATACAAATCAATAACACCAATCAAAATTCATTAAATTAATAAAATTTAATGTATTTCAAGGTGAACAGAATTTATATCTGAACCTGATGGGAGAGTGGGGTGTCTGAAAAATTTAAGCCATTTGAAAGATAAATCAATTGAACTTTTATTTGTTTATTATATTGGAGGCATGGTGGAGTAACGGACAGTGGCTTGGATTGAGGAATCTAAGAGCTGAGTTTGAATTCACGTCAAGTTTGTTACATTCCCTTACGTGCTAATACCCTTAGGAAAGGTATGAATCCCACTCTTCTCCCCCCAGCTATGGGTAAGTAACAGGACAGACTGGGTCCTATAGCATTGGGTGGCAAACAGTCTAGGAGAAGGACAGCTCTGAATTCAAAACCTGTGTAGGGTTGTTTGGGGACCTTGTGGTATACTGTGCACCAGTTCTCTGTATTCGGCTCTTCCAAAAAGTATGATTGGTTCTACACAAGTGTTCACCATTATAATCAAATGATATGTGCTGTTGGTTCTAAGAACTCAGCTACTTGATCCTCATTGAAAACAACAGCAAAGTCCTGTATCGTGTGTGTGTGTGTATATATATAATATATATATATATATATATATATATATATATATATATATATATATATATATATATATAGTAACTATAGTGATTGGACCTTAGAGTTTCTAGATGAGAGAGTGCATCGTCTGGCATGATCAACAGTTGAACAAGGCCAGTATGTGCAAATCCTTGTTTATGATTACTAGTGACTTTGTACTAGTGCAAGCATTAACGATTTTCCGACAGTTCTGCCTACCTAACTTCACTCACAAGGTTTTCAAATGGTGCTGCATACTAGGATTGTCTCCCCTGAGCCATAGTGAAGTCTCATTGTTGGAAAGTGAATATTGTAACCACTTGTCTCTCTCTCTCTCTCTCTCTCTCTCTATATATATATATATAATATACACTTTTTTCCTTAAAGGATTTTCATCCAACATTATTTCTTATTACTATTAACATTATTTTTTAGTGGTTACATATGTCTGAGTTGCTATTTAAGCTAGCAGATCTAGAGTTGCAAAAGTCCCAACAAGAAATGTGCTTTCCTTAAATAGGTAATTCAAACTTTGCTCTGTCATGCTGCTCTCCATGGCCAAACTTGTAGCGGCACATTTTGACTCAAAAAGTGGTTTCCCTGCTGGATAAAAAGGGATTCAGGTTCGATTTCTGTCAGAGGCAGAATTTTTCTTTAGTAGGACTTCTTAATTTAGGCCAGTTTTTATTAATTTCACTGTTTAATAAAATAAATAAGAAAAAAAGGGATAGCAACTCAAACATATGTACCCATTAAAAAAAAAATGTTTATAGTAATATATATATATATATATATATATATATATATATATATATATATATATATATATATATATGTTTCATTAAATAATATAGACAAGTGTTGTCTATTTATTTTATGTAAATTCTTTTCATAACATCTGATAAGCTTAATAACATTATCATTAAATGAAGAAAGAAAATCACAATATTGATACATATTTTTTAATCCAATCTAAGCTTTCGACTTACATAGGCCATCAAAGATGACAATTATAGTACAATTAAGCAATACGCGGACAAGAAAGAGATGATAGTCTGTTTCTGTTTACATGGATGATTTCCAAGCAATGATAAATATGTGCATATAAGACACTGGAAGCGAACATCGCACCGCAGCTTATGACATCACACATGACCACGTGAGAGTGAATTCGAGAAGTATGGTAAGCTGTTGGTATAAACCAATGGCTTCAGTTACCAATTATAGACATTTAAGAATATTTGTGGAGATTTCATAGTTTATTTTGTTCAGGTTTGGTTTCAACTGTTTTATGTATATAGCTTCAAGAATTTTTAATTTTTGTTTTCATGTTTAAGTATAATTGTTTTTTCAACAAGGATTTTCCAGAATTGTGTATGCGGCCAAGCATGTTGTTTTAAATGCCCAAAAATGTTAGAGTTATCATTTATATATATATATATATATATATATATATATATATATATATATAAACAAACATATACCTTGAAGAAATCAAGACAAAATTCATGATTTAAGATTTATTTTAATGCTGAGACTGCCATGCTAAAAAATAATTAGCAAATATTTTTATTTTCTATAGAAAGGACACTGTTTTTTAAAGTCATTTAATAATAGTTTAGACAGCATTTGACTATTTCTTTTTTTTATCCATTCAGATAACTATATATTACTATCAATGCTAAAATTTTAAAAAATGGGTATCTACTGATTCTTTAGAATTTATTTGAAAGTTAAAATTTGTAATCTCTGTGGACCAATCAGTAGAAAGAAAACATTGCAGTTACTTAGATATTATAACAGAATTGGTCAAAATAATGGTTATAGAAGAAAAAAATAGTAAGGTACAATTTATTTGGGTAGGAAATCATTTATTCTTTTAGGAAAAAATCAAGAGCACTATTTTAATTTAATTAAGTTAGTTTATTACTATAAATGAAATGTAAGTTATATTTGATGAATTCTTTATAGTATTTTATTATTATTTTGTCATGCATGATGATCATTGATAAATTGCTGTCTAAATTGCATTTGTTATAAAGTATACATTGTTCAGTTAATAAAAGTGTAGGCACTCACCAGAATAAATGTCTGATGAAGACTTGGTGGGTTTTGCTATGTCGTGTTTAACTTGTCGTCGACCTCTGCTCTGTGCATTCGCCCTTGTTAATAATGGTGAATCTCGACTACCATAGATTTGGTCCTGTTGAATAAAAAAAAAATAAGCAAAGTTCAATTAAAAAAAATAAATTGAATTCCATTAGCATTAAATGCATTATATATCAAATTTACTTATAATTTAAAATAAAAGCTGATTCCGTTTTGGCTATATGGTAATGTTTCTCTTATTGGAAACCTGAAATATTTCAATTAAAATATAAGATATTTATGAAATAACTAATGGATCCCTTCAGGCAGTGTGTTTAAAATTCCCTCCCACACAAAAAGTCCCCTGAAAAGAACATGTTATATTCTCTTAAAATCATTTACAGTAATAAACCTCAATGCAATTTGACAGAGTAAAAATTTTAAAGATTATCTCAAGATTTAATTCCCCCAATAATGAGTGCCATCCTGAGAATACTTTAAATTTGGCATTATGAAAGTGGGCAGTACCACCCCTCCTTAATGGTTGGAGGAGGGTGCAGAAAAAAGTGTGGTATTGGTTTTTTCAGGGTGGCATTAGAACTAAGTAATAATTTTTCCTGAATTTTAAAAAAGTGTATTGTTCTACAAAAGAAGGCTGAGAATACCATGGATGGAGTGTGTAAGCAATGAGGAAGTTTTAAGGAAAATGGAAATAAAAAAGAATTCCTGATACACATAATGAGCAAAGAACGATTAGAAAATATGACAAGTCTGGGCATAATGAAGGCAAGAGACAACAGGGGGAAAAAGTCATCTACCTAATGAACTTGGCAGAATAGGGAGTGAGAGAGATGGTAAATAGACAAACATTGCTAAATGCTACAAAGGATAGGAATTTGTGGAAATCAATGATCACCCACATCCTGAAATCTAAATCACTTTCGCTTAAAGAATACACACTTTACAAAAAATAGAATTAACCATGGTTTGACTTTGAAGTAAAAAGCTCAAACAAGATTTTTTGTATCTTGCTGGTATTATCCTGACAAGATGCACCGTATATCAGCTAGCTCTCACCTGTAGAGGATAATGCTCTAGGTTTATTGGTGTAGTGTTATAGCCACAGGTGTTAGTAAAGTGTTTTGAATTTGTAGAATAAGTAATATCAAGAAAGAAGTGTCTTCATATAGGTGTTTGAGCTCAGAGGATGACATCTAGAAAAAGTTTGGGAACAGCTATTTTAAAAAGTATATTTATTAGTCCGACATCATTAAATATATTAAATTTATTATTGCATCCATTATGTCATTATCAGTACTATTCAGTTGTAACTAGTTACAGATGTTATAATGGTGGAGATTATATATATGTGTGTGTGTTTATTCCATTAGACAGTATTTATTTGAAATGTTATAACAATGGTATCCCATTGATACATAACCTCTTTACTTAATTTCTAATTTCAAATTTTTCATTTAAAATAATTTTTAATTCTTTGTCTTTCAAACTTAAGAATTAGAATGATATAAATTATAAATAATTAATTATAATATTTTAGGCAACAATAATTAAATAAACAAGTCTTAACACACAATTTTAAATCATCACCACAAGAATGCTAATTTCATGACACTATAACAGTCAGACTGTATTCAGCATCTGAAGATTGCAAGTTTGCATGAAACTCAGTTATGCTATTGATGTTGGATATTATGTATATTCACTAATATACACTTAATAGCTCTGTTATTTAACATTGAGCACTGGATTTAAAACACCTGAGAAAGAAATATATATGTACATGCAAGTATATATATGTATACTTTTTATTATACCCATATATATATATGTATATATAATTTGTATTATGAGGTCTGAACAGTTGAGGTAAAATTTTCTGACCGTACTGAAATAAATATCATCTCATGGCCTTTTAAGTGTTTGTTTTCTTTATAATAATGCTGTCTCTGACAGAGCTCTCTCTGGATATATATACTTTTGGAAATATCCATACTGATTACTAATATTATCATATATATATATATATATATATATATATATATATATATATATATATATATATATATATATATATATATATATATAATTTTAATCAAGTTCACCCAAAGCAAGGTAGTAAAGCCACTAAGACGCAAGCGGGTTACTGGGTGTGGAGGCATTAGAAAACAGAAATATTACTAAGGAATGAGAAGAGTAATAAAGAGGACAGTAGATAACGGTTGATATTGATTTAAATTTTTGAAGATTAAAGTTAATTGGAAAGCATGGAGCTGGAAGGGACTTTTATAAGTGAGAAAAGAGTCTGTCAGAATCTTAACTGAAAGTTCTATGCCATCAGTTTTGCAGCATTCTTTTAAACTGGATCTTAAAACCATTGAAACTGATTTCAGATGTGGAAGGAAATGAAACGGTATCTGACTGTACTGCTCAAAACTGTTTTAAGAGTGATAACATGTTCCTTTAAATAAAGATCACCAGTGGACAACTATCATGTGTTGATTATAATGCTTTAAAATGTAAGAGAAAAAAGAACCCACTGACCAGCATTCAGAATCTTGCAGAAGAGATAAAATCATTGAAAGATACTTTTTTGTATAAAGATAATTTTTATTCTTTTTTTTCTTTAAATTCTATACCCTTTCAGCATGGAGGTGATCGTTGCTCTCCACAGATTTTAACTGACATGATTTTGGTGGTGGGGAGATAAAGGAGTCGTTTACCCATTGTCTTTTCCATAGTTTGGAATTTTGAGTTTTTCTTACCTTTGACAGGCTGCCACTCAAGGTTTGAGAGCCTTTGCTATTTAATCCATAACTGAGGGAGAAGGGATAGAGTATTTGTACAAATACAGTAATCTAGGCTGGAATTTGAACTAGGCTTGCTGATTCCATACTAATAACTCTTAGACTACTCTTACATCCAATGTGGAGTGTTACATAAGCTTAAAAAAACTTAAAGGTCTCTCATGGGTGCAAGTCTTCACTATTCTATTGCTACTTCCATAGAAAATGTTCAGATGAGCTCCATTCATTAGTGCCACCTGTTCAGAATTTTACAGCCAAGATCTACCTTGGGACATCTACAGGGTTGAATCACCCTCATTTGCATGGATGCTTCCCCAAATACTAAAATTTTAACCTCTTCAAGTCTAGGGTCAATCATTATCTATCTTCCATATCCTCATAATATTCACTTCCTACTTCCACCTTTTACATTAATATCACACACTTCAGTAATCCTCTATCGTAAGTGGCTCTTGGGTCTTGTATTGAGTGAACTTTAGCACAAAAAATACACCTAATCTAATTACTACTGTAATGAGTCCAATTCTTACTGATCATACTTGTTGCCTTGTTCCTGACTAAGTTGAACCTAGTAAATAACAATTATTTTTACTTGGATAAAAAAGATTTGATTGAAACCTTTAAAAAAAATAAAGCAAGCATTAGTCTGAAAGAAGTGATGAATTTAAAAAATTTTCTGTTTAAAATTTAGTCAAGATCTAAAATATGCACCAATATGATTCATGATGATCAATATTAAAATAGTGAGAAGGACAGGGATTGAACCCATGAATCACTGCATGAATCCAATTTGATTTGGAGATGGGTTTTTTTTCTGGATTATAAGTGGTCGGTATCACCATATGAACAACCTGATAGAAAAACAATCTGAAGTGTTAACTCAGCAGAAGCAACAGTAAACTGATGATGGCTCATCTTTTGGAACATTTTGGTTTATCATCACAGACAAATTCAAATTATTTCACATTTCATTTATAATGAGCAATAAAAAAGTTTTTTTTTTTTTTTATTATTAAGAAATGATTCAAAGACCACCAGATTTTGACATGATTGCCCCTTCATATTTAAAATCAACTTTTTTTTCCTTATAATTTGTAAAGGAAACAGATCAAGGTGAAAATAAACAATTATTTAAAAAAAAAAAAAACTTGAAAGGAAAGATAAAATGGGAAATCTTTAAAATGGAACATGTTTTCCTAAATGTAATTTAAAAAAAAATAAAAGGAAAAAGTTATCCCATCCCTACCCAAAATCAAGCCCAATGTGAGAAATTACTCATGAAACAAAATTGTGTTCTTGACCTCATTGGCAAAATGATTCAAATTTTTTTTTTAATTTATATTTTGTAAGAAACTAAGACCCAGGCCATAGAAAGAAAGTAGAGAATATTTATCAGAGATTAAAGAAAGCAAGACAATGTCTAACTCATTATATTGTTTCATACAAATTAATTTCTGCTTGCAAAAAAAAACCCCTAAGATTTGAAAAAGCAGTTGAAAATTTCATAAATTGGTAAAACAAACAACTCAGTCCTCTAAAAATTCTTTTATAAACTAATTAAAATTAAGCAAATTATTATTCGATAATGTTACTTGCTTGAGTTAGAAACAAACTCTCTCTATTTTTCTAAATCAACATATCTATTACAAATTTTCTGAATAGAGGAATATTTATTTTTAAAATTTTTACTGTGTAATAAAAAAATTATTATTTTCTTAGCAGTGCAAATTTAGCCCAGTGATTAGCAGTATGCAAGTTTGTTTTTATATAACATTACCAATTAATAGTAATAGTGAGATCATCCGTTTCCATGCAGAAAACATTTGTCATCTATTGAATGAACAGTTAATGTTACTGTCTGCTGAAATTTATAAAATCTTTTTAAGATATTTTTCAAAAAATTTGGTTTCTCAGGTCAACTGTTATTTCTCCTTCTGGTAATGATGGGAGATTCCTTTCCAACCTTTTGTTTTTGGTAGTGTGGAAAGTAAACATCTTGATTATATCATTATTTTCTCTTCTAATTCCATGTACTACTCATTTTTGTTGTTATTTACATCATTCGGACTGTTGTCTTCATCCTTATTGCCATATTCGTGATGATGAATATGATGAGGACAACAGTCACAATACCTCACCTCAGAAATATTGACAGATTTTTGTTGTTGTTGCTGCTGCTGTTGAAAGTTTTTAAGCAATGTGGTTTTTGTTATTTGGTAATGCTCTTTGTGATTTAGTAGCACCAGTTTAAAACTAAAAATCTGGTATTAATTATAAGGTTCTAAAAAAATCCAGTATTAATTATAGCTTTGGATGTGTGGGTAGTGTAACGGATAGCAGCTTGAAATGAGAAATGAGCAGAGTGTAAATTTTAGTAGAATTTGTTACATTCACTTATGTACAAGTATGAATCCATCTCTTCTCCCTCCAGATATGGGTTAAATAGCAGGGCAGACTGGGTTTTCTAACTTATGGTTAGAAATCTGCCTAGGATAAGAACAACTCTAAATTTAAAAATTATGGGTTGCCTTTTGGCAAGGAATATCACCCAAAAACCACCCCTTCCCAGGGTTACAGTAAGGAAATTGGTGGCAGGATGTTGGATGTGCTCATTGGCAGAATTTAACAGACCAGGTTTGTGGCACTGAACTGCAATGGTGTCATGCAAAAGATTCTTCATAATGGACAATGGATGAAATCTAATTATTCTAGATAGAATTTGCAGGAACACGTTGAGTAGTGTCTTGTGTCTCTTAGTATATGTACAACCAAAGCCCCCATGATGGCATGGAGGGGTGGGGTATCTGACAGATGACCTAGTTAGTATTCTAGGTTTCTACTGAGAACCCGTTAATGTCCACTGTCCTGGAATTATTCCCTGCTATTAGCACCATGTAACCTAATACAGCCTGTTGCATGTTACTGTAAGAGAAGGCCAAGTCACTTCCACAGCCCTGAGAAATGCTATGAAGAACTCAGCATGGTACCATGACAATCTATTGTTATTGGATAATTTTCATAATGTGGTCTATAACAAAAAATAGTTTTGTATTTCTTTTTTTCTTTAATTAACAATTACAATACAATAATGGAGATTTGATAGAAACTTTTATATAAGTCAATATAAGTAAACAGGAATTTAAGTTGGTTACTATTAGGTTGGTGCAAAAATAATGACGTAATAATGTTGTTTTTTGACATTAAAAAATACGTCAAAAAAAGACATTATTACGTCGTTATTTTTGCACCAACCTAATAAAATAGTACAAGTCAGAGTATAAGTTTTAACAAATCACTTGAAGAGTACAATGAACATTTTGATTAATTCTGATCTAAACATCAGATTTATATATATTTTACTTATTTCTTTCACTTAAAATGGAAGAGATATGACATTTAATCAAAGAAATATGAGTGTACAATACATAATAGTATAATAAATTAGGACACTTGAGTAATGTAACATATTTATATCTGACATTTTCTAAGTCTACTGCCTTGCTCATGTGTGATAGACATTGGTAGTAATCAGCCTAACTGCCATGTTGGCCTATAATGTATTGACATTGAGGGGTGGGGTGAATTTAAAATTATCCTTCTTGAAGGCTACAGAATCTAGTCTTGCCTTATTTATATTTTATCCATAACTGAAGCAAAGAGAAATGGATTCATGCCTTTCCCAAGGTCATTAGTGCAAAGTGAATGTAACAACCCTGGCAAAATTTGAACTCGGGCAGGTAGCCACACACACACACACACACACACACACACACAAAAGGGTGCTGAAAAGCTTATGATCAAATATAGTATATAATTTTTTTCTAATCCACTTTTGATTGGGTTGAGAAATATATATTATATGCATTCAAACACAAAGTTATGTATTTTGATACTTTTAAATGAAATTTCAAACTTCTGCCAGCATATTTGCATCTGTAACATCTTTATTTATCACAAATCAACACATTTGCATGTGTGCGTATCAATCTGTATTTTTTATGCTGAACATAAACAGATTGACCCATGAACAAATTTATCAGAAAGTTAAACCTACTCTCTTTATAAACCTTATATGTATGAATGTGTGTACACACATACATTTAATAAGTGAAAGTTGAAAAAAAGATATATTGTGTGTGTGTTCATATGCATGTATATATCCTCAAATTCACACAAGTGTAACTGAAAGATATACACAGACATAGTGTTTTCTCATACAGCATCTATACATATATATTAGAGAAAAATGTTAAAAAAAAGATAAATGTGTATCATATATATGTAAAGAGAAAAGGAAAACTTTTCTTTGCCAAGACATTTAGCCCCTGAAGATCTTTATAAATGTGGAAATTTTATTTTACAACTTATATTTATAACCAGAAGTAAGGTGGAGGGAAAATAATAACACTTTAAAATATTCTTAAAACCAACTGTGTAAAGTAAGGTAAACTATGGAGGATAATAAGTGATGCAATTTATTGCCTAATTTTTTTTTAATTATTTCACCCCCAAGCAAGGCAATAAAGCCACTAAGATGCAAAGGGTTACTGAGTGTGAAAGAATGAGAGAAAGAAAATATTAAAGAGAGAACAATAAAAGAAGATAATGACTGATATTGCATTTAAAAGCCAGAGTAGAATTACAACCATCAAATGTGGTGCTAACACCACCTCTATTTTCAATTTTCTTAAAATTTTAAATTACTGAATTATCTTCTCTAAGAGTTTTAAATTATTGTCCATTGCAGGTCTGCATTGTGCTTTTAATTTTTAAGTCAAAATGCCAATCAAAGTAAATATTTGATGAAGAGAATAGAAATACAGAAACATGTATCTACATAATATATATGTCATATCTATCGATATACTCAGATAGGTATAAATATGAAAAAAGATTATATACACACACATGGATGTATAAACACAAATTTGCTGACATTTTCTTGCAAAGATGCATGTGATTTTTATAAGATTCTCTCATTTTGTGTAAAAATATTTAATTTTTATAAGATTCTCTCATTTTGTGTAAAAATATTTAATCAAACAGAAGATGCAGTATCCTGCAAGCTCTAATCAGACATTCTGAAGATGAATGGACCTTAAAGATGAAGAAGAGACTCAAAGCAACAGAGGTATGGTTCTACAGAAGGATACTGAGGATACCATGGATGGAACATGTGAGCAATGATGAGGTTTTGGAGAACATGCAAACAAAGAGGAAACTTATACTTAACATCAGGAAGAGGCAGCTGAAATTTCTGGGACACATACTGAGAAGAGAGGGCTTGGAAAATCTGATACTCACAGAGCAGATAGAGGGACAAGGGCCTGGGAGAAATAACATAAAGATAAAAATTATTGAGAGCTACAAGGGACAAGAAGAAGTGGAGAGCTATGATCACTTATGTCCTGAATGGACATGGCACATAAAAGAAGAATCACTCAATTGCAAATGACAGGAATTTCTCCTGTTAGTTGGTTAAACACTGTTAATTTTTATTGAAGTATAAAAATCAAATCAAAAATAAATTTTGTTAATCTTCTGTTCCAGGTGACCTAAACTCATTCCTCCAAGAACTTTATGCATAGAAAGTGTGATAGAGAGAAAAGAATATAATTCTAGAATTTTTATCAGCACAACATCTTTACATTATGTCTGAAACACATTTACCAGTGTTTACTTTTCCTTTTTTGTTTTCTTTCTGTAGTTGCCTAAACTAAACCTGACTGCTTCTGTTAATTCATTTTCTAAACAAAACTCTTGTGGCAGGAACTTGACTAAAGTACATTGTAGAGCCATCAATTTGATTATTGGAAAAAAATAAATTATCCTCAACATCTGTCAAAACTAGCAACAAAAGTTTTTCCCAGTCAGCATTGTTAATACAACACAATGGCTGACAATTCTTATTAACTAATCAATGATTGGATGAAAAACACAGATAATTAGGACCAATCAAGAGTATTCATGATCTAAGCTAAGTAGAGAAGTCTCCTTTTGTTGAATGACAAATATTCTTTGTAGAAGAGAATAGCAAATAGTTGTTTCAGCTGTAAGATAATGGTCAGATTTGAGTACATGGTCACTGTAAAATTTTTGCAAATCATTTTAATGTCAGGCCACATAACTAGTTGGGATGCGGACCAAACAATTCCTGAAAACTATTATAATAGAAAAGTTTTTCATTCAAGTGTTGAATATTGCTTAATGAATGGCTTTTTAGTTGAAAGCAATTGGAATTACTGTATTCAATAGTATATAAAGCTCCTCCACATCTCAGCAGGGAACATTCTGAAGTGTTTAATGTTATTGAAATATGTAGCAACAGTACAGTTGTTCAGAAACTGTGCTTAAACAAAGATATTCATCTTAGAACACCCAGGTTTAATTTTATGAAAACTCTTTTTGATTCAAGTATACATAATAATAATGTTACAGTATTACGGAATTATTTAGTCTATATCTTTTTGGTAAACATGATCCTACCAGATACCTCAACTTCATATATATAAAACAGGGGATATTTTTTTTTAAAGAGAAATGAAGTGCATTTCATATGACAGCAAATATAGTAGAATTTTGATTTTTCAGTGGTTTTAGCTTAAAATACTTCAATAGTGTCAATGAAATTGGTAAAGATAGCTTCTTTTTTTTCTTTTTTTTAATTTCAGTTATAATAAAATATACTCAGTAGAATGGCAAAGGTTCTAACTTTTTGCTAATATTCTAACAGAATAAAAAGCTCTAAAGATTAAAAATTTCATCAACAACTATATAGACCACACATATAGCAAGGATGACAAAATATATTTCCATACAGCAAACATTTGGCATTCATTGACTGAATAATTCACATTACTCTGGGTTGAAATTTATAAAATCTTTCTCTTAAAATAGTTTTTTAGAAAAATAGATTTCAAATCAACTGTTACCACTCTTTCTAGTATTGACACAAGTTTCTTTCCTAACCTTTTGTTTAAGGTAGTGAGGAAAGTCAATATCTTGATTATATCATTCTAGTTACATGTGCTATGCATTTTAGTTGTCGCCACTGCTGGAAGTTTTCAAGTGATATGGTTTTCATTATTTGGTAAATCTTTGGGATTCTGTAGAGCCAGTCTGTAAGATCTGAAAAGGATAGTGTTCTTTAAAACCTTCACTTGAAGCCATTTTTAGTCAGTGATTTGACAAAGTGGTTCTTTCTATGTACATGATAATGTAGGCATTTCTGAATGAGTTGGATGCCATGCATAACATCCCTATGAAAATCTATATCTGATGAAGCTATTTAATAACATATCTCAATCAGGTTAACATTTTGGTTTTTTAGCATCTATAGTTAATCAGATCTTTGCTGAAACTATCTGGATAAAATACTGCTTAACAAAATTTGAGTGAACTAGGCTGTTTATTTTTTTACCTCATATGAAGTTTTAAGGAGCAAATACTATTTTTCTTCCAGTGCTATGGTATATTCACAACTATTTTTTGATTATTTCCCATTACAGTGAGAAAATGAAAGAAAGTATGAAGATTTTACACTTGGATGTTAAAGCTTGTTATATATATATATATATATATATATATATATATATATATATATATATATATATATACACACACACACACACCATATTCACTCAGGACAATATAGATCATAGCTCTTCAGTTTCTTTTTATGAACCCCCAATTGTCACTGTGGTACTCATTCCTCCATCCATCTCCTCAAACATACCAAGAATATTCCTATTTTCTTCTGTTTCTATTTTCAATGTGCCTTGTGAGTATTATGTTTTCTAAACCTAAATTTATAAGCATATGCTAAATAATTGCTTATAAACTAATATAATATTTTTAAAAATAAATTTAATAACTGATAATTTTTATTAAAATATGAAAAACACAAATTTACATAATCTTTTTTTTCCAGATGAACAAATTTGCTCGTATAATTTTTAAAATTTACACAAGCACAGTTATAACCACTACATTGAAACAATCACTATACTTGTAAAATATACAATTTTGCTTGATTACTACTGTTTGAATTTGAAGTCTGTAAATAGGCTTTTAGATTCATGTCTTTTATAAAGTAAACTTTACACACTTAGTATGTATATAAAAGGATTAAGTTCAATGTCTTCACAGCCAACTATTATGAGTTCTAATTATTTATAACTTCATGGGTTTATAAATTATTTATCTAATGTGCAACAATTGTAGATGTAACCTTGGTTAACTCAACCAAAAGTCCTATGCTCACATCATTGAGTCACTCTTGTAAGTGTTTCTTGTTCCTTCCAGTTGAAATAAAGAGAAATAATCAATAGAAATGTAATAGCAATATAAGAGAGAAACAAATGTAGAAATATAGAAAATAAACTTTCTTAAAGCCTTAACATCTTAGAACACAATCAGCGTAAGATTTTCTAATCTTCATTTCCATTGCTTTTTTTCTGAAAAGAATTATCAACAATGTTTGGGACAATGTAGCTGACAAAAGCAGTGATCACCAGCAGTATTATTTTCTTCATATTGTGGAAGACATTTGACAAGAGGCAGAAGTGTTAAAGTGTTGGGAAAATTATGATCCTCATATTTCATTGTGGGAGACATTTGACTGAGGCAGATGAGATGAAGAACAAGAAAATTATGATCTTTGTGTCCCATTGTTGAAAAGATTTGATTGAGGCAGAAATCAGAATGATGGAGAGGGAAAAAAGGAAATTAAGGAAAGTGGGGAGAGTTGGGGAAGGATGTGTAAAGTGGAAATCAGTTTGAGAAAGCTTTTATGTTTGATTGAATAAGATAATGATGATGATGATATTAATGAAATAATAAGAGTTTTGATTGGATAGGCAAAGAATAGGTCTAGCGAGAATATGATTGAATCAAGAGAGAAAGGGAGGAGCAAAGTTTAAATGAAATAAACAAAGAAAGATAATGAAAAAATATATATGTGTAAAGAGAAAGAAAGTGAAAGAAAAAATACAGAAAGAAGGAGGAGATTATGGAGAGAGTGTGATGAAAAATGTGGATATAGAGAAAGAGGAACAATTAGAAAGAAGTGAGAGATAAGTGGAAGGAAAAGGAGAGAAACTGAAAGAGAGTTCTAGAGAAATGGGAGTAGGGCAGAGATAGAGAAAAAGATAAATATAAAATACATCTACTTGAATGAAAAAAAAAAAAGAGTTAGAAAAAAAGAAAAGGGAGAAGTTACAGAATGATGTGAGATAATACCAGAAACTAAGAAAAAGTAAGAAAAAAATATTAAAAGTACAACTGAATTAAGAGAGGAAGGGAGAGAAGAATTAAAAAAAAACAATAAAAAAAAGAAAGTGAAGAAAAAGAAGATAGTAAAAATCAAGTATGGAGATCAGAAAAGGAAAGAAAGACACAGAAATTTGTGAAAATCAAACGAGAAGGAATGAGTAAATGTGATGATAGAATAAATACAGAAATGGAGAGAAAATATAAAAATAAAGTAAAAAAAAAATAACTTGTAGAAATAGAAGTGAACCAACATCACTGAAAGACTTGAAAAAGTAAAATTTGATCATATCTTAGGAATATAAATTGATCACCCAATGCTAGCCAAGAGACCAAACCAAGTTATCATGAGCTAAGATAAGACTTGTCATATAGGGAATTTAACTGCCCCAACAAATTACGGATTATGAAAAACTGGAAAGATATCTGGAACAAAAGAACAGAAAAAAAAATTGAAATTTTAAGATAACAATTGTACCCATCATTATTAGCATTCTTGGAATAGTCTCAAAGAACTTTGCAAGAAAACTGGAAGAACTGAAATTTCAAGGAAAAAATGAAATCCTTGACAACATTAGTCAGACTGGTAAGAATAATGATGAGGTTACTAATATACTGAAGAGAATTGCAGTTATTTGGTGTCCACTGAAAGCTGTGTAAAAACACACTAACAACAAAAAAGGAATGTAAAAAAAGCAGACAGATATCTATTTCAAATGATTTGTAAATTTCATGTAAATTAATAAATTTATATCATTCTGCAGGACTTTCAAAGGTTCTACACAATGCATAAAGAAAATGGTAATTCCTCTGAGACAGAAAAATTAAAAAGAATAAAAATATCAACAGTCCATTTGAGGTGTAATTTGAGAAAGCATAAATCTCTGATATGAAGCTTATCAATATTAGATAACAAAATGGGCTGTCATTTTTGACGGCATCAGTAAAGTTTTTACTGTTATTAGAAAGTTTTTACATGTGAGTCGTTAATTATGTTTACCAATTATTAGCGTTGTACTCTGCTCTTTCACAATGTCAGTCTAACTATCAGCATTGTAAACATCTTTGAACAGTCCACCAATTTTATAACAAAATCACTACCACTTGATGTCAGCAGTGCAAGGAAGACAACTTTAGTACAGCGAAAAGATACATACAAAAATATAGAAATACACTTTGTCTATTACTATATGAAACTTTTAATATGATAGGCTAATTATGATGCATAATCTGAAGCAAATGCCACGGACTGATGACTGAGAAAAACTCATATTGAAGGATGCATCAATAAATCTGTAACTTGACAGTTATTAACTGAAATTTTGACCTGAAATTTCTCCTGTATAATGTTTGATCAATATGATTAATGGAGAACGACTTGATTATGTTAAAAACTTTCCTTTGCAAAAATAGGTGTTTTAGAGCACGTACCCATCTATGTAAGTTAATTTTTAAAATCTTCTTTTCTATGCTGTGTCATGCTATAAGCTTGGATGTGTTGGTGGTGTAATAGATAACAGCTGGGAATTGATAATCGGAGAGTTGTTTCAATTCTAGTCATTTCCACTACATTCACTTACATGCAAATACCCTTAGGAAAGATATGAATCCATATCTTTTCCACTAGCTATGGGTTAAACAGTAGGACTTATATAAGTAAATCATTATCACCCAAAATCCTTACAATCCTAAAATATTTTCTGGCTTTAAATAACCTGCAAAAAATTAAGCTGTAAAGAAAATCAATCAATTTATATTCTATGTCCCTTCAGAACATAGACAATCATGGCTGTCCATAACTTCTGATCTTTTGTAACTTTAAGCAGTGTTTGTCTCTTTACTATCCCCACCCTACAAGTCTCTGTTCTGCCATCTATTTACACAAGCTTTTTTGGTATGTTACTTGCTGCTTCCTTTTTGACTGAACCCATCTCTCTTCAGGCTGGTTTTGAATTCAGAGATTTCTTTCTTCAAGACTTGTTGCTACCTGATGGTAAGAGAACACAACCTACCCAGCTATTTAACTCATAGCCTGGGAGAGAAGAGATGGATTTATACCTTTTACCAAGGTTATTTGCATGAAAGTGAATATGACAAATGCCAATGGAATTTGAATGTGGCTGAGTTTATTTCCTTCAAAATAGATTTTGGTTCCCTTGAAACATTGTTGAGGTAAAAATCAGACATTCCTTTTACCTCAGCTCTTAAAATGGATCTGACAGTAGCAAATTAACCAATGTTTATATATATATATATATATATATATGTTACTCATTGGAGCATTATGGTTAGTAAGGTCAGTTATATCCAGTTTATTGTGTAATATGTACACACACTTCACTTTGGGAATTATATGTGTGCATAAAACCAAACAGTACACAAAATGAAGAGAATAGAATCCTCAAAGATCTTCCAATCAGTTAAAGAAAGAAAAGAAATGAATAAAAATAAGTAAAGTAAAAACAATAAAACCATTTTAAAAGAGTTGAAAACACATGTAAGGTGGTTCATCAACATTTTTACTTTTTTTTATTGAACAAATATTGATTACAATATTCTATTTCTTTTTCAAAAGACTTTTTTGTCTTCTTTGAAAGGAATAAAGATGGATGGAAGGAAGGAAGGAATGAATGAAGCAGGAGGTTGACTGATTTCTGACTAGTGTCTGATAGAGTAATTACAACTAAATTCTCTTTCTTTTCTTTTTTTTTTTTTAAATGTTTTTTGTCTCTCATTTCCAACACTGGTTTCATTACACATTCCTTATTCAGTGTCTCTACCTCCTACCCGCTTCCCTAACTTATCTATTCTTCAACAACACATCTGTTACCAAGGAAACTGCATCAGACAGAAAGATTTGAAGAGTGGGATGAAGGTACAGGGTGTGTCTGAGATGAGTGAAGGTTATCGAGAACAAGGAAAGAGGTTACCAGCAGGAGAATGACAACCAACCTGTCAACCTAAACAATTTTTGTACCAGGGGAAAAATGGATTTTAACTTAGAAATAATTAAAAACTAAAACCTGTATCGGAAGTTTATCATGAAAATTTAAAACCAAAGAAAAAAAAGAAGAAATTAATAATTTATGTTTAGGGAATATTATATTAGTTATCATCTAATGGAGATTTATAACTTATAGATATCAAGATTGTTTGAAATAATAGACTGACTGCCATGTAGAAGATTCTTTTGACTTGATTTGGATTTGTGTTTTCTTTCCATTGACAAAGAAATTTAAGAATCTTTCATCGTATTAAATTGAAAAGAGCCCCATTTATTGAATCTAATAGGAAAATATCCGACATGTGTGCAAAAATCTGCTGAATAACATTCTTTGGAACTTTTGAGCTGAGACATTATTATTATTATTTTTTAATACTTTTTCCTATTTGAACCAACATGCTTATTATATCTCATGGTTTAAAGCATTGGTTAAAATACACCTGGTTATCTAGCAGTTATGAGTTCAATCTCTGAGACTAGTAGTGCTGAAAAGTCATATACTCTTTTTATGGGGAAGAAATGAACAAGAGACACAAAAGTTGATGAGTATTAATTGATATGAAATATTCTCTAAGCATGGGAAGCAGAATGAGAACAACCTACCCTTGTAAAGTGAATAAAGGGTTCAGTTTTAAATTCCAAGTAGGTTACTAAGTACAAAGACAGAGACCTGAAGAATGTAGAAGGGTACAATAGCTGAAAAGTTGTGAGCTTAATAATGAAGCTGAGCATTCTGGTAGGCATCTGAAGAAGGATCAGAGGTTCAATGACCAAAATATTGTGATTATAACACTTAAGATGAGTATTCTGGTTCAAATAGCAAAGCATCTGAAGAAGGGTCAGTAGTTCGATGACCAAAATGTTGTGCATATAATACACTATCTGAGCATGTGGGTTGAAACAGCAAGGTATAAAATCTGCCAAATATTAGTCCGCAAGAAAGACCAAGTGACTGGAGAGAGTGAATTTTAACAGAGAGAGGCTGAGGAAAGAGAATAATAATAATAGATAAAGAGTGTGGACAGAGAGAGAGAGAGGGGGGGATATAATAGTAGACAAGAAGAAAGACAATGGAGAGAGAGCATGGTATTAAAGAGAGAGAGAATAGTAATGTGTATAAAGAAGGAACCATACATACTATAAGTTATTTTAAGTATTATATGCCCTTGACATTTTCACAATCACTTTTATGCTGACAGTATGAAAATATAATTATAAAAATAACTGAGGGTGAAATGATAATTGATTTCAACTTCAAAGTAAATAAATAGAAATCTTATAAAAGTCATTTTGGTATCTATAAATAATGTACTGTTTATTATCTTTTGGAAAATTGTATAAAAGATAGAGAAATGTATTTTTCCAAAATAAGTATGCATGTTTTGAATTCCTCTAACTCAAAAAGTTTAATTTGTAACTTAAGTTCTCTGCAACTCCTAAAAATAGTATATATGGGGGGGTGGGCACTGAAAAACTTTGCACTACCTCACTTCCCAAAATCAGATCAAATGACCAAACATCAGAATTTTTTTATAAAGCCCCACTTGGTCAGCACCCCCCCCCCCATGTAAGTGTGTGTATGTAAAAAATACAGATATCAAGGCAAATGTTAGGATTTTATTTTGCAACAAGTATTTATAAACAGAAGTAAAAATGTTGTCAGATTTTCAAAATTTTTAAATTTAAGAATGTCCATAAATATTCTTTAGGCCAACTGTGAAAGTCAAGGTAAACTATGGAGGATGCTAAGTGATGTAATTTAATGTCCATCAGAGGACAAAATGCATCACTGAAGAAAAGTTTTCATTTTGTCTTTTTATAGATATATATGCATCTCAAAGTGTATAATTTAAAGGTATTCTCTATAAAGTTTTGCAGTTATTATTTTTAACACATTTTCCTTTAGGATATAACTGATATTAGCTCTTTGAAGATTCCTTTTCTTTGTGTGAATTGGAAAACAAGGTTTATGGCCATATTATGTTGAAACACTGGTTTCCATATGATCACTGAAGTTAAAGCAATGTCAAGTGTAGTCAGTACCTAGTATGGTGACATTTTCAGAATACCATATTTTCTGGATTTAAATAACATAAATAAACAGTTGAGAAGCAACAGAAAAATGAATGAATGAATCAATCTTGGAAAACATAATGGGGTGGTTTCCTATTCTCTTTTCTAAAGTTCTGAATTAAGTGTAGTCCTTCTCTTAAACTGGCTGCCACTCAAGACTAGATAGCCTAGTCTATTTCATAGCCAGGTCAGGGATTAGATATGGATTCTTGTCTTTCCCAAGGGCATTAATGCGAAGTGAATACAACTAATTATGAAAGTATTCAAACTCAGCTTGCTAATTGATATGCTACCTGCATATCCATATATATATATATATATATATATATATAAAAAGCAATAACAATAGAAGAAAAAAACAAAAAGATATAACATTTATACTGAACATATATGCTGCAAAAATTTTATGGTAAAGTGATCATTTTGTCTTAAATATCTATTATCTTGTATCTTAAATATTTTTATTTTATGTTGAGAACAATAAACTGTGCCAGTGTAGAAATGACAAAACTGAGGTTGGTGAGTTCATTTAAAAAGTTTGCAAACTTTTCTGTTTGAGTAAAATAGCTGGAATATTGCAACATGCGATTACAGATTTTATGCTTGTACACCAAAAGCAACTTGGAATGAATGAAAGACAAACAAAAAAGCTGGATGTTAACCATTTCCAGTGAAAGCAGAAATAAAGCAGAATAAGAAATGAAGCACAAGAGAAAAAAAAATAATTATTTTCATTTGTTTTATTCTCTTTTAGAGATCATATTCATTGCTGGTATTGTCTGATATTTGTCCGGTTATGTAAAGTGGGCAATCAATACTGTAATCACCTATGTACTTGTCATAACCTACGAGCTTCTAGCTAAAATTGAACACACACACACATATATATATATATATATATATATATATATATATATATATTCAAATATTATTTTTAGCAGGTACTTGTGTAATAGATACCCCATTTTTATTTTAAAAAGTGTGAATTATGTCTTCTGGGCTGCACACACCATTCAACACTTTAGAAAAATTAAAGAAAATATTCTCTACAGCAGATTAAGTTTTCTTGAGTTAGGATTGGTAGACAAAATGCACACTGTTTAAAATAAAAAAAATGGGGCGTCTATTTCAAATACCGGTATCCACTAAAAATAAAGCTTGAAGTAATAAAAATTTCAGGTTAAAAACAAATCCATTAATTCTTAGAAATATACACACACAAGAGAATTTTGAAAAGTTCTGGGCCTGACCAAACTCCAGAGCAGACCTAGCATCAAGATGAACACATTTTGGGATTTTTTTTCTCTGATAAAAAAGAAAGGATATTAAAAATAGCATGAGTTTAAGGCTGCCAAATTTCACCTGAATCATGCCCTTATGGATTGAAGCCTGGCTTCCTGGGAGTCATGACTTCTGTCCCTACAGAGAAATTTTGAGTTTCAAGTAGACTGGCTGGAATTATTATTTTTGTTTTGAAGAAAACACTACCCAGGATTATTCCAACTGCACCTATTATTGGACAATCTAGAAATTCCCTCCTATTCCTTAATTTTGGCTGCAGGCATTTTAAAACAAAGTGTTTCATTTGCATATCTAAAAAAAAAGATGTCTGGGTTGGATTTTTCTTCCAAATAGAACAATTATTTTGGAATTTTTTAGAATTCCTTCTTGGCCAGGTTGAAAATTTTCCAATATCAGTGTTTGGTAACACAGATGTATTTTGCCTCAGCAGATGCAGGGATGACATTGGTAGCTCAATGATGCAACAAGTTTATGGTGTTGCCTTCTCTCCCCTGCTCTTAGTCTGCAGGCTGATTCACTAAAGGCAGTCACTTAGAAAATTTTGTAGCACTATGATCTGTCAGCAGTTCCCATTACCCATTTGTGTTAGTTACATCTGCAGAAGATTATGATCTTTTAGGGGATCTCTGTATCTCCTTCATGGCACTTAATCTCTTGGCTTGTTTCATCTTGCCCCTTGTAGCTCTTTTATTGTTTTTATCTTTTTGTTATTTCTCCCAGACCCTGTTCTGTTATCTACTTGCTTAAGCCTGTATGTCACGCATTGCTATCCCTTGTCCCTCTTTCCCTCTATCTGCACTGTGAGTATCAGATTTTCCAAGCCCTCCTTTCTCATTACATGTCCTAGATTTTTCAGCTGCCTCTTTCTGCTCTTAAGTATAAGTTTCCTCTCTATTTGCATCCTTTCCAAAACCTCATCGTTGCTCATGTTTGGTTTATGGTATCCTTAGCATCCTTCTGTAAAACCATATCTCTGTTGCATTGAGTCTCTTCTTCTCTGTTGGAGACCATCCAACATTCGCTGCCATAAAGGAGAGCAGTTCAGTACTCTTTTCTTTGTTACCAACAAAACCCTCCTGTCTTGTAACACTCTGCCTAGCTTTTGGAATGCATCTTTGGCCATCCCAATATGTCTTCAGATCTCAATGTCACACTTACTGTCCTATTTCAGAACACTTCCCAGATATTTAAATTTCTGCACCTGTTTGATTTTAGTGTCCCTGACCTGTAAATCACATTTTAGGCTTATCCTTTTACTGATAACCATGCATACTGTTTTCTTGTAGTTCTCTCTTTCCTTCGCTATATTCTGTAGGAGGTTACTCACTACTTTATATATAAATTCCTTGACCAAGCCCACATCACTGCCTTATAAAATGTTCTCAGTTGGTCATATAATTTGCAACATGTCATGTGTTCATTTAATTACATCTACTTAACAAATATAAAAGATGTGTTCTTTGCTGACATATTGTTAATTTACAAGTTCCTGATACATTACTTTTTCATTAGATACAAGAAAAAATGCCAAATATGTTATTGTTATGCTTTCTACTGTATTACCGTATTTTGATAAAATCATAAGATAGAACAATAACTTGATAATAAAACATAAATTATTCTCATCTCATAAATTTAGTTTTCTAGTCAGTATAGGCTAAAATTTCATACCCAGAAAAAAATTTCATACTCTATATGATGCAAAGAAAGATGATTGGATCACACAGTTAAAATATGAAATCTATTAAAAATGGAGTCATGGTGGAGTAATGGATAGTGGCTTGTATTGTGGAATCGGAGAGCTGAGTTCAAATTCTAGTTGAATCCATTACATTCACTTACATGCTAATACCCTTAGGAAAGGTATGAATCCTTTTCTTCTCCCCCCAGCTATGGGTAAATAGCAGGACAGACTGTGTTCTATAGCCTTGGATGACAACTAGTCTACTGCAGAAAAAAAAAGGCAACTTACTGCTGGGAAAAAAATTTGCCTTGTCAGTCATGTATCGAAAGATACATGATTGCCTAAGCGTGTATCACGCGTGGCACATAGCTGATTGATTATAAAGCTAGAAATCATGAATTTATATAAATAGTAATGGATAGTAAGAAACTAGACCAATGACAAAGAATCAAGATAAATAAATGTTTTATTAATAATAAAATACAGAGATTAGAGAACAGATAAGGAGAACTTGAGAAGAAACAATTCAGGCAATCAAAACAGACATGAGAGTATCTAAGACTTAACAAGAGAACACAAGCAAGAATATGAAGATCTCATTATGACACCTATATAAAAAAAAAGCAGGACACATGATGATAAATATAGAAATAACACCCCTAAAGGAGAGAAATGTCCGTCTTAGATTGAGAAAAGGCTTTGGAATCATGAAATTTTCTTAAAGAGAGAGAGACTTTGAAAGAAGTAGAATTTTTTTGTCTTCAAATGATAGCAAAAACACAAATCAGTTTGGGTAGACACAAACAAAAAGACATATAAATCTATAAAAGTTTTGCTTTTTATAATTATACATAATTGATATTTATAAGGTTTATTTAAAGATACCATTATATTTGTTTTGGCTGTTTTTATAGCAGTTTACATATATTTAAATACAAAATATATATTAATTATAGATGAAAAATCAATAATTATTTGCATGTTGATCAACACATCTGCTGAGGATCAGTGTAGTATCTGTTATGTTCTGCCCAGAATTAGTGTTGCTCACTAACTCTATTCCTAAAATCAAAGTATAGTATCTGTGCAATCTGAAAATTATTATATACAAAGTTTTATTGTTTCACAAATGGGAAAATCTGCACATATAAACCTAGTTCAGGGTCAGCAGTCTGAGTTGAATATTCTCTTGTGATTTTTATTATAGGTTACAATTTTTTTTTACATTCTTATCATCATCTCTCTCTCTCTCTCTCTCTATATATATATATATATATATATATATATATATAATAGCTGGCCACTTGTATTCAAAGATACCCATCTACTAGGGCAGCTAATTCAGATGCTTGCTCAGGAACATTTATGTTTGTTCAACACCCATAGAGCCTACCTGAGGTTTATACAACAACTATGCTGAGCAGACTTTAGTTACAGTTTCTGGGAGAGACCGTGTTATCTAGCATGATCAACAATCTGAACAAGGCCAGCACACTCAAACCCTTGTGCTAGAACAGCTATCAATGATCCCCCAAGTGTTCTATCTACCCAATTTCACTCACAAGGCTTGGGTCAACCTGTGGTATGGTTTTCAGGTACTTTCCAAAGGTTCTGCATGCTTGGATGATCCCCCTCCAGACTGATAACATCAGGAAGTCTCCTTCCTGACAAATCAACCGAGGTGAGATTTGAACCCGGGGCTCATGGTCAGAAAGCAAACATTCTAACCACTTGGTCATGTGCCTATATATATATATATATATATATATATATATATATATAAAAACACAAACACACACGCACACATACATACACATGTATGTTAATTAATTTATATCAGCAAATCATAATTATCTCAAAAAAATTCTTTCAATCTAAAAAATAATTTCTGGCTTTAAATAACCTGCAAAATGTTGCTAGGTTGTAAAAAAGAAAAATGACAAATCAATCAATTCCCAGAATGAAACTCATCACTTACAAGTTTTTCTATCTTGTTTCTAATTGTTCTGCAATATGTAGTTTAAAAGTTGCTTTATTTACAAAGTGAGATAAGTCAATATCAGAGATTGATAAAGCATTTATAAATATAGATAGTGTGGACATAGGAATCAACACTGCTGTGTTCTTATATTTGCACTCATATATATATATATATATATATATATATATATAAAAGCCAGAGCTTCTTTTGGTTTGCTGTGTCATAAGTTGTGAGACGAAAGAGGAATAAAGCTTTGCACTAAAATTCAAGTGTAGAAAGATGTTGTTTTGTCAACTCTTTTGTATGGCTCTGAAACTTGGACACCTTATAGATGGTACACTAATTGATTAGATATCTTCCATAAAGGCTGTCTCCGTACAATCTGTGGCCTAATGTTTGAAGATCAAGTGTCAAATGCCAACCTTTTTGAGAAATACAAGATTGGTACTATTGAGACCTTCATAATGCAATCACAACTGCCTTAAGATGGCCATGTGGCAAGGATGAGTGATGATCGCATACCAAAAGTTCTTTTTTACAGTGAACTCTATAGTGGTTGTAGAAATGTTGGTAGACCTTGGCTCAGGTATAAAGATAAACTGAAGAGCAACCTTTCTTGCATCAAGATTCCATTTAAGAACTTTGAAGAGGTAGCTATGAAGAGATCAGAGTATTGTTCCAGCTGCCATTCAAGAATAGTGCATCATCATGGAGTAAGCATCATTCAACTGTATGAAACACGAAAGCAAAATAAGACAGCTAACAGTGTTCCTGCTGCACTTGAATACAATTGATTCTCCTGTACTGTTTGTGGTCTTTTGTGCAATTCTTGAGCTAGTCTCAAAAGTCATGTCCATCATAGGAATGCAGATTATTAGTTTGTGGTTGTTGGAACCTCATACATTGAACTTGACGGGAGAGTCCGTCACACACACATTATATATATATATATATATATATATACACACACACATACACACATATATATTGTTGGATTATTTCACCTCACTTGTTTAGTAAAAGAAAATTATTTATTAGGTTGGTGCAAAAATAATGTCGGTTTTTGACATATTTTTTAACGTCAAAACCAACATTATTTTCATCTCAAATTTTACCTTATAGATTCTTGTTAAATGGAACACCTACCAAAAAACCAGGAATAGTTGCTTAGCAAGACCAACAGAGAAAGAAGAAAAACAAATTTGTACATGTTGGTCTTTAAGTTTGTTTAATAGGAACCAAAATTTCTAAAACTAAATTTAAATCTTTGTTGAATGACATTTGATATACATAAGAACTTTACACAAATATTTTTCAATTTAATCTCCTTCCTTATCAATGAACCAAATTCAGTGGTGTTTATTAATCACAAAGATTAAATATTATACTGTGAAAATTTCAAATAAAAAATTTAGCTAATAATTATGTGTTAGGCAACAAACATTGATTACCCTTCCATGTTTATTTTCAAATTCAATTCATTGGTTTTAATTACCAAAGGCTATGGATTATTGAAATCTTATTTGCACATGGAAGTACTAACAGGGTTCAGTGCATCTGGAAATTGGAGTCTGTACTAGATATTTACTAAGCTTTAGTTTAACCAGATGACAATTGGGAGTGGGGAAATCAGAGTAGGAAGATGTTACAGAAATCTTCCAAATTAAGGACCTGCCTGCCCTGCCTTTTGTAAATCAGCAGTGAAAAGCTTTACCAGTGGGGAAGATGCTGCTGCTGCTATTTCAGGCTATAAAAAAAAAACAAGTGTGAATGAATTTTTTAATAAATGATTAAAAAAACTTTGTCTTTCTTTGTCTCATGTTTATTTTTCTCATTGTTGGAAATTTTTACTACTCCTGGGACATCACCTAATCCTACCACTTATCTGGCAGTTTCCAACATGTATAAATCAAGAGGGAAAATTAAGTAATAGATGAGCCTTGAGATTTAAATCTTGTTTCTCTGCAAAACTGCATTTTGAAGAGAATCATTCTGAAAGCAGAAGCAGATTGTGAACAGGAGTGAGAGTGCAGATGTAAGTCATATGCAAGTGTCACATAATGGACTGGAGTTATGTTTCAAGTATCCAGAAGTTATTTGTTACTTAGTACAACCAGAGGACAACAAGTACATAATATACAGTGTTGGCTAAAAGTCACTTTACCCATTTCCAATAAGGATAAACACAAATTTCTAAATAACATAACTTTTATTTAATCATTGTACAATTATAATTTCAATATAACAGTTACAATTTTTTTTATTTTCATCAGTATTCACATACTTCAGCTGCCTGCTTCATTTTTATCATCTATCTAGTTTTAATTCATTTAGAAATTTGTGTTTGGAAATGGGTAAAGTGACTTTTGGCCATCCCTGTATATATATACAAATATATATGAGTGTGTGTTTGCGAGTGTATCCGTGTGTGTTTTTAGAGAATAGTCTTTTATTAATACAAGTTCAGTTAAAAACATTGAGCAACTTTTTAATTCCTGTTGTCTTTACGTTCTGCAAAATTTATGCTTGGATTAAATGAATATGAATGCTGCTCAAATCTAACCTAAAACTCATCACACTATTCCATGCTCCTTCTCAGTGCCATGTGTGTTTTTGTTCTTACACAATTAGTATTAATAGTAGCAGTATTAGTTTGTTTTATTTTCTATGGTTATTATTATTATTATATAAAAACATTATCTTCCAGAAATTCTCCGGTCAATCTTTTTTTGCCGAAATACAATCTTTGTTAAATATAGGGCTGGCCAATAGTCGCTTTACCCATTTCCAATAATGATAAACACAAATTTCTAAATAACATAACTTTTATTTAATCATTGTACAATTATAATTTCAATATAACAGTTACATTTTCTTTATTTTCATCAGTATTCACATACTTCAGCTGCTCACTTCTTTTTTTACCATCTATCTGTTTTTAAAACATTTAGAAATTTGTGTTTATTATTATTATTATTATTGAAAATGGGTAAAACGACTTTTTGCTATCCCTGTATATACAACTGGTCAAGCCAGAATGATACCAATATGATGTAAGCAACAAGAAAAAACTGAATACTCCTATTGTTTACAAAATCATATGAATTCCAGATTTCTGCTCTTTTGGGCTGTAAATTAATAATAATAATTAACTGGATTCTGGTGCATGGGGATTCATAACTCATACAGTACCTCCTGAATGCATTAAGAGGGAAAGTCAAAATAATACTTCTATATTTACAGCAATACTGAGGAAACTAGGAAATTTCTGGATGGCACATGTCCCTTTGATTGTGCACTAAAAGAAAGAAAAATGTTATATTTGTTTTTGTAGGGGTAACAAATCTCAAAACATATTGAATACAGGTTATATGAGAATTCTAATTATTTTTAAATGTAAACATTTGCTTCTGTTTATTCTTTAATTACTTTTAAGTTCAATAGAAATGTGAAAAGTGCTTATGTTCTTCTTCTTCTTTTCTTCTTCATGATGATGATGATGATGTAGCTTACACCAGAGATTAAGTGACACCAAGTCTCCTCAACAGTCCTGCACATTCCCGTTTTCAACAATGCTGACATCTGGATGTTTCCAATTCTTTCCCCCTAATTTTTAGTTCTTTCACTTTACTTCCCAGGTATTTTGGGGATTGTTCTGTGCTCTGATGAAGGACTGATACATTCATGTAGGGCAATTTTTTTCAGTTTCTTTCACATCTACTCTGTGATCTGCCAGAAAAACAAAATTCATAACTCTGAATGTTGTCTTCTTTTGTTTAATGATACCAATACTAATACAGCTTGGGCCCTCCAATGATTTGAATCATTCTCATTCCCTTCATATTGCATTAGTAAGGATGAAGTTCCACTCAAACAACTTCTTCCCTGGAATTGTTACATTGTGGAACAGACTTCCAAATGGATGCTTCCTTGATCACCACAATCTTAGCCTCTTTAAGTCTAGCAACAACTGTTATTTATCCTATATATCCTCATAATATTCACCTCTTACTCTCTCCTTGTATGCCCTTACAACAACCTCATTTAGTAACCCTCTACCTTGAGTGGCACTTGGGCTTTGTATTGGGTGAACAGTAATATAAAAAAAAAACAAATCTGGTTATCTGTCCAGATGATGTTATGTGCTTCATTCTCTAGGGCAGTTCCTGGTTTATGCATATACTAATGGTCAGTGTAATCAAAATATAGTTTTTTGCACAGTTCCCAATCATAACTACTCTATTATTATTATTGTTATTATTATTATTTCATAAGAAGAATAAATATTATCAGAGCTTCTGTTATTATTTTATTCAGATCACATTTTTTGAAGTTTGTTCAAAGAAGGCATTTTAGATTGACTTATTGATTTTTAGGAAATGGTACATCTTGGTTAAAAGAAAGAATGAAGAGACCAATGTTAATAGGCAAATATATAAATCTGTAGCCTAATAGTGAACAATTTTCAACAATCTCCTGCCTTGTAAAAGCATTGAATTCAGTAGTAAATATTAATCATATTGTAATTACTGTTAATTTTCAACTAGTATTTATTTCATTATAATTTCAGTTGCTTTTCATTGCAACTAATCGAACCATCATTCTATGATCAGTAGTAAAAAGTACAGCTCAAAAATAAAGGTGTTGCTAATACAGTGAACATTTCAGATCAAAATTCAGCAAATAAGCTATGTACTTTTTCACCCACTCTCTTGTAAGGAACTGGATGAAAAGATAGAAATAAAAATGATGAGAGAAGACATAAAAGGAAAGAGCACTGACACCCTAAAAGGTGAAGAGATAGAAAAACTTCTAGAGAAAGGAATGAGGAAGAAAAAAAAATTTGGAAGGAGAATGAAAACCAGAAAGATAGGAGTTAAGCATCCATACCAGTAATAGTGTGTCTAGACTGATGGAGCCCAACTCTCTCCAGGCTGGTTTGAATACAGTCTTTTCCTTATCCTAGACTGGTTGCCAACCAAGGCTAGAGAGCCCAGTCTACTTTGCTATTTAAACATAACTGGGGAAGAAGAGATGGATTCATACTTTTCCCCAAGTGAAAATGCACATAAATAATGTAATGAACCTGACTGGAATTCAAACTCAGCTCTCAGATTTCTAATTCTGAGTCATTATCCATTACACCTCATTTAAACTTTAATTAGAAAATCCAGTTTTATAGGTTTATAAAAATCTGCTATTATAGGTTTCTACCTATAACCCAGAAATGGCTAACCTCTCAAAAAATGGGATGATGGGCATTAATGTGTTTTTACCCTGAGAGGTAAAAGTAAGTTGAGAATAACAGACTATCCTGTGCCTGAAATAGTTACATATGTCCCATCAATGTTGAGTTGAGTGTTCAAACGCAGCTAAAAGTCAGAATTCTGAATGCCGATTTTTCAAAGCAGAAAGGCTCTCCCTATTTTGGAAGAGTGCTATAACACAATTTTTCTCTCTTCATTTAGCCTTGTGCCATACTAAGCTAAGCTTAGCAAATATTGAAAATAACAGAATGGAGGGATGAGGAGTGATTGATGGTAGATAGAGAACCCAAAAGAGAAGAGGAAGAGAAGAAGTTAGGAAGAGAGAGGGTGAGTAACTGAAGATTGATTGAGATAGATAAATTAAGTTAAACAGAGAGAGAAGGAAAACTGAAGAGAATGAAGGAAAGAGAAACAGGTTGAAGAGAAGGGAGAAAAACTGAGAAAGATAGGGGGAAATTAAGAAAATTAAAAGAAAACATTATATAACATTTTTGAGGTTATGTTGATCAAACAGAATAAACTTGAACTAATTTTTTTATTTTGTTTTTTGACATTTTTTAAAGTCACAAAAAATTTATCTTTTCAGTAAAATGTCAATCTTATTTAACACATCTTATCAACTTAGAGATATTTTAGAAATTACATTTCAAATAGAAATTACTATTTCTAAAATTCAAGAAAAAAAACATGCAAACTAGTACTTTGCCAAAGGGTTTTAAAATTATATTTTAATATTAAAATTTCTTTCTTTTTATATATTTGAATCATTAATAATTTGTATTTGATTTAAATTATCTGTAGCATACTCATGCATTCACATTAATTTCTTTACCAGAAACAAAATTCAAAATTTTAAATCACAAGCATTTTTTAATGATTAAATTACAAAATGTTTGGGTAGCTGACAGATAAGCACTGAAACATATTAGATTGATGCAAAAGTTTCCAGTATTTTTGACAAACTCTTTTAAGTAACTTTATAACATCATTATTCAGTTGTCAAAATATCCTTGTTACCTTTCATGTAAATTTTTTCTTTTAATTTAAAAAAAAAGTAATGGCTCTCCACTGACTCCTTTTCTTTATTATCTTTGAATTGATATGAGAAAAAGAGTGAGGTAGTTTGCTATTGCAATATCTACAATTTTTAATTCAGAATAGTCCTTCCCCTAGACTGGCTACTATATAAAGTTTCAAAGTTCAGTCTGCTCTGTTATTTAAAGCATAGTTGTGTTTATAAAAGAACAATTCTAGTTTCAATTTAAAGAATTGTAATTAACCATCAGATCAGGCGTGTTGCATAAAGTGAAAAATAAAATGATAGCCTGAAGTTTACAGGTCTGTAGAAATATCCTTCATGCGGAAGAACTTCCCATTCTAGCACTGTGATCACTTGCTGCATCACATTTGCAATATGAGAACGAGTAATTATGCTGTAAAATCACTAGCTGACTTCCTTAAGGAGAAAAAAATACATTTTCTATTTTGATATACCATTCAAACCCCCCAGTAACTATTATCTGGTTGCCAGAACTTCATAACAAAATAATTTATCTTTTGGATTCTCACCAAATAGCCCTGTTGTTAAAAATGTCTGTTTCCTGAATACAGAAAGACGAGTGTTTAAATAATGGTCATTGTTTGTTTCCATAAATAAATACTTTACAAGTGATAAAAAACACTTCTAAGATTTTTCTAACATTAAAAAGCTGACACTGGGAACCTTTGCAACAACCTAATCAAAATTGTACATTAATTACAGCATAGTCATTTTGGGATGTTTTGTTATACAAATTATTTAAACTTATTTACAATTTCTTACATTTTATTTTGTTCTGAAGTCAAAAATCAATTAATTTAACAAACCTCATCTTGAACAGACATTAAATTGACTTCCAACAATTTTTTTTTTATTTTAAAATATCATTTTACACATCTAATAAAGAACATAGGCAGAATAATTTGAATACAACACATTTACAGTGAAAGAGAGAGGAAGAAAAGAAAGATCAGCTTGAAGACATTATATTACTTGAGTAATGCATGCTTGAAAAGGTTTTTATATCGGCTAAAGAAGAGTGAAAACTACATAAAGATAGAAGAGCAGGAGGGCCACTACCGGAAAGATTATAAGAAAAAGGGGCCTCAACCAAGCTGAGAGGTGAATACTTAAGACCAGTTTAAAAAAATAATGTGCTGGAAATTGAAAGCTGAAAGCCATAGAGAAAGTTTATTAGAAGGAAATGAAAAGAAGAATAAGCAGCCATAGGTGGTGTTAGTGCCAGATTTGAATTGAAACAGAAGACTAGTTGGTAAAACAGCTTACATTGTGGTGATCATCGCCATCTGTCAGCCGTCGTTGATCCTCAAATCGCTTTACCTACATGGAAAAATCAACTTGGTATGAAAAAAAATGAAGTAATCAACATATACTCCTAACAGGCTATATCTGCACTGATGTTTCCAAAGATTTTTTTTAATCAAAACTCTTTTGTATAGTTATATAGGAGAGAAAGAAAAAAAAAAGAAGAGAGTGCGAGAGCAAATAAAGATATATACACTAATTTCTAACAGAAATAAAGAAAAAAAAAGTGGGGGGCCACCAAAAGTCCTCAGTTAGTAATTATAGATAAATACAATATAAAAAAGGACAGCAGTCTATAGGGGGAAAATGGAAATATAAAAACTATAACAAGAGTCATTAAATTTGAACTAATAACAAAGTCTATTATTTGAAAGGTAGAACAATGGTTTATGCATCTGGGAAGGAATTTTAAGACTTCAGAGAAAAACTGGGACAACTTATTGGCAGATTCAAGCTGTTAGAATACTGATCTGTCTTCAAACTACAATTCTACAATGCACCTTTTGAATCAGACAATCTTAGAAGCAGAGAATGACATCCTGGAATATGGGCCAAGATGGTTAAGAATCACTGGGATTAAATCTTTTCAAGGTTAATTTTCATTAGGAAATTGCTATTCCTCGTGAATCATGAGCAGAGGTTATTAAAGAATTGAAACTCAATGTTAGGACGAGTGTGAAATTCAAGAATTAGAGAAAATAAAATTGCTAAGTTGTGAACTAAAAACCTTTATCAAAAAGAGAAAGTAATAAGATAAAAATGATAAATAAAGAATTCTTTGGAAAAAGGTTGAAGCTTCAAGAAAGCAATCAGTTCTCTAATTTTATAAAGAACTTTAAGAACTGAATAAATGAATATCATTAAGTTGATAATAAAAATAATGTGTTCAGGCATTTATGGTTAGACATAATAATAGAAATCAGGTAAAAATTAATAATGGTTGGAAATGCTTCATTTAATAAAAAACTGAGGTAATATTACTATTACAAATTTCTACTATATTCATAACTTCTCATCTGAATTTTTACTGCAAAGTTCAGTTCTTCATTATGTGTTGTGTCCCTTCATGGCATAGGTGATCATGGCTCTCCACAATTTCTTGTCCTTTGTAGCTCTTAATAAATTTTGTCTCTCTTTTATTTCTCCTAAACCTTGTTCTGCTATCAATTTGCACAAGCTCACTAAGTATGTTATGCATTTTTTTCCTCTGTCTCTCTTGCCTTCAATCTGTCCTGTTAGTATCAGATTTTCCAAGCCCTCTTTCCTCATTATGTTCCCTAGAAATTTCAACTGTTTTCTTGATGTTCAATACAAGTTTACTTTTTGTTTCTGTTTTCTCTAAAACTTTGTTGTTGCTCATATGTTTGGTCCATGGTATCCTCAGCATCCTTCTGTGGAACCATATTTCTGTTGCTTCAAGTTTCTTCTATCTTTGAGGTGATTGTCCAGCATTAGGAGGACAGATATCACATAACAGTTCAGTACTTTTTTCTTTTCTATCCCAATGCACCTTCTGATTTTATTGTCGCATTTTCTGTCCCCTGTTAAAACACTTTATAGATATTTAAATTTTTGTACTGGTTTGACTTTGGTATCTCTAATTCACATTTGGGCACACATCCTTTTACTAACAACCATGCATTCTGTCTTCTTGCAGTTGATGTTTAATTCTTTCTTCTCACTTTCCCTTACTACCTTCTGTAGGAGTTTTTGTCAGAACACAAAAGTATAAACAAAAATAAAGAGTGTTTATATATATATATATATATATATATATATATATATATATATTATCTATTCGAAAATTATAACACAAATATGTTATAAAATCACTACAAAAATAGCTATTTTATTTCAACACCTGGTGTCTTATCAAGTGATGATGTTGAATGTTTTAAAAACCCTTTATTCTACATTCAATATCATCATTTGATAAGACACCAGGTGTTGAAACAAAATGGCTATTTTTATAGTGATTTTATAACATATTTGTGTTATAATTTTTGAATATATAATTATATTTGATCTACTCTGTATTGATCACTCTTTTAAGAATAGTAATTGCTGGTTATTGGAATTTATTCCATATACACCAATCCTATACTTGTATATATATGTATATATATATATATATCCCCTTTTTACACAATCAATTTACTAGCATTTTAAGTGACTTTGGAGTTCATGTGATGATAGCACATAGTTCACAATAGTCATTTTCTGTTTATATTACAAGACAGAAATGGTAGCCAGCAGTGGCTCAGTGAATCAATAAAAGACATATGTCCTAAATAAGGAACATAAAAGATACCACCTTTGCTGGTCATGTCTCTCTTAGGGCCATTGCAAGTAAGATCTTCTTTATTTACTGTCTTTTCACATACTGCATACTTTTTCGATACTTATCATAATGTCTTTTGCACTCTCATATATATATATATATGATGATGGACTCACCCATAATTTTTGACATATGAATGTCTTTCAGTTCAGTTTTTATGTTTATGTTTCATATGAGACAACAATCCTGCACAGGATTTGCAAACAAGTCGACACGAGGGACATGCTGAAGGGTTAACCATCATATGGGCTGATGTATTAGCTCAAGATTTAGTATTGGTTCTTAATTCTTTCAGATGGTAGAGACGATTCTTTTCAAAGTTAGTTATACCTCGGTGTGTGTATATATATATATATATATACACACACAGGGTTATTAAAAAAAAAGAATGAACTGATTTCATTACGCAATATTTTAATAAGGAAAAAACAATAGAAAACTCCAGCCAAGTCACAAGTATTCTATTCACAATCAACTTGCATGTGTTCAATGTGGCCACCACCTGCAGCACGGGCAAAATAAATGTGGTAAGAGAATTCCTACCAGATGTGTATCTTCATATCATGATTCACTGATTTGATCACTGTTATTTGATGTTCAAGGTCATCAAGTTTAGTGGGTAGTCGTGAAACATAAATGTGATCTTTTACGTATTCCCACAAGAAAAAAATCACACATGGTGAGGTCTGGGGATCTTGCAGGCCAAGCACAAAGAGCAAGGTCTTGGTAAGTGCCTGAATGAGGTGTAGTGTGCAAGGTTCCAAATATAGATGTCTTCTTAGTACACACCAGATAATGGATTGATAGATTGCAAGCTCACGGCTAGCTCGATTCGTGGACTTCTGAGGACTCCCCTCAAACACAGCATGGATTCTCACCACTTGTTCCTCTGAAACTCGTGGTCATCCTGGACTTTTTCCTTTACACAGACACTCACTCTCTTGAAACTGTTTAAACCACCATCGAATGTTTTTACGAGAGGGCAGATTAATGTCAAATTGCCTTTGAAAAGCACACTGCATCGTGACAACTGTATTTGTTTTCCAGAATACAGAATGCCTTTTGCTGAGGACTTGCTATTCCAAGGGTAAACAAACAACTGAATACTGCCGGAGATACAACATAACTATATCACCTTTGTGACAGCCATTCAAAACTTAGAAAACTCCTCTTTCAAATGCTCATGGACTCATTCCATGATGATGCTTGAGAACTGAAGCAATGTATCATGAAATCAGTTCATTTTTTTTTAATAACACACACACACACACACAATTATATATATATATATATATATATATATATATATATATATATATATATCTTTTATTATTTTAGATATCAAAGCTATAATACAGAAAAAGTTGTAATGGGATATTTTTTGATTAGACTGGACAACATTTGTATCCAATTGGTATTATAACAGATAAACTTCTAGTTACATGGAATGTAACTTTTACTAAAAATGACTTCAACTTTACTCTCAATTGTCACTCAACTCCCAACAGTTAATAGACCCTAGCTCTCAATTAAACAGAAAACACTACAGTAATAGTGAGAGTAGTTTTCATTCAACTAACCAGCAGAAAAAGTAACTGATAACATATAAAGCATAGAACTGCAAAAGCCAAAGCATCAGTGAATGTTTATATCCAAAATAAGTTCCACTGGAAGTTTCTGATAATTGGATGACTATCACTGATCTCTGGTTTAGTGGTTCCAAGCCATACTTAACTCTCTCAATGATTTTGATGTATGAGCACCCAACCAGTTCACTTTAGAGCTGATCCACTAGTCTATCCACATATATAATTTGATTCCGGTGGTGAAGGCTTGTGTAGCCACAATTTTTGGAAGAACCTGGTCACAGGTAGATAGTGTACGTTGTACCAAAAAATCTCCAAGCAGCTTTTCTCAGGCTTGAATTCAGAGCTGTCCTTCATCTAGACCAGCTGCTACTCAATCTTCATCTAGACCGGTTGCTACTCAATGCAAGAAAGCTATCTTAAACCATAGCTAATTGGAGATTGATTCATGCCTTTTCTAAGGCTGTTAGTGTGAAGTGAGTGAAACTTAAATGACCAGAATTTGAAGTTACTCACCAATTGTGAATTTTTGTACCAATAACTGTTACACTATCTGCACATCTATATATTTATATTCTGAAGCATACTATATTTCAAATTGTACTCCTGCTTTTGTTATCTCTAAATTCTATTTTGTTGCCTTATGTTCCAAGTTGATTTTGATTTGATATTTCTGCCCCCTTTTGTTTATAGGAATAGACCCTTAAGTTGACTGATATTAAAAAAATCAATTCAGTGGGATAATTTGTCTTTTCCATTCATTAGGCAGAATTTGTCATTAGTTTATTGGCTTTCCTTATTCTTTTCTTTTTCTGCATAAATTGGAAATCTATCTCTATTCCTCAATCAGTCTAGTAATATCAAACAATAACAAATCTTAATATAGCATTTAATCTTCATCTAACCATAGAAAAATCGCTGTGATAATTTATCACATGCATATATTCTGGTAACTTTTATACAAGTTTTTATTAATTAATTAAAAATACACCATCTTTTTGTAGTTTTTGATGTTCTATTCCTACTAAAATATATAAGACGAGTTTAACTAGAAAATTACCAAAGCAATATACAATGAATTGTCTATTAATTTGAGAAAAGTAATTACAAATTTTATAACTGATTTCCTCTTTTTGCATATCCAACATTTTGACATGTTTAGACAATTCACTTTATATACCCAACAGTTTGAATTTCTTTATTTCAATGAACCAGCATATAGGACATATTACATTACCTATGATTGAACTCCCAATGCTTTTATCCACTAGGCCATTCTCTCATAGGATAATCTGTTGGCAGAAACTTGAACTATTTTATTGAACTAATTCTTTTTATTACTCTTGTTGTTACTACTTTTCTTATTACCACAATGTTGTATCATTTTCAGTATATATGATAGAAGACTACATTATACCTTAGAAATCCATTCTAGCTAATAATTTTGTCTTTGATGTTTGCATTGCATTTCAGTGATTCCCAAGTCATTGAACTTTTATTAATGTTGTACATTATAGCATTCATGAAACAGTTTTTGATCTGTTACAAGATGTGCCTAAGACCAATTATTTTTCTCTTATTTTTGTTTCAAATTTCAAAACTTCACAAGGTGAAAATAAAAATAAAAACTTTCCCTTGCTTTTCTTACAACTTCTTGGGGATGTTTACCTTGTCTTTTGCATCCACACTTAATTAACTGCCATGTTGAATGTAATTTGGATCATAGAAAATAAAATTAGCAAAAAGGGTTAATGATGATCACAATGTTGGAAAAACTTGTGAGCCTTAAAAGAGGTTATTTTTAGCTTTATTAATTAATGACACTGTCCAATACAAGCAAGTACTTCAGAGCTCATTAAGGAAATTTGTTAAAATTGATTAATTTTCATTAATTTAAGCTCTTCTTTGTTTTCTAAGTTTCCTCATCTTTGTTGTACCAACACAAGAATAATAATGAAGTATTAAGATTTAGTATGCATTAAAAAGGGTGAAGTGGTTGTGAACTAAGGTCGAAGCATCATTTCTTAATGATAATTCTTTCTTCATTAGAGTTGGACTTCAATCAACATCCAATCAAAGACAGTTTAAGTGGAGTCTAGATGTCTATGTGCAGATTGTTTTGTCAAATGCTTAAATCTGTCATTAGTAAATTCTCAGCATTTTCCTATTCTGCCTCCTCCTCCTCCACCAGTCAAAGCATCAACTATTGACTAAATGACATTTTTACAATGAATTTCTGACATTAGGTGAGGTAATCTTTGCATCAATTGTACTGAATTCTCATTTTGATTGCACTCATTGCTAATTAGAAAAGCAATCAACTTTAATTCAAGGACTAATGTCAATTAATATGAAATGCACACATTTGCATATGCATGCATTTAAACATTCTCCTGCAAATGTTTAGATATACATGCTATTGTGAAATGTCAGTATTTAAATCTCTTGTACCCAAGAAGTTACTGCCTTGTTAGCAGAGCCTAGAATATGCCGCCTATATCTGGTGAAGACGAGTAGCTCCACCAAAAGAGGACACCTAACAAGAAAATCCTTATAGCCTCAAATATAAATGATCAAACCTTGAACAAAGTAAATGTCTACTAATTCAAATATAGTCAGTCAATATTTACCTATTATTAAAACAATAAAATGTTTGACTTAAATATAAGCCACTAATATTTACCTATCCCCAAACCACAATGAGGTTCACCCTTTACAAAGCCCAGGAGCCACTTGAGGCAGAGATTTATGTTTGAGGGCCATTTGTGTGTACAGGATTAGAAGATACTGGTTAACCCTATCCTTGAACAGGTTAAAATTGTAGTGATCTGGGAAACATCCTGCTGGGAGTTGATTCCACAGGGCAGTGGTTTGTGGGAAGAAGCTGCTCAAGTGGAACTTACTTCTCATATAGAGGGAATGTGGGTGGTTTGCTACCATGTAAGATGCATAGCATGTTCATGCTGTAAAGGCTTGCATTGGCAGGACCAGGAAATGTAGTTTGTCTGAGTACCTTCCATGGAAGTAGTGGTAGAGCAGCAAGAGGTTTGCCGCATCCCACCTGTGGGAGAGAGGTTGAAGGGTGGAAAATAATTTATCACCCACAAGGGCTCAGAAATACTTTTGAACCCTATCAAGGCTGGAGAGTAAGCTTTCAGCAGCCCCTGCCCAAATATTACAATAATACTCCATTTTTAGACTGATCTAGCTCTTGTAAAGGTAGAGGATAGCAGAAAGAGTGGTACAGAGAGGCAACCATTTTACCTACATCCTTAGCAATGGATCGTATGTACGACTTCAAGTCAGGTGTGAATTTGAGACCCAACTGTCTTTCAAGGCATGGTGCTTCCCAGATAGGACTTCCATTCATCCTGATTGGTGGTGTCTTGGGATCAAATTGGTGATGATGGAATGCAACTAGCTTTGTCTTTGCAGCATTGAATGTAACCAGCCAGTTTTTATCCCATTGGGTAGTTTGTGCAAGATCAGAAGAGAGATCAGTCACCAATCTCTGACCATCGAGAGTTTCAGAGATATGCCCATATATAGTCATATCATCAGCATAGATGTTAATAAATGAACTGAGTATATTCTTAGGTAGATCAAAAAGAGTGTTGGTCTGAGGAGTAACCCCTGCATAAAACCTCTAGTACTTCAGAGGACAGGCCATTGATAATTACCTTCATGGACCTACCTGTTAGAAAGGATTTTATAATTGAGAAAACTCTTCTGGTGATTCCATAACTGGAGAGCTTTTGTAGTAAGCTTTTGTGCCACGCCTTGTTGAAGGCCTTTGAGATATCTCGTGCTATGATCCTCAAGGTGTGTTTGTTGTCAAGAGCCTCACTGATCATAAATTTAAACATAAACTACCAATATTTACCTATCAAAAATGCTTATAGATTTAAATATAAACAACTAATATGTTCTTATACCTGAACCAAGTAAGTACTTATAGATTCAAATATAAATGACCTATCCCTGAACCAACTAAATGCTTAGAGGCTTAAAAAATGACAGAATGATGTTGACATTAAATAACCAACAAGGATTGCCATGTCTTGAATTGACTAACTCATTCTAACAAGTTACTTAAGGCATGAATGAAGTAAAATCAGTTATATTTTTAAAAATGTTTTTTTTGTTAGATGAAACTTTGTTCACCATTATTATGCATTTTTGATCAGTATTTACTTTCACCTTGATTTTTTTGGTTGCTTTTTATCACAACTTTACTCCTACTTTCCCTCTAGAGCAGTGAGAAGACAACAGATTTAACAGTTAAAGCAGCTAAGTGTTCACCAGGCTTCCATAAGGCAAATGAGATTTGAGATTAAATCTCAGTGAGAGTTTATCCTTTATTTCTGATTACTGCTGCAGATTGACAGCCTAAGTAAAGTTGCAATAAAAGCATTTATATAAAAGTAGATACTAGTCAAAATAATAATGGTTGACAATATTACATCTAACAGCTTCTATTAATACTACTAGTGTAAAAAGAAAAATACATATATATAGTACTAAGAGAGATCATGGATGTAGTAATGAGTTATAGGTTAGATTTGATCATCTTTAAAATGCTTGTAATTTAGTAGTTAAAGCAGCAGGATATTTACCAGACTGAGACAAAAGGGATGTGAGTTTTAATTCCACCAGCTTCTCATTTACTTGCAGGCCCCTCAGTGTGGTGTAATAGTAAGGCTAATTTGGTTGACCATTACTACTATAACATTAAATCATTCAATGTTAACATGTTGTAAAATCAACAAACCAACTATTTGCAATTTTAAACTTTCACCGTAGTATTTAACTGTGTGAATATAACTGCAACTTAATTCAATGTCTATATTATGCGTAACACTTCACAGCCAACATAATACATTGAAATCCTCTGGACCAGGCTAATTTCATTGCTCAGTCATGAACTGGCCAAAAACAGAAACATGGCATTGATGTCACACACTGTAGTATGGGAACACAGCAGAGGAAGTGGAACACTGATCTTAGAAGCCTTTTGGACAGAAGTGCTCAAATACTCTGCTCCAAGAAGTGTTTATCCACATATAAATAATCCCATCATTTTTATGGGTATTATGCTAGTCTTAAATATAATTTATTTTTATACTTACAAGAAGTGAAACTCTCACACCACATGTGCTAAATAAAATGGCTTTTAACAATAGTGTAATGTTGAACATGAATTATAAGGAAAATTCACTCAAACAATTAAAGAATTTTTTGATAGAGAAAAGTTGGTTTTGCTTATTGGCTAATCCAAAACTGTTTTTAGATAATCTCTATTATTTATTGGTTAATCCACAGCTGCTTTTGGATAATTTCTATTGCTTATTGGCTAATCCAAAACAGTTTTCAGATAATCTCAATTGCTTATTGGCTAATCCAACCTGGTTTTTGGATTATCTCTACTGCAATACAATTTATAATTTCTTTTGACTTGTTTTAGTTTTGGTTCAATAAAAAAAAAAAAGTAACTGGATAAAATGGTTGCATAAAAAGTCATAAAGTATAAGTTAGACTAAGAAAAATCATAACTTGAATTTCTGGCTCAGAAAGTGTCATAAGATACAGTAAGTTATGATAGCAGAAAGTCACAGAGAATATAAGTAATTTATAGTCATAAATAATATTTTAATAAAACTATATTACTTATTTTGAATAAATAAAAATATTGCTTATTTTCTGTGACATTTTTCCTTGCCAGAAGCAAGTTATGATGTTTTTTTTTTCTAGACCAACTTATTGAACCTTATGACATTTTTCTTTCCTGATTGTTTTCCTATTACTTTTTCATAGTCATGGGAAAATATGGGAACTTAAAATGTGAAATGACTTTTTCAAAGAAAGAAAGAAAATGACAGAAAATAAGGTTCTTTAATTGTTGGTGGTGTGATTTCAGTAGATATCTGTATGGTTTAGCAATACATGGGGTGAGAAGGAAATGTTGAGTATCTTAACTAATCTGTTTGAATTTTGTCAACTTTTGCACAGCCCCTGGCACATGCTATATGCAATGTCAGCATTAACATTCTACTACTGTCACAACTAACACTAGTCATATTTTTCTTATTTGTATTTACCAAAAAGTACTAAAATTGATAGGGTTTTCAGTTGTCATTTTTACTAATAACCATAAAATATGATTAACTGGACTTCACTAAAGTTGACCTACAAATGTTTACACAGAACATCAAATGTCTTGAGTTTCTCTAATCAAAATTTTACCCCTCCAAATTTTCCTGGTCTACCACTGGTTGTGAACAATGTCTTTCTTCTCAGATAACTCAAAATAGGAAAAAAAATAAATGCATAAAAAAACAAAGCAAATATTTGTCAGTGTAGCTTACTGTATTTCAAAGACCTATGTCAATCAAGCACCGAATCCTATATCACTGCTTCAAAGGTCACCAGACAATTTCCATCACTTACTTTAGAGGTTACAGGATATATCAAAGGACTCTTTAAAAATATCTACAAACATCTACATGCATTTGCAGAATTAGCCTCTTGGTTAGAGAATAGGACTATATGTGACGAGATTTTATTTTTGATAATAAAATGGATAACATGAAGTTGGTGAACAACAAACAAACCAAGATTAAGAACCCTTTTTTTTGTCAGATAAATTCACATCTACAAATTGCAGTTTGACATTTTTCAAATTAAAAACTCAACACTTTGAAGATATTAAAGACCTCTGACAAATTAAACCACTATTCATATACACCAGTGAAGCTTCATGTCATCATGACAATAAAAGATTTACTAAGTGCAATAAAATTCAAAATTTGGCTTTTGAGGCTTTCAAATTGTAAAAACAAAAATAATGAGTTTGATGACTAGATATTCATATTCCAGATAAGAGATGTTCTCAATGAACTAAAGGTGAGGAACACATCATAATGACTGCAGTAATTGTCAAGAAACCAAGCAATGGTCTGCTATAAAATATAATCGAGTCCTCTACTGTATCATGTGGGTATATGGTCACCCATATTGTGTGTGTATATATATATATATATATATATATATATATATATATATATATATATATATCTGACCACTTGTATTCGTGGATACCTGTCTACTACGGTAGCTAGCCAATCCTTATTACAGACACTTGCTCAGGTACATTTATGTTTGTTCAACACCCACAGAGCCCACCTGTGGTTTATATTGCAGCTATGCTGAGCATACCCTAGTTACAGTTTCTGGGAAAGAGTGTGTTATCTAGTGTGATTGACAATTTAAACACAGCCAGCACACTCAATCCCTTGACCACAATGACTTGTGACTTTGTGTTAGCTATTGATGACCCTCAAGGGTTCCATCTACCCAATTTCACTCACAAGGCTTGGGGCAACTCATCGTATGGTTTTCAGGCACTTTCCAAAGTTGCCACATGCTGGGATTGACCCCCTCCAGTCTGATAACATCAGGAAGTCTCCTTCCTGACAAATCAATTCTCTTTAAGATGAGTATAATATTTACCAAATTAGTTGGAAAATTTCATATACACACAGAAAAAGAATTTGAAAATGTTTTCTGCATAAATTAGGAACACAGAAGATATAAAAAAATCTAAAGGGCTATATCCTACAATAAATAATGGTGGGTTGAATCATTTGGGAAAATAAATGATAGTAGATTGAGTCTTTAAAATTTATTCATGTTTTTGTTTCATTTAGAGTGTGAAGAAGGAAGATAAAGAAAAGAAAGAACAGGGTAAAGGCATACAGAAGAAGAAAAAAAAGAAAAGAGAAAGAACAAAATAGAGAGGAAGAGAACAAGATTTTGGATGCTACTGTTTATTATTTTCAGAAGAGTCACTATTGTTCCATAAGTTGTTTGGAGTATCAAACTCATATTAATCATGTTACTAGCACTGTTTCAGCAAATTTCCAGCCTTCTGAAGATGTAACATTTGTAATTAAAAAAGAGCGATCATGTTTTTTTTTTTGTTTTTTTGCAGAGAAAGTGGGTAAACAAAAAGAAAAATTGTAGTTAGTATATACTGACTGGTTTGACTCATTCCCAGCAGTATGAGCCCTACAGATGATAACCACTTTTCTTGCTGTAGAAAAGAGAATTTTCATTTTCCTTATGGATGGTATACCTGAAAAAAAAAAGGCTATGGAATGGATCAGCTAAAAGACAGGCAAGCTATTCCCACTAATCTTTTAGCTAATCCACGCAACAAATTTCTAAACTTAGTATTTACTACTAAGTAGAAAAAAGAAAACCATAAAATCTATGGCATGCAATTTCAAAAAGAAAGAAGTAGTAAAATATAACAGCTGAGGAAAGAGAAAAATATGTCAAGAGTAAGAGGATCATGAAAAGTGGAGGGCAAGAAGAATAAGAAAAGAGAAGTGGGGAACAATGAAAGATATGGAGTAAAGACAGGAATAATTTGCCTCCTGCAAAGAGAGTGAAAATTAAAGAGTAGAAAAAAAAACTTGTAAATATCATGTTTAATAGAAGTTAATGCAAAGTCATTTAAAAAAAAAAAAAAAAGGTCATAAAATAAGCATTAAAGTCCCTACCCCAAATGAACTGTTATGGCATGTTGAAATCAATCCCCATATGAATTCTTGTCAAGTGATGAAAAGAAACCAGTTTTTAAAATTAGGGAAAAATGTGTAAAAAATAAATAAAGATTGTAGTTGAGCAGTGTTAAATTTACAAACTAGTAAAATCTGCATAAATAGGAAAGAGGCTTTTATGTAGTTTCCTTTTCATAAAATCATCCAAAGACATTGATTCAAAAAAGATCAAAGAGCATTATTGCAGTTATTCAAATAAAGATCCAGTGGTCATATGACCAGATATTAAAAAGGAGGAGGAGGAAACAGTCAAGAAAAATAAAAATTAAGGGAAATTATATACAAGAAATAAAAAAGGGCAAATAAGAGGCAGAAAGAAAGTGGGAGAATATTAAGGAGCAAATTTGAACAAGAGTAGAAGTAAAATGGAAAGAAGAGAGAGAAAGAAAAATGAAAAGGAAGATTAAGAAAAAAAAAAGAAGAGAAGGATTAACAAAGTGTTAAGGAGAGGATCAGAATTGAAAGAAAAGAAAAAGATCAAATTTAAAAAGTACCTAAAAATGACAAAAAATAGTTCTTTTTTTTGTTGTTCTTTGAATTTTTAATCACCCAAATCACAGTTAATATCTATCAACAATGGCCAACAAGGAAGTGTACAACAAAATACAAAAACAAAACAGCAAGTAACAATAGAAAAAAAATCACAAATCTCCAGCTAATAAAACCAACAGTGGCCAAAAATGTCTGTTTTAAATGACATCAAATGCAATTAGAAATTTCTTTTTGGATAGAAATTAAATAAAACCCATAAAGAGATTCTTGTCATGGAAGGTTACTTACTTTTTAAATATTTTTTAAAGAAAAATCAAAATTAGAAAGCTTATATATATATATATATATATATATATATATATATATATATATATATATATATATATATGAGAGGGTGCTGAAAAGTTACCTGCATGTTCCACTTCTTAAAATCTAACCAAATGATAAAACATCAAAAATTTGGTGGGGAAGGATTTTGAGGATGGCCATGAATTTTTCAGTGTCTATCACAATTTTCTAGTGACTAGATATCTTTAATATTAAATATATTTTATATTACTCCTTGATATTGAATTGCAAGCTAATAAATTTTATGAAACATTAAAAGAGTAGTTTCTTTTATATTAATATCTCTCAAACAAATATTAAAAGGAAAAAACTTGAAAAAAAAAAAAAAAATGAAAGTAAATTAACTTAATTCTTAATAATTATTGCATATTTTGTATAGCAAAATTGTGACCATATTGGGATAAAATTTATTTTAATAATAATTTAAGAAAGTAAAATGTATAAGAAAAACCCAAAGTAGAAAGCTAGAAATTATGTTTAAAAACTTGTTTGAAAAGTTTTTAAAAAATCTACAGAAAAAATTCTCTATTTTATCTAAACTTCTATGAAGCTCTAAATTCATCTTTAATCAATTAATCTGGTCGTCTATCTATATTATATATTCTATATACCTTTTACTCAATGTAATCTTATTTTACTCCTATATTTTAGTATATTTCTAATTTTAGTTAGTCAATACACTGTAAGATTATGCAAGTCAAAATCTTCACAATCATATATGCATTAACCAACCAATTTTAGTAAAATTCTCAAGATATCATCATAAGATAAATAAATCATCTGAATTTAATTTATAATATCTGTTTTTTGATAGAAATATTTTCAATGATTTATTTGGTGATATGAGATTTTCTTATACAATTTGAAGGGTTGTTTATCACAAATAATAAATAAATATATACCTAATAGTATTGTTGAGGCACATTACAATAGCAAAAGATAACACTTCCAAAAAGTAAGGAAACACAAAATATCCATAGAAACAAAGAAAACAATGCTTAACTGCTATATAAAAAGAATCCTCTTATATGGCAATGAATACTGGACAATTTCCTCACAGATAAGATTTCAGGCAACAGAGTGTAATTCTACAGAAGAATGTTGAGAATCCAATAGAAAGATCATGTGAGCAATGAGGAAGTTTTAAGGAAAACAGAAACAAAAAGGACACTCGCACTTAAAATCAGAAAGAGACACTTAAATTTTCTAGGACATGATAAGGAAAGAAGGTGTGGAAAATTTGATACTCATAAGACATTGAAAGTAAGACTGGAAACAGCAAGTGACCTACCTAATGAGCTTGTGTAAATATATATATATATATATATATATAAAGACTGGGGAGAAAATACAACAAGCACAAGTTACAGTTTACATTAAAATGTTAAAAATACAGAAACATTGTGTTTTTAAGTCTAAATTTTCATGTCCAGTCTATGAAGATGTTTAGCTTAGTCAATCTGATTCAGTTGATTATTGCTTTTACTTTCATCAGTATTGTTTATAATTATCCTTCATTGTATCGGCAATAGTTTTGTGAAGAAAGGAGATATGTTGTATGATCATGGATGTGGATTTTGAAATTAGTACATTTTCAATACAATTTTATCTTAAGTTATTTTCTCTTTTAATCAAAACTGTGGTTGGATCTATCATAATGGGCAACTAATGCACTGAATGTGTTGTTTTGTCAAAGGTAACTTTTATGTTAATATAATTTTTTACTTAAATTCCAAAATATTTCACATGTATTTCTTGGGACACTTTTTGTATCTTTTGTAAATTCTTGCTTCAGGTTTAATGTTGGATATTATGTAAATCTTTCAATACTCATTGTTCCACTAGGGGAACATATTTTAAGACTTATTATTTTGATACTGGATGAGCAATAATTGTGTAAGTACATTGCATTGTATTTCAGTCTTTTCCATGCATATTATCAATAACATAATAAAAATGAATGTGCATCTTGTATAAAATAAAAATAAAAATTTTCTACTAGTAGAACCACAATATTATATATATATATATATAGCATTCCTGTAGTTCACTGCTACTAAGAAGTAGAAAATTTTATTCTCCTGATGATGGCCATGTTGGCTGAAACTAGTTGAGGAATCTAATTGAAATAATAAAACAAAAAAATATTAATATACAACCCAGTGTGTCAGAAAATTTTAATTTTTTTTTAATTTCTCATTATTTTTTATGGTTCAAAACACACACACACACACACTCACACACGCACATATATATATAAATAATCAGTAAAATCTCTTACAGCAAAATGTAGAATCTATCTTTAAGTCTATTTAACTTCCTTTGTTCTTTATGTATGTGTGTGTATATATATATATATATATATATACAAACACACACAAAATGAGAATTTGTTTAAAGTAGTTTTATTAAATTAAAATGATGAGGCCTTTTTAATGTTTTTATTGAATTTTTCCAATAAAGCTTGTTTAATATATATATATATATATATATATATATATAAGTTTTATTATACATTTCTAATAATGACTGGAACAAAATTAGAATTAAGGAGAATGAATTTAGCTCCACTTCTTTTTCTACAGCAAAAATGCTGCAATTCACTTTATATCTTTCTGTCTGTAAAGTAAATTGCTCAATCAAAATATGCCATAAAGAAAAGAAAAAAAAACTCTCTTTAAAAAAAATAGGAAAAATATTGCAGATTATTTTTATGGCTCTTAAATGGAAAAAAAGAGTTTAGGTTATATGGTTATAGTTAGAAAATTAAGATTTAACATGGCCTGATGTGAACTCACTATTGACCATACTGTTATAGGTTCAAGCCTAGGTAAAAAGCCAAAATTTTAAATGCCGATTTTCTAGACAGGCAAGCCTTATCCACTTGAAGGATTAGTGCAACAGTCAAATCCACTGTATTTCTTCTTGCGTTGTACAAAGTTTATATCAAAATTACTATATATACATATGTATCTATATGTTTATCTATCATGATGAACAATATAGCTATTTAGAGCTATTAATAGTAAGACAAATAGGTATGTTCAGGTAATATAACAGTTATTATCACAGACAATTGAAGATGTTAGCAGAGTTCAAATTCTGACTTAGTCTGTTGCATCATTTTTGCACTAATGCCTTTAGTAAAGGCATAAATCAATCTTCTGGTAACCCAATTTTGGGTTAAATAAAGGCAGACTGGGTTATCTAGACTTGTGTGGCAGCCAGTCTAGAAGAAGGATATCTAATTTCAAGAAGAGAAAGTAACTTGTAACCACTTCAATATCTTTCTTTTCTTTGTAGATAAAGAAAAAAGTATCTGTGGAGAGACATGATTGCCTATGTCTTAAAAGATAAAAAGGATGAAGACAATTCTTTTAAAAAAAGTATTTTAGTACTAAATGAATTTTACTGGTTGTAACTGATAAAGTTTAGCCACCAAATATAAAGAGAGGAATCTAGCAAATAATGTTAAAAACCTTGTGCATTAATATGCATATGTGTAGAACAAATAGCAGTAAGACAAAAGTTTCCTGTTACAATCAAAACCAAAGTGCATACCTGAAACCAATTCTTTATTTCAATACCTGCATCTTTGATTTTTTTTTTTTTTTTTTCACATTCAGCACATACTCCCCAATTCTTTTTCATCCACTTTAGGTATCATGTCTGTCAACACTTCTTACTTTCTCCTTTTATGGGCTTACAGCCATATCACATTGAAACACTGGTTCTCATAAGATCACTGAAATTAAGCAATGTTGGCCCTGGTTAGTACCTAGGTGGGTAACTGCTTAGGAACATCAGATGCTGTAAGCTGAGATGTTTGGGATGTGTAATGGATAACAACATGGAATTGAAACTCCAATTCCAGTTGGGTTCTTTATATTCCCTTTTGTGTTGAAAAAGACATGAATCCACCTCTTCTATATGGATTAAATAGTACTTGTATCAGTAACTCCTTATTATCCCCTAAAAATTCTTCCAATTTAAAAATATTTCCTGGCTTTAAATAACATGCAAAAGGTTGACAAGCTGTAAAAAACAAAAAACAAAAAACAAATCAATCTATCAATCAATTCTCCTTTTATGCTCCATGTTATAAACAATGAAACCATATATCTTGTAATGTATATCATGCCTTACTAATGAGCTATGCCAGTCATCTACAGTTTCATAAATTAGATTTAAAAAATTTAAGCCCCCCCCCCATTTCTACAAAGTTAGAAATTGCATTCTCAACTGCCAGACGCTATTAAATGAGCTTGCCATTACTGGAATGTAGGAACCATTCTTCTCTTCAATGAAAAATTCAGTTGAGCTGAGAATGAATTTGAAAGAGAAGTGGAATCTGTTAATGGTGGAAAAGATAAGGCAGGATTGTGTTTGCCAGTTCCACTGTGGGTGGGAGGACCGGCCGACTGACAGACTGTCAGAAAAACAGGAGCCTATAGCACACAAAAGTATTGATTATTTAATCAATAAAATATAGTGTAGCTATCAGTTTATTGACTGCTTTCTAAAAATATTTGGTCATGATGATAACAGCATCAACATGGCTACTGATGAGATGACAAGAAATTGGACAGTGGAAAAAAGTTAGCTGAAAACAGGGGAAAAAAGAAAAGTATGGGTCTGAAATAAAAATGAAATTGAAAAGACCATTTCTTTCCTTTTTATGAAAGAGCACAAAACAAAACCAAAAATAATTTAGAACAAAGCAAATATGAGATAAATGTGTTTGTGTATATAAATTCACATATTTTCAGACAAAAAAATAATGGTTAGACAGACATAGACTATTATGCACACACCAAGGCAAATATATTAAAAGACAGGTACATAAAGTCAAATATCCACAAACATTTGTCCATTCTTGCACTTTCATGCACCATAAAATAGAAAACTCAATCAAAAAATCTGTTTACCTGAAATTTAGTTATTAACCAAATTTTGATCTGAAATTTTCACTGTGTGATATTCAATCTGTGATTTCAATTGCACTATATTTAGTGGTAATCACAAAAGAAAAGATTGCATTGAAAAATAAGTACTTATTGTATAAAATAAATGTTTTTTTATTAGCTTATAGAATTATCCATGTGCCTATGTATGTACACAGACTTGGCATAAATATGTTACCTTACTATTAATTTTTCAAGCTCCCAGAATATCATTAGTGAACAGAGATTGGAAATAAAAAGTAAATCTTTGATTCACACAGATTATCAATGTCATTTAATGATCTGACAATACAATAAAAATCTACAGAAATTAAGATGAAAGAAATACTCAATGAAAAATTACTGTTTCATCTAAGAAAATAAAAAAATAAAAAAAATTAATATCTTCTCCAAATTGATTCAAAGGTTTACCAGGGTTATTTTATGAGTATTATAAAAACTTGCATATTTACATAAAAACTTACATATTTACATTATGCTTACAAAGATATATTTTCATATGTAATTGAAAACACTCATACAACAGCAATAAATAGATACAGTTCTAAGCTATAAACTTCTTATTTTGCATCTATGTAGGTATGTATTTATGCTACCAGACAACAAGAACGGTGTAAGGAAGAAAAACGAAAAAAAAACTAAGTAGAGAAATGAAGGAGACTAAAGACTGTATTTTGACAATATTAAACAAGTTCATTTCATCATAATACTAATACTACTGGTATATGAAAATAAAGATGGATGCAGATAAAGCATTCCGAATAACTATAATTATATTTGAATGACTGCAGCCAGTAGCCTTCATGACCTAATCAGTAGGACAGCTGTCACATAAAGACAGGCTTCCAAAGATAAGAGATAAGTTTGTGTCTCATGAGAGTTAGTCTTTATTTCTGATCCCTTCTGCTTACTCATGTTCATCATATGATGATCTGAGTGTAGCAATAAAAACTAATAGAAATTGAAATAAATTAATAATAAGAAGAAATTCAGACAACTTAAGACTATTATTACAAGGAGTGAAAGCAATTGAAATTAAACTGAAATTATTAATTATTGACAATGTTTCATCTAAGAAACTTAAAATAATATTATGATCTTATGAATTGCTTTTTCAGTTAGAAACCTTAAGTAAGCACATACATAAAAAATACAAGAACATTTAACTGCCAGGAATCAAATATAAAATCCAAACATATTAATTTCTTGTAAAGAAACTCAAGTAATATAAGAATGTTTTAAAAATATATTTGGTGGGTGGGAATCCTACAACCTCTCCATTGGCTTTTTTTGGGGGTGGGGATTTTGGTCATTTGCAAATGGAAGTCAATACAATAATAAATATATGCTTAATTTCTGGAAACCTGTCTTTCTGGTACCATTTCCTTATTGCCCTAATGGAGAAGGATTTGACATCTATAATAAAAGTCAGACATGCTTGGCAATTGCTGAACACACCCCCATGTTAAATTGACCTTGTGTAACTGTTTGCCCTTGTAGAGAGGTAAATATAATACACCCATTTATACTTGCAGGCATATTCACACTTTCAGTGAAATCTTTGTTGGGGGGAAAGGACAATTTATTTGACATAGTGTCACTGCTAAAACTCACTATAAAGAGGCTAATAGAAGAAAAAAGTGCTGAAATATTAAAAACAAAAGAAGAATATCACGAGAAACAAAAATTGATATTTTTACTTAAAATAATAGAAATAAATCCTGGCAAATGAAAACATCTCACAGAACATTTGCCTGATCAAAGAAATTAATATATCTCTATTTTATTTTTTCTGAAAAGTTAAGTAAAATCACTGATGTTTTGGAAATAATTTTTTTGAAGTCAACAACAATCCTGATGTTGATGATAAACAGTGAAGTATAATAATAATACTTTTGAAATGGGGATATTTATGGGATTACTGCATTGAAAATGATATATCAATAATATTAATGATATGAGAAACCAAAAGGAAAAGATAATAAAGCTGGTAATAAAGCTGAGATAAGGAAAATAAAGGAAGAGGAGAATATGAGTTGATGGATAATAATATTGGTAATCTTGGATACTGAATAATACAGCACTGGTAATGATAATAGGAAGAATATCTTGTTGGTGAGAATAAAAAGAAGCATAAAGTGGAAAAGAGAAAAGATTATCAGCAAGAATCATAAAAATAATAGAAAAGAAAAAAATTATTAAACACAACAAAGGACACAGATGATCAATAATTATAATGAGAAGAAAAAGTAGGTGAGGAGTAAGGAGAAGAGCAAAGTAAAGGGGAGAATGAGAAGGTAAAGAAGAGAAGGAAACAAGAAAAACAAAGAAGAGAAGGTAAGGGAATAGGTAAGACAGCAAAGAAGAGAGGAAAATAAGATAAAGAGGAGGGGGCAAAGAAAAAAGGGGAATAACAAAGATGAGAAGAATAAGGAGAAGGGCAAAGAAGAGAATAAGAAGAAAGATAAAGGAGGGAGTAAGTATGAGAGCAAAGAAGTGGTGGGAAGAAGGTGAAAGGCAATGAAGGGAGGGGAATAAGGGAAAAGAAGAGAATAAAGAAAAGAGCAAAACAACAGGTGTATAAGAAGAAATGCAAACCAGATTGGGCAATAAGAAGAGCAGAGAAAAGGGGTAAATAATGAGAAAGGTAAAATAGATGCAAAGATGAGGTTATAATATGAAACAAAATTAATGAGAAGGTCAAAGAAGAGAGGGGAATAAAGAGGAGAGCAAAGAAGCAGTGGGAAGAAGTGCAATGAAATAAGGAGAATGGCAAAGTAGCAAGGGGAATAAAGAGAATGGAAAAGAGGAGAGAAAAAGTGACAAGGTAAAGAAGAAGCTGAAATAAGGAAAAGGTTAAAAATGAGGAGGAATAGGGTAAAAGGGAAAAGAAATGTAATAAGAAAGCAGTCATAATCTGCTGAGGACTAAGATTAAGGAGATCTTTAAAAAGGAGGTAATGAGTGGAAAGAGGAAAATTAAAAGAAGAGAAATAATAATAATAATAATAATAATAATAAAGTGAAATTAAGAAATAACAATTCTATTTAGTTTTTGTTTTTAAAAAATCAAAATTTGAAGAAAATATGGATCTAACATATGGTACAGAGACTGTCAACTCATGGTGAAAGTGATGTGGAAAACTGGTCTAATATCAATCATTCTGTTGGTGTGAGATTAGGTGAGAAAAAAAAATATAAGTTGTTGGTCAGTACACAAATGTGGAGCAGATGATATTAAAAAATATGAGTATTACCAGTTACACGACCTGTGTGGAGTTTAGATAAATTCTTTTCAGTTGTAGTTGTAATAGAGTTAGTGGGTAGAATAATATATTTTTTTGATTTGTTGGGTTTGTCAGGAAGGACAGCTTTTCTATTTTGGAATATTTTATGAGCTTTTTTGTTTTGCATTGAATATGAAATAGGGTATTAAAGGATCTTGAAAGTATTAGGTTGGTGCAAAAATAATGTCGTTTTCTCACATATGTCAATATTTGAGAAAACGACATTATTTTTGCACCAACCTAAAATTTTCAATATATTTCTCCTCTTCATGTAAATATTGAGGGCTGCAAATTCTGAGTGCTCTTAAGTAAAATCCATGATCATTATGGATATTCCAGTTTTGGAAAGTGAACTGAGCTAAGAACTTTTCAGTATACTCTCATCATGATCATCAGTCCCATAACCTATTAGGGTCATATGTGCACCACATGTACTGCAGCCATAACAGTAGTGATGATGTGTCTGAGCAAGTTATCCTGATGGAGCCCATGCTTCTCCAGGCTGGTTTGAATTCAGAGTTTCTTTTTCCTAGACTGATTGTCAACCAAGGCAAATAGGGACATGTCCTGCCATTTATCCATACTATTGAGAAGAGATGGATTCATGCATTTCCCAAGGGTATTTGCATGTAAGTGAAAGTAATGAACCTGACTGGAATTCAAACTTGGTTCTCCAATATCTCATTCTGAGCTGCTATCAATTACACCACTGCACACTTTCATATATATAAGATGGCTTGAATGGGAAGGTTTGTTGTAATATTCTAGAATACATCATATAAATATACTGATAATAGCTTAAGGAAGATGATATCAAATATATTTATGCAATCCAAGAACTCAGAGAACTGTGAACCATAGCATTATTTTTTCCTATACTTAAACAGCAAAAACAGAAATTATATAATTTCAACTGTAAAAGGGAAAAATCATTGATAAATAACCTTATTCCTTTTTCAGTTTTTAAGTTCACATGGTTTTGTTTTGAAGGTTAATGAAAAGTTTTGTGAGAAATTGCAAATGTGGCATACTGGTTTTGGGGATGGAACGTTGAATCAGTAAATTGAGTTCAAATTCTGGCCAATTTTGTTTCATTCATTTAGTACTATTGTTCAATCTCTCTCTTTCTCTCTCTCTCTATATATATATATACCCTTTCTTCTTCATTTTTAAATATATATATATATATAGTTTTAAGGTATACTATATATATATATATATATATTGATAAAAGTGCTCATTATCAGAGATAGCACATATGTAAATATAAAAGTCTGTTTTCATGCTTGAACTATATATATATATATATATAAAGATTTCAATGTTCCTATGTAATAACATGGAAAATGTAGTGTAGGTAGGTATTCATTAATCGTAATTGTTCTTGTGGTGTTTCCAGTGACTTTCATTTTTATTCTGGCTAAAAAGACCAACTTCATCATTTTAATTAAAGTTAATTTACCAGTAAAATAGCTAAAAGTAATTACAAGTTCACTTCACAGATTTTTTACACATATTTCATGGCTCAAAAAATCAATTGTACCAAGAAAGTTTCTTTGACCTTTTTCATGGTAAGAGAGGAGTTTTATTTTAATACATAAGCATTTCTCAATAGTTATTCTAATGTTATATCACATTTTAATAAAATAATTCCAGGGAAATGGTTTAGACAAAGAGGAGACAATAGTTAAATTTGAACATGTTTAGCACCACTTATTACAGACAAAAGTTTAAATGCCCAACACACTTGTACATAATTACATAAATAAATCAAAGAGGATTATTGTACACTTACAAGAGTAGTTGCTGTTTTCAACAGTCTCTCAATGCAAGCTATGCCATACTGTTAACAGAGGACATTTTGAACACATAAAATAACAGATCACTTAAACATCTAATGCCTTTTCTCCTCAACTTTATTACATTTTACCATTTTATGAAAGTGTTCCATTAACTTTCAAATAACAAACAGAGCTCTTATTTGCAAAGTGTGTATGCATTTTTAGTAGCGACCCTGTGTTTTAAATACAAAATGCACTAAATATATATAAAAGAATAAAATGAGGTGCAGGAGAAATAATGTTGATTGTAAAGGATCAAACTCATAACAAAAAAAAAAAATTACTGTCTGATTACATGAATTACTTTTTCTCGTTTGGTATGTTGAACTGAAAGTTTCAGATAATGTTACCACTGTAGTTGAATATTTGGTAGAGGAACCACTTGAAGAATTTCTCAAATGTATGGTTAGATTTTTGATTTATTTTATCTTTCAGTAATGCATACAACTGCCAGCTATAATTTAACCACTTTGGCATTCACTCTTATTATCTCCCTTTTCTACTCCACCACCAGTGAGATTTTGTTTTGTTTTTGTTTTCCTTTCCTTCTTTTATGTTCCTTTTCCTTTTTTTCACAATCACTATCTTCTCTACCTTCTTTTTATTTATTTATCAATCTCCTTGATATCTCTTAATTCTTTTCTTGTTTTCTCTATTTTTCTTTAAATTCTCTTTTTATGTCTGTATTTTTTGTTTGTTTGTTTGTTTGTTTTTTTTTTTCATTTTCTCTCGCTTTATCTGTTTGTCTTTTCTCTTTCTGTCTTTCTTTTCTCTCTTTTATTCATCTTTTTCTCCCTCTCACCCGTCTTTATTTTTTCTCTTCACCTCTTTCTTTTTTCATTCTCTTCATCTGTTGTCTCCCTCCCTCCCTCATCTTTTTCTCTCTCTTCACCTATTTTCTTTCTCTCTCTCTCTCTTCACCTATTTTCTTTCTCTCTCTCTCTCTTCACCTATTTTCTTTCTCTCTCTCTCTCCACCTATTTTCTTTCTCTCTCTCTCTTCACCTATTTTCTTTCTCTCTCTCTCTTCACCTATTTTCTTTCTCTCTCTCTCCACCTATTTTCTTACTCTCTCTCTCTCCACCTATTTTCTTTCTCTCTCTCTCTTCACCTATTTTCTTACTCTCTCTCTCTCCACCTATTTTCTTTCTCTCTCTCTCTTCACCTATTTTCTTTCTCTCTCGTCATCTTTTTCTCTTTCTTTACTGTTCACACCTTCTCCTATTTATTCATCAGCAATATATTCCAATCTAGTCACATCTCCCAAGTACTGCTTCACTTTATCAACACATTTCTTCTCAAATATTTATTTTGATTCATGAGAACCTGAACACAAATTTACAATTTGTAGCCATTGGATAAAATCCCATTGGAGAATACACTATACTGGAAAGAAAGAAAGAAAAAAAATGTGAGAACTGATGTCATTTTTCTTTTTGATCAAACTAACCAAAAATAACTAATGACATTCTTTCTACTGGACCTTCCCACAAACAAGCAAACAGTAAAAAAAACAACAAACAAACAAAACAAAAACTCCTAAGAATGATAATAAAAGGAGAAAAAATATGGCAGGTATGAAGGCTAACATCAAAGCAAAAGAGAGTAAACTGACAGAGGAAGGAAAAAGAATGACAAAATGACAAACCAATAAACTTGAATAGACAGACGCTGAATAAAAATGTAAAAATTCAGATATCTATTTCAGCTGTTTGGAGGCAGCTTCACACAAGTTCTGGCGTCAATAGTTTTTTCCACCTCTGTCTACTTAAACTGCATGACCTCTGACTACTGCCCCTCCTCCTTACATGCAAAAGTTTTTACAAATCATTAAATTGATTTTAGAGGCTACAAACTCCTTCAAAAAAAGAAAGAAAAAAAAAGAAGAAAGATGAAAGGTAAAGAATTGTAATAATTTAAACAAGAAAAAAAGAATAAGAAAAGAAAGTAACGTCTGTCTGGACCAGCCCCAACCCCATATATTTTTTTCCAGAAAAACAAGGTTAGATACATAAGCATTTTTTCTAGGGTGCCTTCCAAAATGTGATGTTTAGCTATCTATTCTAACAAACCGTTTATGTAATGTTATTTAAATCTACAGTAGGTGACTCACTCTTGAAGCCTTGTAGCAGACTACCGTAAACTGAGTAAATCTCTGTGCTCTGTGTCTGTCAAAAGTGTATATTTTCCACTGGCACTAATGATTAGTTAGATAAATAAACATTTCAAATGTTCATTTTTCAAGGCAAGTAGGACCCTCTCACATGTGGAATATTTGTACAACACAAACTTTCTATTTACCATTTTGTCTTTGTACCCCAGATTAAATTGAGCTTGTTGATAAGTATTTTTTGTAAAATCTGTTTCATAAACATAGAAACAAGTTAAAAAATTTAAAAGGCAATTAGATAATGAGTTGATGTTAACCAAAATATTTCCTTGGTTTATTACATATATTATTATTTATTTGGTTAATTTAATTAGGATCAGTACTTATTTGAATCAATCTTTTGGTTCTATAAAAGGAACTCATAGTAGAGGAAACTATTCTAATCTTGCCAAACACATAGTATCATCTTTGGATAAAGACTGGCTTTAGATATAGTTAGTAGATATTCATCTTTCATGGCTCTTTTTCTCATTATTGTAAAGCAGCCACTTTTTATCAACCTCAAATTTGTTTCAGAATATTTAAATATAATCCAGTAGATTTTCTGTTTAACTTATATGGAAGCCACACATGAAAGTGACTAACATAATCAAGCTGTTGTAAATGATTTTCAATGCTTGTTTTGGAGATCTCACACATTGTACAATGTTTATTTTCAAGTAATACTTTGATTTACCTCAAGTTGTTTAAACATAGACCATCATACAACAACAAAGCTCCAACAAAGTATTTTTTTATACATTCAATCATTTTCAGTGCCTTTTTCATAAATTTCACATTTTTCCATTTTTGTCTTTCTTAAAATAAACAATCACAATATATAAAAAATGTTGTTTATTAGCATCATGCAGCAAGAAATCTCAAGAAAAAATTTTTGCAAATGATTCTTGACATATTCAGTCATTTGTAGTACCTGCTCCATAAATTACACAAATATTTTTTGCATCTTTATCTTCCTTAAAATAAAAAAAAAACGTAATATATAAAAAAAAATTTCTTCTAGTTTAATTTTATAATCAGTAAACAAAAAATAACATTATTTTTGACATTTTTTTAAAAAAAAGATGCATGCTGATATGACAGCCATCCAAAAAGCATTTTCTAATCACATTAGTTAAAACTAAACACACCTAATGCCATTTAATGACAAGACAGAACAAACTTTTTGGTAAAACACAATGACTTTGTTACAGAAGCAAATAATCTTGCATTTTATTTTCAGTAAACTGCTTTCTAGATTTTATTTATAGAAAGGTTGCCAAAGGGTAAAAAAACAAAACAAAAAGGAACTTAATATTTTTTGAACTTAATATTTGATCATTGTTAAAATAAATAAATGAAACAAATAAAATAAAAATGGTTGATAAAATTTTGAGCTCAGGGCAAAGTATTTCAAAGAATAAAATTCAATTAAAAATATAGAAAAAACATTTTTCCTTTCAAAGTAGGGAACCATTAAGATTTTAAAAAAATCTTGAAAGTTTTCTTACAGTATACATGACAAAGTAGCATACAACATAAAAGTTAAGGCAAGTATTCATACTCTAAAGTTATTCAAAGATAAAAATTGTGATTAATTTAACTATCTGCAAATTGCATAGATATTAAACAACTCAGTGAAAAGATTTAATAGATCCAGGGATCGTTAAGTAATAATGTGTTTTGGAAGAATCTAGAAAGTACATACATACATACATACATACATACATACATACACACACACACGCACACACACATATCTATCTATATATATATATATATATATATATATATATATATATATATATATATATGGTGGACTCTCCCATCGTATTTGACGTACTAGGGTCAAGTAGCTCACTTCCTAGGAACTTACTGCACAGACATCAGCACATATGATTTGATTATAGTGGTGAAAGCTTTCTGCTTAACCAACCACACTTTTTGAAGGGCTGAATACAGAGACCTGGTGCACTATGTGCCACAAGGGACCCCAAACAACCCTCTGCAGTTTGTTTGGGAACATTTTCAGAGTTATCCTTCTCCTAGACTAGTTGCCATCCAAGGCTATAGAACCCAGTCTGTTCTGCTATTTACCCATAGCTGGAGGAAGAAGAGGATTCATACCTTTCCCAAGGGTATTAGCATGTGAGTGAATGTAGTGGATTCAACTGTAATTTGAACTCAGCTCTCTGATTCCTCAATCCAAACCACAAACATGCATATATACATGCTAATACCCTTGGAAAAGGTGTGAATCCTCTTCTTTTCCCTCCAGCTATGGGTAAATAGCAGGACAGACTGGGTTCTATAGCCTTGGATGGTAACTGGTCTAGGAGAAGAACAACTTTGAATTCAGAAACTGCGGAGGGTCATTTGGGGACCTTGTGGCATGTAGTGCACCAGGTCTGTGTATTCAGCCTTTCAAAAAGTGTGGATGGTCCTGCACAAAACCTTCACCACTATAATCAAAACTCATGTGCTGTTGTCGAGCTGTCTGTTTCCTGGGAACTGATCTGCTTGACCCTCATATGTCAAATTCGATGGGAGAGTTGAGTGTGTATATATATATATATATATATATAAAATGAAGAAGTATTTTATATATATATATATATATATATATGTATATATATATATAAAATGAAGAAGTATTTTATATATATATATATATATATATATAAATAAAATGAAGAAGTATTTTATATATATATATATATAATGAAGAAGTATTTTAACCTTTAGCTATTCACAACATAAGTAATAGGATAAAAACTTTTTGCTACATCATGCCTGTTGAAAACTTCAAATAAATTCTTTGGTTACTAGAAGAGGCAAGTTTATTCCAAATTTGTTTTATTTATTATCACATTGGATGGATATTAAGTTGTTCAGTAAAATTGTTAATACGTGACAATTTCTATTGAAAAGTCTTGAAATTATATAAATATTTTTATTTATTTACTCATAAACAGCCTGTTTCTTGCCTCCCATTTCTAGGGATGAAAGAAGCTGTTAGTGGGTAATTAAAAAAAAATGTTATTCTTATATGTATCAAAATATTTTCTAAAGTATTTAAAATAGACCACTCATATATATATATATATATATATATATACACACACAGTGCTGTGCAAAAGTAAATCTACAAATCTTAATTAAACTATATATTTGTAAAGAAAAACGTTTATTAAATCAATTACAACCACTATCAAAGGTTTTTATCAAGTTGGAATAAAAATATTAATTAAAAATTAAGGTATGCAAAAAGTAAGTGAACCCTTGCATTTAATATTTGGTGATACCCCCTTTTGAGGTTACAATGTCAACCACTCTTTTTATATAATTTTTAAGGAGTTTCTGGCAGTAGTGAGTGCCAATTTTTGACCATTCTTCTTGGCCATACTCCCACAATTGCTCAATATTACCTGAGTTTCTTGCATGCATTGTCTCCTTTCACTTGAATCACAGATTTTCAACTGGGTTTATTTCATAAGCAGGTACTTTTTCTAGGCATTCTGCCATAAAGATTGGCATTGTTCAGATTTTGTTTCACTGTAGATGTATGCACATTGATTTTGACATGGTCCAGTGAGCACTGGAGAACCGCAAAGGTCACAGCAAGATTTCACTGGGCTTGCCGAACTTGATATTTACTTCCTCTTGCTGTTATTTTTCACAGACTGCCATTTCTTGATTTGATGCCATATCAAAGGCTTTTCATTTATAAATAATTTGTTGCATGGTGGAGAAGTGCACACCAAATTGTCTTGATAACTTTTTGTAGCCTTCTCAATCATTATAGGTTTCAACTATGCAATTTTTTTTAAAGCTTCAGTTAATTCTTTAGATCTTTGCCTGTATATATATTTTTTTTAATTTTGTCTGTAACTGTTCACTTTTGTATACACAATGAGTTATATTGTTTGACTGCAGTATACACAGCTAACCAAAAAAAATGAACACATGTCATTTTTATTTTTAGATATGCACAAAAAATGTAAAACAAAAATACAGAGTGTAAATTTAAGGGTTCACTTACTTTTGCACATCTTAATTTTTAATTAATATTTTTATTCCAACTTGATAAAAATCTTTGAAAGTGGCAGTAATTGATTTGATTAATGTTTTTCTTTATGAATATATAGTTTAATTAAGATTTGTTGATTATTTGTAAAAAAGAGATAATTATTTTAAACATTATCTTAGCGGTTTACTTACTTTTGCACAGCACAATATATATATATATATATATATATATATATATATATATATATATATATTCACAACATTAGCAAGGGAATACAAAGTAAAAATTAACCAAACTTATGCACCTTCATGAGCAAGTTTTATTTAATTTAAGACTCTTGTTTACCATTTGCTGTTAGCAGTTGAGATCTTGAGTTGATGTAAATGTTTCACAATTTCATGTCAGTTTTCATTGGTAAAGGATATATTCATTGAGTGATTTGATTTTTACATTTGCAGGTTATTTTTACAATTTATCAAACTATAAAAGCTGAAACAGATTTTAGATTATAAGAATAATTCTTTCTTTTCTGTTAAGTTTTTCGTTTAATGCAAGTGAATTTTGCATTAATAATTTTTTTGAAAAAAAGTCTTTATATTTAACCCATAGCTAGAGGAGAAAAGAGGTGTTCATAACTTTTCCAAGGATATTTGTATGTAAGTCAATGTAACAAACTCAACTCTTTGATTTTTCATTCTGAGCTGTTATCTTATTGAATAAGTAGTTTCTCATCAAAACAAAATGTAACAAAAACAAAAAAATTGGACAGTTTATCCACAATTTTGATCTGGATGTGCAAAAACATACAAAAATTGGGAAAATGCAATAAAAAAAAAATGGTAAAGCAGACCTTGTTGGATATATTTCATAAAATTTGTTTAAAGAAATTCTTACTGCCAAAATATACATTCCCCGCTCATAATGGTATGACATTAGCTAAGTTTTTTTTGTTGGTGTCTAATTATAAAGAAACAGGATGTCAAAACTATTGAAATCAATTCTTATGATATAGAGGTAAAGGTAGTATTAGATACAGTCAAGTGCTACCAACTGAATGACTCAAACTTCTGTGACAACCACTTACAAACATCCGGTTGCACTTTTCTTTTTTTTTTTAATTAATGAAAAATCCATAATCCATTAAGCATGATAGAATTATGCAATGGCAGGTACTTGGCTTTGGAATGTTACTTATTTAGAAACCCTGGACTCATGTTTCAACTGATTATTTATAGTGTTTGCACACTTCTAAAGACCATGTTTCATCTTGAGCCTAGTTGATGGGGTGTGCAAATATGCACTCACTTAAGAGAAAAAAAATCTCTTTAAATATCATTCACTTCTGTAAATACAACAACCTCAATGTTGATGATGAAGGTAATAACCTTTTGATACTTTTTGCAGATAAGGTAGTTTTTGGAGAGACTGGCTTGCCCAAGTGTTTACTTACTCTATTCTTCACCAATTGTTGTCATACCAATGAGATGTTTTACTAAAATATCTGGTACCAAGACAGATTTTGTGTAAAATACTAGAGGTATTTCTATTGTGAATACCTCAAATGAAACTTGAACTCTGTTTACTGGTGTGGTAACCATAATTCTACTAATTTTTTATATTATTGTTCACCCAATACAAGACTCAAGAGCCACTCAAATTAGAGAGGTGCTAAATGAGGTTTCTGTAAGGATGTACAAGAAGAGGGTAAGAGATGCATATTATGTAAATATCTGTTATCAATTTATTCCTATTTATATCTGATTCTATTTGTTCAAGAAATCATATTTATAATTGTTGTGGCCTTGTTAGGGCCAGAAATAAAGACACAAAGAGAGGAATTGAGTTAGACAAATATATTAACAGAAACAGTAATACAAACATATACAAATGAAAGTATTACAAGAATGTTCAGTCCAACTGTCAGAGCTGACTGCTGGAAACTTCCCTCTCCAAAAGGCCGTACCTGCTCTTATTTATAGCTGAGAGAGTCCATGCATGTGTGTGTAAATTACCATAACAATAATGTATACCTAGATCTTGAAGATCTGAAGGGAAATTCCTTTTACTTGATACAAGAAACTAAGTTTTAACCTTTTCTCTACCACTCATTTCTTTAAAATCTGTGTTCTTTCTTATATCTCAACTTCAGTCACTTTCCCACTATTGTGATGTACCCTCTGTGTTTTCTATAAATATTTTCATGGCTGTTTTTTTAATGAGCTCTCCTCCTTCATACCATGGACACTTGAAATTAGTTGTACTATTACATTGGCTATTCAATCTCATCTTTTTACTATTGAAATAGATAGATCTAACCATAACTTCTATTCTAATAGTTTCTTTTTTGCACTTCTTACCTGTAAAACTCTCTTGTGAGTTCTTGCTTTCCTACCATCTACAATCTTCAAATATTTAAATACAATGTCAATCACAATCTTTTGTTTTCCTGAAATCTATTCTTCTATTTCCTTTCTCCTCGTTAAAGTCTTCTGATTCTCTTCTGCTCCCAGTAACCCCTTGTTTCCTTGTGGTATTATCACTTTGCTTGGGGTAAAATGATTAAAAAAAAAAATTAATTTATAACATTATTTATTTTTAACAAGCACATCAAAGCTTATATATATATATATATGAGAGAGAGATATTTTCAGAAAACAAATTTATAGACATGTCTGAATGAATTGGACCTTTGTCAAATTTGATTGGTGGAACAAAAGCATTCATTTGGTACTGTCTGAGCAAGTAAGCTAGTTAAAAGAGAGTGGTTTGCCCAAGTGCTCACTCACATATTCTTTTCTCCATCAGCTATTGTGTTATGCCAAGGTAAAAGTGAGAAGACTGCAGGGAGAAATGAATTCATGCCTTTACCAAAGCCAGCAGTCTGAAGTCCACATAAGCAGTACAAGCTGAAACTGTTTCCCATACAAGAAAGTATTATACTATGCACATCCTACAAAGGCATAAACTAAAAATTATAAATAAATATCTAGTCAAATAGTTGAATTACTGATCATCATTTACTTGTAACAAATAATGTTATTTTATAGAAAAAATCCATTTATAGATAAGTAGTTTTTCCAAAAATCCATTTATAGATATATAGTTTTTTTTAAACAGAAAATTTGTATTTTAGATTGGTTGATTTTATGCAATGTCATCACTGAATGTTTTAATGTCATGAGACGGATTGAACTCACTACTCAATAATAATAGTCAACCAGACTAGCCTCCCCAAGTATTACCCCATGCTGAGGCACCTAAAAATTTGTACACATGCTTTTGTTCTTTTTTTTAGAAAACAAATTAAATGTAAAAGGCTTAATGTAGATTATGGGCAGCATCCTTCTTCTTGGATTTCATCAGTGAATAAAAAAAGAATCCGAACAAAGTAATTTGTTGATTAGGATCTTAAACAAAAAAAAGACCTTGAGCAACTGTTGACCTGACAAATCCAGTGTGTGCACATGACATGTATTAATATGCAAGTATTCCTTTAAATTGTATCTTACACATGCCAATATAATATTCTATTCCTGTCTTGTTTCAAGTCAACTATTTTAGTCCCAACAGAGTTGGTTCCTATTCAATGCTCTTTTTTTTCTTTTTTTTTTTTTTTTTTTTTTACCTTTTTAGCCTTGGATAAGTATTTTTTCACTGACTGATTTGTTCTGGCCAACTTCTCCTTTGTAGTTATTTTTTATCAAATATGTTTCTATCTGTGCTGACTGTTTCTAAGAATGTAAATGATGATAAACACATTCAGCTATCTCACAAATATTCATATAAAAAAGCAATATAAACATATACATATTTATTATACTGGCCAAATTCTTTTCCCTCTTAGAGAATGGGTAAGTTGCCATAGACGTTCTCTTACCGCTATAAAATTTCTGCATGAGCAACATTTCCAGAAATACATCTATTTTCTACAGTTTTTTATGTCATTATGCTAAGTCCACTTGAATTTCCTAATCTGGACATAGCTGACCACAAGAGAAACATTTGAATAATTTTCTAATGTTTATATTAATAAAAACAAAAAATGAATTAAACAAACTTACTATTTTTTTTCATTTGTTTAAATAATTCAGTACAGTTTTAAGAAAATCTACTTAAACAGATTATTTTGACTTATTTAGTTAATTACATAAAATTCTTTTGGCTCCGTTTAATATGTAGTAATGTGAAATAAATGAGATTGGCTATAGTTGGTATCAGCAAGTCACTGCAAATTCCACAATCCTTTCTTTAGCTGTACAATATGTGCTTTGCCAGGGTTACATATGGTTTTGAATTCAGAGCTGTTCTTCTCCTAGACTGGTTGCCAATCAAGGCTACAATGCCCAGACTGCCCTACTATTTACCTATAGTTGGCGGTTTTGATTTCAGAATTGTCCTTCTATGAGAACAGTTGCCACCTAAGACCTCGTTTGTGCTATTTACCCATATGTTTTGCAAAAGAAAATATTGCAGAAACTTCTAACAACTGAATTTTCTGCAGAAGTATTTTTTAACTAGACCAATTTCCTGTCCATATTGCAAAACCATCAAAAAGTAGCTTGAGAACAAGTCTATCACGATCATGTATGGGTTTGGTCAGAGTATTTATAGAGAGTATTTAGCCATGCATTAAAAAGAAACTAACCATTTGCTGATATCTCCTGACGAGTGGACTGAACAATTACACAAAGATTTATCTAGGAAATTCTGGAGTAGAGATGCTGAATATAAACATCAATCAGCTAAATGACAAATTTTATGTTTGTTTTAATCCTATTAATGATCTGTCTCTAATATCAAGTACTTTATTGCAAAAACTTCATTAAATTCCTTTCTTTAAGATTTTCACTGACTGACAGCATTTCTGTCTATACATCATCCTTGTTATATATATATATATATATTGTACATTTGGAAAGTAATCTTTCTTTTATACATGTTTCATGTGAATGTGTCAGAAAAATTTTATAAGTTTTTTCCTTTTTTTTTAATTTAGTTTTTCTAGTTTTCTCACAAGTGTTCTATAATAGGAACTAAGAAAATATAGAAACTGTCTCATAATCACTATGGACAGTTTCTACACTCTCTTAGTCCTCATAAGAGAAAAAGAGAAAATCTCTTGCCAATCACATTCAATGAAACATACACACATATGTGAGGGTGTTGTAATGGATAGTGGCTCAGAATGACAAATTGGAGAGCCAAGTTCAAATTCCAGTCAGGTTCATTGCATTCACTTATGCACAAATACCCTTGGCTATGGTACAAATCAATCACTTCCCCTGAGCTATAGATAAAATAGTAGGCCTTGTATCTGGAAAGTCATTGTTATTATAAAAAATTGCCAAAATATGTTTCAGCTTTAAATAACCTACCAAAGGCTGATAAACCATAAAAATAAATTAATCACATGCATATGCATATATATATATATATATATATATATATATATATATATATATATATATATATATAAAACATTCTTATAACTCTAGAAACATACATAAAACAATCTATATATTCAGTTAAAAGTGAAATAAAATTTATCCTTGATAATGGCTAAAAGTATAGCTAAAAGTGCTTGGAAAACATTCAGACAATTTTTATATAATTTATGTCCTGAAAAGAAGAAAATTATATGAACACAAGAAATTGTATAAAATAAAACACAACCACAGCATTTTGTCAGTCATTTTCAATGGAAGTTGCATATATATATATATATATATATATATATATATATATATATATATATATATATATATATATATATATGTGTGTGTATTTAGGAAGCAAATTCTCTTCTAGGCATGTCTGATTAAATAAATTACAAACGTTATGTCTGCTTATTTTTAGCATAATCCATTCATATTCACAAATATTTTTGCGTGTATTACAATAAAAAAGAAATGCACTGTAACTGTTACAGTGCATTTCTTGTACAGAGCACCTACAGTAGTGATGTAGTTAGCTAGTTGACTTTGTGAAATATTGTTATTGAGAAATTTAAGCCTTATTGGGTCCCTACCCATATTATTGTAGCCTTTTGGAAGACAAAGCTAAAAACAAAAAAAAAAAGAAGCACAACATGCCTTTAGGTAAAAGCAAAGGTATTTATCGTGATGGAGAAAGCAAACTACCATCTTTAAATAGACATCACATAGAGAAACATATAAGTAGGTAAAGAAGTACATGAAATCTGACTCCACTACAGTAATTTTTATTGATGAATATACAACTAAATTGGATCGACTTGATGGTTTGTTCATTGAAATTGTCAACCAACATGATTTAAAAATATTGTAGGTAATAACATTATTGGTTCCTTTAAATTTGATTAGAGTGTCTAGATAAATGCATTTGACAAGACATCTTTGGAATGGTACAGGTCATGACCAAGAAGATTTAAGTTAAATAGTATATTCATACAAGAAAATGCTATTTCACATTGTGCTAAGCTTACTATTTCCCATTTTGCAAAAAAAGATTTTAAAGAAACCAAATTAATGAAATTACACTCAGCTTCTCCATATTGTAATCTAATAGAAAACTTATGTCCCATCATTAAAAGAAAATGTATTAGGTTGGTGCAAAAATAATGACGTAATAATGTCGTTTTTTGACATATTTTTTAATGTCAAAAAACGACATTATTACGTCATTATTTTTGCACCAACCTAACATATGAGAATGGAAAACAGTATTCAAGCAAAGAATATCTCTGGGTAGTAATCAACCGTGTTGTAATTAATGATAAAGAAATAACAAGAGAAAAGTTCACAAAATGATAAAAGACAAAGGAAGAATATTGTGCCTAGTAACCTATATAAACATGTAAAAATAATTTATTCCCTTTTCAGAGATATTGTGTTAATCAAATATCTTTCTCTGGCCTCTTTTATTTTGGGGATTTATTTATAAACAACATTTATATGGTACTTAGTTTGTATAATAAAATTTGACAATGCCTTCCAAAAATTATTGTCAATAGTTTTAATAAGGATAAATATTATAAACTGAAAGTCACATGATAAATATATAAATATATCCTGAAATTTGTTACTAATTAATACAAATTCTCTTATGAAAACACTGGCTTGCATAATAAAATCTGACCTAGTGAATATAGGTTGTTCCATAAGTAACTAACTGGATATGATTTTTGTAAATTTTTTAATTTATTTTTTAAATTGTAAAGTGACCTATGGGCCACCATATGTAAGTATATAAAGGTCTTGTATAAAGATTATATAATGTGGCTTTTACCAGATAAACAGCAAGTTAACCAATGAGATATATGTCATGATTATGTAACCAATTAAATTGCATGCCACCAACCAATATGACAACAAAACACAAGAATTCGTAAAAATACTTATCTATAATGCAAAAATACTATACCATATAAACTGTAAAAAATCACTAGAAATATTAGAAACCTTAACCATATAAAATAAACAACCCAGCATAAATAAAATTTCATTCAGTTTAGGAAAAAAATATTGGAAATTTTTTTCTACCTAAAAACAAAATTTAATAAAACATCCCATGTTAATATATGGAGATGCAATATTTGAACAAAAAAAAAATACAAAAGGATAAAATAAAACAACACAACATCAACTGACATGTGAAGACACAATACTTGGAAATCACCAAAGAAACACAATGACTAAATATTTTTGATAATGGCTTATAAAAGTCAAAAGTGCTCAGAAGGCATTGGACAATTTATGTTCAAATTCTTACTTGGAAACAAGAAAAATGGTCTGAACCAAGCAAAAAAATAAAGAAAAAAATAAAAGAAACTAGCATTATCATTATATATAAGATAAAAATATACTTTTAGGGTATGCAATATTTATGGGCTAAAGTGTTCAGTATCAGGGATAGATTGTACATAAATATAAAAGTGGACACTGATGTCAGTACTCAGTGGTGACAATCTATTTCATGCTTAAATGTAATGATGGCCTGAAGATTGGGTGTTGATGCCAATGTTATATATATATATGAAAGGCTCAAACACTAATATTCCATGGTTATAATTTATTACAGTGGAATCATAATTATGATACAATTCATCCAACATACAAATAAAAAAAAAAAAGAAAAAAAAAAGCTTTTTTAATTTATAGGTCTGATGAATTGGATTGTGATTACGATTCCAATTGTAATAAATTATAACCATGGAATATTAGGGTTTCAGCCTTTTATATTATATTCTTGCTTTGTTTTGTGCATTGATCTCTACCTGGATTTTAACCATTAATATTATATATATATAAATAAAATTTGTGTATGTGTGTGTGTGTGTGTGTGTGATGTTCAATGTTTTTAAATCATCTTTTATACTTCTAATAAATCACATGTCAACCAGGGTTTTTTTTTATAAGATGTAATGTTTGCACAGGTACATAATTTTTTATCTCAAATTTTGAAAATTCTAAAACTCTCTGAACCAAGCATGTTTTGCATGGAAAAAATAATTAGCCTTATGCCTCTTTTTCATTAACAGAAAAAAATTCTAGTAATTTTATGATCTTATTTTATTTATTACTGCACAATTAAATTGAATTATTATTATAGACTTGATTGATTGTTATATTATATGTAGTATCTTATATATATATATATATATATATATATATATACACCATAGCTGTACTACCATTCTAAAATACAAAATAAATTTTAAATTGGGGAAAGTGTCTGATCCCAGTAGTTTGAATAACTCATTGTGCACATGTACAAATATTTTTTAAAACAATCTCAAAGACTGTGATCAAACTTAGCCTTGCGATGTTATTGAAAAAGCTAATACCTCCGTTTTCAATATTTGTTTTATATGGTGACTCTCCCGTCATATTTGATGTATGAGGGTCAAGCAGCTCAGTTCCTTGGAATCAACAGCCCAGACACCAGCACATATGATTTGATTATAGTAGTGAAGGCTTTGTGCAGAACCAACCACACTTTTAGAATGGCTGAATACAGAGACCTGGTGCACAACATGCCACGAGGTCCCCAAACAACCCTCCACAGGTTTTGAATTTAGAGTTGCCCTTCTCCTAGACGAGTTGCCATCCAAAACTATAGAACACAGTCTGTCCTGCTATTTACCCACAGCTAGAGAGAGAAGAAGAGGATTCATACCTTTCCCAAGGGTATTAAGTGTACTGGCATGTGAGTGAGTTGTAATGGATTCAACTGGAATTCATACTTGGCTCTCAGATTCCTCAATCTGAGCTGCTATCCACTACTCCACCGTGCCTCTTTGTTTTATATATATATATATATATATATATATATATATATATGACAGAGGTATAATGAAATGGTACATTTGTAATATTCTCGTAGTAATTCAGTGTAGTAACAGAGAAATTATTTTGTCTCTTATGAGAAAGAACTTCAGTACATATGAGAGAAGATCAACAAATTCATAACCTGACATATAGTTATTACCTAAAGTTTTATCTTATAATGTTTATTTTATGATTCATTACTGAATTAAGTCCATTGATAAGAAAGAATATATTGAAAAATAAATCTGTGTATAAAGTAGTACATTTTTATCATTGATGTACCTATGTATCTGCTTATTCTGGAGACTAGTAGGAGGTTATTTAAACAAAATTTGGTTGGGAAATAACTAAAACCAGAAACAGTCATTGTTTTTTTAAGATTCAACCTAAAATTTTGCTGTAGTTTTATACCATGTCCCTTTAGTACCATAACTTCTTGGAAAAATAGTGGAATGATTTCCCATTGCCTCCTCCAGTTTTAAATTAGTATTGTCCTCCTCCAAGACTGACTACTACCTAAGGCTAGAAAACAAAAATGTAACAACTCAAAATTTTTGATAATAATGCTAATAATATTAGTCTAATTGAATACATTTTAATATTAACAATATTTAACATTTACCATAAAAACAGTCTGGACAATCAACTCATCCTCAAAATTATGCTATTTAACCAATTGATTTAAAAGAGATAATGTGCTTTAAAAATAAGATCAAGTGCATCAAACTTCTTGAATTACAGTCTTAAAATAATTTTTCTTGGTTTGGAGTTGGCACAAGTGGTTATTGTTTGAGTTCAGGTCAAGGCCTGTATTCTTAATTTCAAGGCAGGTAAGCTCTCCTCATTTGGACAATGGGAGCATCATAAACTTTCAAGTTCTCTTCTCTATCTCACTCCATTTAGCTGCCATGCTGTACTAATTTTAAGCTTAGCAAATATCAACAATTCTAAAATCAATAATTAGCAGCAGTTTACAGTGTTGGGGCTCCAGTGAGGTCAGTTGTATTTATTTTCATGTTTAATTTCAAAACATGAAACAGGATCATTTTTTGTTAATTAAAAAAACAAAAAACTGTTCAGAATTTTAAAATTTTATTATAATTTTGCTCCTATATTTGATTTGTTTTAACCTCTGGTAAACTTTGAAAGAAGCTTATCTTCTGAGTAATGGAATTTACTGATAATCCTAACCTGAAGATTCATCCATAGATGAAATCTATCAGAAGTGAACACCATGAACATTCTTAATGTTATTATTTATTACAATAATGAAAATGATAATAGCTCAATCACAGTGTATAATTAAACCACTATACACATCAGAAAACATGATACAAAGAACAAAAGAATTAGCCTTAAAATCTAATTTGACCACAACAAATTAAAAGATGGATATAAGGGAAGACATGTTTCAATTCTGATTATCCTAGTCAAAGTAAAATAATTATGTTGTTTAAATTAATTCTCAGATAAAATGTGCTAATTATAATAAAAAAGTTAACAAATAATAATTCTTAGGTTGTATCAAATGTATTTTTTTTTTTTTTTTTACAGATCTTTAGTTCAAAGCATATTTCATGTACACAATCAACGTTCTATAACTATATTATTTGTTTAATTCTATGGCCCTTTAGGAAATAGGTGATCATGGCTCTCCATAGTTTCCATTTAATATCAGTGAATTGCCAAGACTTTTCTTTGGAAAATTAGTGGAGTAGTTTTCTATTGTTTGATGATATTATCATCATCATTGATTTCTGTTGTATACACATTTCCATCCGGATCCCAATCAGAGACCTAAGGTCAGAAATGACTTCCTGACATTTTTCACTGATCATTTTTTGCAAAAAAAAAAAAAAAAAATAAGATCACAAACATAGATAATTATTATTATATTATTATTTTCAGATTATTATTATTTATTATTATTTTTTTATTATTATTATTACTACTACTACTATAAATATAATTATAAATTCTTTTAATATGTTATCATGGCAGATATAAGTATTGAGTCAGACTTTTTTTTTTGAGACATTATTTAAAACTGGACCTCAAAGCTGCTTAAATTGCTCCCAGAATTTGGGAAATGGAAGGAAATTAAACACTAAAAGACTGTACTATGTAAAACTGGTTTAAACATTTTAAGAATGATGACTTGTGAAATAAATTCCAGGAGGAGAACCTGACAACCAATTTTGGAAGAACTAGGGTCATTGAAGAGTACAATATGTAGGGCATTAAGTAAGATTATGAAAAACAGACAAAATCTCTTGAGAAGTTCCCCATGAACTTTCACTTGATTAAAAAGAAGTTTTGAGACTTTTGATACACCTTAATAACAATAAAATTATCATAAGACATAATAACTTGACTAACTTTTATGATAGTTTTTAGTCATTTGTATGACAATAGTATTGATATTAACAATCTTTTATAGAGAATGATAGTAAATCTAATTAATTTAGATTATAGTAATGCAAAATATGCTTAAAGATACGTATAGATTAAAAAATAATTATTTAAAGTAATTAAGAATAACATAAATGTAACAACTCAAAATTTTACATAATAATAATATCAGTTTAATAGAAAACATAATTTTAATACTAACATTACTTAACATTTATTATGAAAACAATCTGATTCAGTCAAAAATGGAAAAGCAGTTAATAACTTGAAAACATTCCTTGTAATTAGTAGTACTTTTAATTAAAAAGCAGTAAAAGATTATAACATTACGTATTATTATTGTAAATATTATAAGCAACTATAACAAAAATGATGCCATTTGAAATTTAGTAAAAAATACAAAATATATTTATTAGTATAAATATTGATGAAATTTATAATAAACTTGTGAAACAATACAAATGCTACTATCAAATGAAGGTAAGTAAAAAGTGAAAGATGACTCATAATAAAACCAAACATTTTTTGCAACTGAATACTTCATTCTCAAAGGAATATGCACACCATATATATATATATATATATATATATATATATATATATATATATATATATATATATATATATATATATATATATCCTCTTTGACATGCTCCTCTCCCAATAGCTGCATTCTCAACAGTAATTCATACAAGTGTTTAGTGAAGTTTTGGAGGATTGATTGATTTGTTTTCTTACAACTTATCAACCCTTTGTAGGTTATTTAAAGCCAAAATATATTTTGGATTGTAAGAATAGTTATATTTTGCAAATGAATATTGCAGATAACAATGATTTTCTCATTCTTACTATTTAACGTATAGCTGGGGAAGAAAATGGATTCATACCTTTTTCAAGGGTATTTGCATGTAAGTGAATGTGATGAACTCAACTGGAATTTGAACTCAGCTCTCTGATTTCTCAATCTGAGCTGCTATCCATTACACAACCTGAACAACTAAATTTTTGGTTGAATTAATAAGTGAACAACAAATGCAAAAACTTTCTTTCCACCCTTATTTGGATTTTATGAAAGTTATCAATGTGAAATCAAATAAAAACTATAGTATATCCATTTAGTGTTGTTTGAAAAAAATATCAGTATTGTTATGAGTCACTTTTCATCATTACTAATAATCTGGGTTTTAATAGTTATGGTTATTGAGTTAAAAAAAACAAGTTATATCATAAAAAGTCCAAGCCAATTCTTGCTTATTAATAAATGAAGTACTCACGACTTCTAGTGCATGTTCAGTGGTAATCTTTCCTTCCTTGACCATTACCATCAGTGCAATGCGGTCATCGTCATTCATAGTAATTTCATAGGCATTGGGGTCACCTGGAATTAAAATAATAGAAAACATAGTAAACAACTAATTTATTATACACTGCTTTATTCAAGCTGATGTCCTTTTCTTCATTGTTAGTTACACTGCTTTGCCTATTGTACTGCTTGTCATACTAAGTGATATTCTCAGAACTTTGAACTGAAGCCTTTATTCAAAGTTTGAAATTCAAAGAATGGTACTGAATATAACAAACACCTAAAGACACTAGTTGAAACATTATGATAATAACAACTAAGACAAGCAAAACAGTTTGAAAACAAATTATATCATAATAATAATAATTACTTATTTCAGAAATTAAAACAGAAGAGTTTATTGACAAAAGTACATAGAATTGCCTTGATCAGTAGAAATTCTTTAATACATCAAAGCATGTCACAGACTTTAAAAATACAAACAAAAAACCCATTTATTCATAAATTCAAAAATATTTGGAACAAATATTTTTAATTTTTAAGAAAGAAAACATTTGTATTTTGTCTATTTTTTCCTGTTAGATTTTATTAATTTAAATTTTACATCCTGGCTTTTGAAAGAGTCACATAAAATTCTTGGTCATTGCCGGAGGCAATTATATTCCAAAATTTGTCAAAAGATTGACCTTGAGCCTTAATTATTATCAGCAAACTGCACAGATATTACATATCTAAAAAAAAAAAAATCATTAAATAAGGCATATTCATGCAGCAAGTATTCATCTGAATAAGTTTTATTAAATTCATCTGACAATGTCTGTCTATTTAATTTTTTATTTATTTATTTTATTTGTATTTTTCCAATTTATGAATGAGAAATTTTTTTCAATCTTCAAATAAGAAAATTAGAAAAATACAAATAAAATAAATACAATAAAAAAAATAAACAGAAAGACTTTGTCAGTTAAATTTAATAAAACTTGTTTAGAAAAAAAAACATTAATGGATCCATGGATAGTTAGGTGAAAATGTATTTTGCAGTAGTGTAGAAAATATAGATATATAAATCATATTAGTTGAAATCACACACATGCATATATATATATATATATATATATATATATACAAGAAAGTTTTTATATAAGCTTTATGTGGGTTAAGAGAGAAAGGAAAATACACTAAGGTAGAATCAATATGAAAAAAAATGAAGAGAGCAGAAGAATTTTGCATAAGCATAGAAACTGAAATGAATCTAATAGTGTGCCAAGAAATCTTTTTTAGAAATGCTAAAGGAGGTAAAAAAGAAAAAAAAAATGGCAAGGAAGGGAATGAAAGACACAGGAAAGTACAGAAGACCACCATTCCCAGTTCAAGAAAAGAAAAAGAAACTGACTGATTACTCCTGAAGGTAATTTATCTTGAGGGCTGTCCACTTTTTTTTCATTTCTTAACAAGCTGTGACTATGTTCCCCATGGGCATGGAATTTTGGGTCTGATCTATAAGACATTTATCTCCCACTGCACAATATATTTTTGGGTGGGTGGATGGGTTTGTGAGGACTTTCAATATAACTATTATTTAAGAAGTCCTCTTATTTAATTATGGCTTTTGAGTTACCAAAAAGAAGCTCAAAATGAGCTAAATCAGTGTTCTGTTGAAGATAAAACTGCATAGCCACATGCCACTACATGTGTGCATACACCCCAGTTTGCCTATGTATGTGTACATATATATATGTGTATATATGTATAAAACCATAAAAATATTTACAAGATAATGATTCTTATGAAATATGCTGATGTGATCGCAAGAAGAGCAAGATTCATTAAATATTTATTGAAACAACTGCAAATAAACAAACCTACCTATATATGCATTTATATTCATCTTTGCATTATATGATTGTATCTTTGCTAAAAGCATCTTTGTTTTTAATAAAATATATTTAAATTGACAGAAACTACGACCAGCTTTGCTATGATTTGTGTTGGTTCTGTAGATACAAAATAAACATCAGCAAGTCCTTGTAGATGTCCCTTTTTATTAATATGCTAAAATAACAACTCTTGAAGAATATATGTTGAAAGTTAATTACTTTAACAGTTATGTCATCAAAGTCCAGGCAAACAGGATGCCATTGCATCTCCAGAAACCATATTATCAGTGTTATATGAGCTAAGACAGTATTTCACAGTATGCAATCTAATTTTCTGCCAGTTTTAATTAGGAACAGGGCTATGATGGACTCCAGAGCATGTCCATTTCTATGCAGAGTTACCATTAAAAAAATGAAAGAGGTATAACAATAGCAGTAGAATTAACACCAAATAAATGCAGGGCAGTGACAGCAGACTGGTAAATATATTATAAGTGGACACCTTATTTGTTTTATTTTTTAGGCATGAATTACATTTTATCTTTTTTTTTATATGCATATGTGTATGTATGTATAATAGATAATTCTATCAATAAGTCTATAGCTTAATAATGAAAAAAAGCATTTATGTTACATATTAAATTCTTCATACATCATATAGATTGAACATTGTGCAGTGAAACTTTCATTAAGCTAATAATTATGTCAAGCTGCAGACATTGGTCTGCCTTCATGTATAAATAAATAAGGTGTCCACGTATAATATATTTACCAGTCTGCTAAAACATTTGATAAGCTTTAGTATTGACAAACATTTATCAAATGTTTTAGTATTGACAAACTCCGGGGAATTTATCCCGAGGAGCAAAATGGCCATAAAAATGGGGTACAATTCATTTTTATGTTATTCATTTCTATGCTCCATAATAAATATATTGAGCTCTCTTTTGTGGATCAATTTTAATATCTTATATTAATAGGATTGACTTGGATTACTCATCCATGGATTTTTACCTGTGTGTGTGTATATATATAAATATATATATATATATATATATATATATATATATATAAAATGGTGGGGAACTGGTTAGTAGCTCAGGATGATAAATCATTGAGCTGAGTTTAAATTCCAGTTTGATTGATTCATTCATTTTTCATGGCTTATCAATATTTTCCAGGTTATTTAAAGCCAGAAAATATTTTTAGATTGTAAGAATTTTGTGTTTTGGAGATAACAATTTAGTGATACAAGTCTTAATAATTAACCCATAGCTTGGGGAAGAAGACATGGATTCACACCTTTCCCAAGGATATTTGCACATAAATTAATATAATGAATACAACTGGAATTGGAACTCGACTTTCCGATTGACAATGCTGAGCTGTTATCCATTATACCACATTCACCCAAGTGGTCACCCACCTAGGTACTGACCAGGCTCAGTGTTGCTTAACTTCAGTGATTGTATGGAATCAGTGTTTCAGCAATGATATGGCTGTAAGGCCAGTTGAGTTTGTTAACTCTTATGCAAATACTCCTGGAAAAAGTATAAATCTATTTCTTCTCCTCCTCCCAACTATGTGTTAAATAGTTGGGCTAATTTTATTGTTTTGTAACAGGACAAATCTGATATCAAAACCAGTTTGGCATGAGGCTAGCAACTCCATATCATAAAAACTCAATTCCTTTATAAATCACAGCAATAATGTATAGTTTTGAGAGCTGTGGTGCCATATTCCTCAATGGAATCTACAGGATTCTAGTGAGTATGTGTGTGTGTAAATAAATACTGTAGATATGGAAATCAACACTGTATGGTGAGTGTCTGTTTACATCTCAAGTGATCATAATTTCTTAGTGTTAACGCTATATTATATGCTGCTGAAGGCTTATGTGAGGTGGAAAACTATTCTTCTCCATTGTTGATCCTTTTTTAATATAAACAAGAAATCAAAATTACATAGGATGAAACGATTGCAGTAAATAAAATTCCTCCTTGCATTTAGACTTTTTGCATATATAATTTTTTTTATCACCCGCTTGGAGTTTTCAAATATAACCCTACAAAAATTTTGAAAGAAAACCAATTTATTCCAAAGGATGGAGAATATAATATGTCCTTAAACTAATTTCAATGGCTGTCATGTCAGACAATAAGTTTTCTCAGGCAACACAGTATGATCTGTTATTAAATCACTTAGCTGAAGAGAATTCTTTCTTGCTCTTTTATAGTTTCAGTATCAAAGAAGCTCAATTCAGAAATAAGATTCAAGAAAGATAAAAAAAAAAAAAAAAAGCATAGGGATTTTCAATAAGAATAAGGCTCAGTGATTGGCTGTAATATTGTATTGCTGCATAGACAATAAGCAGCTTGTGTAAAATGCCCAAAGCCTGCATGGAGTATTAAGAAAATATTCTTAAAAATCAATGATAAATATCTTTTTACAAGTCGCCAAGATAGCAAGTAAAAGTCAAATAAATAACTAACACCAGCATTCATAATTTTTTTTTTTCAAAGCATAATCCCCATTAATGGAACATTTTGATTGGTTGGTTTTCTGATCATCAGGATCATGTGACTTTATATGAGCAGCTTATTTAACTGTTAATATTTTTCTCAGTGAATTATGAAAACTAGGTTAGTTGTCCATAGCTTATCAACCCACCCCCTACAAAAGAAACTTCCTGACTAGCCTCCTGATTAAGTTCTTGAGCATATTTTACATTTTATCATCTGTATAAAGTGTTCATCTTTAGAGTTTTTCTTCATTGGTTTTGTTTTTAGATCATATAGAAGTCTTCTAGCATTATATTCCATTTATATTTTCATGACCTTGAATGATTATTAGTCCCTTATTCCATACAGACATGACAACAATATCTAACTTGAATCCTTAAATGCTGTATGTATAATTATTTTGTTGAATCATCTATATAATAAATGCGAATGTCAGTGTGTCACACTTTTTCAACTTTACTCCTAGAGGCCATAGCCAAACATATCATACCATTTTGGAATTAGGCCAACTTCCTGAGTAAATTAAAAACATTCCAGGCTAGATCTGGATTCCCAAGTTTTCATTACTGGGATTGTTTTAGGCGAATTTTTTTTTTTTTTCTTTTTTTCTTTTGGGTGATTTTTTTTTTGTACAATAACAATTTTTATAACTTGGAAATAAAGTTGGGAATAATCAAAATTAATTGTGAAATCCAGCAAAACTTACCGATAAAATAAAATAATTGTTTGTACAGAAAGTAAGAACCTACGCACATCAAATTGTCTTTAAATTAAGTGGCGGCAGAAGAATTATCATTGAACTTTTAAAAGGTAAGCTTAAATATTAATGCAATACTTAAATGTAGTGATCAATTTTGAGATCTTCTGTAGTTTATTGTTTGCCTATTGCATCTTCTCTTCCCTACCTATTGTGATGAAGGCCTAATTAAGTCCCCTCTGCTTGTTAGGGCAGCTTTTAAGCTTGGCTTCATTAAATGCTGTAGAAAACTTTAAATATAATCTTAACTTTCACTCAATCAATAAAAGTCTATTAATATAAAAATAGAAATTGAAAATAGGGAAATATATTTATGTATTGATAAACTATATTCATAATAGTGTTGATCCTTGAATGCAGGTTTTTCTTCAGATGGCTCCAGAAACACAGGTACACAACAAAAACGGACATGAAGTATAAAAGAAGAAATATACATGTGTTCTTGAAGTAGGATTCATTAACATTCTAGAACAAAATAGACAAGCTGTAGAGTCAACTGTTGAAACATGAAAATGCAAACAGCAAAGACAAGAAAATTAGTATGAAGAACAACATATACAATATTGAAGTAGTTGTTCATTCTGCTGCTAGAGAAGTTTGTTCAGTGTCGTTAAAACAATTTATCTTTCTAGAATCTATCTTACAGATTTATGAGTTATTATTCATTTATCCATTAATTATTGCTGCCATATCTGGTCTAGTGCTGCTATCTTATATCTAGAGATTCTTGATAAATTCCAAAGAATCGGCAATGACCTGGCATCTCAGCTTCAATCATTTTCCCTGCCACCATAATGTAGCTTCCCTGTGCCTTTTCTATAAATATTTTCATGGCTATTGTTCTTATGAGCTTTCCTCTTGGATGCCTCAACTTTACAAATTTAAGCACAGTACTAGATTGGCAGCTAGTTCACATCATTTTACAGTTGAAATGGCTAGATGTAACTGTAAGTTCTATGTTAACAGTTTCTTCTCCACACTTCTTGCTTGTAGAACTCTGTTCTGGCTCCTTGCATTCCAGTCAACTATGATTTTCAACAAATGAAATGCAATGTTATCTGTTGTATTCTTTAATTCTTATTCTTTTACCATTCTTTTGTTCTCTCCCCCCTTAATAATGTTTTTCTTTTTCTCTTAATCTTTCACACTCAGTAACCTCATGCATCTTAGTGGTTTGCTTGGGGAAGTGATAAATAAAAAAAAAACAAAAAAAAAAACAATAATTAAGACGCCTTGTTTAACAAAATTCCGACAAAATCAAGATACCATCAGTAACATTTATTAAACAAATATGTCAAAACTTTTATGAACTATTTTTATTACCTATAGAATGAGACAGAAAATAATAAGATCATATATAAGGACTAAGTGGATGCCAAACTTTCTTAGTATATTTAATACATCAACAAATATAGCATTAATTCTTCCAAAATTGATCATTTAATACTTATCTAGAAAACTTACTCAAAATCACAACTTTAGATGCATGTTTGGAGAGTAAAATAAAAAGTGTATTTTAGTCCTCTTCACAGAAGAATTTTTAATAGCCCTCTATTGATGAATGTTGTTCAGGGTGCAAGAAAAAAAGGCATTCACAAGTCGATGAATAAAAGTTATCATTGTAATATTAGAAAATGTAAGTGGAATTTGATGATATAACCATCTAATTTTATAATACTTTTTTTACTTAAAATTTGTGTCAGTAAGTTTTGAAATCTTTTTATGTGCCAAGTCCTTTTAGTATGTAGGCAATCATTGCTATCTACTTTATATCATTTGTTGTCCTAAGTAATTTTTTACCTTTTACCATTCTTATATATATATATATATATATATATATATATATACATATACACACTGCATTCTGCTTGATTATGCAAAGTAAATTTTTCACCTAACGTGTCAATAAATTCTGTTTTTTTCAGACTTGGTGCTTCTTACAGATTAAATTATACTTTCAGACAAGTAAATATGGTCAATGAAAAAAAGTTGTATAGTAACATAGTTCTTTTTCTCAAAGTATGTAAAAAGGCACAGTTTCAAGTGTTCGGTCTGATTAAGCAATCACCATATAAATCCTTAACATGGGTAAGAAAAAGGGTCTTACTGAAAACGATCATGCTGAAATTACTTGCATGCTTGGAAGTGATCTGTCAACGCTAGAAATTTCAAAAAAGTTACAGAGAGACCACCGTACAATCAAAGCATTCATGCAGAAAGACACCTAAACGATCGCATTTGTGAAAGTTAACTGCCAGAGATCTTCGTAAAATCAAATATGAAGTCTCGAAGAAACCGCATGAAACTAGCAAAAAAATATTTGAAAGCACTGGAGTGCCCAAAGTTGGTAAAACTACCTGTTGTGTGGTCCTCAACACCCTTGCCAAAGTGAAGAGTCCCATCAAGAGGCCCCCATTGAGCAAAGCAAACAAGATGAAAAGAGTTGAATGTGCACACAGTTACATGAAGACCAATTTTAGCAATGTGATTTTCACCCATGAGTGCCATGCTACCCTTGATGGGCCTGATGAGTGGTCATCTGGATGGGTGTTAAATGGTCAACCAGTAGGAGTACGCATTCGTCGACAACAGGGTGGCAGAGGAGTGATGTTTTGGGCTGGGGTGTGCGGAAATGAACTAATAGGCCCACACAAACTACCCAAAGGGCTTAAGCTAGATTCAAATGCATATTGTAGGCGTTTGGAAGATGCCTTCCTGACCTGGCTTGATGAACAACCAATTCAGAATAGATTGTTGATATTTCAGCAGGATAATGCTCCAGCGCATAGATCAAAAAGCACCACCAATTGGCTATGGGTTCAAAGGGCAAAATTTAATGGTATGGCCTCCAAACAGCCCTGATTTAAATCCAATAGAAAATTTGTGGTCTATAGTCAAGAGGCGGATTAATGCTGAAAACAAGCAATTCACCATCTTAGAAGTCCTGTGGAAAGCAATTGTAAGTGCTTGCCGATCAATCAAACCTGAAATTGAAACATTGACGTCAGCAGTGGACAGACACCTCATAATGGTTTTGAAGAATGGAGGATGTCATGTTTGTTTGTAGCCACATTAACAGACTTGTTTTGTTTTGTTTTGTTTAACATGCTATACATATGTATTATGTAATGTAGGACTTAGAACACACGATGTATTGTCATATGCACCACAATTCAATTAATGAAATTTAGTATAAAATGTATTTTTCTTGTTTTATTTTCCATTTGCATAATGAAAGTGAACACTAAATTAGGGCTTAAGTTCATAAATCATTAAAAAGAAGCACGTTTTGTATATTTTGACAACTTAAATGATTGACAAAATAATAAAATAGTATCAACAACACTTTAGCTTTTATTATATTGCTTAACTTGGATATTTTTAGGTAAAAAATAACTTTGCATAATCAAGCAGAATGCAGTGTATATATATGATATGAAATAAATGGAGACCAACCCAGAGGACCTGACAAAGATTTTGAGGGCATAGCCCCTCTTGCCTCCTCATAAAATTACCCCAGGTTTTTAGTGGTGATGGTATGAGGTAGTGTAGTGATAATCAGCATGGTAAACCTTGCATGCTTATTTGGTTCAACTGAGTGATTATTTATAACTTGATATATTTGGATGAGAATTGTTAGCAACATTCATATCCTTTTGGAGTTTGTATGCAAACATTATTTCTTTATAAGTGATACTGAAGGCAACATCAATCAGCAAAGTGACAAATCTTACTCACATTAATCTTATATATATATATATATATATGTGTGTGTGTGTGTGTGTGTATTTTATTTATCTTGCATTTCTTATCTTATAGCAAATCCTTATTACAGATGCCCAATCAACCAACATCTGCTGTGGTTTATACTGCAACTATTATGCTGTTACAGTTTCTCGGAGAGAGTGCATAATCTACTGTGATCAATTTTTTGAACAATGTTGGTATACTCAGGCCCTTAGTCACAATGACTTGTAACTTTATGCTTATTTTATATATATATATATATATGTGTGTGTGTGTGTTTTATTAATCTTATATATGTGTGTGTAATGTGCATTTAGGCATTAGTATTTTAGCAATACAAATTTCATTAAAGACAATGTTCTTGCCCTTTGAATAAGTGGCAAGAGTATGGTTATTAAAATTTTGAAAATGAAGAAATCCCTAGTGATTTCATTTGAATATTTTATTTCATGGCAAACAGTTCATTTTGTGAACAATTAATATTTATTTGATCTTGATTGTGTGTTAATTGTATATTCTATTACCTTACTAATCTCAGTACATCCAGCTTTATATATACTAATGAATACATTTTAAGTACTTTCTCAGCTCCCATCCATTTTAGGATTATATTTTTAACTAGCAGCATGGCCCAGCGTTGCCCGTGCGTGATTCAAAAATCGTATGACTCGTACAGCAATTGCTATCACTTGACTTAAAATATTTTTGCCCTTCTTTGCCTTTAAAGGAGTACCCTTTGCCGTGCTGATGTTGCTACATGCCTTACTTCTTGCCTATCTCACACTGCAAATTTTTTCTAAGCTCTATACCAAACATTAAATCTGTTATGAAAAAAGAACTAAACAAAATGAACCCAAAACGATCAGCTTTAAAAAAGGACTTGTAACTGAAAAAAACGAATGAAAAAAGAATGTTAACAACAAATACGTTTTCACACCCAACCTGGTTCTGCGGAATCAGAATCAACATTGAGTTTAAGCAAGCGAATGAGCCAAATGGAGTAAAGTGCCATGCAGATTTAAATTTTTCCTAATTGTGATGAATGCAGCTATTGATTTTTTTTGCATGCTGGCCAATAGAATCTTCCTGCCTATTCGTAGAAAATGGCCGCAAACTACATGAAAACTGCCGTAGAAGCATGAAAAAATCAATTATTTCCACTATCAATGGAAGTTGCGAAATGCAAAGTCAGTCTTGGCCTTTCCACTAGGAGCATGTGCATGTAAATTTTGGTGCAAATCCGTCGAAAATTGCGGCCGTGCATTCGTTACACACACACATATCCTGTCTTTTATAGATAGAGATTTCAGAAAAAAGTACACCTCTTATTTGAAACTATATTTATTAAATTTTTGGAAATACCCACATCATCTCTTATTTGATATGCCATGTTTATTCAAGAGGCAAGAGTAGGTGAGAAATATTTTATTAAGGTTTTAGTTACCTGTCCTTGCTTATGTACAAGTTCTGGAATTGGTGTTTTAAATGTACTTAAGAAATTATAAAATACATTTAGCCCAGTGAAGAATTTTTCTTTTCTATTAGCTAGTCTGTGACATCATCATAATGATTAAATGGCAAGTTTAAAAAGTATTAAAAATTGAAAAAAACTAACATCCACATTTGATCTAGAAAATGGCCAGACATATGAATGAATGCACATGAGCATAGACATTTGGACAATGATTACATTCATTGGATTCAGGTATGCATTATCTTGTATTGAGATATATTAACAAAATTATAAAAAAAGAATATTACTTGTCTATCATTGTTATTCAAACATATACACACTTATATATATATATATATATATATATATATATATATATATATATATATATTGTCACGTTTATAACATCGACCTTCCGTCCTTAGAGACAAATCTCACTGTACACCGTTTTTTTTTTTGTTTGCCTGTTTACCTTTTTACCTCTCGTCTCGCTGCAACTTGCTTTTCTTCTTACTGTCTTTTTTTTTTTTTCTTTTTCTATCTTTTCCTCTCTCTTTCCATGTGTTTCTAGCATAAACTAGTCTTCCTTAGCGTTAATTCCTTTTTTCATTACGCTTTACCGTTATCATCTACTCTCGGCAACGTGATAAGCCACGTGATGCGTGTTTTTCTTTTGGCGGGATCTTCAGAGTTCTTCTTGGTTTGGTACTTGCATGCATGCACACTTGCTCACCGCTCTGCCTTTCCATATAACTTTGATTTTTTACTGTGCTGCCCTGAACAACATGCTAAAAAAACATGCTGCTTTAGACAGCCAGTGTAAACTCGAATTCACAAAACACGGACGAATTTCATTGGAAAATGAAAGATTTTACCTGATTCACAGACTCATCCCTGTGCTGCTCGGTGCTCATCCCTTCAGGAAGTTCTCCACATGGGCGGCACTTACATGGGCAATTGCTCGTTTGATCCACATCTCTCAGACATTTAAGAAAGAGACTAGACTGAAGGACTGCAAAGGCTGGCATTACTGTCGAGCACCATTTTCGGTAGAAACACTGGCGCAATCTAACAACGTGATCCTCCGGTCGGCGCAAAGAGACATGTACGCTTTGGAACTCTCTTGCTTATTAGAGCATAGGGAACTTCCCAAGAGCAGTGCACTCAGGAAATCAGATCCCTTCGTGGACGACCAAGGTCTCCTCAGAATTGGAAGTCGCACACAAAGAGCAGGACTAGACCGTAGCGAGATGCACCCTGTTATCTTATCTGGCAAGCACTATATAATGTCCCTGCTCGTTAGGCACCACCACAAGTAGGTACATCACCAGGGATGTCACTTCACAGAGGGCGCAGTCTGTGCTGCTGGTTTCTGGATTATTGGTGGAAAGAGAAGTATCAGCAAAACCATCCACTACTGTGTAATTTGCAGAAAGCTCCGTGGACCTAAGCAGATCCAAAAGATGGCAGACCTACCTAAAGACCGCCTATCTATGGAACCTCTCTTCACAAATGTGGGGCTCGATGTTTTGGGGCCTTGGCCCATTACTTCACGTCGAACCAGAGGGGGCTTGGTCCACAGCAAGCGGTGGGCCACCATATTTACATGCATGACCACAAGAGCAGTTCACATCGAGGTCTTGGAGTCACTCGATACATCAAGCCTGGTAAATGCTCTCAGGCGCTTCTTTTCCATCCGGGGTCCTGCAAAACTTATCCGTTCGGACCAAGGCTCCAATTTTGTCAGAGCAAGAAATGAACTCGGAATCAATTCCACCCTAGACACAAGTGCTGTGAGTAAACACCTCTCTGACTATGGTTGTACCTGGTTATTCAACCCTCCGCATGCACCACACATGGGTGGAGCGTGGGAAAGAATGATAGGTATAGCCAAGAGGATTCTCAATTCCATGTTGCTGCAACATGGAAGTACCAAACTAACCCACAAAGTGCTCACCACCTTTCTGGCTGAGGTGGGTGCCATTGTTAATAACAGACCACTTGTCCGGTATCCACAAACCCAGAAGACCCAGTTCTGCTGACACCTTCAACACTCCTCACCCAAAAGATTGGCTCTGCTCCTGCACAGACAGGTGACTTCACCACAGAGGATGTTTCTAGACAACAATGGAGGCATGTTCAACAACTTGCTCAGACGTTTTGGAACCGGTGGAAGGGTCAGTACCTCCCTCTTTTGCAGGCCCGAAGCAAATGGACTTCCAGCATTCCAAACCTGAAACCTGGCAGCGTGGTTCTTTTGAAGGACCAGGATTCAAAGAGAAATGAATGGCCCTTGGGACTGATTACCCATGTCATTCCTAGCCAAGATGGAAGGGTGCGACAGGTTGAAGTGAAAATTCACAAAAACGACCGTGCAAAATTGTTCCTGAGACCTGTAACAGAGACATTACTTCTCCTCCCTCCTCGTCCATCTGAACCTATCTGTTAAAATGTACCTTCTTCCTTCTATTTGATCCCATCCATATAACCACTTTCCTTGTCTTTTTGCTCCCGCCTCTCCTTGATTTAATTTTTTCACAGAACTGTAACTACTCTTTTCTTTATCTTCCTTTTCTCCCACAATTTACCCTGCCAAATTCGCTACAACTTCCCTGCCAGATGCATGCCCATCAAACTTACAAACACAAATGTAAAACAAACTTATAATAGAAACTTTCACCGGAACCTTTTGAGATTTCACAATCTCAGGCGGGGAGTGTCACGTTTATAACGTCGACCTTCCGTCCTTAGAGACAAATCTCACTGTACACCGTTTTTTAATCTTTTCCTCTCTCTTTCCGTGTGTTTCTAGCATAAACTAGTCTTCCTTAGCATTAATTCCTTTTTTCATTATGCTTTACCGTTATCATCTACTCTCGGCAACGTGATAAGCCACGTGATGCGTGTTTTTCTTTTGGCGGGATCTTCAGAGTTCTTCTTGGTTCGGTACCTGCATGCATGCACCCTTGCTCTCGCCGCTCTGCCTTTCCATATAACTTTGATTTTTTACTGTGCTGCCCTGAACAACATGCTAAAAAAACACGCTGCTTTAGACAGCCAGTGTAAACTCGAATTCACAAAACACGGACGAATTTCATTGGAAAACAAAAGATTTTACCTGATTCACAGAATAAAATCTTTCGTTTTCCAATGAAATTCATCCGTGTTTTGTGAATTCAAGTTTACACTGGCTGTCTAAAGCAGCGGGTTTTTTTAGCATGTTGTTCAGGGCAGCACACATTATATATATATATATATATATATATATATATATATAGAGAGAGAGAGATAATATTAGTGGTAAATATACATATATATGCAAAATCCACAGGTGCATATACACACATGTATATTTTTTGAATAAAAAATTCCGAGAGGATAGAATCCAGGTAGAACTCAATGTCCAGGACAGAGTAAGGATATAATAACAAGCCTTAAACACTAATATTCGTGTATATTAGTGCTTAAGCCTTGTTATTATATATATATATATATATATATATATATATATATATATATATAACACCCATAAACATTGATGGGATTATTTATGTATGGATAAATTATGCAAAATATAAAAAATATGAATATATATATTATTTTTTATTACTTAAATGCTATTTCTGAATGTTGTAATCAGACAAAGTATGACAATCTTTCAACTGTTTGCCAGCAAACATCAGATGTTACTGATCTGGATGGATACCTTGTCTTGGATCTTGGCCTTCACATTCTCAATCATGACAAACCACTTCTCAGACAAAAGATCAAGTGAAGAGTAGACTCTTTCTGAATGTTGTAGTCAGACAAAGAATGACTATCTTCTAACTGTTTGACAGCAATAAGTTTTAAGTAATAAAAATATGCAAGATTAATAAATAAAAATCCATTAATTCTTTATATATAACTGGACTCTCCTGTCATTTTTGACATAATAAGGGTACAGCAACTCAGTTTTAGAAATGAATAATCAACCTACTTGCACATATGATTTGATTATAGTGGTGAAGGCTGTTGCAGAAGCAACTGCATTTTTTGGAAGAAGCGAATACAAAGAACTCTTTTTTATACATAGTATGTCACAAGGTCCCCAAATGGCCCTCCTCAGGTTCTGACTTTAGAGTTCACCTTCTCCTAGACCAGTTGCCATCCAAGGCCAGTCTGTACTGCTATTTACTCATAGCTTGAGGAATTTGCACATAAGTGAATGTAACAAATTTGCCTGAAATTTGAACTAGTCTCTCTGAGACACTATCTATTACTCCACTGTGACTCAATATATATATATATATATATATATATATACACACACATCCACACACAAAATGTTGATGTTCCACAGTACTTTGAACAAAAGTTCAGGAAATAAACTCCAATCAATACTGAAAAGAGCAATAACAGATAGTGGACTTGAGAAATATGTCAATATTTCTGAGATGAGGTATTGTAATTATTTACACTACTTACATTGTGTGTTGAGAAATCTATTTTTCTGAAAAATTGTTTAAATAGTCAAATTTTATAAATTTTAATTAAAAGTATCACTGGCTGCTTAGTCACTGTATGCCAAATATTAGCATTAACATGACAGAAAACAAGCCAAGAATGTAGCAGTAGTAAGTTCTTGGGTAAAGTGTTTTTTACTAACTTACCTACACAGTAAAAGCTGTTACACTTATTCTTAACTTTGAAGAGAACAAGTAATTCCTTTTATAATGATGACATTTTGATTTGTAGAGACTTGCTTCATAGTGATTAAACTAAAAGCTATTGCAACAATTGATAATTTATTTTTTAAAATTGAACTAAACTTTTGTCTTTGAAGCTAAGAGTTAGTTATTCCTTAGAAGATTAAGTACAGAGTTTGGGATGAAATTATTTTAAAATAGAATTTCATTAATTTTCTGTGTATTCTGTCTTCAGTATCCACAGCTCTAAGTTAAATAACAGGGTAAACTTGACCCCCTAGCTTTGCTTGGCAACCCTTCTTGGACAACTCTAAATTCAAAATGGTGAAGAGAGCAATGGAAAAAGCACTACACTATATGTCCTAACATTAATCATGGTAAGGCAGAATTTACATATATTTAAGTAAAAAGGAAATTGCAGAGAGTGTTTTTGATTGATTGATTTGTTTTCTATGGCTTATCAACCCTTTCATGTTTATTTAAAGCCAGAAAATATTTTTAGATTGTAAGAATTTTTTTTTTTTAGATAATAATGATTTATTAATACAAGTCTACTAATTAACACATAGCTGGGGGAGAAGAGGTGGATTCATACCTTTCCCAAGGGTATTTGCATGTAAGTGAATATAATGAATTGAACTGGAATTGGAACTCAGATCTTCAATTAACAATTCTGTGCCATTATCTAATACACCACCTATACAAACACCTGCTATTCCCAAGCAATCACCAACTGAGATACAGACCAGACTTGATGTTACTTAATGTTGGTGATTGTATGGGAACTGATGTTTCAACATGATATGGCTGTAATCTTGTACAGTGGTTTATTCTGAAGTGGCATGATTCTTAAGGAGGATGAGGATTCAGAGTTTATTAAAAAGGAGAATTACAAGAAATTTTGCATACATCTATAAACTACACATCAAATTAGATGAAAATGAATTTATACTACGTAAAAATTTAGAAAACAAATTACTAGAAATTTTATGAGTAATGGAATGTAATTGAATTTTATGAGTTTCTGTTAGTAATTTCTGAGTTTCAGTACCTAAAAATGGAAGCACTTCAACATAAGTACATACCTCAAAAAGTAATCTTATATCTAATTAAAACCTTTTTTTTTATAACTCAGAAAATGTTCCTTCCAGCAGCTTTGACTATTAAACTTATTCTTTTTGCTGTTTATATCATGAATTATTTTAAATGATCCCTTCTTTGTTCAAGTACAGTTACAAATGAAAAAGTGGGGAGTCTTTTTTGTTTTAAAGTAGAAACCTAATCAGAGAAAGGTAGTAAGCAAAAACAAAATGAAACATAATAACTAATATACTGATTGGATCAAACAAGTGAAAAAAAAAATCAGATATCATATGGATTCCAAATATTATAAAAATCTGGTTGAAGACCAACAAACATTATTTGTAAAGGAACTTTCATTGGTCTTCAAATTTATATATTAGGTTGGTGCAAAAATAATGTCGTTTTCTCACATGTGAGAAAACGACATTATTTTTGCACCAAATTAATAAATGAATAATTGCTGTTAAAATGAAACCAATATACATATTACCTTTGTGAACATAAATTTCGAATGCTTGTCTGTTTGTTACAAGTCCTCCTACATATATACACAAGTATATATATATATATATATATATATATATATATATATATATATATATATATGTGTGTGTGTGTGTGTGTGCAGATATGTAGAAAAATAGAAAAGAACACGTTAGGTAAATAATCAGTTCTTTAGTATTTTTGGTTTTATTTTTATATATTATTTTTTTTTTTTATTTATATTATATATATATATATATATATAATGTGTGTGTATGTGTGTATATGTGTATTGATTTAAACAAAACACTGTTTAGTGTTCATTTTTTGTTTTGAACCTAGGCACGTTTTGGCCAACATTTCATCAGGGATCAATATTGTCAAAATTATAATATCAAAATTGGTGTGAGAAAATATGTAATATGGAGAAAGATTACTTATTTTCTCACACCACTTTTGATATTATAATTTTGCCAATGTTGGTCTTTGATAAAGTGTTGGCTGAAAGGTGCCTAAGTTCAAGACAAAAACAAAAAAATGATCACTAAACAATTTATGCATTCTGTGGCATCAAATTGTTTTATATATATATATATATATATATATATATATATATATATATATATATATATGAGTGGCAGCTCATTTTCAAGTTTATATGTCTGCTAGGGTAGCTAGCTCATTATTTTTGCCAATATCTGTTTGGACACTTTTTTGTTTCTTCAACACCCACAGAGCCAACCTTTTGGGAACTTCAGCATAGTGTAATTGTTAGCAAGTTTATCTGGCAAGATCAATTATGAATGAATAGTGAGTTTGATCTTCACTGGGTACCCCATACTTTCAGTCTTGTCACACATCTAAGCTATGCTTACAGAACCACCACCCACAGGGCCAACCTGTAGTTTTTACTGTAACTATGCTGGCTAGACCTTAGTTACAGTTTCTGAAAATGATTACATAATCTGACATTGTTAAGTAGTTGAACAAGGATACTCTTTTGCTTAAACCCTGGCTGACAATGACTTGTGACTTCATGTACAAATATTTACACATACATACACAGACATATTTACGCTTGAAGAGTTTACAGATATTAAAGTAAAAATGAAGATGCATAACAAATATTTACACTTAATGTATCAGAAAAAGGGAAGCAGAACAATAAATATTTACACATGCACACATACAAACACATACACACATACATATATCTAGAAATATTTATATATGATTATGCAATGATGGAAAATAAAATTATATATGTGTTTCAATTAATTAAAGATTAAATATACAGTTGATAGATTGATTATAATAAATTGTCACATATAAATCAATATGTGCCAGGTTTCAAAATAATGGTCAATCAACAGTACTCAGGCCATATATTAGTAAGCTGGGCATCCTCTTTAAGCATTTAATACAGGCCTGTACTCATGCATTCATATCATCATACAGATAGTGAATATCTTACTTCATGCCTTTTATCATTGTTGAGGCAATATAGCAAGTGTTATAGGTGGGCTAACCGGGCAAATCATGGTACTCTATACTATGATTCCAGGAATTGAACATGTGTATTGTGGAAGATATCTTCAGAGGTCTTCACTACACACAAATGATTATTAATTGCATGAAACTTGTTCTCACTACTAAATACAACAGAGCACCATTCAACTCTCCAACTGACTCCATTACTCCAGCATTGCAGTGTATGTGGAATTTTGGTTAGAATCACATATGTCCATAGTCCTGCTGTAAGTAATTCCCAATAGTCCATGTTGATACTTCTGAGGCCACTGTATCTTTATCATGGGGCCATTCAGAACCTGGTCTACAGGTGTCAAGAAGTTTCATTTGACCATTGTTGCCAATGTAATGGTATCATTGTAAAGACAAATAAGAATATAAGACTTAATATCTTGTAAGTAAAAGTATTGTTTGTTCACTTCAGGACTCTCAAAGGCTAGATGTTTTTTTTTCACAGTTCAGCTTTTTTGAAAAGGAAAAGGCTCTAATTGAACAAAATGTGCATATGTACATCTGCATGACATCTAGACTATTCCACCACACACACTGAACCTTATCTCAGCATACATAACTATAAAGCTCAGACACAGATGGTGCACTTTTAGGAGTGTTACTACTTTTAGAAGATTGCTGAAGCATTTGAATACTGTCACCAGGACAAAATCATAAACATTTCCTTTCAGGATGTTGCAATTTTATTTTCCATCAGCATATAATTTAAAATGCATATATATATATATATATATATATATATATATATGAACATAGAAGTCAACACTTAGAGACAACAGTCTGTTTCCTGCTAGATGCAATCGTCAGGCCATGAGTGCTGTTATTTTTCTTGGCTATTTATATATACATATATATATATATATATATATATATATATATATATATATATATATATATACGGGTCAGTGGTGCATTGTGGGTAGTCTATTTTGGTGGTTATTTTTACCGGAAGTCCTTTATTTGTCTATTTATTTATTTGGGTTAAATTATTTTGCTTTTTTTTATTTATTTTTATTTTTTGTTTTATTTTTATTTCTTATCTTATATATTTATTCATTTATTTTTTATTTTTATTTTAATCGGTGTTTTTATTAATGTAGTAAAAATTTGTTTATATCACTTATTTAATAGTTTTGTTTTGGTTTTGGAAGATAATTAAAGCTATTTATTCAATTTTGAGGTTGATTGTTGTAGTTTATTCTAACTATTATTTTGGCGGGAACAGGAATATTTTTATATTTACACATGCTCTATCTCTGATATTGAGCACTTTATCCCATAAATATAGCACATCTTAAGAGTATTTCTTCATATATATATATATATATATATATATATATATACCAATAATTATAAAACAACATTAAATTCTTATAAAAGGGATTGTTTATGTGAGCAACATAAGTTAATTTGGCACATTGAAATTTAGTGCAATTTGTGCACATATTAGTCTTTCCACCACAAACGACTAAAATATTACTATTAACATAAGACAAATATTAGTTGATAATACCCAAAATACTATACCAGATATGACATAAATAAAGACACAAAATGCTCAAAGCTATTATTATACCAAAACAAAACAACCCACATAAAATATATTTCACCATAGGAGACAGTATTTTAAAATGTGTATGAAATAATTATAATAGATATAAATATATTTCTATATTCATTTGCATGGTTGTCAAGATCTGTGAAAATGATCCTGCACATAGTGTCACTTATACATGCATATTTCAATTTAAAATGTAATACTTTCCCACATTTGAAATTTGTTTAAAATTTGATAGGTTAATATGGTTAGAATGATCAATATTAAGATAGAGCCTTTACAAGATATAGACAGTGCAGACAAAGGAATCAACACTATATGGTGACAGTTTCATGCCTCAAGCAGTTTTCAAACTTTATACTTTATACTGATAGTTGATTGGTGTATGAAGCTCCAAAGTCACCATATAGTGTTGTTTCCTTTGTCTGTATTGAATAGCCTTTGTTTGTTCCATTGAATAATACACACGCACATTTATTTTGTATACATTTCAAACATTTTATATTAGGTTGGTGCAAAAATAATGACGTAATAATGTCGTTTTTTGACGTATTTTTTAACGTCAAAAAACGACATTATTACGTCATTATTTTTGCACCAACCTAATATATGGATGTATTTATGCATGTATGTACTTCTAAGAAATTGATAGATTTTTTCTTATAATGCAACATTATTTCCTATTACTATAAACATCATATTCAACAGATGCACATGTTTGAGTAGATGTTCCTGTTTTTTAAACAGTGTAATTGGCAATTTCTGTTTAAATTTCTGTGATGATGAGTTATCATTATTTACACTATTTACATTCAAACTATTGTCCTTATCTTTGTTGTTGTCACAGAGCTGGTGTGCTCTCTGGCCTTCAACAGGTTTATATTCATCCTACAAGTAATTCTAAACTGAACCCTTTATTTAATCTATGGAATTCCCTGTAGATTACCCAGATCAATATACATCTGATGAAGGCTTGAGTGCCACCAGCTATAGTAGTAATGATGTCAAAGATGAAGGCAATAGTGTAAATAATGTAACTGGCATCTACCAGCCTAAGAATTCAAGTGTCCTTAATAAACAAAATGTACCTTTCAGCATTGTTTGAATCTGTATCCCTTTTCATTATTCAGCCATAAACTAACAATATGGCATAAAGATTTTGGGTTGAGATAATTTTTGCACTTTTGTGGTATAGGTTTCTGTAGCTGAATTGATTAAGGCACTATCCATAAAACACAAGCTTTCAGAATATATGATGTTGGTTTGAGTTTTATCACATACTGGTTCTTTATTCTTACTTCATATTAATTACTTTAATGATCAAATCAGATTCTAATTAGAAAAAAAAAGAAAAAAGGATTATGATATAATGAAGAAGAGACCAACCAAAAATTAGTAATGAATTTTCATAATTTCAGAATTCAAATAACTTGCAGTGTATGGTGGTGATACCCCAAATAACTGGAATTACTTGACTTATCTTTGGTAAGAATTTTAGAATTGTGGATCATTTTGAACTTAATTCCTCAAAATGTGACACATATTCAAATAAATAAAGTATGAATTTTGAAAATTCTGTTTCATTTCCAAATCTGTTAATATTCATTGGTAAGTTTTATGCTAACATCAACTTTAATCTTAAAAAGTTTAAATGCAGTGTCAATAGTTATCTAGTTTTTTGTTCTTTTATTGATCTCTCTCCTTAATAATGTTTTTATTGATCTCTCTCCTTAATAATGTTTTTATTGTTCTCATATTCTCTCACACTCAGTAACACCTTGTGTCTTAGTAGCTGTATTGCCTTGCTTTGGATAAAATATATATAAAAAAAAAAACAAAAAAAAAAAACACTTGTGTTCTTCCCAAAGCTTCTTCCTTAAAATCTTCTTGATGCATTCTGACATCTTCAGTAGCAGTTTTCCCCTACCCCCCCCAAAAAAAACCACATACACTCTATTTTCTTCTTTTTTTTTTTTTATCAGCCATCATGAAAATCACCAAACCTGCTTGCAAAACACCAGAAAAGGAATTTGCAGGAAACAAATCCCTCAATATAGAATCAGGCCACATGGCAGACTGGTACAGAATAATGTCAATTCATGACACCTAGTGGCACAATATGCAACTACATCTAGTTCACTTGTCACATTTGATTTCTGTTTTTTCTTTTTGCAGGGCAGTGACTTCTCATACATGTCTAAACAGTGAATCATTATTCTATTTTCTGTACATCTATATCCTACATTTGTTGCATTAAAAGAAGCTTATCTCAACAAAAATATAACCTAAAGAAGATTAAAGTTGTGAAAAGGTTTTTGGGCCACAATACATATTTTAAAATTTGGTTGTCTTATTTTTATTTTTAGCCAGAAAATAATTCATAATAACATGAGGTATCCCAGAATGCTTTAATCAGCCTGGAATCAAATTTGCTATTTAAATTTAATGAGTAATCAGTAATTGTTGCTTCCTTGTATTCCAGCTGCAGTTCTTCAACAAGCTAAATCAGGAGATTTTTTCTAAAGATTGCTTTTCTGCAAAAGAATTCATCAAATGACAAATTATCTCCCTTGTTTTTTTAACCTTGGTTCTGAAAGTACTAAATTTAAATTCTAATTTTCTATTTTCCAACCAATCAAATTAATACCCACCAACAAACAGGAAGTGTGTTGAAGGCTGTTCAAAATCAGATAAAGATTTGATATTCAATAAAATCTTCATCACATTTTTCTGAGATGCTGACCTTTTGTTGGTTGATTAGTTAATAACTAAAAAATAACAAACTTAACATAGCATGAGACAAGGCCACATCTGTTGAGTATAAAACTCACCACAACAGTAATACTAAACTGAGCTACATTTAAAAGCCAAGTGCTATGAAATCTTTGAATTGACTTTCTTACTTGTAGCCCAAGTTTGCCAAGCTTATTTTTAATTTAATCCAGAAATTTACATATAGTAAAATTCAAAATTTATTTGTACTGGGTTTTCAAATGTATCCCTCATGTCAACAGTAATAATCAAGTTAGCCAACTCATATGAAGCAAGTATTCTTTCTTCTGCCTTCATCCTTACTGTTATATGTTTATTGTGAAAGGCTAGACAATAACAAAAAATACATCATTTGAAGACTTCTAACAGCAAGAACAACTAAAATTGGTAGTACATGCATGGAGGGTATCACTTGGGGGGGGGCGGTAGTAGGTGATCTTCTGACAACATCCATTTCCACCATATATTGGTATAGTTGATTTTGGTGTATATTGGCCTTGTGCAATGATTAAAAGAAAATACACAGAGTGTTGATAAATAAAAATATATATACACAATATAATAATACAGAAAGATAAGGTGAAAGTTTAAGTTTCAAGAGCTCAAGTGTAAAAGTCCTGATGCATACAAGAGATAGAAAGATTCTGGTTGTCAGGAAATATACATATGTATATATATATATGTATCCAAATGTAGTAGTCATTGCTTGGCCACTAGGTGAAGGAAGGTATGTTTGTTTTCAATGTAGCAAGAAATAGTTTAGCCGTGTATAGTTGCTAGCTAGTTTGGGTAAATATAACATTTCATCTCTGATATATTACAATGACTGCAGCATTAGAGAATAAACAAAATTAATTTATTGACTCTGATTTTGGTTGATTTTTCATCTTTTTATATACACATTTATAGATTCACAATGAAAATGCTGCTTGATTCTCATTGGCTCACAGCCTTATATCCTGGTTGTTAAAGATTTCTAATTGGTTGGTCAAACTATCTATATTTAGAAATGGAGAAATTTTGGTTTCCTAATTATTATTTATTTATTGCTTTTATTACATCTTGCCTGTAAAACTTTTCTGATTGGTTAGTTGAACTATGGCTTTGTTTGCCTAGATATTTTTACTATTCATCTATTTTAGAGATGGTGCAATTTTGGTCTTCTTGCTCTTCATTTTTATTTATTTATTTCTCTATTACCAAACGTGTAATTAGAAGGGAAAATAATCATATAATTAAAATGTTGACTTTCCACGCTATCTTAAACAGAAGGTTAGTAAGTAAATACCCATCAATAATATAAATGTGATAAGAGTGGACTTGAGAAGTCTAGTTCTGTGAAATTTGTTTTAATAGAAATGTTTTATAAATTTCAGTTGGCAGTAATAAAGTTTGGTCAATAAATGTTTCCTTGTAAGAAAATGGCTAATCTTACCATGAACATTAAACTAAACCTAACACATTTGCTATGAATGTGCTTATTTAGTTTATAGGAAATATTCTTGTTTTTTTACAGAAATAATGACATAGACATTTTGTTAATCTTTATATGACAATTCCATACTAAACAAACAATAGTCTGCCATACCCAATCACCCACAGGTACGAATTTGATGTATCATTTTTTTTATGTAAGACTATAACATATTATATATATATATATATATATATATATATATATATATATATATATATAAGTTATCTATCTATCTATCTATGCCAAAAAAATGGATTGGATTTTTTATTTATTAATCTGACAGATTGCAGGTTTGAATCCTGCATGAGAGCACATATTTTTCTTTAATAAGGTTTTTTGAATATTCAAGTCTGTTGATGAAAATAAATATATATACTGTTTAATAAATAAATGGAACATTTAATTAAATATGAGTATCCACTAAAAATAATGTTTAAATAATAAAAAAAAGTATATATATATATATATATATATATATATATATATATATATATATATATGAAAGGCTCGGATAGGGTCTCAGCCTTGAATGGCAACCTTCCTAGAGATGGTATCTTGATAAAAACACTTGGTGTACCATGAGTGTTTGAAATGGGCTTCAGGAAGAGCATCTGGTTTTGTAAAAACCTTGTCACAAATTATTAGGCAAGTCTTAGTATGTGGAGAACTAAACTGAGATTCTCTGTCAGGCAGAACACACCTTGTTTGTGTACAATTAATCCTGGTCCTGCCTTAACAAAAAAACACAGGTATGATTATGATGAATAATTTATTTTCTAACTCAGTTTTGATAAAAAAAAGATGTCATTGAATTTTTGCTTAGCTATTCTTGCTCAATTTTTTAGTATTGAACACTTTATTTTAAAAAAAATCTTCTCATCTTAAATGTGTTATCCTTCAGTCATTTATTGCCCAATGGTTTTTGTTAGGCATAAACTATTTTTGCTATTATATATATATATATATATATATATATATATATATATATATATATATATATATATATATATATAGATAGATAGATGTATTTAATTCCATGTCCCTGCAAGTCATATGTGATCACGACTCACCACAGTATTATATAAGAATTGCTATGAATTCTTGGGTATGATACTGGTATGATTTCCTTGTTGTCTTTTTCCACAGTTTTGAATTTAGAATTGTCCTTCTCTAAGACTGGCTCCCACTCAAGGCTAGAAAGCATAATCTACTCTGCTATCAACCCATAAATGGTAGGGGAGGGGAGATGGATTCATGCCTTTATCAAAGGCATTATTGTAAAAGTTAATGGAATTCGAACTTATCAGCACAGAGGGAGGGATTTGACAAGCTAACTACATATACATTGTGAGAACTATACAATTATATTGTGAGTAAAATACAATATACACTCAAAGAAGCTAAATTTTATCATCAAAGTTACTGATAGTACCATGGTCAAGAGGAACACTGTGTAATGAGCTTAAACCATAACATAGATGATTAACTATAAAGATATACAGTTGCATCAGTACAAAATCTAGTAACAGCAGCAACTGATTGGCACCTTTAAAAATCCAAGCTTTCGAAAAGAAACTCTTTTATTTTTCCTTTACTTAATGTGAAGGGTTATCAAAATCATTTTCATTAGAAAAGTACTCCTCTACAACTGGTAATGTAATACTTGTTACAGAAATGCAGACACTCAGAATCTGTGGTTAATGAATGGCATACCCTTCCACAGTCAAACTTTTATAATTTTCTTCCTTTGGAATAAATGTTTCATAAAATTTCACCGTGTTTTGTATTTTGCTTTTATTCTATATTGTTTTGTTGAAAACATTCCGGGTGATATAAATAGTACTTCAGTTGGTTTAAAATCTTGAATGATTAAAATTATATTGCATGGAAGAGAACAAGATTAGGGAAAATTTAAAATAAACTGTAAATAAACTAAAATGTGGTTTACCAACAACTTACCTTGGTGTTGCTTGTAAGAAAATTTGTTGCGCCCTGATTTTCGTAGACCCATATTTTTAAATAATTTACCTAATGCAGTAGTTTTCTTCTTTCCTTCTACAACCTCTTTTTCTGAAACAGAAAAAAAGAGAAGTAAATAAATTCTTTAGAACTTAGCAGGCACCAAATATAATGAATTGATCATTCAAAAGGAAAATCACTTCTCCTGTTGGAAAGCAAGTGCTTCAAGCTAATTTCTTTGCATGTTGAATTGGGATTATTTCTTGCTGACATTATGGTCTTAATTTTATTCTTAAGCAAAATGCAAAACTTTTGTTTTATTTGAAATGCTAGCATCTTAGTTAGTGAATGCTAGACAGTTTCTTCACAAAAACATGAAGCTGCAGTGATGTGGTTCTACCAATGAATGCTATGAATACTGTTATGGTAATATACCCACGCATGCATGGACTCTCCCAGCTATAAATAGGAGCAGGTACTGCCTTTTTGGAGGGTAAAGTTTCCAGCAGTCAGCTCTGACAGTTGGACTGAACATTCTTGCTGTAACACTCTCGTTTGTATTACTGTTTCTGTTAATATATTTGTTTAACTCAATTCCTCTCTTGTGTTTTTTATTTCTGGCCCTAACAAGGCCACAAAAATACCATGACAGAGTAACAAGTAGATTTTAAGGAAAATAAATCTTTATGTATGTTCACATTTTTGTGCTAACAATATGTACAATATAAATGTATAGCAGTCTTAAATAGTAATATTTTAGGTGGAAGTTTTTTTTATTTTTTTTTATTTAAATAGTGTTGCTATTATGGATGTGTGGATGGGTATTGAAAAGGTTAGTGACTTGCAAAGAAAAATTGGTGAGCAGATTTTGAATTCTGGTTGAAGTTGTTATATTTGTAAGTGACTTTCTGATGCTGTTGGCACCACTAAAAAGTGTCTGAAAAACCATACCACAGTTGAACCAAGTCTTGTGTGTGAAATTAGGGAAAGGAAATTGTTCAAAGGCTGTTGATGGTTGTGCTAGCATTAAGTCATCGTGATTGAGAGTTTGAGTGTACTGTTTTTGTTTACACCTGATCATGCACTTTCTCTGTAACTAATGTTGAGTATTCATAGTTGCAATTACAAACCACAGATTGGCTTTGTGGGTATTGAACAAATACAGATAGGCCTGAGCAGGCATTTGCAACCTAGCCTCTAGTGAACAGGTATGCTTGGAAATGACTCATGGATTATTATCATTCTATACAGAATTATGAAGATGAAACTGAGTTTTGTTGTATTTATTTGCTGAATCCAACTTCGCAGATTATCACTATCTCTTCAATGGAAAAAAATTCTCAAAATGTTAAACTTAGACGGTACTAAAGAAAGTAAATGTACTATGAAAATTTAAGCATCTCTTTACTTTCTGTAGGAAGTGCTAGTGGCTTAACAGTTACAGAAAAATGGAAATGAAGTAAATTTGATTCCAGATGAGGCCTAAATCCATTTCTTCTTCCTCAGGCTATAGATAAAATAGCAAAGCAGACTAGGTTATTTAACCTTGGTTTGCAACCAGTCTGAGAGAAGGACAACCCAGAATTTAAAATCAGAAGATTGGGTGTGAGGTTCAAAGTAAACAAAACAAGAAACTGTTTTTATTGTTTACTGTCTTTATATCATTAGATAGAATTAAAATTTAGATGTATTAATAATTCACATTGGTGATTTTATGGCTTATAATTCCTACCTGTGATATAACAAGTTACATAACCCTCTAGTAGTTATAAAAGCAATGATGAAAACAAAATCAAAATAAAAAGAAATAATTTTCAGATGATCAACCTCCCTCAAAAAAGATAGAAGGTTGAAACTCAAAACTCAAAAGAATGTGAGTGTGTGTATATATATATATATATATATATATATATATATATATATATATATATATATATATATATATATATAAAAAGCTTAAATCTAACTATGAAGAATGCTTGGGGCCCAGGGAATATCCAAGCATTTCCACTATAGCAAAAATTCACTACAGGCATCAATTCTCTGCCATCTTGGGACAGTCTTCTTATATCTTTCATCATTAGAAAATTTGTTACATCATTACTCAACAATGTACAACACTTTTTTGGGGGGGTTTTAGCACCTTTTTGTATCTTTCTGTTTTGCTTTTTGTATCTCTTCTTTGAATTACTGCCAAGAGAAATTCTCCTACCTCCCCAGTACTTTGCCTCAGGCCATTGCAAAGAATAGCTTTCATAACTTTTCATCTCCTAATGAGAGGCTTGCTGCCATTAACAGAAATAGTCTTTAATGAAATAAAGACAATTCATTTTCCCTAGACAGGGAACAAAGTTGGGTCTATCCACCCCAATTACAATGGTGGAAAAAATTTTTAAGATTTTTTAAATTCATTAAAGGTTTTTCCTTTATAAATTATTTTTATTTTTCAGGAAATAAAAATAAAAAAAAAAACTCTTGCATCTGTGTACCACACACATTATTTTGCCTAATTTGAAAATTCTACTTATGGTAGATCTTTTTGCTTGAATAGGCACAGTTTTTTTAAAAGGTTTTTAAGAATAATACCTTTTTTAGTTAATATATTCTATAGTCACCACAGAAAAAGAGAAGGCAAAAGAACCGTAGTAATCAAATCAAATCAGATTTTTTGAATTAGATGGAGATTCAGATAAATAGGCCTTAATGGGATGACAGATGATTTGCAGCATTTATTTGGTTGGTTGAAATTATTACAAACAAAACAGATTAACATTAACTACAATTAAAAAAAATAAGTAAACATAATTTTATGGTACACTGACATCTCTGAGTAAATGAGTGTCCAGTTTTGTTTTTTTTTGTATATGATAAGAAAAGTAGATCGAATTTTTTTTTTTATAAGCAACTAAAAATTTAGAGCAGTACTTAGTTGCTTACATTTTTTATGCTTGGGTCTAATAATTAAAAAACAAAAGATATTTCAGTATAACTAAACAAGTAGAAATGTTAGAGTCCTTGAATATGGTATAAAATAACCTTTTTAGCAACTATTTTTGCCTAGTTTTACATTTTTCTTTTAGTTGATTAAGCAACATTTGAGTCCACAGTAGAGTTTTTTTTTTTTTTACAGTAAGGTTCAGCCTGTACAAGGCCTGGGGACCACTCAAGGTAGAAGGTTACATTAGGAGGCAGTTTCTCTAGATAGGATAGGAAAGAAAGGTAATGGCTAACCTAGACTTGAACAGTGATCAGGGTAGCTTCTTCTTGGGAATCAGTTCCATAGAAGAGTAGTTCATGGGAAGAAGCTGTTTGAGAGGAACTTACTTCTCAGTGATGGAATATAGAGGAAATGTCGCTGGTTTGCTACAAAATAAGTAGCATGGCAGGTTCTTGTCATGAATGATAGAGCCTGGCAGAACCAAGGAATATAGTTTTTGTGAAAATAGTGATATTCAGTCAAATATAAGTACAGTTGCTAATAAATGGGTTCATCAGTACACTAATAAATAAATAAAATATTTTTATGTACTGAACTACTCTAAATGTATTTTGAAAATAATAAAACACAAATGTAATGTTTTAAATAATTTAGGATTCACTATATGCACAAATATAAGTTATTGTTTTTCTTGTTTTTTAAAGATACTTTGGAATTCAGAGTTTAATCCTAATTTTAGTTGTTTTTCATTGAGTCTATGGCTGTAGATATACAAAATAAATAAAATGAAAAGCAACTGAAATTAACGTGTAAGAAAAATTAATAACTCTTAGGTGTTGATTTTTTTTGTATTATTAACAGTGAGTGTTGCATTAAGAGCTTGTAAATCATTTTGTGAAAAATGTCGAACCTTATCCCAACATCACATTACAAATATGAAATTAACATTAAGGAAACTATACATAAGCATATGAAAATTATGATATAAAGTTAGTTATATTGTTTGAAGAATTTATTTTAATACTGAAATAGAATATATATATATATATATATATATATATATATACACACATACATACTCAACTCTCCCATCGAATTCGACATATGAGGGTCAAGCAGATCAGTTCTTAGAAAACCGACAGCCCGACAACAGCACATACGATTTGATTAAAATGTGAAGGTTTTGAGCAGGACCATCCACACTTTTTGAAGTACTGAATACAAAGACCTGGTGCAAGGTTCCCAAATGACCCTCCGCAGGTTTTGAATTCAGAGTTGTCCTTCTCCTAGACCAGTTGCCATCCAAGGCTGTAGATATACAAAATAAATAAAAACCCAGTCTGTCCTGCTATTTATCCATAGCTGGAGAGAGAAGAAAAGGATTCACACCTTTCCCAAGGGTATTAGCATGTAAGTGAATGTAATGGATTCGACTGGAATTCAAACTCAGCTCTCCGATTCCTCAATCTGAACAGTTATCCATTACTCCACCATAATATTTTTATTTTTTTATAATATATTTGCAACAGAATGTCATCTGTAGTGGACATGTCTAATGTGTCAATTTATCTAGACATGAATTAATAACCCACCTACCTCCACCTTGTGACCTTATTTTTCATTTTTCTATTTTAGCTTTGATCTGTCTTTTGTTTGGTTAATAAAGACTTGCACACAAATGTGTTTTTCCATTTTGGAATTTTGGTTTTCCCTTCTCTTTTTTTAACTCTCAACTGAGCCACCGAATTATTTTCTGCTTTCCCAAATAAATCATTTTCATCATAAGTTATCTTACATCACCTGATGAGAGACAATTAAAGTTCTGAAACATGAAAATTTTTGTGTAGCAATGTAAAATGTTAGAAAAAAAATAAATATATTATAATAATATTTTGCTCTACATTGTTATTGAGCACTTTTTTTTTTTTTTAAGTAAATGCTAAGAACTGTAGATTATTAATCTGTTTGTCCTTTCTCTTTATATATTTGATTTTATTATGCTACCAAGAACACAATTCTCAAAAAAAATATGCCCAACAGCCAATTGCTTAAGAGAGAACAAGAGAATCTATGTTGTTTTGGAAAATGTGTCAGTTATCATTAAAGATAGAATTGACACAGGTAACAAAACATATGCCAGTGTAGTATGCATGCTTTCATAGAACTAACTCAGTTCACATAAAAATAAAGATTAAGCTTTGATCAGAGCAAAATAAATGTCTGCTGTAAGTGTTCAATCTGAAAAAGAACTATTATCTTTTGGAAAAACAGAAATCCGTAAATTTGAAAAGAAAACAGCCATTACTAAGAAGTCAAGTAATGTTTAAATAAAACACATGTAGTTATGAATCCATGCATAAATACAAATGAGAGGCCTTTTAGCACAATATCCATAATCAATTTTATGTGGCTGAATAAATGTGAACATTGTATTTCTTGTTTTGTTAAGAAATTTTTCATGAGTAATCCTAAGCAAGTATATAAAGATATAATAGAAGAGTATGTGTGCTGATACAAGCACTCATTATACATATATATATATATATATATATATATATATATATATATATATATATATCTTGACAAAATCTAAAAAAGAGGCTGTTAAAATTATTAATCCTGACCATAACATCTCAACTTCAGTCAATTTCTCACCACTGTAATGTACCTTCCCTTTGTCTTTTCTATAAATATTTTTATGGCAATTGTTCTAATGAGCTGTGTGAATTTGAGCATAGTACTAGATTGCCAACTAGTTCTCATTGTTTTACTGTTGAAATAGATGCAACTGTAAATTCTATTCTTTTCTCCAACTTCATGCCTGTGGAACTCTTTTCTGTTTTGCTTCTCTGTCATCTACAACTTTCAAAAATTTAAATCAATTTTCATCTTCTGTCTTACTGAATTCAGTTCTTTTATTGTCCTTTCTCATCATTTTCTCCTTTTCTGTCACTTTCAGTAACTGCATGATAGTGGCTTTATCATCTTGCTTGGAGTGAAATGATTAAAAAAAGTTGTTGCACATCTGGATCAGATTTGAGGAGAAACATTCATAATGTTTCTCAAGTCATCAGAAATATTAATGTTCTCAGTTACAATAGTAAAAAGTTTTTATTAACTTCATCTGAGCATTTTTAGGAATATTATATTTTTAATTTAAATATATGTTTATCTTATACAAGTGTCATGGTGTGTAGAACAATTTCTAACTATATGTAAGGGATATACTTTTAAATTAAAACAAAAAATTCTCTGCTAGAAGGTTACAAAACTTGACACTATTTGAGGACAAAGATATTACTAAATTTTAAACACATTTTAAAATGTTTTCCCCTGTAGTGAAAGGAACATTTCTAAGTACAAAGCCTAATGAGATAAAATATCAATATTTCAATTTTTTTTTTTTTTTTTGTAATGTTATTGATGTGGGACTTACAAAGGTTAAGCTAAGTTCAAATGCCAATCTAGTCAGTTGCTTTTGCTTTCACACAAATGTCCTTACAGATGAAATTAATCTATCTCTTCTCCCCCCAGCTATGGGTTAAATAGCAAGGAAGATGAGACTCTAGCCCTGAGTGGCAAACCTTTCTAACAGAAGGAAAACTCTAAATTCCAAACCACTACATTTCCTAAGTAGGCATAGCAATTCATCTAGATAATAAATCTATCATTTCATCTAGGTAATAATGAAAATGTGGCATGCCATGATCACCTATGTTCTGAAAGAATATGGCAAACAAATTACTTTATTGGCGAATCTTAATCATACATATTGAGCATTATACAATGAGAAATGTAACTATAAATTCAACTAATAACTTAATGATCTATATTTGTATGTGTATGATTACACACAAACATATATATATACATATATACACACACACAAACACTTGCACACAGAGGATTCAATGGATAAATTGTCATCTAAATTATGCAAAAATGAAAATAACACTGACATCTCATTTTAACATATATTTACAAAAATTGCAGAAAAATATCTTGAAATATAAAAGAGTAAATTTATTTGATAAAATCGCCATTGGCTTCAACCACAGCCTTCAGACTACTACAGAATCTCCTGCATCTCTTCTGGACGGTCTCCTTGTTTAAGTTGGTGTATGCTACCATAATCCTTGCCTTCAGTTCATCTCTGGTGTTACAAGGAGTTTTGTTGGTCTCTTGCTCAACTGCGCCCTACACATAACAATCAAGGGGGTTGCAGACTGGGGAGTTACATGGCCAGATGTAAGGTGTGATGTGGTTGCAGAAATTGTTTGACAGCCATGACTGGGTTCTCCTGCTTGTGCAGCATGGTACAGAATCCTGTTGTCCGACATAGGGTTTTCCAGCAGCCAACCTCTTCAGCCAGGGCAGCACTACTTTCTCAAAGCATTTGATGTAGGCCTTCATGTTGAGTTTGAGGCCCTGTGGGAAGATGAATGGAGGCATAACGTTGCCATCAATAGTGATCCTCCAAGAACCTTCGTAATCACCATTAAAATCCTCCAACTCTTTCTAAATCCTCTGCACTGTTCTCAGATTGACACTCAAACACTCTGAAATGTTTGTATTGGAACTGCTGATGTGAATGCCAAACAGTACAGCATGGCATTTCCAAATTTCTGGCACAGTGAATTGCATGATGGTGTTCTTTTTCTCACAGATGGTACCCAACTGACCCAATTATACTGTGCAGTCAACAAAATCAAAAACAAACAATGCATATGCATGAAATTAAAAATATAAAATAGCGACAATTTACTCATCGCACAATGAAAACAACTGAAAACTATAAGATCAATTTTATGATAAGAGAGAAGGATCTGGTCTGTTCAAATTTCTTTGTTGAAATGTTTATAAATTAGATATTTGTAAATGAAGGGTTTTATGCAGGGCCTATGTTGCAAGTCTCCATACCACACTATGGAGACCTCCTTTCAGCACGTTGTGATAAACTTTCTAGCCATTTTCAAATCCCTGCCACACTTGTCTACACATGCATATACCAGAGGAATTGTGTTTCACAAAGAACACTGGGTCAGGCAAAAATCAATTGCCGGGGAGATTTGGATTGGGTAATAGAAGCCAGGCTGGTGTTTACTAGAGCAGGCCAGCCAGGAAACACTTCAAGGATCAATATTTGGATTAAAAGCCTGGACCATTCATGGCAGAACTGGCTTCAGTTGTGGTTGTTCATGGCTGACATCATCTAGGGATATTGTGCAGATTAATGGACTTCGTGGGCAGTCAGTGGAGTGTCCTTTAACAAGAGCATTGCTTTGTGGAAAACTAACTCAGATGTAAATTCATCTTATCTCTTTTTCCCTACAACTTGATATTATTATAAATCAGGATTCACTTATATATATATATATATAATTTTAGGTAGATATATAGTGATATCTGATATATAATAATGGCAAGTTGAGTATATATTATGGACCTGAGTTTATGAATGAAGATTTTAAAGGGTTTTCTATGAATGTTGTAGATGTGAAATAACCCACAGGGTTATGCTTGTGAAGTTTTAAGCAAAGAGCTGAATGCACTGAAACAACCCTTTAAACCAGAGTTTCACAAGTTGTGGCCTATGAAGGTGGGACAATAATAGTAAGTTTTTGAGGTTATAGATTTTCTGTTGGGGGTTTTCTTCTAGGCAGATAACCATGCTGCTCCATAGGAAGAGAGAGGGAGAGACATAGATATATCCACACACACACATATATATATATATATATATATATTTATTTTAACTAATGTTCACCCAGTACAAAGCCTGAGAGCCATTCAAGGTAGAGGGTTACTATGTGGAGTTGTATTACCATAAGAAAGGGAAGAAGTGAAATAGTGAAAAAATTTCAGCGTTTAGGAGGGAACATTAGAAGTATAGAGTTGGAGTAGACTTTAGAAGTAACCAGAAACCCAATCCTAAACAGGGAACAAGGGATAAACCTCTACTCCTCTTCAAAAAAACGAGCAGTATATATGATAGCTGAAGGTGAACTCATCTACTCCTATATATATATATATATATATATATATATATATATATATATATATATATATATATATATATATATAATAAAGACATATAAAATTTTACCAGCATTGGTTAGTTAATAACAATTTTATTATAACATTGACTTACAGAGTAAAATGTAATTCGGTGTAGACAACCTTCTGCGCACAACTTACAGCAGTTAAAAGAGCTACTATTAACATTCTAAGACCAGATTTTAGTGGGAACCTTTAGAAGACTTGTAGAGTTCATGCCTGATTAGGTAAAAGTTGTTTTGTAAGCATCTGCAGCACCTTAAGTAGGTGGCCATAATTGGTTGCTTGATCAGAGTGTATAGATATATACACTCATGGTTTTCTCATATGAAGCCTATTTAAGTTAAAACTACATTCCAAGGTGAAAGGAGTCAAACTGATCTACTGTTTACCCTAGCTGGGGTAAGAAATGGAGTTGTGCTTTTTCCAAGGTCATTAGTGTGAAGTGAATGCAATCTATCCCAGCTGGAATTAGAAATTGGATCACTAATTCCATTCTCTGTTGTTAATCATTATGCCATCTGTACCTGAATAAACTGAGTTAGTCCACCATAACTAACAAAAGACATATTAGCCATTTCTGAAATTGCCTTGGCAGCAACTATAATCAATATGGATTGTTCAGTCACACTAAGCCAATGAGGTTGCACAGAAGTTATATAGTTACTAATGTCTTTTTGTCAACACGATATCTTCAAAGGTTCTCAATATATTTCAGTGACATTTTGTAGAAGAGTCAGTTGATATGAAACATAGCCCATTCTTCCAAAAAATTAACACTGATTAAATTCTGGAGAAGATCTACAAATGTTTTTTGCTTGTGAGACATGTCACATATTAATACAATAGTTGGAAATATATAGAAAATCAAAACTTACGCAGTTATTTCTCCTGCATCATATCCTTCAAGAAATTGAATTTAATTTAATTTTTATGAGCAATGACATTGGCCAAGATAGGTATTCTATATGTTTCCTAGTGTTCAGTCTGATCAAATAAAGTATATGAAGAGTCACTATACGTAGATTCCAATTAACATATTGGTAATTGGAAGACATTCAACTTCTATGTGCCATATCCATTCTGGACATGGTTGATCACACAACTTCCTATTTTTGTAGCTCTTAGTAATGTTTAATAATGTTTGCCTTATCACTCCCTGTTCTGACATCTACTCACTTAAGCTTCTCAGAGTAATAGCATGCTGCCTCTGGGTGTCTCTTTTGACTTTGATATATCCTGTAAGTGTCAAATTTTCCAAGCCTTCCTTCCTCATTATGTGTTAAAAATATTTTTTTTAAATGGAATTTCTCTTCAGGACATAGGTGACCATGTTTCTCCACTAATTCAATTTCTTTATTATCTGTTAATTGCCATGACTTCTGGTAACAATAAGAGAGTGGTTTCCCGTTGCTTTCTCCATGGATTTGAATTCAGGATAGTTCTCACCAAGACTGGTTTCCATCAAAGGCTAGAGAACCCAATCTACTCTACTATTTAACTTATCACTGGTAGAAGAGATAGATTCCTTCCTTTCCCAAGAGCATCTATGTGACATTGAACACAATAAGAGTTGTTGGGATAATTTTGGCCTGAATTTCTGAGATGAGGAGTTATCATTATTCACATTATTTACAAGCAGACTGTTGTCCTCATCTTTTTGTTATTATACTAATGTTTCAGCGGTTGTGCCTTCTGGTCTTTATCAGGTGCTCTGAAAACCTTTGGGAAAATAGCGTAGTAGATTAAAGTGTTGGTCCATGTTTATAATGACATAGCAATTGTGAGCTCAATCCACAGGCTGGACAATGTTTACTTAGACTCAGTGAAAACAGAATGAGCAATAACTGAGCGATACTAAATACAAATTAGATGAGATATCCCTAGATATGGTTGGCAGAATGAGAAAAGTCTACCTCATAGGTTAAATAAAGGGTTCCATTTGAAAATGACTAATGGTTACTCAGATTGAAAAGCATGAAGGCTAGTGGGCACAATGGCCAGAATGTTTTGATAATAACAACAAGAATGAAAACAATATATTCCATATGTAAATAAATAAGATGAGGTGTGTGTTTGGCTTGCTGATTCCATTTTCTGTGCTGACTGGCCTTACTTTCTTTCTAATTTTGCTTTGTTAATCCAACCGATTTTATCACATGATCATTATTTTTAGTGGTTACCCATATTTGAGTAGATGCTCCATTTATTTATTAAACAGTATATTTATTTCGTCTACCATCTTGATTCTTTGAGAAATTTTATTATAGAAAGTGATAAAATCTGTCACATTAATAAATAAAAAAATCCATTACTTCTTTAGAAATTGCTTTGTTTATGTTAGGATATGAAACTTAACAGATATGAACATTCAAGATTCTAAGGAGAATTTGTGCTTGTAAGGTGCTATTCAGCTTTGTTTGAATGGTGAGACTTTTCATGGCTGAGCTGGTCTGAAGCACATCAGATCTAACAATGGTTTCTCTTGCTTGGGAGATGCAGGATCAAATCCTGCTGGAGGGTGCATCTTTCCTTTAATGAGATTTCTTAAATATTCAGGCTGGTAGATGAAAATAAATATAATGTTTAATAAATAAATGGGGTGTCTACTCAAATATGGGTATCCACTAAAAATATTGTTTGTGATAAAAGATCCTCTTCAGAAGATACCTTTTCAGTAAGGTGAGTTGAGATGACTCTAAGATAAAAGCTAGTAATCCATTTTGTATTCATTTTCTATTTTAAAGGCATTGATGGTCATAAACAAAAATCAAGCAGAGGATTATGGGAAAATAACAACAGTAAATCTAGGAAATAACTGAGTGCAATTTGAATATTTTTATGATTTGCACTAGTTATGAAAAAAAAAACTCTGCTTTTTTTGGGTTTTTTTTTTGCATTATTTAGAAAATATTACAGAATCTTTCATTCAAGGAAGCATTACTTGTTTACAAATAAGAATTTATCATATTTTGCCAGTAGCCATTTTATTTAACTCCTAGACTTAAAATGCCAAAGAAAGAAACAAAATTACATGTTCTATTTGTCTTGAAGTCAATGTAATACTGCCATTATGTTATCAATAAATGTGTTGTCTTTTATAATAAAATTAAATTCCTTTGGAAGAAATTTTAATAAATTTCAAATCATAGAATTTATGCAATTTGCTCAGTAAAATTACAGAAGAAAAATTGCTGATTTTTTCCTTTTTTTTTTAATCCTTTTTTCTCTTTCCATCTCCATTCTCTTATTACCATTGACTATTTACCACTGACCGCATACCATTGACTGCAAAATCTGTTTCTTGTTAGCAAAAGCCCTAAACAATTAATTGAGAATGATTTTCTGTTTTCATGATACAAAAACATATCATTGAAATAAGTGTGCCTGTATGCATAATCTAATGGAATATATGATGTATATGCATAAGTTACTGACAGATTTTTGTATGTATAGCATAAAATAAATGCTAACATTTAAGAGGGAATGAATTTTTATTATAAAACAGTGAGAAATATGTGAGTGATGAAAAGAGGTATAATCATACTGAAGGATAATGTTTATGAATATAACAAAGTCAAAGTGCTGAATTTTTAATTATTGCTTATGAAAAATTAGTATATATATTTTCCCTTCTTTATAAAGGAATTATTGATATCAAAAAAAAAAAAAAAAAAATATATATATATATATATATATATATATATATATATATATATAAGGTTGGTGCAAAAATAATGACGGTTTTTGACGTCACAAACCGTCATTATTTTTGCACCAACCTAATATATATATATATATACACAGTGTAACCCGGATATGAGAGTTGTCGGGACCGAAGAAGAAGTATCTTATATCCGGGTTTCTCTTATATCCGGGTTTGGTCTATTTTGTTTAGGTAAGTATGGCTCTAATTTGGGACCAGAGAAAATCTCTCTTATATCCGGGTTACACTGTAATCATTTTTTATTTTTTTAAAAATATGATTCCTTCGCTACATAAGATTTCTCATGTTTCAAAAACAAGAGCAGTTTTTGAAACATGAGAACTCTTATGTAGTGAAGGAATCATATTTTTAAAACAAAAAATAGTTATAATCTAAGCTCTACTTCTGTATGGAGCACTGTTTTTTAAAAATAAAAATAAAAATACTAAAGAACCCTGGATTATTTACCAAACATGTTCTTTCCTGCACACATACACACGCACACACACACATATATATATATATATATATATATATATATATATATATATTTTAAGGCAAAATGAATAAGTTGCTTCTTGAGAGCACATGCTAGTGTAGTAAGAATGGTTACACACTAGATGAAATTAAATATATGTTCTATCAGATATGTGTTAAACAATAGAGTACAAGTAGGTTGAACTCTGTCATCTTTGATGGTAGCCATTCTAGGAGAGGACTACTCTGAATGGAGAAGGCAATGGGAAACCACTCCCTTATATTTACCAAAAAGTCATGGCAATTAACAGATAATAAAGAAATTGAATTTGTGTGGAGACATGATCACCTATGTTCTGAAGAGAAATGGCATTTAAAAAAATATTTTCAAGTAACATTAACAGAACTTGTGACATTATTATCATTGGGTGAGATAGTTGCAGAATATATAGTTTGGTCAATCAGGGATCCAAAAATCTCTTCTATGTACTGTGTCCCTTTAGGACATTGGCGATCATGGCTCTCCACTATTTACTGTTCTTTATAGCTCTTAATAAATTTTGTCTTTTAGCTATTTCTTTTAAATTCTGCTCCACCATCCATTCACTCAAGCTTGCCAGTTATGCATTGTTTTCCTCTGCCTGTCTTGCCCTTCAATCTGTCCTGTGAGTATCAAATTTTCTAAGCCCTTTTCCCTATGTCCTGAAAATTTCAACTCACTTTTCCTGATGTTAAGTATAAGTGTCGTTTTACTTTTCATTGTCTCTAGAACTTCATCATTGCTCACATGTTCGATCCATGGTATTCTCAGCATCCTTCTGTAGAACAACATTTCAAATCCCTTCTTCATCTGTGAGGGGATTGTCCAGCATTCGCTGTCATATAGAAAGACTGCTATTACATAACAGTTCAAGTACTCTTTTCTATGTTTCTAATTCAATTATTCTATTTCTTAATACTTTGCTTAGCTTTTGGAAGGCATTTTTTGCTATTCAAATGTGCCTTCGGATTTCAGTGTCACACTTTCTGTCCTATGTTTAAATACTTCCCAGATATTTAAATTGTTGTACTTGTTTGATTTTGGTATCTCCTATTTATAATTTGCATGTTAGGCTGTTCTTTTTACTAACAACCATGCATTAGTCCTTTCTTCTCACTTTCTTTCACTTCCATCTGTATGAGTTCTTGTAGTTTCCTTTCTGTGTCTGGTATCAACACTAAGTCATTTACATATCTTATGTTGTTTGAGGCTGCCAATAATAAATCATAGTTCTCTCAGAATTGCTTGGCTGTATAGGTTGAATAGGTCTTGTGAGAAAACACATCCTTGTCTTACTTCATTTCTATTTTTGTATATTTACTGAACTCAATTTCAATACATATGCTTGTGTTTTGTTGTCAGTACAGGTTCTGGATTATTCTAATAATTTCAAGAAGACAGAATGCAGTTTCATTTAAATTAACACCAGACAATGACGATAATGGCTTAAATTCCATTTAGTGTGTGTGTGCGTAAAAGAGACCTTGTTGTCAGGGGAGATAACTTCGAAAATTATTATAGTGATAAGAATGAGAAAATGGAGAAAATATATGCAGTGCTAATATATAGAAGATGTTCTGTAATTTTATTAGGTGGATGATCCAAAATTTTGAAAAAAAATATTAATACATATCTTCAACTTTTTTGATAAAATCCAACTAAGCAGATTAGTTCTAAATGACTAATATCTTTGAAAAAATAAATATGACTTAACCAAATTTTTAAACAGTAAAATAAAAACTTGAATTTATAAAGCAGATAAAAGCTTAAATAAAATTTAAAGTATGTTAATTTTTTTTATAAAAAAATAATACCAAAAAAAAAGAAAAAATTAAAATTTCTCCCAATTTTTTGTCCGATTTACTCTGTTCAAAATCAAAGAAGTTTAATTCAGATGGACAGATAATTCATTGAAGTGTCTAGACAAGCAATAAATTGTTGGAATAAAAAAAAATTAAATTAAAGAAAAAGATAATATATAAACATATTTATAAAAATAGAATGTAAATGTAAAAATAAAAAAATTAGTTAAATTATTCATGAGAAAAAAGAAGAGAAAAAAAACAAACCAAACTAAACATAGGATAAACAAAAGAAAATCCAAGTAAAGCCAGCCTTTAAACCTAATCATTTGCCTTAACTCTCATTCTATCTCTCACACATACAGAGAGAGAGAGAAAAAAAAAACCTAATTTCTCCTATAGGTACAGTTATAGTAGTTGTGCCTGCATATGTGTCTGTCTTTTTGTATTTGAAATAAACATGAAGTTAAAAAAGACAGAAGAGAAAAGTGTAGAATACGAGGAGAACAGAAGTATGAAAGAATGACAGAGGAAATGGAATTAAGAAGAAAGACATAAGGAATAAAAGGGAGAGAAAGTCTGGTTTTATTACAGCGTTATTTACATATATGTTGAAATAGAAAACCCAACCATCAGACAGCCACCCACCAAGAAGACAAAAACTGTTAGGCTATTACTGAAAAAAATGCATGAATATCGAATAATTTCAATGAGTGATTATTAATTTATTTTAGCAACTCAATGCTGATGTAATGACTTTGATAGTTACAGAGTGCTCTCACACTTTTGGACAGACTAACCTAAACACACGCATACATATTAATAATTTTTTTTTCCTATATCTATATATATATATATATAAGAATGCTCAATGCCAGGTACTACTTAAAGTTCCATGCACATAGCAAACATCAAGCACAATTAGCAACGAGCAGTAATGAACAGTTATATAATTTATACATACAGTGTGCGATGGATAAATTGTCATCTAAATTATGCTAAAATGAAAATATCACTGACATCTCATTTTAATAGATTTATTTACCAAAATTATACAAAAATATATTAAAATACTAAACAGTAAATTTATTCAATAAAATTACCATCGGCTTCAATCACAGCCTCCAGATGACTGCAGAATCTTCTGCAACTCTTCTGGACTGTCTCCTTGTTCAAGTTGGTGATGCTGCCATAATCCTTGCCTTCAGTTCATCTTTGATATAACAAGGAATTTTGTTGGTCTCTCTAATCAGTCTGGGGAGTAAAGTGGCCAGATGTAAAGGGTGATGTGGTTGAAGAAACTGTTTGACAGCAATGACTGGGTTCACCTGCTTGTGTGGCATGGTGCAAAATCCTGTTGTCAGACATAGGGTCTTTCAGCAGCCACCCTCTTGACCCAGGGTAGCACTACCTCTTCAGGGTACTTGATGTAGGCCTCCATGTTGAGTCTGAGGCCCTATATGGAGGCATAATGCCACCATCACTAGTGATCACTCCAAACACCTTTGTAATCACCATTAGAATCATCCAACTTTCTGAATCCTCTGCACTGCCCTCAGATTGACACCCAAACACTCTAAAATGTTTGTATTGGAGTTCCCAGTGTGAATGCCAAGCAGTATATCATGCCATTTGCAAATTTCTTGTATAGTGAATTGCATGATGGTGCTCTTTTTCTTACAGACGGTGTCCAACTGATCCTACTATAGTGTGTAGTCAACAAAATCAAACACAAACATTGTGCATGTGCATAATTAAAATATAAAATGGTGACAATTTACCTATCGTACACTGTGTGTGTGTATATGTGTGCATGTGTGTGAGAGAGAGAGTGGTATTTTACTGTTTTTAATTGTTGATATCTGTGACAAGTGAATGAAGTGTTTACTGAAGGGTCTGCCTATGAAACTCTGGAGATAGGATGTTGAAGGTAACACCGATCAACTAAATGCCAAACTTTATAATTGTAGAATCTAAGCTTTTGGCTCACATGAGCCATCATCAGAGTGGTTATATGGACACTACAACAGAGATGTTCTCTGTCAAAGATGACATTGTATTATGTTTACATAGAAGTTTTCTATGCAGCGATAATGATTGTGGAATAGCAGATGCAGGTCATAAATTCATAATGCAGTTCTATGACATTGTACATGACCACGTGAGAGAAAGGAATGTTATCTGTTGTAATATCCATATAACCACTCTGATGATGGCTCATGTAAGCTGAAAGCTTAAACCAAGGAACAGCATAATAAAAAAAATATCTGAATGTTGGACAGTTTTTGTCTTTATTTTCTCCTGAAACTAAAGCTACTATATGTAGCTGAGAACGGCTCATGATCAAACATAATAGACATTCATTGTCAGTTATATTTAACAAATATATGTTTGAATAATGATCCGCTGTCCCAATACACTAAATTCAAGTGTGTGTGTATATATATATATAAAATTTATTTGAAAATTATAACATAAATATGTTATAAAAACACCACTGATAGGAGAGCCCATAATTAAACCAATCTTTTGTTGGTAATAACTATTATTGTACATTTAAAATCATTGGTTTGTACAAAGTCAATAAATTTTTAATCCTTTTTTTAATCTGAAGGAAAATTTTATTTTTTTATTTTGTGTTGTAGTTCTTTATCAGTTGACAAATATTAAAATTTTTCATAATGTGTGTGTGTGTGTGTGTGTGTGTGTGTGTGTGTATTCATGATTAGAATGAAAAGTAAAATCAAAACAAGTAATTGTGTGAACCTAACAAGAAAACATTCAGAGAGTGCATATCTCTGCCAATGTCATTATCACTAAAAACTGAATGAAAATCAATTCATTGACAAATGCAAGGGAAATAAATGTATAAATTTTGATTTTTCACATTATTGCCTTAATATATGCAATATCTTACAAATGAATAATTTTGAAGATTTACCTTATAGTTGTTTCTTGGCCCATGACCCATAAAATGTAACTGAAATTTATTGAAAATTTTAGATAATGTGTAGACAAACATGGGTGTATATGTAACTTAAATATATGATTTCATTCAGTACTTGTAGCTTAGTCTTACTGGTTAAAGCTGCAAACCAAAAGCTGCAGCATTTCAGAATCTGCGTGTGAAAAAGAAAAAGTATGATGGTGGAGAGGATATTACATTTACATTATTTACAGTTCCATAATAAATGTTATTATTATGAGATAGTATTATTTATTCATTACTATCTCTGTCTCATAATAATTGTTACATTTCCATAGACATTTCATACACTAAATGCAGTAACTGTTATGGGACAGAGATAGTATTATTTTGTATGAATTTTGACAATAAATTGGTCATGCAGTTTAATGTGATTTGCAAGTATAAACCTATGAACACATTTTTTCCTTAATCAGAGAGAAGCTTCATCTTTTTGCATTTTATTCTGATGAACTGTTTTTAATAAAATAATCTTTTTCACTCCATCCAAAACATTTGATCTTTTTAGATATTTTTGAGTTGAATAAAGACTGTCACAAATACAAAACACTAAAGGCAGAAAAATAAACATGATATAAACACCAATTATTTGTAGTGTAGCGATTGATAATTTAGTAAGTAAATGTGTGTTCCTTGTTTGTCTCAGAAGTGAAAATAAGATGAAAACAGCATTATCTTGTCACAATATATCCACCTCACACCATATACATATATTAATAATAATAATGATAATAGCTGGCTGCTCATATTCAAGGATACCTGTCTACAAGGGTGGCTAGCCAAACCCTATTGCAGACTCTCGCTCAGGCACATTTGTCTTTGTTCAACACCCACAGAGCCAACCTGTTGTTTTTACTGCAACTATGCTGAGCAGACCTTAGTTACAGTTTCTGGGAGAGAGTGTGTTATTTAGTGTGATCAACAATCTGAAAAAAGCCAGCACATTAAAACCCTAAGTCACAATGATTTGTGACTTTGTGCTAGCACAGCTATTGATGGCCCCCAAGTGTTCTGTTTACCCAGTCTCACTCATAAGGCTTGGGTCAACCCATGGTATGGTTTTCATGCACTTTCTAAAGGTATATCCACACACATGTAGGTATATCAATAAGTCCATAGTATGATAAGTGAAAAATAATGTATTTCAAACAAATATTTTTTCATAAAATCTCATTTCTTGTCAACAAACTTAACCAATACTTTTCCATTGTTACTTGGGACTGATCATTTGACAGGGAAAATTTCAGATTAAAATTCAGTTAATTGTATCAGAATTCAGACCATAGCCATTAATTCACTCTTTTTGTCCACATATATGTGTATACACACACACAAACAAACATTTTATTTATATATATATATATATATCATAGGAAATGGATTAAATCTGACAAATATTTAATATACTTTCTGTTTATATGCCATTTTTTTTTATGTATACACTTATCTGAGTAAATCCTCTGTTCTTCAGTTAAACAGTATTAATTACATTTACCAGCCTGAATGTTTGAGAAATATGTTTTCTGACAGGAATCAAACCTGCATCCTATGAGGATCCACCATTAAGACTTGTGTGCTATAATTGTTCAGCCACAGAGAACTGATTAACCAAATCTTGAATTAATGCCTTTAAACACACACTTTCACTGGTCTCTCTTGATCTATTTTATCTTTTCTGTATTTGTATCCCAATGTAAACAATGACAATGTATCATAGGAAATGGATTAAATCCGACAAATATTTAATATATAAATGTGAAAATAAATAAAATGAATAAAAAAATATTAAATTTCTTGAGTGGAGTAAAATTTTTAAGAATTTGATTATTAATTCTTTCTCTTATGGTTTGGTGATCAAACGCCATAGAAAGAAAAATGAATGAGCAGGTGTCATTCTATATTTTCAGTTGTGAAAATAAAAAAAATTATACTTGAAAAGGCACCGAAGTTCAGCTTGCCTGAAGTGCCAGAAACCCTAGGGCCAACCCTGCAGATATCTCTCTCTCTCTCTCTCTCTCTCTATATATATATATATATACACACACATACTCTCATATATGTATGCCCACACACACACACACACACACATATATATATATATATATATATATATATATATATATATATAATTATGCTGCTAATAAAGTTGGTTCACTTAGTTGTGCTAGACAATATTCCTCAATAAAATCTATCTTACACCCTTATAAGTCTACCATCAGTCTGTGCAATGAATATTGTTGCCACATGTGGTCTGATACTTCTGCTATGTATGCAGACATTCTTGACAAAATCCAAAGAATTTACAAAATGGAACTCAGCTCTGAAGGTTTGAACGGGTAGACCTAAGGAATGTAGCTCGTCAGAACATTTTTCATGTAAATAGTGATAGACTTTATTTTAAAATATCTTTTATTGCAAAAGAGACCATTCAACATTTGTGTGTAGTTTTCTCAGGAGCAAACAAATATTTTCAAAAATATTAAGTGAAAGGTCATTCTTGAATTTGATGAAGATTAAAATTGGCCCTTAACATAGAATACAGTCAACGGGGAAGTAAAAGAATCACTTGTTGGTCATATTATTTATATTGATCTTTCTGTATGTCTGCTTTGCAATGAGAGAATGTGCAGGTAGCATAATAATTATCTGCATGGGGAGTGGAATCATCGAGGTGAGTTAAATTTTTGACTTTGTCTATTACCATCCACTTTCAAATTAATATTTTTAGTAAAGGCATGGCTAACTCTTCTCACCATATCATCTATGGGCTAAATAGCAAGATACTGGCTCTCAAACCTTGGGTGGCAGCCAGTCTAGGAGAAAGCAATAAGAAACAACTTTTGTCTTTCCCAAAAAGTCATGGCAATTCACAGATAATAAAGAGATGAAATCTGTACAGAAGAGAACCATGATTACCAATGTCCTGAGGGAACCTAAAATTAAAAAAAATCTTTATGATGATGGTTAGCTCATCTCAAACAGTGATTTCCTAGTTTGCTAATGTAGCGAGATCAATCCTCATTGGGAACAATACCATTGTGAATTTATGTCAGACTAAGCTACTCTTAATAAATAAACACTGGATAGCTATCATAGCATAATTCCTTGAAGATTCATCAAGTTTAATTTAGCCTAGTGAGGTCAATCATCATTGGGTACTCTAACACTGTGGCCTTGAACTAGAATAAGTTGATCTTAATCAGTAAATATCCTCTATAGGTTGTTTCATAAATCAACTTGTGAGTTTGATTCTCCCTGGGTACCACACCAATGTCGTTATTTGCTAGATGTTGTAAATAACTAATAGATGCTTGTGACTTCATTACAGTAGTAATTCTGAATCTTACTGGGTGCTTCCTTATTAACCTTGTACCAGACTAAACAATGCCTTGTAAATAACTATTCAATTGGAACAAAATAAATGGCCATTTTTAAACTACAAATTTTAAAATGTTATAACTCAGCTTAAACATTATTTTATTACTCAAAGTAAGAACCAAGAAAATTTTGACAATAATCTGGCAGTGAATTTATTCCATTACAATAAAAACTGGAGTTACAGGAGTTAAAAAATTGCCAGGGGGCATTTTGAACTTTGTTCTGATTGGTGTACACCTATCCTTATGTATATGCATCTAAGACCTAGAAAAAAAATGATAATTGGTAGGAGACAAAGTGAATGGAGAAAGTTATGTCAGTACCTTAATGCTTAAATGCATTAGTTTTTCCAAGCAATTTATGAAGTATGAGGTCTTGCACTATAAGATAAGCCTTTTCTGTTTGCCACAGTTGTTCAAAGATCCATCAGTTTGAAATCATGACATAAAAACTCTGCTATGATATTCTCACCAGGTTGCAAGAGACTGTAATGGGTTATTTTATTACAGTGACCATCAATCAGGAATATCTTTTTTTTTTTTTAAAAGACGAGCAAGTTTCTCAATATAAAGAAAAACATTTTTCATCAAGCACACAGTCAAGAAAGAGGTATTTTTTCTTTTTAAATAAACACGCAAATTGCGGCAAATGTTAAATCATGTAAGCTGCTAATCATCTATTCAAATCATGGAGTACCCATATTTTCTTCACTTTACCAATTTTTGCCAAATGTCATTCAACTATTGTATGAGCTACTACTCCCAACATTACTTCCAATGTTTATATGTTTCTTTCTTGATGAGCTGCTATGGCTGATCTCAATTCTTCATGGTTGTGTGATGACTTGCAACTAATCCAGGCTCATCTTAGAGGTTGAGACCTTCAGAGAATAAATTTTTGAGCCATTGATCCATGGTTATTTCTGAAGTTGACTCCAGCTCTCCATAACTTTTAATGTTGCAGGTGGCCACACCTGCACAATGGTTGGGTTTGGACTCTGAGCATAATGACATGAAATTTGTCTTTATTCATCTTTGTTTCAATAGCCTAAGAAAAAACTAAAAGTAATAAAAAACACTGCTCAAAAGATGAGCTACAGTGTTTTAAAATGATTATAGATGTATGTATAAAAATCAAACGCTGCTCAAAAGGAGATTTACAGTGTTTTAAAATGATTATGGATGTATGTCTAAAATTCAAACACTGCTCAAAAGAAGTGCTACAGTGTTTTAAAATGATTATGGATGTATGTCTAAAATTCAAACACTGCTTAAAATAGGAGCTATAGTGTTTTAAAATGATTATGGATGTACATCTAAAATTCAAACACTGCTCAAAAGAAGAGCTATAGTGTTTTAAAAGGATTATGGATGTATATCTAAAGAGGGAACATTTAAAGTCCTGACTGAATTTATGTGATAATGGCCATTTATTTTGTTCCTACCTAATATCTATCTATCTTTTAGAATATAACCTAATACATTTTACAATAACAGATTCTTGTTATGTCTTATCACATGTCCAGATGTAAAAAAAAAAAAAAATTGTGATAAACTTGAAAAGACATTGAATTTCTTTAATGAACCTGTTAGGAAAAATATAACCAAACACAACCGTGTTGCTAGATATGATGATGGGAACCACTGCGTTATATTAATGAATGAAAAACTGCCTCCAATTCAAAGGAAAATATTACTTGCTTTTGTCATTCTTTTTGTTCACTTGCCAGTAAAAAAAAGAAAAAAAAACAAACAAACAAAAAAAAAAGAAGATATTTCAGAATGCTGAATGATAAAAATTGTCTTGGATGGCACTCAGCCAATAACTGCACAGGAATCATTCTTTTTATGATTAATCTACAAAGTAAAACTATTTTTCAAAAAATAAAATGTATTCTTGTTTCTTCTCTCTCCATTTTTTTTAAATCTTTTTCAAGAAAAATAAAAATCCACATCCACCCACATAAACTACTAAAGAAGATGGCAGTTGTAACTCATATTTTTAAACTTGGACTTTAGATTTTTTATATTAAAAAAGAAAGATGAAATAAATAAAAATAAGAAAAATCTTATTTGAAAAGCCTTATTTCAAAAGATTCTAAAGACAGTCAAAGACTCTGGGAAAAATAAAAAAATCTTTTGCCAAATGGAAGAGGATTCTTCTTTTGAGAACAGCTTCTGATTCCTCCATCAAGGCTATCATATTGGCACAGCTGTTTGATACTGGAAATACAGTAGATTTTCTTTTTCTATTATTCAAGTCATACAAACCATCTATCATATAGAGAGAAGGAAAGAAAGAGGGGGGAGTGATTGATAGTAAAATAGCAAGAGAGAGGAAAAGTGTGAGAATTAGAGAAAAAGAGACAAGGAAAGGAAGAAATTGAGAATATAAATGGATCAGAAAAATTAATAAGAAAATGGATAAAACTAAGGAAAACAAGTGAAAAAAGAAATATAAATTGAGAGAAAGAGACAGAATTTAGAGATAGAATTAAACAGGGTAAAAAAGGGGAAGAATGAAAAGAAAATGGAAAAGATAAACAGATAAAGAAAGAAGGGAAGAAAAATAAACTAAGACAATGAGATAGGGAAAGAAAAGAAGGGAGAGGGAGAATGAAAGATGAAAGAATAGAGAGAGAAAAATAAGATTAAATAGTTGGAAAAGGAGAGAAAAAAGGGGAAATAAAAGATTCAATAAAGAGAGAGAATGATGGAAAAAGAAAGGAAATAGAAAAGTGAGTAGGTAAGAAAAAGAGTGAAGTGAGTTCAAGGACAGATAAATATCATATTTTGAAAAGCAAGTTTGCTATGTTGAATAGATGGCATCGATAAATTTTGGATTGTTTCCATCTAGATTGGCACTCACTAAACATACACAGATGTTTGGTTGATTATGGCTCCATTACAGGCCAAGGCATTGTTCTTCTAGTCTTCTTTATAACCTTTCATTTGTTTCATGACCAAATCCAGAATTTTCAAATATGAGGCTAAATATTTCCCTAATGATGGAGACAGCATGGATGCTGATAAATAAATAAAAATAGTTGTTTAAACAAAAGAAGGTTGAAAGTGACAGAAGTTATACTAGTGTATAAAAATAACATTTCTTTTCACTCCAAAAAAGAAAGGAAAGGAAAAAGAAAGAATAAAATAAAGATGTCTGCTGTAGAAAAAAGAAATATGGATGCAAAGAGATACAGGTTATAATATAGGAAAATAAATAAGTGTGCTCAGGCAAAAGACTGAAGGAAGAGTGACCTGTGAGAAGGATTAAAAATTACTGCCATACAGTATATTCTTTTTTCTTGCAAACAATTAGCTTTTGTATATAAAAATGATGAACAACCATAGTATCTCTTGTTGATTAAAAAAAAGAGAAGATACATCAAGAAGTATGATAGATTGAGCAAAGTGGGATTGCAGCAAAAGAAAAGAAGAGCAAGATGATAGAATGTTTGAAAAAGAAGATGGTGACCTTGAGAGGTAGTATGAGGAGAAAAGGGAAGAAGCAGAAGAGTAGGAGGCAAATTTCAAAGATAGTGAGTGAGAGAAAGAGAAAAGTGAAAATTTGATATAAGAATTAGTAGTAAAAATATTAAGTTTGAAAAGTAAACAAATAGAGAATGTTAAATATATAGGAAAAAGGATACTGAGTGATAAGAGGAGGTGGTAATGAGAGAAAATATGTAGTGAGAGTAAAAAAGTGACAGTAATATAAGGGAGCAATAGGAAAGGGGAGGAAGGGAAGAATGTAGAGAGAGAGAAAACTGCAAGGAGGAGGAAATATGTAGTGAGAAGAAAGAAGAGAAATCTGTAAAGAGATAAGAGGAGGATAGAATAATGAAACAAAAGAAACATGGCTGTAAACAGTGGCAGTGGGAAATCTGGGAAGAGAGGAGGCAGAGTAGAAGATTAAACTGTTTGTAGAAAGAAAGAAAGGAATGATTTAGAGAGAGAGAGAGAGATAAAGAAAGAAGAGTAGATAAAAAACAATCATGAGTGAAAGGTGGCAGTAGGAGATTTTAAAAGAAAAATGGTGTAAAGGAGGAAGTTGGAAAAGGTAGAAAGTAAGAAAGAAGAGAGATATAGACAAAGAGAGAAAGACGGAGAAGAGATGAACATAGCAACAAAGGATAGAAAAAAAAAGGAATGATAGCAATCTAATTGAAAATGCAAATAATTGTTCTCCATTTTGTTGGTTGTTTGCACAAACACAATTGGCAGATGGAAACATTCAGTGATTGAAACAAGTTGTGACGATGACAGATGTTCGATATCAAAATTACCAAAAGATTTCTATAACTCTTTTAAAGAATAAATCACAGAAAGTCTTCAAGGGAAGTTTATTTCTATACAAGACAAACAACAAGAAAGTTTTTTTTTCTTAAATAAAGATGAAAAAATCTAAAAAAGTGAAGTTGCTTCAATGCAATCAACAAGTTAAATGATTTTAAAATGACACACTTATTCTTGTCTTTATCTCTCTCTCTCTTTTTCAATCTCTTTCTACCTAGGTGTTTTAACCTTCTCTTTTTTTTCATCTTTTTTCATTAGTAATAACCCTCACAATCTTTATTTCTTCCATAATTTTCTCTCCTTATTTCACTTTTTATTTAATTCCCCATTTTATTTATTATATACTCTTTCTATCCCTGAAAGAAACTATAGCAGTGCTTATCATCTCAAAGGATGAAATCCACTGGTTGAGTTAAAATTCTAGATTAGACTGCTTATATCACTTTCATCTGGGAAAGGGACGAATCTAACCATTCCTGTCCTACCACCAATCATATTTATCATAGTCATGTCACTGATACATCACTATGGTAGCTGAGGAAAAACGAGTATTCCCTCTCCCATAATTATCTTATCAGCCAAGGTAGAAATGCCTTTTTCTATGTGCCATGTCCCTTCAGGACATTGGTAATTATGGTTCTCCACAGTTTCCTGTTCTTTGTAGCTCTTAGTAAATTTTGTCTTTTTTGCTATCTCTCCCAAACCCTGTTCTGTCTTCCATTTACACAAGCTCATTAGATAGGTTATGTGAACTATAGTAGTGTAATGGCTAACAAGCTTGTCTCACACACCAGTTCACTAGTGTAGTCAAATTGAGCTTCATTGGTTGCTACACTGTTGTGGTCTTGTACCAGATTCAGCTAAGTAAATATTTGCCTATTCCAGAAGTGATAATAAAACAGTTGTTATAGTCATTGTCAGTTTTGACAGATGGAATCCTTGATTGCCAAAACTAACAAAGATGGATTTATCTGCTAGATTTCTTGAAGGCTGTAAGATTGTCTAAAATTGTCTGTATCTCCCTAGCCCCACTATTGCAGCTCCTGAGGTTGGGATTTAAATAAGTCGTTTACAATCATTATTTACATTATTCGGACTATTGTCTTCATTTTTGTCGCCATATTTATTATGTTTCAGCTGTTGTATGCTCTGGCCTTCTTCAGGTGGTTGGAATGTCAAACTGAACCCTTTATTTTGCTCACTGGGGTAGACTGTTCTAGTTCCACATGCCATGTTTAATGGATGTCAGTTATCTGTTATCTCCTGTAAATTTCCCTGTGAAAGTTCTCCACTGCCTTAACCGGGTATTGAACTCACACTCTTTGGGTCCTGTCACTGAACCTAACCAATGCCTTTATCCACTGTGCCATGTGTCCTCTAGAACAGTCTACCCCAGTGAACGAAATAAAGGGTTCCAACCACCTGAAGAAGGCCAGAGTGTACAATGGTCGAAATGTTGTAATAAATATGGCGACAAAGATGAGGACAATAGTCCAAATAATGTAAATAATGTACATAATACATCATCTCAGAAATATAGACAGATTGTTTACAATCGTTTTCAACCATGACTTTCTTAAGAGCTCTTCTCCTGTGCTAGGGACAACACAGCATGAACAGATAGACAGAAGTGTAATTAGTATTGAACACGAAAAAAAATTGGACATTTCAACAAACTAGACAAAACTTTAAAAATGACTGAAGGTAAACATTTCTCATGCAAAATCCAATCCTTTGAGCTTTGGTGCATTTCTATATTATTATTATTATTATTTTTTGAAAATAAAAAATATTCTGTATACATATGTTCAAATTAGCAAATCTGGTTAAAAACAGCTGGCTTGGCAGTAACATCTCCTTATTTATAAGTTAAACAGTTATTTCCTCAGTTTAATTACCAGGGCCCCCAGGGTCGGTTGTGGTAAGCATGAAGAAGCAATGAAAGGCTTCTCATTGCTTCTTGTATTTTAACATAACCACTCTTAGGTTTCTCCTCACAGTTTTTAGCCTATGGCCTCTCTTCAAATATGTTAAGACTCTAAAGGGAACCATATGCACCTACTGCCGCCACCCCCACCCCCATTGGTAATGGCTGATTTACAACTATTAACTGATAAATAAGAGATATCAGTTTGTTTTTTTTTTGCTTTTTTCTGGCTTTGCTTTTTTAATCTTTGGTGAGAATGAAAGTATTTTGTTTCTGCTCAAGACTATCTGTAAAGTTCTTCTTAAAAGTTAATTTTGTTCTTAATGCACTAACATACAGAAATGTTTTTTTTATTTTATTCAACCTCAGTTGAGATCATTGAATTCTAAATTTTCATGTCCTGGTTAATTGTGAATACTATAATCTTTGCATAATCTTCTGCATAGCCAGTGTGCCAAAATGGATGATTTGAATTTAAGAGTTGTCCTTCTAGACTACCAACCACAGCTAGAGATCCCAGTCTCCCCTGCTATTTAACCTACAGCTGGGTAATGTTAGTAGTAAGATTAGCTGTTTCTATTCAGGAAACATTCAGCATTCATTGACTGAACAGTTAGCAATACCATTGATTGGAATTTTATAAATTCTATAATTTTATATATATTTTATAATTATAAATTTTATAAATTATAAAACTTTCTCTTAGAACAGTCTTTCAGGAAAATAAGTTTCTTAAGTCTATTGGCTGTTATCACTCTAATATTTCCTGATATTTTTTCCTGAACTTTTGTTTAAATTAATGTGGAAAGTAATACCTTGATTATGGATACATTCTTTTCCCAAAGGTATTTAAGTGAGAATGAATGTAGCAAACTTTTTTTTTAGTCATTTCTTTCCAAATCAGGTAATAAAGACAGTAAAACACAAGGAGTTTTTAAGTCAAAAGAATCTTAGAGAAAAATATTAAGGAGAGAAAACAATAAAAAACAAGAATTAAGAAGACAGAAGATGACAATTGACATTGTATTTAAATTTTTGAAGATAAATGTTAATGGATAGGCAAGAAACTGGAAGAGCATCACACAATTGATAAATGTGAGGAAAGAAATTATTAGCATAGAAATTATGGTTACATTTAGCAACTGAGAAATAGTGAGACCTAATTGCCAATCTAGTACTTGATTGGAATTTGAAGTTGTATTGCTGATTTCTCTTTCTGAAACACCCCTGTTATATTGCTGGATCATCAGAATGATAGTTAATATGATGACATTAAAATGAAAAAATATATATTCATGTGAAAGATTTAAGAAATTAGAGAATTCTACATATTAAAAGAACAAAGTAATTCCAATAGTTTACTGATTAAATATTGATTACTTTCAAGTAGGGATTATTTACATGATAAAACATTATGCATTCAAAATACAGATTAAATCTGACAAAATGATTAAATAAAGTACAAGTAGGCAAATCTTTATAAATTTAACATTTCACTATAAATAATGAAACATGTTAAATTTATAAAGATTTGCCTACTTGATCAATATTTAATTACACTTATACATACTAGTAGACCAAAACAACAAGTATAGGGCATCCAATGAGCATTGAACTCACACTAGTTCTTATTGTCAATGAGATGAGCTTGCTAATCATTGCATCATGGCATGGTGACCAGTTGGTCATTTATTACCCTTAGTATAATCTGGTATAAGATCAGGATTCAAAGGTACCCAGTGGGGCCTGGACTTGTTTCAGTAGATAGTTTTGTGAGACGTAATTGATAATTGAATGTAGAATAGACTGTGCTAAGGGTAGTTTTGTACAACAATACAAGATGCTACAAATCCAAGATATTAACATTAGAACTCGAGTCATGTTAAATAGCCTTGTCAGATCTAGACTCTAATTGTTGTTTGCCTTGTATAGAAATAAACTTCCCTTGAAGTCATGCATGGTTTCCAACTCATTCAAAAATGACTAAACTTTTTGCTGTATACAACTGTTTTCTCAATGGCTTTGAGCAAATGAAACCTTTAAATCTTAGAGATGATGAAGCTTCATCAGATCTTGTGGACTGGGGTTACAGAATGACAAACAAAGAACTTTACTAAATAACAGAAACCACATCACTTCAAGACTTTCAACAGGAACAAAACCTAAAAGGGATAGAACATGTAACTCAAAGTGAAAATAATGACATAAACAAGATGCTGACATTCCACACTACTTTAAACAAAAGGTTAGGACGGAAACCCCTATCAATACCAGAAAGAGCAATAACAGTTGACAAAAACTATTTTCCTGAAAAAATGTTTTAACAGAAAGATTTTATAAATTTCAACCAATAGTAATGCTACATGTTTAGTCAATGAATGCCAAATGATTCCTTAAAATGAAATGGCTAATCTTGCTATTATCATATTGTCCATGGAAAGTGTTCAGATCAACTATATTCCTTAGTTACTCCAGATATAACCTTCATGGCTGAAACCTGCCATATAGAGAACCATCCTCATTTCCTTTATATACCATTGGTGAAATGTAATTTCTAGAGCAGCTTCTTCCCAGGAAGCACTGCTTTGTGGAACCAATGCCCAGAAGGATGTTTCCCCAATCACTACACCCTGTTCATATCTAGGGACAACCATTATCTTCCCCACATATCCCCATAAGCTGTACCTTTTACTTTGTAACTCTATATCTTGAGTGGCTCTTAGGCTTTGTACAGGGTGAACATTATTATTACAATAAAATAAAATAAAATAACAATACACACTATGCTAATGTATATTGTATAATTAAATTAATAATTGGCCTACATTTCTATTATTTTCTTTTCCTTTTTAAATCATTTTTTCCTTCCTTTTTTTTTAAATTTCTTCTAGGTTTATATATTTCTATCATTCAATCAACATTTTTTTTTACTTTTTTTCTCCAATTTATTGACTTTCTTGATATCTTTTTAATATTAATGCTGAATACAATCCTTTCTCTCTACTTTATCTTCATTTCAATATTCTTTATAAATTTTCTTTTCTTGTTGTTTCTAAGAAGCATTCCCACAATTCCTAAATCATACCATATCCCTCAATCCAATTGGTGTATTTGAAACCTTAAGCAAAGGCAGCTGCCTATTTTCAAAGAAGTCACTAAATTCCAATACATAACAACATATGGTATTGACTCAAAGAGATTTATTTCTGCAGGAGAAGGGGGAAAAAATCTTGTGGGAAAATTCTCACACCCTAACCCCCCAACATCTGCCATCCTCATCTCTCTAATAAATAAATAAATAAAATTGAAGCAAACTACATCAACAAGAGATTTAAATTTGAAGATTATTATTGGTAGAAATCACTATGCCCATGTTTTGTATTTGGAAACTGAGTGCAACACAAGTGGATTTTGCAGAGAAGTATATATGAACGTGACATAGAATGGAAATCCAAGAAAATATAAAAAACAAATAGTGAAAAATGAAATATGAGAAAACAGAAAGAAATGTTGAACAGATATGCTGTTTAAATGACAAATGAATATGGCTACATGACACAACAACACTTATATAGTAGTCATGTGCTACTGTTAAAATTTTATGTAATGTTCATGTCTTTCCAAATTTTTCAGAGATATTTTTAATATCTTCAGAAACTTGGACTTCCAGATTTCAGTCAGTCAGTCAGTCAGTCAATTGTGTGCCATGTGTGATACATGTGTAAGTGATCATGTACCTTTCGATACATGACTGATGAGGCAGATTTTTTTTCCCAGTGTAGGTTGCCATTTATTTCTGCAGTAGACCAGTTGCTATCCAAAGCTATAAAACCCAGTCTGTCCTGCTATTTACCTACAGCTGGAGGGAGAATAAGAGGATTCATACCTTTCCCAAAGGTATTAGCATATAAGTGAATGTAATGGATTCAACTGGAATTTGAACTTGGTTCTCCGATTTCTCAATCTGAGCTGCTATCCATTACACCACCGTGCCTCAGATTTACCAAATAAAAATAAATATTCTATTACCTTTTTTTATTGTAGTTTTCTTGTGTATGAACAAGAGATTTCACTTTTTCTTTTTTTTTTTTTTGGACTAAGTGTATGAAGAAACTGTCCAAAGGATTGTTCATTCCATACACTTTCAGATAATCTCTTAGCCATTTTCAAGGATTTGCATTGCAAGTGGTGTTACATAGATATGCTTTTAAGACATTCTGTTCAAATTCAGATTTGAATGATTTCTAGTATAAACTTATAAGAGATTTATACACAAAAATAGATTACTACAGAATATATATTTGGACAGGATGTCTTGTATTTTTATTTGGTAAATCTGGCAACTGCTCCAGAAATTGTTTTTCTTGCTGTAAAAGCAAAAGAATGACTTAAAGGTGTGATGGTTTGATAAAAAGAGAAAGTAGATGAGAATGGGGAAAAACATTCATTAAAAATAAAAATACTTATAAATTTAAAATAAAGTTATCAAAATTATAGAATTTATTTCATGCTCTTTTCCTTTTATGTAAATCTGCAGTTTTTAAACTTAAATGTTTTTCTTATATTTGTATTTATACAGCAATACTTTTGTACTTGCAAAGTCTTTAAATTTTCAAGAGGGGAAAATAAAGCTTCAGAAAGTAGAAGGAATTTTAATCTCCTCAAAAAAAGCAGACAAAAAGAAAGAGAGGAAAGATGAACAATGGATTGAAGAAAGAGAAGGAGAAAGAAAAAGAGGAGTAAATAAGAAAGGCTGAGAAAAGAAGGAAAGATGAATAATGGAATGAAAAAAAGAGAGAAGAATGGAGGAGAAAGAAGAAAGATGGAATAAAGAAAGCCAGAGAAAGAAGTAGATAAATGATGAGAAAAGAGAGAGAGTGAGAAAAAGGGAAATAAAAATTAAAATATATATATATTTTTATCAAGTGTAGCATAGTCTGGGACAAGGCCACAAGTAGAATTAGTCATGAAAGCTGAATTCACAACTCAAGTGATTAGTCTAGTGAAATTAACTTACTAATAGTCACTACTCCATGTTATACTAACCCAACTTAGCTTATCCAATAATAGCACGGCATACAGTGAGGGCCAAACTCATTACATATATGAGAGGTATCTACAGCAACCTTTCTAATCCCCACTGTATGGTAAAATATACACTAAAGGTTTTACTAAGGTTAATTTAGCTTATAATGGTAATAGTATAGTACACCATAATGATCAAATTTACTATACAAGCAAAAGGTATGATATCACATTTTAAAATAGGCACATTTGATAATATATATGTGTGTGTATATATATATATATATATATATATATATATATATATATATAATATGACTGTCTATATTTTTGAGATGAGGTATTATGTACACTATTTATATTATTTTGACTATTGTCCTCATCTTTTTTTGCCATATTTATCACAACATTTCAGCTGTTGTATGCCTCAGCCTTCTTCAGGTGGTTGGAATGTGAAACTGAACCCTTTATTTCGCTCACCGTGGTAGACTTAGAACAGTCCACATGTCATGTTTATGGATGTCAGTTATCAGTTATCTCCTGTTAATTCCTTAAGGACACATAGCAAGGTGGATAAAGGCATTGGTTAGATCCAGTGACAAGACCCAAAGAGTTGTGAGTTCAAAACCTGGTTAAGGCAGTTGAGAACTTGGAGAGGTGAATTAACAGGAGATATTTTATATATTTTATGTATGTATGTATGTATGTATGTATGTATGTAAGACTCTTCTATCATTTTTCAATGTATGATGATTCAGTAGCTCAGTTCTTAGAACTGAACAGCCAAACTATCCACATACATGATTATAGTGGTGAAGACTTGTGCAGAACCAAACAACACTTTTTGGAAGAGCCAAATACAGAGAACTGGTGCACAGTGTACGACAAAGTCCTACCCTAACATGCCTCCTCAGGTATTGAATTCAGAGTTGCCCTTTCCATAGACTGGTTGTCCCCAAGGATATTTGTATTAATTATATATATATATATATATATATATATATATATATATATATATATATTCCTTGCATGTGTGCTGTTAGTTTTTGATTTTTTGATTGTACATTATATTAAGATTAGTTGGATGCTGTCTGTGAAAAAAATGCAATTCACTCCACCTAAAATTTTGAAATGGCATGATGTACTGCTTGGCATTCATGCTGCTCTAATGTGAACATTTCAGAGTGTTTGGATGTCAATCTCAGGACAGTGCAGAGGATTCAGAGAGAGTTGGATGAGTATGATAGTGGTTACAAAGGCACAGCAGCTCAGAAAAGTCAGGTAGTTCTGATGAGAAAAGAATTCCTGAATTTGTTGGTGAGGGCCTCAGACTCAACATGAAGTTCTACATCAAGTGTATCAAGGAGGTATTGCTGCCCTGGTTCAAGAGGATGGCTTCTGGAAGACCTTATGTATGTTAACAGGACTCTGCACCATGCCACACAAGCAGGTGAACCCATTCATGGCTGTCAGACAATTTCTCCGAGCACATCACTCCTTACATCTGGCCACCTAACCCCCTTGATTATTACGTTTGGGGTGCAATTGAGTGAGAGACAAACAAAACTTCTTGTAACACCAAAGTTGAACTGAAAGCAAGGATTATGGCAGCATTCATCAATTTAAAAAGGAGACCGTCCAGAAGAGTTGCAGGAGATTCTGAAGTCATCTGGAATCCATGGTTGAAACCAATTTCTTGAATAAATTTACTCTTTAGTATTTCAAGATATTTTTGTGTAATTTTAGTAAATATATTTGTTAAAATGAGATGTCAGTGTTATTTTCATTTTTGTGTAATTTAGATGACAATTTATCCATCGCAGCCTCTGTGTGTGTGTGTGTGTATATATATATATATATATATATATATATATATATATGGGAGAGAGAGAGAGATGGTGTACTTGTGTAGAAATTTTTAATTTGTAGAAGTTTGTGAAAAGATTGACAAAGGCTCTTTGATAAAATTTACCTTTTCTATATTTCAGACCATTTTCCTGGTTTCTGGTGAAAATTTAAATATTAGTTGTCCAGTATCCGAGTACATTTGGCTTTTGTAAGCCATTATGAAAGAACTTTCATTTTGTATTCTATGCCAACATATGCTATCCTTCACTTTGCACCAATGCTTTCAAGAAAGGCATGAATCCCCATCCCCCAACTATGTGTTAAATGGCAGAGTAGACAGGATTCTCAAGACTTTAGTGGGAGCCAGTCTAGTAGAATTCAAAACCTTGGAGAAGGCAACAGGAAACCATACTTTTATCTTTCACAACAAGTCAAGGAAATTCACAGATAATAATAAAAAATAATCTGTGGAAAGCTATAATTGCCTATTTCCTGAAAATAGGCATAGAAAAAAGTTATTAATTAAATGAAATAGATTTTTTATTTTGGATCATGATTTAAAAAGTGCTTGAACTTGATCAAATTGTTAAATTTGATATCTGCATAAATTAAATAGGAATAAATGGGTTTGCCAATCAGCTCTGCCCCAGTCTTTTGAACAGGAGTAGAGGTTACTCCCTGTTTAGAATTGGGTTTCTGGTTCCTTCTCAAGTCCACTTCAACTCTATACGTCTGACATCTCCACCTAAACTCTGAAATTTTATTTACTACTTTTTTTTCTCCAATAGGAGTAGATAGGATTGCCCATCATCTGGTACACGCTCCTCCTTGTTCTTTTGAACAGGAGTTTATCCCTTGTTTCCTGTACAGGAATGGGTTTTTTGTTCCTACTAAAATCTTTTTCATTCACTTTCACTCCTACTAGCCCCTTGCATCTTAATGGCATTATTGCCTTACTTGGGGTGAATTGATTAAAAAAAAAAAAAAAGAAAAATATTTTCATTATTGTCTTCATCTTTGTTGCTGTTATCACAATATTTTGGCTGCTGTGCTCTCAGGCCTTCATCAGGTGCATATCGATCTGGGAAACCTACAGGGAATTCTGAACTGAACTCTTTATTTAATCTAATTCTTACTTTATAGCACTACTCAGTTATTGCTCACCTAATGCTTACTGATAGAAACAGACTTTCATAAATTACCATTTTAGAAGCAGAAATATTGCCTGTTCTTGGAGAAACACTGAGAAAAAGAACAAGTTTGACAGAGGCCTTCAATTCATGTAATATATAACATGAAAACTGAGGTGAAGGATGTTGTCTATAAGTCGGTGTAAGTTTGATAGAATGTACATCTGGAGTGAATCACAAAGCAATATTGGATATGTATATTTCAGAGAACATTAAAATATAAAATTTTTGGCATAATTTGACACATTCTTGAAACATTTGAGTCAGAAGAGAAAGCAAATTTTTAATAACTAAATGAAAATGATGAAGTTTCAAAATTTATTTTTTGTTATCATTACTATAGATTTTTATCATGCTGCATTTTTATTTGTTGAAAATTAAAACAACTGATTGTGAAGAATTCAAATAGCAAATTAAGAAAGAAAGAAAAAAAAGCACAAGAAAATTTTTTTAAAGACTTTATGATACCACATTCTTCCCAGGAAGCGTAAAATATTTCTAGAATTTTAATTTTCACATACAAGGGTATTGTTTTGTTTCATTTTATTTTTTAAATTGAAAAAATAAAAAAAAATTGAGGAGAGGTGTGTTGCTCATAAACCTGAAAACTCACGATGGATTTGTCAAAATTTGAATCAGAAAAGAAATCAATTGAATATAAGACAGCTGAATTTTATAAAGAAAATTCAGGAAGAGGTGTGTTACCAATTGTCTGGTATTTTCTCTTTATTTCTGAAAGCATATTTTATTATTTCTAATTGTAATTAAGAATTTAAAATGAAAACTATAGACCACTCCAATAGTTAAGAGGTAAGCAATGTGAAAAATGCTAAAGTAAGAATACAAAAAAAAATGCATTTTGTAAAGTAGTTGATAAAGTGTGCATTATGAAAATGAAATTAGAAAAATGCATCAATAAATCAAGAATAAGTAGTTATAAGAGACTAGGTGTGATAAGACATGGATGAATGGTGTAGTTTAGAAAGCTTTATTCAGGTGAGAATAGTTTAGTACAAAAATAGATACAAGGTGGCTTAGACTAAGAAAGTTCTTTAGTCAAGGGAGATAATCTCCAACCTACCACACATGTGTTGCCTATATTCTAATGCAAACTTTTTGGAATTTACTAAAATAAAATTAAACTTCTATGTACCATGTACCTTCAGGACATTGAAAATCATGGTTCTCCACAATTTCCTGTCTTTTTCAGCTCTTAATCAATTTTGATTTTTTTCTATCTCTCCCAAACCCTGTTTCACCATCCATTCACTCAAGCTTGCTAGGTAGGTTATGTTTTGCTTTCTTCTGTCCCTCTTACCCTCAAACTATTCTGTGAGTATCAAATTTCCCATGCACTCTTTCCCTAAAAAATTCAACTCTTACTTCCTGATGTTAAGTATAAGTGTCTTTTCTGTTTCCATTGCTGCTAGAACTTCATAGTTGTTCACATGTTCTGTTAATGGTATTCTCAGCATCCTTCTGTCGAACCACATTTCTGTTACTCCAACTCTCTTCTTCATCTTTGAGGAATTTGTCCGACATTCACTGCCATATAGGAGGACTAATATTACATAACAGTTCAGTACTCTTTTCTTTGTTTCTAATGAAATTTTTCTATTTATTACTACTTTGCTTTTGGAAGACATCTTTCACTTTCCAAATGCACCTTTGGATTTCAGTTTTGCACTTCCTGTCTTCTGTTAAAACACTTCCCAGATATTCAAATTGTTGTACCTTTTTTTTATTTCAGTATTTCCAATTTGTAATTTGCATGTTGGGCTGTTTTTTTGTTTTTGTTTTATTTTTATTTTTTTTTTTTACTAACAACCATGCATTCTATCTTCTTGATGTTTAGTCCTTTCTTCTAGTTTTACTTCACTTCCATCTGTAAGATTTCTTTTAGTTACCTATCTGTGTCTGGTATCAACACTAAGTCATTTGTATATCATATGTTATCAAGATGGTGGCCACCAATAATGAATCCTGGTAGGACTTTTTACATTTACTATTGTTCCTCATCTTTGTTGCCATATTTATCACAACATTTCGGCTGTTGTACGGCATGGCCTTCTTCAGGTGGTTGGTATATCAAACTGAACCTTTTATTTTGCTCACTGGGATAGACTGTTCTAGTTCCACGTGCCATGTCTAATAGATGTCATTTATCAATTAACTCTTGTTAATTCCCTTCTCCAAGTTCTCCATTGCCTTAACCAGGTATTGAACTCACACTCTTTGGGTCCTGTCACTGGATCTAACCAACACCTTTATCCACAGTACCATGTGCTGAATAATGTAAATAGTGTACATATTACCTCATCTCAGAAATATAGACAGATACTGGTGGGACTTATTTCAAAATCACATCACTGTATAGGTTAAATAACTCTGATGAGAAGACACATCCTTGACTTACACTGCTTTCTATCTTGTATATTTACTGAACTCATTTTCTATCCAGGTGGTTTGCTGCCAGTATAAGTTCTGGATTATTCTAATATCCTTCCCAAATATTTCATGATTAACTATTAATTCCAACAGTTCTTTGTGATGTACTTTATCAAATGCTATTATTATGCAACTGAATGAAATTATCATCATCAGCTCCATGACCAGGTGTGAATGTTGTGTCTCCACACAACTGAGCACCTGACTATCTCTATTTGTCTTGGCTGTATGCCACTATTTTTATATGTGAGTCTCTGTGTCCAGTAAATTCACTGACATTGCCAGCCTATAGACTGTCAATATTTAAACGTCTTTTAAATAAGAAAACTGGTAAAAAAGGCAATGCTACTAATAAAGATTAAGTCTTCTAAATTGGATAGAAGCAATATTTTCAGAAAATAAGCAGAGTAAATCTGTACAGATCTCACCAAATTAGCAAATTATATAACCTGTTTATTGTATCAAGTTCTGAATACTGACAAATGATAACTTGGTCATGGTTGTTAAGATATATATTTATATAATTTTTATTTTTAAACAAGCAGTATGAACCAGGCACAGTGATTTATGGACAATTTCTTCACAGATGAAGAGAAGATAGGAGGTAACAGAAATATGGCCCTACAGAAGGATGCTGAGAATACTATGGATGAAGTATGTAAACAACAAAGATATCTTAAAGGGAATGGAAACAAAAGGACAGAATCAGAGATAGCTGAAATTTCTGGTACACATAGAGAAAAGATGGCTTGGAGAATTTGACACTCACAGGACATATCAAAGGCAAAAGGAGCAAGAGAGAGGCAGCAGGCCACCTACATGACCAACTTGTGTGAATGACTGGCGGAATGGGGCGTGCTGAAATGGTACTTAGTAAATTGCCATATGTTATCCTTTTTCTTTAGAATTAGTATTAGTATTTCTTTTTTGCCTTTCTTTAACATTGCAGTCTGAGTTACAAAGACCGTGTGTAAGGATTTTGTTCTTTATGTAAGAAATTCTTAAAAAGTTTTATACAAATTTAGCACTTTTTGGTCATTATAATCTTTGCAGTCTGGTGATTTAAACAAAACTAAAAATATAATTATTTCAAAACGTCTTAATTTTTCAAATGAATGCATTTATTTTGCAAATGTAAAAAAAAATGATTGAAATGTAGCAATTGAGATGGGTTCAATTATTCCAGATCCAAAATTTTCTTTAAATATTTGTTGATATTATACCTTTATATGTCATTTTGTTTTCTATCAGAGACTTCATTTAATACATTTTTTGACAAAGTAAAAAAAGAAGCTTCTTTTAGAAAAAAAAACAATAAATCAGTAATAAAATTAATTCGGCAATTTTTAAATTAAAAAAAAAAAACTACCATTCTTCTTCAGAAAATCATCTTTTGTTAAATAAGATAGCAGCATGTGCTGAAAAAAAAAGGCTAATCTACAATGAAAAGTCTTGACTACTTTAGAGCTTCTTTCTGAATATTACACAAAAGAAGTTACAGGCTTATTTTGTCAATTGATGTGACTTAGTTCAACATTGATTAGTTTAATAATAGTTTTAAAATCAAAAGATTTGAAACATTTTTATTTGGAATTTTGGTAGTTTTTTTTGGTATGGATTAATTCAGAATGTAAAGCTAAAGAAATTGTATTTATTCTTTGTAAAATATTCTTGAGTACTGACTGAAACATCTCCATAAGAACTTAGTATACAAGAGTCAATCAATACATCTGTAGCCTGACATATAATTACTAAGTGAATTTTGATCAGAAATTTTCACTGTATAATGTTCAGTCTATGTGATTAATATTCACCACTAGATTAAGTGCATTGACAAGGAAATGCATTTTTTCATCATTAAGCTAGAAATCTTTTAATTGACCTATACATTTCCACTCTAATATTTCTGCAACCTTCATAAAAAGGTGCTGTTCCTTGTACTATATGTATAGTTTTGTGTGGGTCTCAAACTAGCCTTAAAGGTCATCAAAGGAACAACACAAGTAGAGCATCAAGGATGACACATGCTGTTGAACCCTCATATGGCAAGAATGAAAGGAGAGCCCATTATATGTTGTATAAGAGTAAGTGTTGTTGCTGGCACTGTGGTTTGAAACAAGATCACGAGTGAGTAACACAGGTGATTCCATTATTAAGTAGATCACTTGATCATAAAGGAAGTGAATAAATAGGAAGTAGCATGATAACTATACAATCACTGTTCATTCTTCTTGTCTATCCACTATTGCTATATGCTTACTCTCTCTACATGGATTACAATTCTCTTTTGATCATTAGACTATCTGGCGATTACTACTTGAACAAGTATTACTAGTGCAGATATTATTGGAAGGCATTATGACTAGTATTAGCATCTATGATGTCTCGAATATAACAAGCATTTTGGAAGTGACATGGCGAAAGTGACAAGTGAAACTGTCCAAGATCACAAAAATGAATATATTATATATTATAGTGTGTAAACTACTAAGATGTAAATATATTTTTTAATTACTAAATACAGCCAGTACATTATGACTTTTTAGTTGATGTTACCAAGAGTTGTTTATTTTAGTTTTTATTATAAGGGCTTCAAATATTTTTAGATGTTTTTACATTTATTTTTGGTATATTGTATATCAAATTTGGTAAAATTTCATACTCTGGTTCAAATGGGCTGTTATGATGTTGTGGCCTGAGAGATGTACAGTTAGATGTCTTGATAGGTGAGTGGTGGTATATCCAACATAATTATTCATGAACTTGTTTTTGTCAGGAACACAGTACCCTATGGGGCATTTGAATTCATAAATAATATTGATCTTGTATAGTTTGGATTTTGCTGAAGAGTTATGTATATTGGTTTAGTCTTAGGACTGAGTATTCAGGAGGGGTTTCCACATGTGATGGAGTTGTCAGTAACTGGCTAGTCCTGTGCAAGCCTGTTAAGTTATTCTGATGTGGGGGCATGAGAAGGATTGGCAGCAGGGCCAATATTTTGTGGAATTCCAATATCTCATTTGTGCACTGCTCTATTGTGTTGACCAACAGTCAGCTTTCTAAACAGTAAGATCATTGGAAGTCAACAGTTGACAGTCACAGGAGACAATGGTCATTTTAATGAATTCCTTTACTCCTTTTGCATGTATGTATATGTGTTTGTGCGTATATATATATATATATATATATATATATATATACATACACACATACACAATTAAAAAGTGACAAAGTTCAGGCCACTATTTGAGTTTCATGCTAATGCAATCATTAGGCCACCAGAATATTATGGTTATCTGCTGATCATAGTGATGTGAAACTCAAGTAGCAGTCTGAACTTTGTCACTGTTTGAGTCATGCTGCTGGGTAGAATAATTGCTCTCTCTGTTCCTGTTTAGATAGGGTGACTGTCTTTTGGTCTTTTCTTTACAGTTTATGTTTCATTTCACCTATTTCTTATATTGTTTTTCTCTTGGCTTTTGTTTTATTGGTTGTTGACTTTTCTTTGTTTTCTAGGCAGTCTTTGCTTAGTTCTGTTGGTTTTACCAATACTTTGATTTGTTGTGCATGTATATATATATATATATATATATATATATACGCACATATACCACATAATTATCTTTTTTTATGTATGACTATTATCATTATACATTTTATCTAGGATCAGAATGTAGTATCTGCTCAATTCCTGGTTCCTTCTGAACTGGAAACAGTTATGTATTCTGAGCACAAAATCTTCATAATAATATTAAGCAAGAAAGAGAGATGATGGGGAAGAGAGTGTAAATTAAGAAAGTTCGAATGTAATAAAGGTAGGTGATTAGAAAAACAGGTGAAAGAATATTTAAGTGGTTGACAGTCTTTTTCAAGCTTAAATGCAATCATCATAGCCTGACGACTCCGTTTAAGCATGGAACAAACTGTTGTTGCTGGGTCTTGACGTCTATACTCACTTCTATATTTATATAAATTCTATCCCTGATATTAAACACTTTAACTCATAAATATAGCATACCTAAAAACTATATTTTATCATAATATATAAGAGATAGAGACAAAAGAAAGACAGGTTTGGTAGAAGCATATCAAGAAACAGGGAAAAACTGAAGGTCAAGGAGAGATGAAAAGGTTATAAAATTGTAATATATTAAAATTCTTTATGCAGAAATAGAATAAAAAAATAGATTGAAGTATAAAATATTTGTGCATCCTTTATTTCTTTATAAAATGTGAAACTAAGCCATGTCTATATAACATAAATAAAAACATGATCAGGAAATGAAGACTAGAAATGATAAAAGAGAGAATGAAAGAATGAGAGAAGAATAGAGGCATGAGACAATGAATAATCTTAATTGTCAACACTCACATGTCCAATTTATATATATATATATATATATGTTTATATGTGTGTGTTTGTGTGTGTGTGTGTGTGTATGATTGTTGTTGACTCATTAAATGAGTATGGCCATCACTGACATGCATTATAAGTCATGAGATCAACAATAGCTCTTGAAGTGTGTAATTTTCAAGATCTACTGCACAGATGCCAAATATAAGCCATTGATCATTGGAAGTTTGTGACCCCTGGGTTTGGTGGTTATACCTTTTCAAATGTCTTGTCAGTTCAGATTGACTGGAACATAATTTACTACCATGTGTGAAAGTAAGATCATTGTAACTGAATAACTTTGAAATTTACATTTTTGGAATTTTTTCTTTTCTTTTTTTTACAAAGAAATAAAAATACATATTAACAAAGATATATCATTTTTTGTTAAAGAACAACTAATGTCTAAAACAAAAACAATAGTCAAATTCAGTTTAGGATTAGAAAATGAATGAAAAAAATCTAACAGCATTGCCAGCCTTGGTAAGTGCTACATTGTTTTAAGTAAATGCTGTATTTGATGTTGTATGACACCCTGACACTTTTTTTTAATGAAAAATACTAAAAAATACCTCCCATGTCTTATATGCAAAGATATTTAGTAGGCTAGTGTTTACCCAGACATTGTAGACTATCAGTACTTCACCTAACTCTGTGATAATGTAATATTTAATGTAAATAGATAGTGAGCCTCATATAATATCAAATACATTTAATGCATTTTCTACACTGCATTATATTTAATATATCTGGTGGTATTTAAGATGCCCAATTTCTCCACATAATAAATAAAAAAAGTTTACACAGATGAAACAACAGTTTATGGGTGCACCCCACAAAATCTAGGTGACCAGAACCTGACACCTGATCTCTCATCTGATCTAGCTCTAACAACATAATGGTGGGAAAATTGCTTTGTAGCTTTCAAAACCTCAAAGACCAAGCTGGTAAATTTTCATCATCACTGAGCAGAACCTGAATTTCATCCAGTCCTGATGAATGATTGTACTTTCAAAGGAGTTCCTTTCTTTGAATATTTATTGGGATTCAATACTTCAAATGGAACTCATATACAGGGTGACTGAAAAGTAACTCCCTATTTTATGTATGATGGACTCTCCCGTTTAACTATAATTTTTACAAGACTGAAGAGTCCATCATACATAAAATAGGGATTTACTTTTCAATCACTCTGTATATGATCTCTCATTAAAGATGCTGGAAAAATGGTAAACTCTTTGTACTATACCAGAAAATACCAAACCTTACCTGACATGCTCTCTCTTTACAAGGGTCAAATCAGACCAAAAATATGGGCTGAATATGCTCAGTTCTCTCTTTGAAAAAGAGTTCAAAATATCTACATAATTTTGTGCATGATAAAATATTTTTCAACATACATTCTCTTTATCAGATATGAAACATTGCCAATCTGTTGCTGCTACTCTATTACTATTAGGTTGGTGCAAAAATAATTTCGTTTTCTAAAATATGTTACTATGTGGGAAAACGAAATTATTTTTGCACCAACCTAATATTTCTATAGAAAAATGTTCTGACAAGCAATATTCCTTATTATTACCAGTCCAAACTTTTACATATAAGATCCACCATGCGATGGACAAAAGGTCAAATCATCTTCATTCCACTGGCAAAAAGGAAGTTCCATTCAGATTGCTTCTGCCTAAAGGCCACTACTTTGTAGACTAAACTCCTGGTAGGATATTTCCCTGATCATTATAATCTTAGCCTAGTGACAACCATTACATATCTTACATATCCTCAAAATCTGCACTCCTTATCTCCTGTTCTTACCTCTGAAACCACCTCCTTCAGTAACCCTCTGAGTGGTTCTTGTACCATGTATAGAGTGAGCAATAATGCTAAAAGAAAAGATTACCTATTCGTATACCATAATTGTAATTTAAAATACTGTCCTTCAGTAACCTTCTACCTTGAGTGGCTCTTATACATTGTACAGAGTGAGCAATAATGCTAAAAAAAAAGATTACCTATTCTTATACTATTGTAATTTAAAATGCTATGTCCTGTCAGGACATAGCTGATTACGGCTCTCCACAGATTCCTTTTCTTTATTATTTGTGAATTGCCATGACTTCTTGGGAAAGATAATGAAGTGGTTTCCCACTGCTTTCTCCACAGTTTGGAATTCAGAGTTTTCCTTCACTTTAACTGGCTGCCATTTAAGGATAGCTAGCCCAGTCTACTCTCCTATTTAACCCATAGTTTGCAGTAGAAGAAATGGATTATGCTTTTTGCAAGGGAATTTGAGCAAAAGTGAATGTAACAGACTATCCTGGAATTTGAACTCAGATTGGTGTTTTCACATTCTCTGCTAATAACCATTACACTACTCTCTTATGTCCATTCTATAATGGTGTAATATTAAATCTAAATGAAGATAAAAAAAATCTTATATGTTATCAAATATAATAAATACATTTTTGATACTTTCTTATTTAATATCACATTTAATGAAATATCTAAAAAGAAACATAAAGAAATAAAATTATGGGAATTTATTCATTTGGCTCTGGTAAAAGAGATTAAAAAAATGAAATCATTTTTGTTACATTTTTCTACCCACTGAAATCTCTTAATTATCACTCTAACCATCATCAGATTGAAGATTATTATTATCACATCTATAGATTCTTAATGTAATCAATCCTGACCTACCATCTCAACTTCCATCACTTTCCCTCTGCCATCACATGGCTTCCCTCTGTCTTTTTTATAAATATTTTCATGGCAATTGTTTTACTGAGCTTTGCTCTTTGATGTCGTGACTGCATGAATTTAAGCATATTACTAGATTGGTGATTAGGTCTCACCATTTTGCTATTGAACTAGCTAGATGTAACCATATTTTCTATTCTAAGTTTTTTTCATGCACTACTCGCCTGTGGAACTCTCTTCCACTTTCTTGCTTCCCTGCCACCTAAAACCTTCAAAAATTTAAATGCAAAACCAATCACCATCTTCTCTCTTCTAGAGGTTTGTACTTTTATGGTCCTTTCTCATCACTAAAGTTTTGTCATTCTTTTTCCCTACTAGTAACACCTTGCATCTTAGTGACACCTTGCTTGGGATGGAATGACTAAAAAAAAAAAATTTGAAGGGTTTACTGCTTACTTATACATTATCTAGTCTCTATTTAGTGTCAAGCTTAAGATCAAATATTAAATGTTACTTGTAAGCATCTTATATAACATCAAATGTAGTAATATAATTTTGAATATAACAGCAAAAAGTAAATGGTGATCATTTCATTTTTTTTCTTTGTAATGTATATGTGCAACCAACATGCAGTAGTGTTAATAATTATAAAATAAAAGAATAGAAAAATTCTTAAATATAAATTGCTTACCAAGTAAACTATTCTCACCTGATGTTTCTGTATTTGTCTGGCTGTATTCACAACTCCGTTACAAAATATATTTGTAAAGTACTTAAAGTACACCACTGATTTTCCAGCATCTTTGGTTCTAAAACTGTGTTAGATTATTTATTTTACCAGCACAACAAAGACCATATAGTAATAATATTAAAAATAATAATACACTTATGACCCACACTTATCTTTGAAGTATTAAAAATATTAAAAGCTTAAATATTTCTCATTAAATTAATTGATAAATGTCTTTACATGTTGTGAAAGGTGAGTAATACTTAACCATGACAGAAAGCATTGTTTTATACTCTTTGGGTTAGATGATGGGTGTACATTTTGGTGGAAAGCACACAACATATTCATTATTCTTGCACAGAAGTCTCTAGGAGGAACTGAACAGTTGCCCACAGTAAGAAGTTTGCTGTCATCTGATAGACCTGTGTGCTCATAATTTTATCTGGATTAAAAGAAATGCTGGACCATCAGCAGCTGGAAAATTAGTGGTCGACTTGGTTTCTTAAATGCATTCATTGTAACTGCTTTATTTTAGTGATGTTTTAAGTTTTACAAAATCATACCAGTGCAGTTCAAATGCAATGTTTGCTTCTTTTTTTGTTTTGTTTCAAATATGTAATAAACCTATATATGATTCTGCAATACAGGCTCCATTTATTTAAAATGCATGCATACATACAGCTACAGTTGAATATGATAGATCAATCCAGATTAAAAGGAACAAGACATGCCAATTCAATGAACAGTTTATCAAAAACTTTCTTTTAGTGCTGTCAGTTTTTCTAGAAATGGTAAAAGCAAAAAAAAAAAAGAAGATACTTTCTTCTGTTATTAGAAGCTTAGTATGTATTTTTATGTAATTAAACCTAAAGTTTTAAGTGACTTTCATGCTACCAAATGCCACTTTCTTTACTTGTGTCATTTTACTTACTGTAGAGTATTTTTTAAAAATCATCTTATATACAATCTTATTAAAATGTTTTAAGTTACTTGTATTTCTTTTATAATAAATTGACACTTTATTTTCATGACCTGTTAGTGCACCTTCAGTGAACTATAAACAAATTCACTTGTTCATCAGGAGTTACTTATTTGTAAATTTTGAAATGTGATTTATGAAAAAAACAAAAAAAACCTGACATTTTCCTCAGACTCTAACAGAGCATCAGGTAAATATTCTTATCTTTCCAATTTTTTTATTTTTTGTTTTTTCACTTAGACTTTTTTTTTACTTAGAAGTAATGACCAACCATATTGTTTTTTTGCTTAAATCTCACCTTTATTTTTTTAAAGAAAATAAATATTTTGTGGGTAAAAAAAGCTACAGTTATATCTGAAAGATTTTTATTGAAAATAATTGTTATATATTGAAACAAAATATTTTGCTTCCCAGACTGAAGATACACCTTTTGGTGATGTATTCAACTTAATAGTAAGAATGTTCTGAACTGCTGAATAGCAAATGAGAATGAAATACTCATTAGGTGATTACTGGTGCTAATTAAGCACTCTGATCGGTCAAGCATAATTGCACATTGGAAATCCAGTCTTGTTATAAATAACACATTCAAATAAACTAAACTGTATTTGCCTATTTATATATATTTATGGATAACTTATGCATGGTCATATGTAGACATGAAAAATAGATATCTATTGAAAAATGTTTAACCAGATTGATTTCAGTATTTGCCACCACTCATCATATATATGCTATATATATTTTATTTACTCCATTCATTTAGCTTTTTTTTTTTATCAATTCATTTTTTACCAATTTATTTTTTTTAAGGTAAATGAACTGCTCCACTATATTACCAGTCTGGTTATAAATATTGATATATTACAGCAGTGAGTTATAATTTAATTTAATTAATGATTGTTATGAGCATGAAACTTGCATTGAATTGTGAGGTATAAATGTATATATATATATATATATATATATATATATATATACCTAGTGAGCCAGACAAACCTACCTAGGTTTCACCTAAACAGATCGTCAGGGAAAGTGTCAGCCGATTTTCCCTGACGGTCCGTTTAGGTGAAACCTAGGTAGGTTTGTCTGGCTCACTAGGTGTATCTAGGTCTGCTCTACGGTTGTATTAAGCTCTTTTGTTAGTTAGTTGTTTACTCGTATTGGGTTTTTTTTCTTTGGGCTTCAAACCTGCATCTGTGCGATTTTTTTTGGCAGAATTTCATGTTTGTAGCTCTTTCTTTTTTTAAAACCTTTTTGTTCCCTCGAGATTGATTTGATTATTGGCAAATCAAAAATTCGAGGGTTTTTCGAAATGAGTATAGTTAGCTATATTTGTATATATATATATACACACTGTTGTTTTTTTATGCTTGAGGGTAGAGCAACTCAGTTCTCAGAATTGAACAGCCAGACTGCTCACGCATATAATTTGATTATAGTGATGAACGTTTAAAGTGCAGAGCAAACCACACTTTTCAGAAGAGCTGAATATAGAGAACTGGTGCACATAGTGTGCCTCAAAGTCTCCCAAATGACCCTCCTTTGGTTTTGAATTCAAACTTGTCCTTCTAAACCAATTGCCACCCAAGGGTATAACACCCAGTCTGTTTGACTATTTACCCATAGCTGGGAGAGGGGAGAAGAGATGGATTCATACCATTCCCAAGTATATCTGCACATAAGTAATGAACTTGACTGGAAGATATATATATATATATATATATATATATATATATATATATATATATATATATATTGTGTGTGTGTGTTATTCATAACTTTGGTGTATAAAAAGCAAGTAGATTTTGGCATCAAATTTTGGTTCTAGAATTGTGTATTTCATTCACTAAATAATACAGCAGAATAACTAGAATTCTTACCAACCATTTTAAACAATTTATTGGTTGTCATGACTTAAAAAAATATGAAAAAAATTACAAGTGTGAACTTTAGGATAAAGAATAATATACATACATATTATATCTACTACTACTTAGAGTAAACAAACAATATGCCCAGAAGGTAAAATCAAATAATGAAAAATGTAGATAATGACTAAATTTGAGTGACATTTGTTAACTAATTTTCCCAGTATAATCTTTAAGATGCTGTTCCAGCCAGACAGGTTATCCAGGATAAGTAATATGAAATCCTATCTTATTCTCTTTTTAGTAATTCATGCTGGTTACTGAATGGTTGTCAAATGTAAGAGCAATGTGAAGGTTGCAATAAAAAATAACAAGAGGAAAGAAAAACTGGTCAAAATTTCATTTTTATGATATGTCATAAATTAAGAGTTCTATTAGCTTTAAACACCATGTTTCCCAACCATTTTTTTCTTTTGAAGCATATTTTTAGCCAATTCAGTTTTAAAGTGTAATAGCATTATTTTTTTTTGTTCAACCCATATCCTCTTCATGTAAGATTAGACTGACAACTTATATATATATATATATATAATTATTTATTTTTAAAGAAAAAAAAATTTATAACATAAATATGTTATAAAATCACTACAAAAATAGCCATTTTGTTTCAACACCCATTTAGACACCATGAGGATTAAAATGTATACATTGTAAAAAGACCGGATATTTAATATAGCTAAAGTAACTTCATTGAAAAAATAAATTGAATAACATATATATTTCTTCTTTTCTCCTCAGTAATTTTATAGTTGTAAACTTGATAGCGAATAAATGTTAAATTTTGATTTTGTAATTAGCAGTTTTAAATTTTAATATTAAATTTTATCATATAATTTAGTAATTATTCGTTGGAATAAATTATTTTTTAATACTAAACATCTGAATAGATATTATAACATGACTTCGTTATCAAGCTTTTTGAATTTTCCTGTACTTGTGTTCTGATTGGTCCATCTAGCCTTTGTAACAACGTTTTCCCCTTGCGTAGAATATTAATTAATTTGAAACTTTTAAAACCATTTATTTTACATTCAACGTTATCACTTGATAAGACACCGAGGGTGTTGAAACAAAATGGCTATTTTTGTAGTGATTTTATAACATATTTATGTTATAAATTTTTTTTTCTTTAAAAATAAATAATTATATCTGCTCTACTTTGTATTGAGCACTCTTTTAAGAATAGTAATTGTTGGTTATTGGAATTCATTCCATATACACCAATCATATACTTGGATATATATATATATATATATATATATATATATAACTATAATTATAAACTATAATTATGAACTATAATTTTGTAAAGTGAAAATTTCACTGAAATATATAGAAAAATTTCCAAGTTTTCATCTGAATTTAAGAAAATATAAACTCTAAACTCTAAACAAAATATTCACAATATATGGAAAAAAATATGTCAGCTTAAATTGAGGCTTGGAGGATATGGAATATGAAAGAATCAATGAAGAACAACAATATTTTGTGACTTTGTGCATCTTCTAAAATGTCTTGATATGTAAATTGGCAGAATTGGTTGGGAACCTTGGTTCTCATCAGTTCAAGAATTTCAAATGAAGTGGGGGGCAACAAAGAAGAAGAAGAGGAGGAGTTAAGTTTCATGGCCAGTCTTTAACCATCAAGCAAGTAGGTTAAAAGAAATGCAAGCATTCATAGGCACAGGGAAGGACCGTTAAATTTAAAGCAATAAAAGCAGCATAGACAATAAAGTACAATGAGTGACACACTACCTTTGTAAAGCCTGCGTGGGAAAATACAACACATACCTACAGGAAAAAGAAACCATATGATGAGGTACATAGCACCATGCAACATTGAATAAGCATTGTGTACATGAAGATGTCAATATGATTGTGTGTGTATATATATATATATATATATATATATATATATATATATATATATGTATTTATATGGATTTTTCATTACATATCTCACAAATATGAACAAAAACTATTTGGTCTCTCTTTCTCGCTCACTCTCTCTCTCTCTCTCTATATATATATATATATATATAATGATAAATTAAGAAAACACCTTAAAAATCCATATCAGTTATAATTTATTTCATGAATATTGTTATATTCATCTCTTCAGAATGAATACTTTTAATAAATCTTGAAAACATTCGGTCTGAAGAGATGAATATAATAATATTCATGAAATAAATTATAACTGATATGGATTTTTAAGGTGTTTTCTTAATTTATCATTATATATTGCTCTGTAACTTACATTGAGGTCTTATTGGAATATTACAAACAGGTATTATATATATATATATATATATATATATATATATATATATATATATATATATATATATATATATATTAAGTGTTTCATGGACAATGAAATCTTCAGGTGCAGATTGATAAACAATTTTTTTCAATGTGCACCTGAAGATTACATTGTGCATGAAAGTCAAATTGGTGCTAGTGGTGAAGAAAAAAAATGTATATTTATTATTAATATAAATTATAGCTATGTTAATGCGCACTGAGCACTATTTTATTAGCAGCAGTACTCAATGTGGAGTATTATATATATATATATATATATATATAAATATAAAAGTGAACATAGAAGTCAACACTTAGAGGCGACAGTCTGTTTCATGCTATATGCAATCATCAGGCCACATATGCTGTTATTTTTCTCGGCTATTTATATATATACGGGTTAGTGGTGCATTCTGGGTATTCTATTATGGCGGTTATTTTACCGGAAGTCGTTTGTTTATTTATTTGGGTCAAACATACTGTTGCCTTTAAGTGTTGACTTCTATGTTCACTTTTATGTGTGTGTGTGTGTGTGTTATATTTAGGTTTAAAGTATTCATCCAAACAAGTTTGATTAAAAGAACTGACAAGGTGTCTATTTAATTTTTTTTATTGTATTTTTCAAATTCTTGAATAAGGTGCTGAATATTGTACTCAAAATTGTGGATAAACTGTCCAATATTCATGCTATGTTATTGTTTTGTTCAAGTATTTTCAATAATAAATGTACTGTCTATGTAGTTGGCTGGAGTCCTTTGTCTACATCCTGGTATTCTTTGGAACTCACTAAGTTTGTTCCCAATAACCATTGTACATAACATCATCATAGATTATTTCAAACTTCCAAAGAATACCAGAATGTAAACAAAGGAATTCTATCTACCACACAGACAATACATTGGCTAGCTGTTCTATCAGACTGGTGTGCTTGGAAACAACTAGCTGGGCAGTATTATCGAGATATATAGAGAAATGTGTATACAGATATTCTTTCATTTTAATTTTATCTGATTTTGATTGTAATAACTCACACTATCATTCTACATTCATGTCTGACAATCCTTCATCTAATAATAATGATAATAATAATTGATGCTGAATTAATTGATCCACTGTTGTGGATAAAGACATCTAATCCATATTATTGTGCGCATGGAAATGATAGTGTTCATATGTGTATGTATTAGGTTGGTGCAAAAATAATGACGTAATAATGTCGTTTTTTGACGTTCAAAAATACGTCAAAAAACGACATTATTATGTCATTATTTTTGCACCAACCTAATATTTGTAGATCTGTATATTAATCATGTAGACTCATCTGTGGAGTATGAGGCTACAGCCTCACTACACTGGGTCTTGATGATCTGGTTTCTGCAGCAAATAGCAAATTTGTATGGGGTGGATTTGCTTGCTCCATGCCTAACCAATTTTGAATTCAAGTTATCTTTCTCCTAGATAGGTTGCCAGCCAAAGCTGGAAAATCTGAGTCTGTCTTGATATTTTTTTTAAAATTTCTATTAGGGAAAGATGGATTATCATCTACCCAAGTGTATTTGTGTAAAAGTGAGCATAATTGCCTCAGCTGGAATTTTAATTTGACAAAGCAATCTACTTTCCACACCAATAACTGCTATGCTACATGTACAGTATATAGATAGATAATACACACAGACATACATATATGATATATATGCATACACATGCAAAATAACCAACTGTTACAACACAATGCTCATATGTACCAACAACATATAAAGAGATACATAATTTAATATGCAAAATAAAAAAAAACATAAACAAAGCAGTCTGCATTAAAACACATTTGCTAAGCAACACATTTTCAAATAGAAAGGAGCATATCAGATCATATTTAATTGGGAATATTGAGTAACAAATAAGCAAAATCAGTTGTTCATCATGAGGTTTACCTAGGTTTGTTCACAACATTTATATTTAAATTTCAGAGTGTTTGTCAAAAAAGGCAACTTGGAGAACAGAAATTTTTTGAGATTTTATCATTAGGAATACCACCCACTCAGAAATAGACAATTGAAAACTTTGAGTGAAATCTTCAAAACATATAAGACATGCTTAAATAGCTTAAAATATAGGTGGCAGAATGGGTTCCCTCAATATTCCTCATGATGAACAGATAACACTGTAACTATGCTGATTGAGTTAATGCAACTCATTTTAATGATCTGATCTAAATAAATATATATAAACTCCTCCTCTTCTATATATTAACAACTAATTCTCCTTCTTTTGACATTATTAATACTGAGGTACCTGTGCAAAAAAAAAAATATGTATATATTTCTGCTTTGATTATGCAAGTAACTATTATATATAATTTTCTCCTGCTTTCCTTTCCATTGTCAACCTCAAAGAATTCAAACTGACATTTCTTGCTGGAAGCAGCAAAATTTAATATGAATAAATGTTCTTATCCAAGACATAGTTAAATATGCCACTTTGTATCTATCAACAGATGATTATCCCAATTTCTTTATGAGAGGTTATATTTTACTTCTGAAATAAACTTTAGACAATTTCTAATGGGATTTCCTACTTTGAAATCTGAGAAGGATTATCTGTAATTTAGAAAGGTTAGTCAGTACAATTAATCAACACAAAATATGTCTTTAATAATATTTACATTATATATTAAGGATGGTTTAAAAACAAGCTTATCCCTACTTACAATTCCAAGATGAACCTTTCCATAATCCTCCCATCACCTCTGTCACCTTATATCAATCTAAAACAATCCCTCAAAAATTGTATTAAAAATAAAAAAAAACTAATTCTTTTGTAACTATAGATGTGAGATGATGAACCTGGAAAATATATATTTTCTGGGTAAATAAATTGTAGTCATGGAAACTTAAGGTTGTTTATTTCTTAATCATTTAATTTATATTTGCTCTGGTGTTACATTGAGCTCTCTGGATTACATCCTCTTTGGAATTATCCACACTGATTACCAAACCCTTCATTACCTTACTATATATATATATATATATATATATATGGCAATAAAATTACAATATATTACATATAGAGAGCAGGTGTTAACTAAACAGTGCTCAATGTAATGAAACAAAGCAAAAACAGATATATATTAATAAATATACATACTATCTCACACCTTTAGCATAACTGAGTTACATGCACGATGCAATCTTTGGGTGCAGAGTTAAAAATTTTTTTTTTAACTTTACACTCTGAGATAGCATGTATATATATATATATATATATATATATATATATATATAAAACAATCAAGAATGTGTCCTGGTACACTGATTTAAAACTAATTCTGAGTTTCATGTATCTGAAGATTGCAATTAAGGTGAAGATCATTTGCATAGATTTGTTTAGATTGGTATCTTTGCATGCATTTCTATCATTGTAACAGCTCTGTCTTGGTTTAGTTTCCCCATTTTGGCTTTCATGATTCTATAGATATTGAGAACTGTAGGTTTTTTTGTATGTAAATGTCTTTCTTTCCTTTCCATTTTCATTCTTTTTGCTGGCAGGTAGGATTGGGTTGGTTCTAGTACTTTCCTTTTACCTCTTAATTTATTCATATATATATCTATTCTATATCCTCTATAGATGGACCAATTAAATAGTCATACTAATTAAAAGCATATATCGCACATTGAGTGCTGGTGTAAAGAAGATAGTGCCCAATCTAATATAACAGAGCTATTAAGTATATATTAATAAATATACATATTATCTCCACACAGCTAGCACAAATTGGAGTTGTACTACTGGAGAAGAAAGATATATATATATATATATATATATAGGTAACTATACTCATCTCAAAAAACCTTCGAATTTTTGATTTGCCAATAATCAAATCAATTTCGAAGGAAAAAAGGTTTCAAAAAAAGAAAGAGCCAGGAACATGAAAGTCTGTCGAAAAAATTGTACAGATACAGGTTCAAAGCTAAAAAAAGAAAAAACCCCGAGAGGAGTAAACAACTAACTAAAAAGAGTTCAATACAACCGTAGAGCAGACTTAGTCAAACCTAGTGAGCCAGACAAAGCTACCCAGGTTTCTCCTAAGCAGATTGCCAGGGAAAGCCGGCTCACTAGGTTTGACTATATATATATATATATATATATATATATATATATATATATAGACTTTTAAATAGTATGACTTTAATTGGATAAGCTATAGAGAATATAGAATGTGAAAACATTTAAACCATCCTAATATATATATATATATATATATATATAATTAATGTATATTTGGGCAGCAACCTTTCTTTCAAACATCATTCATATACACTCTGTGTCCAGAAAAGAAAACACTTATTTGAACATAAGAAAAATTAAAGAAAAAGCTTAATTGTAGTAACTTGTCCGTCATCTTTAATGAAACATGTATAAATGAAGGATTGCTGCCTGAATACACTATATATATATATATATATATATATATATATATATATATATATATATATATATATACACTCCTTAAAAATTATTATTTCTGGGGAAAAAGTTTGAGTTTGTGATCAGTGACTATTACTGCTACTAATGCAATACTCTTTGATAAAAAAAACAAATCGAATTCTCTCAGTCACTGGCATGTTTATCTAAAAATATATATGCTTAAATGCACCTTCAGCCTTGCCATGCACCAATGTCTTAGGGGTAGATTCTCTGACTGATCCCAATTTAGCCAGGTTTCAATCCTAGCTAGAGGCAACTGGACGTCTAGCCATACTGATGAGCTGTGATAGAGCGAAACAGTCTATCTGTGGATGACAATATATATATATATATAAACTGCTGATATTAGGGTAAGAGGTAGATAAGCAGGTAAGCTTGAGTGAGGTTTGTCATTTTGAATGCCACAGTTATTGGCAAGAAGAAAGAATTGAATGACTTGGACAAAAGCAGAAGACTATGCTAGATCAGAGAATTTTCAAAACAATGCCTATCAGCAGTGGTTCAGAGAAGGAAATATCAAGAATCATCATCAGGGCGTTGAGCATCCTGAAGCTTTTGAAGGTTGATGAAAATAAGTTTCTACATTTGTACATGGTAGGATGGTGAGAATAAAGTTTCAAATTCATAATATATACACACAGACTCCAGGAAATGATACAGTATTATTTTTAGAAGCATTATCATTGACCATTATAGTTTAATATATTTTGTCCAATCCAATTTTAACAGATAAAATTAATAAAGCAAAAAGAAAATGAAAGGAGATTTTGATGGGGAGAAGAAGAAAGAATTTGCTGTATTAATGAGACAATATCCTGTTAGGAGCAGCAATTCTTTGCTTTATTTTTAATAAGAAATAATGTTTAGCTTTTAATATTATCAGTTGCAAAACTAGAAATTAGGTAAATCAATATAAACTCCTTGAATCTTTTTTTTTTTAATTAAATTCACAATAAAAGACAAAACTACATATTTTATGAAGAAACATTATTCCAATTCAATTACTACTAATGTAATATTTTTAATTAAATTTTATGTATGAATTTTTTTATTCATCTATTCATTAAAAAATGACTATTTAATTTTATGAGTGAGGAAGTGATAAAAAGCTCTTAGCCCTACCATGAAACCCTTTCAGAAACAAATTCTGATATTTGATCAGATTTTGGGAGTGAAGAAAGACCAAAAACTTTCTGTACTTGCTCATATTTTGTGGTGGAGATGACTGTGAGCCAAACTATTAGATGAAGCCATTTGTGTGAATTTGTTTTTGGTGGACAACTCTGTGCAACAGAGAAGTCCACAAACTTGGCCAGATGCACTTCAATCCCTCAAGGGGATTGAGATAGGTGAGATCTGGCAATACTGGCTGCATTTGGCTGTCATGCTTGGTCTGTGAAGGTCTGCCTTTGTTACACCAGCCTTACACCAGCCTGACTGGTACTACCCTCTTCCGGTGGTTTTGCTGTTGAGATCATGTAGATCTTCAATTCTGCTGTTGGGGTATTTGGGTGTTGGTCATATTCAGTCTGTAGCGATATGTAAATGATTGCCTAATTGGCACAGCTAAGGCATAGACTATACAAATGCCTATGGATTAAGAGAGCTGCTCTTGGTTATCGAGATAAACGACTACCATTGGACCAATAAAATATGAAGGAAATATATATTTCTTAAAACAAAATCATATTTAAAATAATCAGTCCTTGTGAACAGATTTTAGATTTTAAAATCTGTGATACTCATATAGTATTAACTGCTAAATATATGCATTTCTTCTCCCATATAAGAATTAGATACATTTGATAAGTAAAGCCAAACTGGAGAGACATACATGAGCAAGACTGGTGAGGGGAAGGCAAAGGAAATTACTTTTACATTAAGTAATTTGACATTACATAATTTTTTGTGCGCAGAATATGGAAGGCATGCAATATTGAATCAAGAATTCCAAACACTCCTTTACACTTTGTGCTAGCCAGTTTTTTTCTTTGAGTCATATAGACTTAAAGTTTTAATATCATTGTCACCCTCACCTCTGTTATATATATATATATATATATATATATATATATATATATATACACACACACACCACACATATATAATAAGTGGGTCATGTTGTGAACTTTACATACATACATACATACATATGTGTGTGTGTGTATGTGTATACATATGTATATATAAAACACACATACATGTATATACACATATATAAATTACACACACATAGATATGTGTATGTGTGTGCATGTATGTAGATAGAGAGACAGGTATGTATTGAAACAGGTTAAGCAATGTTTACTGCCAAAAATTTATATATATATATATATATATATATATATATATATATATATATATATATATATATGTATATCCATTACCATTTAGTGCAACTCATAGCTGCATTTATACTCTCAAAATTGTGTGGCTTACAAATGTCATAGTGAAAGTGTTCATTTGTATGTTCTTTAAATCAAATGCTATTAAAACATGTGAGTTTCATCGAACTAGTGAGTGTTGTGACATAAGCAAAGAGTCTTATGATGTAAGCAATGTTTGACATATGTTTTTTATATACTTTGAAGGATGTGGGCTCTTAAGTTATAATTATTTTTATTTATTGATGATTACAACAGAAGAGCTCTCATCCATAAATGTATATAAAAATACATGTCACACTTCGCTTATGTTGCAACACTCACTAGTTCTATAAAACTAATCAGTTGTCTCTACTTTTCTATATTTCCTATACTTTTTACCAAAATGAAGTTTGAACAATTTTTGAGAGAATTTACTCCTTGTCTGAGAACAAATATTTGTGACTTGGAAAAGTTGATCATTAAGATTAATTGATAGTATATGTCAGTCATTATTAATAGTATTTGCCTTAAAGAACATCAGCTGCTAAAATAACCAGAATTATACATAAATACATACATATATATATATATATATTATATTATATTATATTATATAGTAATATACATTATATATATATATATAAATATATATATATATATATATATATATATATATATATATATATTCTGAGGTTTTTATAGCACTATTGGACTCAACTTTAAGCAATAAGTATGTATAATTACAGACTTGTGATAAGGTCAATCATAAATGAAAATGGCATATTCATCACTAAGGATTGGAAGCTAATAAAGGATTGAAATAAAGTTAAAATGTATATATATTATTCCAGGATCATATTCAAACTTATTCAAAATGATTTTCACTCTCTCTAATCTTTTAACTTTCTGTCCTAGAGTAACAATATGCCTCATAGATTTTCTGGAGGATTTCGTTTTCAAGTCTTTTTTCACTGCTCTTTGGACTGTCATAGGTGAAACTCTTCTCTCACATGCCAAACGTTTTATGAATTGAGTTGGATCTTTTCTAATTTATTTCTAAGTTGAAATGATGATCTCTTTTTCTGTTGTGACCTCCTGATCCAGTTTTCCTCTCTACTGTTTCCTCTTTTTAAAAATTTTTTCACTATTCTCTTGATGGTTCTTGAATAGACTTTGAAGATGGAAGATAGAGTATGAATGTTGATACCATTACTGAAGGCCTAAATGATCTTTTTCCTTTTACTAGTGTGGGAAGACAGTGTAGCTGACACAAAATGATTTTAACCTGCTCTCTTTCTAGTTGAATAACTCAAAGGGTTTTTCAGTGATTCTTAAAACAAATAGTGCAAAGATGGCTAAATTTTTTTATCTGAAAACCTGTAAAAAAAAACTCAATTAGTTTAATGGTTTTTTAGATATTAAACATTTTGTGGAATTGGCAGTTAGGCTGTAACATGATTTAAACAATTTTGGTGTCATGCCTTGTATATATTAGGTTAAAAGCAGCACTTATCAGGTAGCATTTAAGCAAGCTTCTGCAGTGGGCTCTTGATTGTGCCTTCATCACAATAGGTAGGGAAGAGTAGATGTGATAAGCAACAATAGACTACAGAGGAACTCAAAGGTGATTGCTGCATTAATATTTAAGCTTACCTTTTAAAAGTTCAATGATAATTCTTTTGCCTCCACTTAATTTAAAGACAATTTTATGTATATAGGTCCTTAATTCATATAAATATATATATATATATACATACACTATCTCTGATATTGAGCACTTTATCCCATAAATATGGCACATCTTAAAACTATATTCATATATATATATAATTTCAATCCTGATAGTGAACAACTTGTAAGAAAGGAGAAAAAAAATGAATGAAAAATCTTAGACACTGAACTTTTGTTGGTCTTCAATGAAACTTACATAATATATATATATATTGGTTTAAACCCTTCTCTCTACAAAACATTTGTTCTTTTATTTGTTTATATGTGTGTCTGTGCATCCGTGTATATCATGAATAATATTATCAAATTGTTATTGTTATCAAAATTAGTTCTTCTACCCAAATACTTTGTTTAAAATTTAAATTTTTTAAAAAAGTTCCATGAATTCTGTATAAGCATTACTGTTGGTAATAGAATTTAATTAGATAAGAGTCAATGTATAAGAAATGTAAATTGTTATAATTTTCATATACTTATTTTATCAGTTGGTTACAGTGCTGACAGCAGACATGAAAAGGAAATTACAAAAACTTCCAACAGAAATCAGCACAAGACAAGAGAGAGAATGAACTAAAGATAAACTACAAGAAGACAAAATGCAGGGTCATCAGTAAAAAGATGAAGCCAAATTGTGATTTACAGGTCAGGCACACTAAAATCAATCAGGTGTGGAAATTTAATATCTGGGAAGTGTTTTGACAGAACATGGTAAATGTGATGCTGAGATCTGAAGACATATTGGGATGGCTAATGACACATTCCAAAAGTTAGGCAGAGTATTATGAGACAGGAGGAGTTGGTAACAAAGAAAAGAGTACTGAACTGCTACATGATATCTGTACTCCATTACGACAGCGATTGTTGAACTAATGATACCATGGACCAAACATTAAACTTATACTTAACATCAGGAAGAGACAGCTGAAATTTCTGGGGTATGTAAAGAGAAAAGAGTGCTTGAAGAATCTGACACACACAGGGCTTATAGAGAGAAAGCGACATGAGGGAAAGCAATGCGTGACATACCTAGCGGGCTTAAGCAAGTGGATGACAGAAAAGGTTTTGGGAGAAGTAGCAAAAGGACAAAACATATTGAGGACTACAAAGGATAGGAGGAAGTGGAGAGTCATGATTGCCTATATCTTGAGGGGACACTACACATAAAAGAAGACTGTTATCAAGATGACTGTATCTTAATGTGATCTCCAAAATTGGTTTTATATATATATATATATATATATATATAAAATAGTATGTATGTATATATGTATATCTGTAGTTACGTATATCAAACTTAATTTACTCTAAGTAAATAAAAATACACAAATACATATCTCCAAACATGATTTGACAGAAATACACAATCATTTATTTCTTATTATTTTAAATCCTTTCTGACATTAACACTTCATAACAAATTTTGGTTCGCCATCAGATATTTGGGATTATATGCTAACATAATTAATAAAATATTTGATGAAGATGATGTAACAGAAGAAATATCATAGCCTAGGAATGCTTTCATTATATATATATATATATATATACACATACATACATACATACATTCTCTCTTTCTCAGCACAGACATTGTCAATTTTCATTGTCTAAAAACACTTTAGAAAAATCTGTCAGATATTGTTATGGGTGGGGGATAAATAGATTATTTTTTTATCTCTATTTTAAAAATCCAAGACAAACTTGAATATTTGATGGAATTTACAAACTAATTACAAATAATAAAGAATGAATAATTGTCTCTGAATGTGACAAATTAAAAAAAAGAAGAGAGGGCGATGACTATGACAACAACAAAAATTGCAGTGAGCCAAGCAGAAGTGAAACAATTCACTGAGATATTTTGATAAAAGAATAAAACTTTTAATCAAGGTTCCTGTCATAGGATAAAGTTTGCTAACTAAAAATGCCAAAAAGTAGTTTATTGCTGAGTAAGGATGATCTGAAGTGCATCAATCAAAGATGACATGATTTACTCTTATGCAATATGGTGATTTTTCACATATAAAGAGTATGGTTAAACAGGTCAGAACAGAAACCAGAATTCACATGTTAGATCAAAATATATATTTTAAAGAATATAATGAGTGAATACTCAGTAACTAATAGTAAAATAAGTAATAATAATCAAGTAAAGACAAAATACTACCATTGGAGGAATTAGCTAAGAGATGAACTTAGATTGTCCAGACCAAGACTATCCTATGGTCAACAAGAATATTTAGGAAGATGCTAAAGATCTAAGGAAACATAACTACAATTACCAAATATCTGGTGGGAACATGCAAATGCATGAAAGAATAAATAATAACTAGCATTAAAATGATGTAATCATGTATGTATGTATGTATATATATATATATATATTCTTTGAACTGATGATAATAGAAGAATGTTGAGTGAAATGAATGATGACATTGAAGGTAATAACATGAGCTCAACTTTGATGAAATAATTTAGGAATTAATAGTTTATGGAAAAAAATACAAAGTTATTTTTTGCTTCAATTACAAAAATAATGCAGACATTATAGAATGAAAAAGCAAATTGGTGATAAAGCTATAAATTGCATAAGAATACATCACACAAAAAGAAATTACTGTTAATTTATGATGAGTATTTCATTTTAATTTTTGTTGCTTTTTTATTGCAACTTCTTATTCATTGATTATTATCCCTCCGTTGATATTGTTGAGTGCTTGAAAAATGGACTGAATGTTTTTCCTTAATATTTAGCAAGTAGCAACTCAAGTTTTCATGTTTAGTCAAGTAGCATTCTGAATATATATATATATATATATATATATATATATATATATATATATATATATATATATATCATGAACATAGGGCCAAATGATATCATTGCAGTTTCTATAACAAGCCAGGTTTTAACATCAAATTGTTAGCCTACTGCACAATCCCCAATCTGAAGGATCAGGTTTTGAATTCAGAGTTTTCCTTCTTCTAGACCAGTTGCCACCCAAGGCAACCCAGTCTGTCCTTCTATTTACCCATAGCTAGGGGCAGAAGAAGAGGATTCATACCTTTCTCAAGGGTATTAGCACTTAAGTGAATGTAATGGATTCAATTGGAATTCAAACTCTGCTCTCCAATTCCTCAATCCAAGCCGCTATCCATTAGTTAACCATACCTTCATTAAATAGTTACAAGAAGTTTCTGGTTTTAGTCTTAATCTTTGTGTGAATTACAAGTAGTTCTATTTGTTTATGGAAAATAAAATAAAAACCTATTTTTGTATATTTAGATTTTTAAAACTTACAAATTCATTTTTAATACTAGCCTTCTAATTTGATTTTTCAAAATAAACTGTTTGTTTTATTTATTTTTTTTTTTCATTTTTATTCATCTTATAAAACCAGAATATATAAAAAGAAAATTGAGAGCTTATTTTAATATTTTAAATGGAGTATTTGCAAAAACCTATGTAACTAATGCTGTGACAGTGCCCTACAGTACTTATGGAAGATTAAATAAGTATGCTGGCTTGAAAAACAAAGAACAAGGGTCCAACAACATTTTAAATTTTATCCTTTCTCCATAGATTGCAAATGGTTATCTGTACAGAGAATAGAATCAGGTAAATCAGGTTCAAACTCCAGCTGGGACAGTTTGCATTCATTTCAAAGGCCTGAATCCACTTCTCCTTGTTATCTCTAGATAAATAGTAAAGCAGTCCTTTACATCAATAAGGTAGTCCATCTAGAATGTCAGACTGTAGCAACTTGACCCTATAAAAATTCACTTGCTAGTGAAACTACAGCAACACTACTTGATATGGTTGTAGCTTTATGCTTCATGACAATGCAGATAAAAAATATCTCTAATCCTTTCTTTCTGTGACAGAAATGTTACTGGTCTGGCTACAAAGACCTTAATGGCAGGCATCATTTGAATAAACTATATTTTTCTAATAGCTACTAAACTGTCATCTTGTTTGGTTATATATATTATTAGATGTAATAATTTATGTTTTTTTTCAAGAAATCATTTTCATTATCTGGATATTGACATGGAAGGTGGAATTGGAGTGCCAAGTTCAAATTTTGATTAATTCATTGTGTTCACTTTTGTACAAATACTCTTGTGAAAAGTATGAATTGTTTCATCTCTCCCTAGCTATGGGTTAAATAGCAAAGATTTCTAGCCTTATTTAGTAACCAGCCTAAAAGGACAGCACTGAATTCAAAACTACTCTATAAAACCTACTTGCTACTGAAACCACTGCAGCAACAAACACCTATCATGGTAAAACTGTGGCCTGATTCTTCATAGGGGAGTAGAGCCCAAAGAAGGAGAAGGGATTGTCTATGATTAAATTTGACTGGCATTTCTTTCATATTATTTGTGTTGCTTTTTATTGTAATTCTAAGATTATACACACTAGAATTAAAAACAAAATGTTGGCAGAATAGAAATTAAAAGAAAAAATATAACTACCTTTGAGTTTCAAATAGATGAGACAAGACAATTGTTATTCTTTAGAGAAAATTAACCCAAGATATTCCTATTCTAGCTATCACTTTTATTAAATATTCCACCTCTTTATTTAGGCTGTGGACATTGTAGAACAAAGTGTTAGATTATGATGTAATGAATATGCATACAGCTGGTTCCCCCACAGAGTAATATGATTGGTTGGTGTCATCCATAAATACAGACTGATGTGGAGGTACAAGACACCGCCTGTTGGCTATGCCTATATTCTTCGCCTATTGCCTACCACTACAACGAGGACCAGTCCATTATGGTTCTTGCTAGATTGTCCTACTTGGTTACAGTAGTCCAAAACCACTTTGCTACTTTGAACAAATATATCCCTTTTCGGAACATATCAGATTAGAATATTTAATAAAAGGAGTCATTGGAATAAGGCTGTGTCTAGTAGATTTTTCTCCTTGTCCATTTATTTGAAATTCAAAAGTATATAGCCTATTTAAATCTGACTTCTAAGCATAAGAATTGCAAGTTCAAAACAGTAGAAAAGTTGACAAAATAAACAGTCAAAAGACTGATGAAGGTTATAGAATATAACATAGTATTTTTTTAAGCATTTCACCCCAAGCATAACAAGAGTGCCATGAGCCTGCAAGGGGTTACAAAGAGTGAGAGCAAATGTAAAGAGGGGTGTTAGAGGAAAGGATGTAGAGAAGAACGGGGATCAGGATCAAGGCATCAGAAGATGTCGATTTACATTACATTTGAATATTTGAAGATTATAATTATCAGGGAAGCAAACAAGAGGAAGGGAGTTCCACTGTTGGGAAGTGCGAGAGAAGAAGCTGTTAGAGTAGAAGAAACAGTTACATTTAACTGTTTCGACAATAAAAGGGTGAGATGCCAACCTAGTAGCATGCTTAAATTCATGCAGTTGGGGTACCAGTGAAAGTAGTTCATCAGAGTTGCCATGAAAATATTTGTAGAAAAGACAGAGAGAAACCACATCACATCTGTGAGAATGTGACTGTAGACAAGATACCAGATCAGAACCTATCACATTGCATATCCATCTCTGGATTTTGTCGAGATGAGATGAACAGTGGGGACACCAGACCATATATGGCAACAGTATTCAATGCAAGGAGGTATGGTAGATTTGTAGATTTGAAGGCAAAAAAAACAAAAACCTACTAGCACAACACAGAGAACCAACTTTCCTTGCATTAGATTAAGCTATTGATTCAATATAGTTGTTCCACCTCAGTTTAGTGGAAAACATGAGACCAAGAAGATGCAGAGACACTCTTGTGAAGTTGGGCATCAACCATAAAATAATGAAATAATTAATTCAGGTATATGGGATATTATGTTTATAAATATCCTTTTATGATCTATATCTTTTAGATTTATCTAAAAGTAAAAAAAAAAATTGTTTTTCTTTGTTTATATAATAAAACATGACACCACTAAAACAAGTTTCATTTATATTTTTAACTCACATGATATCTTGTTTGTATAAATATATTGTGAAAACTTTAGCCACATTGCATTTTATGAAAACACTCATAATATTATATATTGGTATGCAAGATAATTTTCAGTATTTATCATGAAAAAATTAAAATAACATGCAGATGGGAAGCAAATTCACTTATCTGTATATATTTGACTCTTCTGATGATGTAACAGAAATAGAATATTCTATTATTTTGAATCTGGCAAATAAAATACCATTTCTTAAACAGTAGAGGTTTATCCCTTCTTTCCTGTTTATGATTAGGTTTCCGGTTCCTTCTAAAGACTACTTCTAATGTCTCCACTTAAACTCTGAAATTTTACTTACTATTTATTTTTATTTTTTCCTCAATAGTAGCAGATAGGTTCACCTATATTCTGGTTCACATTCCTCCCAGATCTTTTGAACAGGAGTAGAGATTTATCCTTTATTTCCTGTTTAGGATTGGGTTTCCAGTTCTTTCTCCTAAATTCTTCTCATTCTCTTTCACTCCCAGTAGCCCCTTGTGTCTTAGAGGCATTGAAGATTTCAGCAAAAAATCAGTCAAAATAAGATGAAAGAAAAACTAGTCAAAAGACAATTATAATAATGAAAATGCTTCTTGTAAAAAAAATCATATTACTATTATTTTTGTTACTATAAAAACCAAGATGAAAGCAAAATGAGTCAAAACTGAATAATACTCACAATGTTTCATCTGAGAAATTCATAGACTATTTCTAAAAGACATTATTATTATCATCATCATCAAAACTCACTTCTTTCCTATCATCTACATACCATTGTTATTAATAATTATGAAAAAAGAAATAGTAAAATAAAATTAGATCCTTCAATATTGGGCACTGTTCAGACATAAATTAAAAGACTACAATAAGAAAAATTGGATGTAGAAAATAGAAATATAAACTTTCCTCATTCTTAAAAAAATAAACAGGTTCAATCTAATATTGAATGTCACTATAAAAACAGGAGTTATTTTCATTGATTGTGTGTGTGTGTGTGTGTGTGTGTGTAATATTTACCACATAAAACCTATTAAGCTGTAATATATTTTTAATATTTAACATTTTTATTGCATCATCTCATATAACCCAACATTATTAATATTATTCCTAATGTTTATTGTCATCATCTGTTTATTATCATTATGCAATTTATCATTTTATTATTATAATTAACTTTTCCAGCATAAAACTGAGCTTTTATTTTATATCTTTTTCAAGATTATTGCCGAACTACTACTACTATTGCATAATATTAATATCATCATCATCATCACTTTTTTTTTACTCTTTGAAGCATGGTAAGAAAATTCTTTAAGAAAAGACACTTGAGTAAAGAGGAAAGATTTGAGATCTCTTCATTATTCTTGAAAGGTTATTGTAATTACTTTAATGTCTTGTAATAGTCTATTGGGTGGGGGCTTAAAAAGAGGGAGAGTTGTCTGTGGAAAATTTGATGCATAAATCAATTTCTTAGGGTGCAGAGTGGTAAGAATTGTGAAAGCAATGTCTGTCTGGGAAGGAGAAGTGAAGTTCGTCTTGAAAATTATATGAACACTTTCTTCTAACAATTCTACTTCTAAAGTCTTTGGAAATATGTTACAACGTTGCAGTAATGATTGCAATTTTAAAGTAGAATCATTTCATCCTTAAAGTCTTTCTGCATGTTTAAATTATTATTATTAGAGCCTGTATTTCTTTCTCGTTTTTTTTTTTTTTTTTGGCGGGGGAGTGGGTTGGGTGGAAGTGAAGATTTCACAATTTGTCTGGGGTACCACTCTTTGATGAAAGAAGCCTGGGTAAAGAAAATGAAATCACACACACACACACACACACACACACAGATATATATATATATATTTAAAACATTGGCTTCCTTCTATTTTAGCATTTTTCTTCTTTAACATGTATCCTGACTAAAGCCCCTTAAAAGTACATTAAAACAAAAGAACAGACAGACATTTTATTCTGCTAACATTTCTTTTTTAATTTAAATTACTAGTTTAATTATTTCATTCAAAATGACACCATTATTTATGCTTCTAACATTTTCTAAGTACATTTAAAATAATTCTATGTCCCTCCATAATGCAGATAATCATGGCTTTCCACAGATTTTCTTTATTATCTGTGAGTTACCATGCATTCTTAGGTAGTGGAATGATTTCTCATTACCATTTCCATGGTTTGAAATTCAGAGTTCTCCTTCTCTTAGACTGATTTCCATCCAAGGCTAGAGAGCCTAGTCTACCCTACTATTTAACCCATAGTGAGCAGGGAGAAGGGACAGAATCTTGCCTTTTACAAGGTCTTTAGTATGGAAGTGAGCACAGAAGTACAATGTAATTACAAAATACTATTTTTCTGCAAGCTAAAAATTATCTGTGAAATTTTAATAATTAAAGATATTAATTTTTTTTAATCAGTTCACTCCAAGCAAGGAGATAATGCTAGTATGCAAGGGTTTAGCAGGAGTGAAAGAGAATGAGAAGACTTTAAAAGGAACTGGAAACCACTCCTAAACAGGAAAGAAGGGATAAAACTCTACTCCTGTTCAAAAGAGCAGGGAGGAGTGTGAACCAGATGATAGATGAACCTATATACTCCTATCAAGGAAAAATAAATAGTAAATAAAATTTAAAAGTTTAGGTGGAGATGTTAGAAGTATAGAGTTGAAGCAGCTTTAGAAGGAACTGAAAACCCAATCCTAAACAGGAAAGAAGGAATAAACCTCTACTCCTGTTCGAAAGACAGGGTAGTATTTTATTTGCCAAACTCAAAATAATAGAATATTCTATTTCTATTAGATCATCAGAAGAGTCAAATACACAAAGATAAGTGGATTGCTTCCCATCCACAAATTATTTTAATTATTTTTTTAATAAATACCAAAGATTGTCTCACATACACATATATAATATTACACCAATCAGTTTTTTCATAAAATGCAATGTGGCAAAAATTTTCAGGATATGACGTGAGCTAAATAATGTGAGTTAAAAATATTAATAAAACTTGTTTCAGTTGTGTCATGTTTTATTATATAAACAAAGTACAACATAATATTTTTTATTTTTATATAAATCTAAAATATATAGGCCACAAAAGTATATTCCTTAACACTATATTCTGTATACCTGAATTAATTATTATTTCATTGTTTTATAAGTTCATATATTATATATGTTACATTCTATAATCTTAACTGTCTATTTTGTTAACTTGCCTACTGTTTTGACTTTAACATTACTTGCAAGTTTTTATTGATTCCCAGTTATCTTCTTTACTTCAATATTCTGTTGGATTCTATAATTATGATGATGAATTAGATACTGAATTTAAGATTTTGTTTTTTATATATTATTTTCACTTCCCTCTCTTATATATATATATATATATATATATACATACAGAGAAAGAGAGAGAGATCCTTATGATGACGTGAATTTTATTCTAATGTATTTCTCTCGCTGTTACTCATATTCTCCCAAGCACTGCACATGAACATGGGGTTGACAGATGCTTCTTTCTCCCCCACCCATATCATCAATAATATAAATCCCCAGAAAATAGATTTTCTAGGTCAAGTGTCTAGACTTCCTGTTATCTTGTTTTTTTAAAAATATTGTCTGGATAAATTTAAACCATTTTGTAAATTTAAGCCATTTGTAATTTCAGTCTGATGAGAAAGTATTAAAAACTTACTTGAAATAAATTTTAATTTATAATTGAGTTTTCAATGATGCTTTTTTTCCTTTGATATATAACTAAATTCTATTGACATTCCTCTGACATTCTTTTGGGGAAGTGGTTCTTGGTTGTGTCAAGTGGAGGAGTGTGTGCATAAAAGGCATTACAACTTTTGAGAGGCCACACATTGAAAATCTATGTATTAGAACACTGAACACTGCTCTAACAATCTTGCAGCCTTCACAGTGGGTGCTGTTCCTTGTTGTATATGTGGAATATTGTTTGGATTTTAAGCTGGCCTTAAAAGTCATAGAAGACACAAACACTAGTAGGGCATCAAGTGTGGAACATGTAGTTGAAACCTTATATGGAGGGTTCATTATATATGTGTGTGTATGTGTATATATATGTGAAGAGTAGATCATTTTTATCATTAAGCTATAGATATAAAATATATAGTACTTATATGATAATGGTAATATTAGGTGTTTCCTTACAAGGTAACACTCAGCATTCATTGACCAAGCAGCCAGTATTAATATCATTTGAAATTTATAAAATTTTCTCTTAAAACATTTTCAGGAAAATCAAGTCCACTAGCTGTTATCACTCTTTCCTGTACTAATGTGGGTTTACTTCAAATAAAAGGTTAAGAAAGAGTGTAGAATGTCGACATCTTGATTATGTCCTTATTTTCTCTTCAATTCAATATGACTTCTTTCTTCAATTTCCAATAATAATAATAATGTGTATGAACTTGATTCATTTAAATATTTCAAGGGCTTGAAATCGAGATTAAAAATTGCCCCACTGTACTGTTCATAAAATAATAAATGAATTTGTTTTCTGTATTTAATTTATAGGAAATAAGATTCATTGATAAAATCAAAATCTGCATTGCTAAGATGAAATATTAAACTGTGAAAGCTTTTTTCCCTTGTAATAAGATAAAGATTAATCAAAATTAAAGATTAAAACAAAAGCTGTTGAAGATTTTCAAATGTATTTTAAGCCAAGCTAAACTGGATGCTCTTGCAAGCTTTGCATATATATATATGCTTATATCACAACTTCCTACATGTATGCACATCTGCACAAATGGGCACATGCAAGCAAATGTACATCTGCAAGGAGGCACACATAGCTGCACAAGTGCGCACAGAAAATACAGAAGAAAACTTACACTAGTGTTAAATATGTATAAAAGAAGAAAAAAAATTGAAAAAATATAAGCAGTAAATTGCTGATACTCCCTGAGGAGTGGATGGACAGTTGGTCTACAAAACTCTGGAGTTGGGATGCTAAAGTAACATCAGTCAGCTAAGTGACAAATTTTACTTACATTAATTCTATATATATGCATAAATAACCACAACATTCAATGTGTATGCACATACATGCAAATGCACACACACACACATGCAGGGTGCGATGGATAAATTTTCATCTAAATTATGCAAAAATGAAAATAACACTGACATCTCATTTTAACAAATATATTTACCAAAATTACACAAAATATCTTCAAATAGTAAAGAGCAAATTTATTCAATAAATTGCCATAGGCTTCAACCATGGCCTCCAGACAACTTCACAATCTCCTGCAACTCCTCTGGATGGTCTCCTTGTTTAAGTTGGTGAATGCTGCCATAATCCCCATATATAATAATCAAGGGGGTTGCAGTCTAGAGAGTTAGGTGGCCAGATGTAAGGGGTGATGTGGTCGCAAAAATTGTCTGACAGCCATGACTCGGGTTCTCTTGCTTGTGTGGCAAGGTTGCAGAGTCCTGTTGCAAGACATAGGGTCTTTCAGCAGCCACCCTCTTCATTCAGGGCAGCACTACCTCCTCAAAACACTTGATGTAAGATTCTGTGTTGAGTGTGAGGCCCTGTGGGAAGATGAATGGAGGCATAATGTCACCATCACTAGTGATCACTTCAAACACCATGATGTTGACTGGATGTATCACCCAACTCTTTCTAAATCATCTGCACTGATTGACACCCAAACACTCTGAAATATTCATATTGGAGCTTCTGGTGTGAACACCAAGCAATACAGCATGCTGTTTCCAAATTTCTGGCAAAGTGAATTGCACCATGGTGCTCTTTTTCTCACAAACAGTGCTCACCTGACCCTAATATACTATGTTGTCAACAAAATCAATGACAAACAATGCATACACGTGAAATAAAAAATATAAAATTGCAACAATTTACCAATCACTCCCTGTGCATGATGAAAAAAAAACTTGCACCAATGAAAAGTGCATACACAAATGTAAAATTGAGAAGTATTGCTGATATCCCCTGATGAGTGTCGGGTCTGTCTATGAAACTCTGGAGTCAGGATATGCTGAATGTAACATCAATCAACTAAGTGATAAACCTTGTACTTGCATTATATATATATATATATATATATATATATATATATATATATATATATTTATAGTGGAATCTCAATTTAATGGACTAATAGAGGGAGGTCTGTCTATTAAAGCCTTTAATTTGAAGCACTTTTTTCATGGCCTAAAAACACCCAGTAGAGTGCAAAATTATTGTAAATAGATGGGAATACAGTATTTATGTATGTATATTTTATTTTTAAGTTACTATATATATATATATATATATATATATATATATATATATATATGTATGTAGATAGAGAGAGGTAGATATAAAACACATTTTAACAGTTTAATAAATAAATATAGGGTGTCTTTTTCAAAAGCGAAGTATCTATACTATTATCATGATGTTGATAATTTATTAGAAATAATACTATGCCTGAAGAGAAGGATTTAAAACAGAAAGAATTATGCACTTCATTTTATGATTTCTTGTTTTGCCCATAAGAACCATAACCAATATTTTTCTTCAAGGAGGACAACAGCAGATTTCAAAGATATTTTGATTATATGAAAACAGAGAACAACAATGTGGAGCTAATTTTAAAAATGATGACAAAGACAAAGGAGTTAAGATCAGTGTTGTGATTGCTTAACACAATTGGGTAAAGGTGGAGAGCATTTTGGAAGGGAGATATTAAGGTTGAATGAAAACTTGATTGATGCTTGGTGATCATCTTGATCCTGTTCACTTCTGGTCGAACAGTCTCAGCTAAATCAGAAATGGCTTCACTCTCTGTCTTGTTTCACTGTACATTTGTAAGACACTTTAGCTAAGGAGTAAATGACTCAATTGCCAAGATGATAGAATCAATGAATAACAGAGACACCAACAGACTGGAAGTTTGGACATAATAAACAGAGAGAGAGAGAGAGAGAAAGAGAGAGAGAGAGAGAGAAGGCATAAAAATTTGGGTTTGGAATGGTAGGAAGCGTATTAATCATTAGATGACAGACAGCACCACCATGCTGCACAAGTATGCTTATTGAAACCCCAAAATATTTGCAGACACTCAGACATCCATGCAAATATAAACACTACCATACAGAGAAATAGGGGGTAGAGAGATGGATAAGGAACTTCAATGTCATTGTTCAAAATTGTACACTTTAACAGTTTCCTAAATATAAATATTCACAAAGCAAATTTCCTTCGACATGTAACTAGTTGTTTATATAATCCAAAATTAGGGTTCACTGAATATATCAAAGCATTGTTCTAATTATTACATGTACAGTTGACACAGCAAATCCTGGACATGGGGACCCCCACCAAAAAAAAAAAAAAATGAATAAATAAAATAAAACAAGAACCATAATTACTTGAACCCAGACTATACAGACACAGCCCTCTGTATTTACCTCTACTCCATCACTCACTTGTTAGCTATAATCATTTTCTCTACTAATCAACTAAATTATTTCTGATAGATGCAGGTAAGGAAAGTGTGATGTTTTCAGCAGTGGATTTTGAAAAAAAGTTTTATGTTGTGTATTGAAAAATCAAAAAAATTGATATCAGCATTCAGGAATTATTTCAGGTGTTACTGTCAAAATAATGACAGTTATTTTATGTATTATGTAAATAATTTTTAGGCATATTGTAATTTCTGAACCTTATGACCATTTCCCATTTTTATTATAGTTTCAGTTTTCTTGTATAATAAAGTGATTTCTTTACACCTTAGGCTTCAGGTCTGGCACACGCACACAAATGAATAATAATAGCTTATATCACCAGGATAGACTCTACAAACTGTAACAATTCAAACAAGGATATAGAGTAAATTTTAAATGATTTTACAATAGAAATGGATCATAATTAATTTTAGCAAAAATACTGATAATCAAGACAAAGAAATTGTTTATTATCATGAATTAAGAAAAGCTTTAATAATAGACTTAAACTTTTTTGATCTAGAATACAAATGCATTGCTAATGGTTTTAATATAGTTAAACACTGCAAATAATTTTACTATGGAATTGCACTGAAAATCAGTGGGCTAGAATTAAAGAAAAATTTACTGACAATAATATGTATAATTATTTACTTAGTTTCTTATATAGCTCCCAAATTACACAGAGCACACACACATTATATATATATATATATATATATATATATATATATATATATATATATATATACATATATATATATATATGTATGTATATAGGTTTGATAACAAATAAAATAATATAAATGATTTTTAAAAGTAGATACTGAAGGATGACAAACAGGAACAGTTATGTCCAAACTGTTGTATAACTATTTAAATAGGGTATAGTCAGTTCTGGTTAATAAAATTCCCTTGGGTAATAGACATACAAGTTCTATAATGATCTTAAATGGCCCCTTGCAAAAGGATATGGATATAACCACTTCTGGCTGTCAGCCCATGATATATTCTGAAATCCTAAAGCACTGGTTAGATGATTAATGAGCCACAATTTCTGTATCTGTTTTTGTTATCTTCTTTCTGGGTGTGCCAGTGAGTAAAGAGGAAGTTTTAAAGAGAGTTCAATGTCCCATAACGTAACAGTGTTTGCTTCAGTTTTATTGAAACTCTGTGAGGTTGACTCAATTTGGGAAAGCAGATATTGGAAGTTGGTTCTATAAAAAAATTGTTTATAAATCAAAAATATTTTGTTTCAATTATAAAATCTTTGACCATAACAGCATTTAGCAGAACTATTGGTTTGGTAGTTTAAAAAAGAAAAGAAAACTGTTATTTTGAACAAGTAAGAGTCATTTAGATTTATATCAGGCATTCAGACATTTAACAGAAACATGAGAATTACATAACACTCTGACACACACACACACACATATATATATATATATACATATATATTATTAGGTTGATGCAAAAGTTTCCAGCTTTTTTACATATTTTTTTATGTTCATTGGTACATAATTTTATTCTTCAGTCATCAAAGTATTTTTTTACCTTGCATTGCCTATGGCGTTATGCTAACATTCAGCTAAATAATGTATAAGAAAGATTATGGCTTTGATTCAATGAATTAGAATTATTCCAGGAAATTTTCAATATCTTCAACTCAGAAGTTCTGAATTACAAAATATACCACATGTGTAAGAAGTTCTCATCCTAGCTCCATTTCCTTTTGTTATTCAAATGGGCCAACTGCTTCATGTAGAAATGCACAATAACTGTTTGCCCTGATTCCAGCAATTTGTATTGAAGAATTCTCTTTTGATTGCTACAAAAGAATGTTTTCCTATTTGAGATGTTGAAGGCTGTCCTGGATCTAGCCATGAGCTTCTTTTGTTTAGATTCTTATAATAAATCTATTTTTTTTTATTTATCACAAATGACATTTTTCTGTATTGAGCAAGAAGACAAGTATTTAAACAATGACTGCTCTTCCATTTGTAAAATGATACAACACACATTTGTAAAAGAGGTACTATAGCTAACTTGAGTGGACAAGCAATCTAGAGCTGAGAAAAATTTCAAGATACTTCTAAGATTTTTCTAGAATTATGCAAAAGATGGCACTGAGCACTTTTGCATTGACCTAAAAACTTAAATAGTCAAATACTTACCCCCATCAAGGGCAATGTAATTCCCAGTATAGTTGCCACTTTGATTGTCAATCCTGAAATCAAAGAAAAGAATAAAAAAAATTTTTTAGTTGAAATCAAAATATAGGGAAGCAGGTTTTGAGGATATCAGAATGACAATAGTGGAATTTTGCAAATTAATGTGTGAATTCAGAAGATACATGCACTTGCTTTCTTTGAATTTCATAACATTTATATATTCTTGAATTTAACACTAAGAAATTATATAATAAAAATTAACAAAAGTACCTTATCAGTCTTGTTTATCAAAACGTGTGTGTATATATTTAATACATAAATATACATTTATGAATACAAGCAGTTGCACAAAAATATATATGCAGATATATATCATATAAAACTTCTAAGATTATATATATATATATATATATATATATATATATATATATACCATAAGATTATATATATATATATATATATATAAAATTTGTAAGGAGCAATAGGTAAGACCATGGGAGCATCATTTGCGCATATTTCCTAGATGATCATATATATGAGAGAGAGAGAGAGAAAAAATAATAATAATGAGATTTGGAAAAACGGGTAGGTAAAACTTCCCATTTAAGCATTTCCAAATAGTATTTCACCTGTTTTGCAACATGTGGCCTAGCATTGTCATGTTGCAAAATCTCTTTGTCATGTCTCTGCTCATGCAGAGGCTGTTTTTTCTTCAATGCTCAGCTCAAATGCATCAATTGTAGTCAATAGTGATCTCCCGTGATGGTTTCAGTCAGTTTGAGCAGCTTATAACAAACTACGCCTAGTTGATTCCACCAAATGTAGAGCAGAAGCTTTGAACCATGGATATTTGGCTTTGCTGCCAAGGTTGATGCATGGCAGGGCTTACCCCATGATCTTCTATGCTTGGTGTTATTGTAGTGTATCCACTTTTCATCACCAGTCACAACACGATGCAAAAAACCTTCCTTTTCTGCCATTGAAGCCGTTGTTCTCACATGACAAGATGCCATTCAACATCTCTCAGCTTAAACTCATATTGCTTTGAATCATTCTTATGCTTTCAAACATTTCAAAATTTTTGTGTGATTAACTCCAAATGATTCTGCAAGTTCTGCTTGTGCCTGACATGAGTCTTCATGAAATAATGCCTCCAAAGCTGAGCCTTCTTTATCTTCAACATCAAAATCATTATTTTTGAAGCATCTAAACCAATCACTACATGTTGTTTCCAAAAGAACATGGTCACCAAAAGTCCAACAAGAACTCTGTGTGCTTCAGCTGCAGATTTCTTTTGAATAAAGTAGTGCAGTAAAATTCCCTACAAATACACTTTATCTGGCATGAAATCTGACATGCTTAATGCTAGGATAAACAAGATTGTTTTCACTTTGGTGAAATGACATTCAATAAATTTCAAGCTTCCTTATAGTACTTCCTTATAGATGCATTACCATCTGAAACTACATGCACACAGTTCTGGGAATGACATCAGTTGGAAAACAGTGTGAACTCATTTGAGGTCCTAATGTATGTATGTATGTGTTTTTATATATATATATATATATATATATATATATATATATATATATATATATATATATATATATGATATTTGTGTGTGTATGTATGTTAATGTTTTAAGAAATATTAAATACCAGTCAGAAAGAATATGATTTTAAGATGAACTAAATCAGCAAAAAGATGTTAAAAAAACAATAAAGTGAAAAAAGAAAACACTCAAAAGAAATAAGAAAAATTTATATGAATTTGATATAGATTTGACAAAACAATTCATGGGGCATTGCTTGAAGCATTTTTCTTTAAAAGACACTGAATCCAGTAGAATCAATAGAAGGCATTTGTCAATAACTAATAACCACATTTCTGGCAATTGACACCATAAAATACACATATTACAGGTATCAGATAATAACAAGAAAGAAATAAAGAGAGAGGAAAACATAAAATAAATCCTTAGCAAGGTGTACTCTAGAGACAAATATGAGTAATTGACAATATTAAACCATTAATGGACTTGTACTAGCATCTCTAGGTCAGCCATATTGGTAATTTTGTCTTTAATAGCAGCTTATCAAAGCAGATTTCACAACTGTTAATATAGCAACACACTGGCCCCTGTGTGTCTAGTAGATTTTGCACCATGGTAAAATTGGATGGAGGATGGCTTGGAAACAGAATAAAGGTAATCTATTGGTGATTACTGGTGGGTAGACCATCAATCATAAATGTCCGAGGGGGTAAGACAGGTAAAAGAAATGCGATGACAATTCACTGGTAAGAAAGTAAGGAGTTCTGTCAAATTTTCACCAGAAAGGCTACCTGATGAATTAGGACTCATTCGCGTTGACAGACAATTTGAAAGGCATTTTTGGGGTCTTTTTATTTGTCTATTTATTTTTTTGTAAGATGTGGGAGGAGAATTAAGGAAAAGAAACTTTTCTCTGTTATATAAATTTTGTGAGATATATAAGGACATATTAAATATAAAGACAATTAACTTATACATAATCATCATCATTATCATCATCAAAATCACTTTGTATTAGTGAATTGTAAAAACAAACCTTCCATGATGACCATGACTATTCTAGTCTCTGCCATGTCATAGAGGCACACCCCTCTATCTTATCTTTCATCTTGTTTCCCTATTATATTTACTACCCACTGGGGATCAATCACTGCACTACCTATATATCTGCTCATCTATGTTAACTTTGTAAAAAGAGAGATTATGATGATAGTCAGTTTTCAATCAGTACCTGATGATTGCATTGTGCATGTGTTTTGCTACTGGTGAGGAAAAATGTGTGTATATATATATATATATATATATATATAAATCCAAAGAATGAATTGGCTGAAATGTTGAGGAGAAAATGCAACAAATATGAGGAAAGAAAAAAAAAAGAAAGATCACTGAACAGAAGCCATAGATAATTTTAAAATATCATAGAATGGTAGCTGAAGATATAAATGAGGATGCTGATTAGAGATAAAAAAAAAAATAATTTTACAAAAGACACTGACGTTCAGAACTTAAAACGATTATTTGGTTACTTATTTTAGTGCATCATTTTACTTAAAATTATTGCCACATGACACAAACAATATTTAGTGCATTATTTAAAAAAATTAGCCATAAATAATCAACATCAGCTTTTTATAGTCATTTATTGCCAACTAAGACTATTTTTACATTTATATAAGTAGTGAAATAATTGTTCTAAGTAACACAATTCATCAAAATAAGTGCTTCTTAATTTTTCCTGTTTACAAAATAGAAAATTCTTATATAACAGGTATACACATAATGAGACAAGTAAAAATGTATATAATTTGGTAAATAGTTGTAGACAAACGGCTATAAACATACATAAACCTGAAATACACTGATAAATTTAAATCTTTTAATAAATATTAACAAAATATAGATATAATATCATACAGTGATATAGATTATTTACACGATTTACATTTGGACTATTGTCCACATCTTTCTTATTGTCATCATAATGATTTGGCCATTGTGCCCTTTGACGTTAATCTGGTGTATATTAATTTGAGTAACCTACAGGGAATTCAGAACTATACATTATAATACAAGGGCCAGAAAAAGTATTTTGAAAAGGGGCAGTGTTTTGGGAACTTGTTATATCTGGCTCACCTCCCAAAAGAATTTGTTGCAGTCCACTCTTAATTCAAATATGCTATTATGATATAATTTAATGAAAACAATCTTTAAAGGTCATTCATAGGACTATAAATGGAAAAAAATTACTACAGTCACAAGTAGAATGTGATGAAACATCAAATTTTGTAAACTTTCAATGGTAATTATTCTGATGAGTAACTTGACTTTACAAATTTAAGTGCAGTACTAGATTGGTATTGAGGCTTCATCATTTTATGGTTGAATTGGTTAGATTTAATCATAAGTTCTATGCTAACAGTTTCTTCTCTTGCACTTCTCATTTGTGAAAATCTTGCTTTCCAGTAAAGTTTGATCTTCAAAAATTTAAATGCAATGTAAATTGTTATCTGCTCTTGCCTTAATTTCTCTTCTTTTATTGCTTTCTCTCCTTAATAATGTTTTATTTTTCTTATTCTTTCACATTAAGTAACCTCTTGCATCTTATTGGCTTTGTTGCCTTGCTTGGGGTGAAATGATAAAAAAAAAATCATTTTAAAACCGTAAATCTGTTAGACCACTCAATCTGAAATAATGCATTGCAAATCCTAAGATATTTCAATAGTTATTTATTATTGCTAGTATAGTTGACAGTCAAAACAGGGCCATGATATGTAATATATAGTAAAATTTATTTTAGATTATGGATTTCATTCCTATGAAATCACAACTGATAACTATCCCATATTAAGTAAAAGAAAATTTCTTAAATCCAAATATCTTTTCTCATTTTATTTTTTAAAAAAAGAGAGGATTTTGAATTTGAAGCAGTTAGAATGAAAAGACTGAGAGACAGACAGACAGGCTTTGCAGCAAACAAGAAAATAGAGTGGAGCTAGAAGATTTTCTTGGTGTTTTTTCAATATAAAATGTTATTCATTTCTAATTCATATTTAATTATGTGTAAGGCTAAATGTGGATTAGATAAAATAAAATTATGTAACAAAATCTAACAATGATCTTGAAAGCTATTTTAAGTCTGTGCAATTCAAGAAAAACTTGTATTTTTTTTCAGTGTAAGCCAAGGAAAGAAAATTAAAATCTAAATCAACTTTTAATGCTCTTTTTTTTCTCAAAACCACAGCTCAACTTTGCATGATGACCTTGACATTGTGACTTCCAATGAGCCTATGAAGTGACTCATCAAAGCACATACTCTGATTAATCACAGAATTAAGAGACTGAACTTTGGATCAGTTTGAGCTCACTTGAACACACACACACACACACTTGCAATGGTAGATGGCAATATATTGGAATGGTTAAAATATGTTTGGAAAATTTAAATGCTCTTTGGATATCCACACACACACACATATATATATATATATAAACATACAAGGAGAAGATCAATAAGTCTGTAGCTTGACTTATTATTAGCTAAATTTTGAGTTGAAAGTTTATATATATGATTAATATTCATTACTAAAAATGAAAGAGATTATAGTGAAAATATTTGTTGTGCAAAAATAAGTGCTTTTTCATCATAAAGCTATATAATTACATATATACAGAAAGATTAATACATATCTGCACATTGAAACAATATATATATATATATATATATATACACACACAACACAACACATTGTTGTACAGTTCAAAATCATGGACCCCACATAGGTCCCATGTCAATCAGCTAGATGGATTCCAGAAATCACTTCTCCACATGATCTATGGCTATACTTTTGATGATTGAGTGTCCAATGCTGATCTTCCCACAAAATGCAACATTGGTGGAATTGAAACTTTCCTGATGCAGTCACAACTTGACTGGGCTGGTCATGTTGCAAGGATGACAGAAAACCTAAGGTCCTCATGTATAGCCAACTTGACAGTGGACAAAGGAATGTTAGATGTCCCATGACTCAGATATAATGAAAAGCCAAAGAGTAACCTCTCAGCTGTCAATGTGCCTCATACTAATTTTGAGCAACTTGCCCTAAATGGAAATAACTGGAGATATTTGTACCAGAGTTTTATCAGAAATTTTGAAACCAGTCACATTGACCATCTAAGAGATGAAAGACAACAATGAAAAGCATCAGCAAATATTCCTGTGGCTATGTCCCAAGATCGTTGCTGTTAGACAATATGTGGACGTATGCAGGTCACTAGTGAGACGGAAGTGTCACATATGAAACAAACATAAAAACCGAATGTGGTTGGGGATCCATCAGAATCAACAGAAGAGTCCATCATATATATATATATATATATATATATATATATATATATATATATATATATATATTTCCTCAATCTATTCTCAGTCTTCTCTTTCACTTTCACTCCTTGTAACCTCCTGCCTACTACTGGCATTCCCATCTTGACTAGGGTGAAATAATTAAAAAAGAAAGAAAAAGGTAGTCTTTAAATTTTTGTTTATGTGTCCATTTCCTTTCTTGTCATTTTTTTTGTTCATTGGTTCTTGGCTTTTCTTTTATTTTCTTTTGTTATTTCAAGTTTTTCATTTGGCAGGCTTTGCACTTGTTGGGTTGTATTTGCAAGCATTACCAATACTTTGGTTTGTTTTTGTTTTATGTATACATATATATAATTTGTGTAGAAAAATGATGCATTTCAGTATTACTCAATCATCTTGCCGATGTGATCTCCATCTTCTGGCTTTCTCCTTCTATATTTTGGATAGGAGTCATTCCCTCGTTCAAATTTAAATTTAATTTAAATCAAAGGGAAAAAATTCAGTGTGTGGGGGGCGTGGAAACAGCTTGATATGACCCCTTTGATATGTATTTGATGCAATACTTGATTGAATGAATTGATGATCAGCTTTCAACATTGATATGACAGTTGAATTGTCACAACAAATATGTATTGTAAGGCACTACTCACTGATAAGTGATTTCTTGCTCAACTTGATATCCATATTGTCTCATTTTGATCTTGCTGATGTGACTTCCATCTTCTGGCTTTCTCTTTTCTATATTTTGGACAGGAATCATTCCTTTGTTCAAATTTAAATTTAATTTAAATCAAAGGGAAAAATTTTCAGTGGTGATGGGGAACCTGGGGACCCACTTTGATCAAAATGAAATATACTTATCCAAGTATCCCGGGTAATGTAGTTTCAGGATATGATTATGGGGTCTATCTCCAAAACCCTAGGAGGAGTTCGATAACAGACAGACAGAGGCTACACCTTTATATATGAAGTGGGAACACTGATGTCATCATCAAGTGGTGGCAGTCTGTTCATGCTTGACCGCAATCTTTAGATGGCCTAATAATTGCATTCAACCATAAAACAGATTGTTACCACTTGGTTTTAACATCAGTGTCTACACTTCATTTAAAAAAACTATCCCAGATATTGAGCACTTTTACCCTATAAATATAGTATAGCTTAAAACTATATTTTATCACACATATCACATATATATATATATATATATATATATATATATATATATATATATATATATATATATAGTATGGTCAACATGTGTCAGTGCAGATGCAAAAGAGTCTTTGGATAACATGTGGACATGTTTGTCAATGTCAGTTACATATGGATTTAGGCATGTCTGCATACAGGCCACTCTGCAACTAGTCAAATCTGGGTCTTCATAAGGTGCCTCATACCAATAAAAGCTGTGGAAAAATAGCAATCAGCAGTTGGGAAGATACAGTGTTTTGTGACGTTAGTCCTGTGGGTATTTTGTTCCTCAAATTGCTGTGGTTTCCAAGGCGGTGTTATTTTTGTTACCTCCCATTTCATTCCCCTCTCTCCCTATTACCCTCATAGTTGCTGGGAGAGTAATCACTTAGGTGTTTCCCCTAATCTCAACAGACTCTTTGCTTACATTACAACAGGGTGTTGCATATATATATATATATATATATATATATATATATATATATATATATGCACGTTTGCTAACCAAATACATCATTTGAACAAAATAAAAATTATTACAACAGAGACAGTTGGTACAAATGAAAGTCCTGGGAGGTCAAATTTGACCTTTATGAGAGGTTAGAGATATGAGGAATAAGTAGTAAGGAAAAATATGAAAATGGGAATAAGTTGTTTTATGCAGATGGTTAATGTTTTCTCCAAATCCTAAAAATTGGGCTCTTCTTCAACAAACACAAATGGAGGTCAGCTAGATGGGTGGCCATCTAACCAAAAGGTTGTAGACATTTATAATAATAAAAATGTCTTTTAATCTACCTGCTGCCTGTCTGTCTTTGTTTCAACTTTAAAATTGGTAAATGTTAGAAAGAGTAAACATTGGAAACTGGTATAATTGCAATGGTGAAATTAGCTGTTTCCTGCAGGAAAAATTTGGTGTTCATTATCAGTTGAAATTTATAAAATCTTTTTCTTCAGGAATTTAGACTGTTATAGTTGACTGTTATTGCTGATTCTGGTACTGACAAGAGTTCCTTCCTAACCATTTGTTTAAAGTGGTGTGGAAAGTTAACATCTTGATTATGTCATTATTTTCTCTTCGTGTTTCATGTGCTATCCATTTTAGTTATTGCTGCTGTTGGAAGTTTTCAAATGATATGTTTTTTTTTTTGTTATTTGGTAAAGCTCTTTGTTTTGTGATTATGTAGTATCAGTCTATGGGAGTCTGATTAAGACCTAGAGGATTAATTTCCTTAAAACCATTTTTAATAATTGATCTGAGAAAACAGTTTTTATACAGATGAGATTTTAAACATTTCCAAACATGCTGGATGCTGTGTATGCTTTCTATAGAGAGTCTTGAACATGTTTTGCTTGTTCTTTCTTTACTAATTCAGGAAAATCAAATATAATGAAACATATCTAAACAGAATTAAGAAGATTTTGTTTGCTTACATGTACTACATACATACACATGATGGCTTGCTTAGTGCTGTTACTCCATACAGTGATGAAAGCGGCAGTCAATTTGATCACAGCTGTCAAACAAAAAGGCCCCACTACAGCCCAGACAGAGGCTAAATCTGCCTCCCCAGTAGCTTACAAGTCCATGGTGCCATTTCCCTTTGGGAATATAACTTTTCTAGATATAGAAATAAATTCCAACTCACAGTCATTAATTTGGGAAAACCCAAGATTCACATTTTTTCCATTCATGGAGTATGTCCTCTCCTAGGACATTGATGAATCTGGCTTCTCTAGACACAGAAGTATCTCCATATTATCTTTAAGACCCTTCATTTTTGTCTCTCTGTCTACTCTGTGTGGATATATATATATTATCCTCCATGTGGGACACTTGTATATATGTATACATAGTTTTATGTCTTAGGATAAAAGTTTCTCTGTGTCATTCTTTTTCCTTTCAGCCATTCCATTCTGTCTGTGAACTATGGCGTTATTATATCACAGATATAATAATGCTCATAATGGGGGAAATATTATTGGGAGAATAAATCTCTCTTCCATAGCACACTCCCATTTTATATATATCAGCAGTTTTGTATAACTTGATTTTTGCAGTCTTACCAGCTCATCAGTATAGTACTAAGGAATCATTTTACTTTCATTATAACCGAATATGTTGTAAGTCTTGGTCCCTAATTAGGAATAGACAAGTATATCTGATAATGTAAAGCTAATTATGAAAATTAATGTTTACAGTTATTAATGGCTGAGATCAAAAAATCAATCATTCAGGAATTCTTTCCAGCTGCTTGTATAATGTGAAAAAGTAAATTGCAATGTTTTAATTAATATACTTAAATACATAACTAACAATAATATCATAATAATATTGTTTAGTTTATGAAGTTATGAAGTTAATTAGTTGCATTAAGAGCATTAACTTTTTAACTAAGTTCATTCATGGTGTGCATTTTTTTAATTGTTATTACCCGAAGCAAGGCAGTACAGCCACTAGCGCACAAAGGGTTACAGTGTGGGGAAATTAGAAACAGAAACTTTAGTAAGGAGGAGAAAGATAAAAAAGTGATCAGGAGGGCAGTAGATAGTGATTCACATTGCATTTAAATTTCTGAATATTAAAGTTGGCTGGAAAACATAGAGCTGGAAAGGAGTTCCACAAGTGAGAAGTGCAAGATAAGAAACTCTCAGCATAGAAGACAGCAGCACTAAATAGTAAAAATGGTGTTCAATAAATCAACAAATGTCCAAAAATATAAATGAATAAAGTAGTTTCATTTTTATTTAGTAATCCAAAGAAACTTTTAGCCACCTAATAACATACAAAGTGTTCATTAATATTCTTAGAAATTATACAATTACTGCCGTGAAACCAGTATTAGTGTCTTCAAAAAAGAATTCCTCACATGTGGGGTCTAATGTAAGATATGGTTTTGAAACTTAGTCATTACCATTAATCCAGTCTCCACTAATCCTAGCAATACATCATAATATCACAGATTTTGTTGGGTCTCCAAATAGTGTGAGAATACTTGATAACTTAGAAGCTCTTAATATTTTAATTTTTTCTAATGCAGACATATCATTTTTAACCTGGTATGTTGAAGATGTTAGCATTGGTGGTCACAATCTTAACAACATAAGATATGCAGATGACACATTACTGATAGCAGACATGGAAGAGAAATAACAAAACCTCCTACAGAATGTAGCGATGGAGAGTGAAAAGAAAGAATTAAGCATAAACTACAAGAAGACAGAATGAATGGTCATCAGTAAGAGGAAGAGCCCAAAATGCAATTTGAAGGTCAAGAACACTAAAATCAAGCAGACGCGGAAGTTTAAATATCTGGGAAGCATCTTGATAGAGGACAGTAAGTGCGACACTTAGATCTGTAGACATATATGGCAAAGGACACATTCCAAAAGCTGAGCAGAGTATTGTGAGACAGAAGAATTTCTTTGGTAACAAAGAAAAGAATACTGAGCTTTTATGTGATATCTGTTATTCTTTACAGCAGAGAATGTTGGATGATTTCCTCAACGATGAGGAAGACACTTGAAGTGACAGAGATGTGGTTCTACAGAAGGATGCTAAGGATATCATGGACTGAGCATATGAGCAATGATGAAGTCTTAGAGAGGATGCAAACAAGGAGGTGGCTTATACTTAACATCAGAAACAGGCAGCTGAAGTTTCTGAGGAAGGAAGGCCTGGAGAATCTGATATTCACAGGTCAAATAGAGGGAAAGAGAGACAAGGGAAAGCAATGTGTGACATACCTGACAAGCTTGAGCAGGTGAATGACAGAACGTGGTCTGGGGGAGGAAGCAAAGGGAAGGAGCTTGCTGAGAGCTGCAAGGGATAGAGGAAGATGGAGAGCCATGATCACCTATGGCCTGAAAGGACATGGCACATAAAAAGAAAGACACTGAAACTGAATCAGTGACAAAAACTTGACCTTCCACTTCTCTCAGATCTTCCTGCTCATGAGCCTAGTCAATATTCTCCCAAAAAGAAAGTTAATTCACTATGAACCTTTTATTTAATTAACCAATCAGATGGCAACATATAATAAACCATTCACAGCATAAATCATATTCATATATCTGAGTTGTATTTACAGTAAAGAAGTATATTCTTACAGTATACTGCTGTATTTAAAGGGTAAATCAGTCACTGTTTACTCAGTTCCATCTCATAGTGTCTTTTTCCAAGAACAGTTAAAGATAAATTAGAAATGAAATTTCTAAATTTTAAAAGTTTTGCTTTAAAATTAAAAAAAAAATTAAATTATTTAATTTTCCAACATTAAATATCTTTTTATGGTATTTACATTGTTCAGACTGTTGTCATCATTATTCTCATATTCATGATGTTTCAGCCGTTGTATGCTGCGGCCTTCTTCAGGTGATATATGTTAGAATTTCAAATCAAACCCTTTATTTCATCCACTGAGGTAGATTGTTCTAGTTCCACATGCCATATTGTTTCTGGATATCTCCATGTTGTCCTTCGCCTACTGTAGCCAGGAACTCACAACTCTTTGGGTCAAGTCACTGGATTACTTCAACCAATGCTTTTATCCACTGGGCTATGTGTCCTTGCAGACATCAGTGTATAAACTTTAGGGAATTATAAGCCTAAAGTTTCAGTAATCACCTGAAGAAGGCCAGAGTGTACAATGACTAAAACATCATGAATATGACAATAAAGATGAGGACAATAGTCTGAACAATGTAAATAGTGTAAATAGTTACAATACCTCACCTCAGAAATACATACAGATATTTAAATATCTTATTTTATTAGTCATTCTTTGCAAATGCAGAATTCAAGATGTAGAGGTTTAAATTGATAAATTTGACTAAAATTATATATATATATATATATATATATATATATATATATATATTTTGGTTGGAAAGTTTTGCATTTTCTAGGTGGTCCCTAGATTAGCAGTTGGTTTAGTTTTGATCTCTCCTTTGAAAAAGTGAGAGGGAAAATAAAGGAAAACTTTAGCAGATGGTTTTTATCATGAATTACATTTAGTTACTCATTATTATTATTATTGTTATAAAAGTTATTATTCCTAATCACAAGTGTTGATCTTGTTCCTTTCTCATTGGTATATCTTTATAATGTCAAATAACTTTCAGTAGAAAACTTTTAGGGATTTTCTGTTGTTCCAAGAAATTATTATTTCTGTAAACAGTGCTACTTAAAGTGGAAACAAAAAGTAAAAAATAAAAAAAAAAAATGTTGGTGTATATACATGATTTTTGTTTATAAGTAACTGTACACAAATTTGACTACGTCTTAACCAAATCCACTACTGATTTCAACTAAAAAACAAAACAAAAAAAAAAACAGTTTCTAAATGTATTTTTCTTTTTTTTTTTGTATTCAAGAATTTTACAATTCTTTCTAGAAATGTCTCCTTTTTACACTACTTAAATCGTTCAAACTGTTGTCCTCATCTTTATTGCCCTATTCACAACATTTCAGCCATTGTATGCTCTGATCTTCTTCAGCTAATATTCATTGGAATTTTGAACCAAACCCTTTATTTAGTCCTGTTCTAGTTCCACATGCCATGACATTTTTTGGATATCTCAGTTTCAGTGAATTCCCTTTAGTAACTCCAACTCTCCAAATTTTTATTCCCTCTGCTGTGGCCAAGTATTGAACTCACAACTCTTTGGGTCAAATCACTTTTTGGATCACTCAACCAATGCTTTTATCCACTGAACTATGTGCCTCTTTATTTTTTTTAATTATTAAACCCAAGCATAAAACATTTAAGCAACTTGAGTACTAATTCTTCAACAAAAATTAAGCAATTTGTTAAAATCCCAAGTTGCTCATAAAAAAAGAAAATATAATCTACATTGTTTAAAAATAGATAATGATGGCTTCAAAAGAAATAATTGTAAAAAAAAATATTTGTTTGAAAAAATGCACAAGAAGAGAGAAAATACATTTGATAATTATCTCGGAACATATTGTGTTCCGGACTCAATTGTTAAATTCCTTAATGATGGACAAATGGATATAAATCTGGACAGTGATGGTAACAATACAAATGCATTAGTATTTAACAAAACAAAAATACAAAATAGTTTGAATTTCTTAGATAAAGCACTTATGCTATAATTTCTTGACAACTTTTTCTTTCATCTTATGTTTGAATTTTTTTTTTAACAATGTTTTGTCATTTTTATATCCTATAACTTATGTTCATAGCATATGTCAAAAATAAAAAAACAATTAGCCTTTGACAAGATTTAAACATTTTCTTATGAACCTATCTTACTGGAAGAGTGTTTCATTGATGGGAATGTCTACAAAATACTTCCCTGTCCCCAATTTATAAGGAAGACACACAGATGCATGCTGGGATTTCTTCCTAACCAATAAAATAGGCCACTTCATAGTTTCGTTCAACTTAGTTCTGTTCTTTCTTATCTTGAAGCCAGAATGCTGCAATTATTTGTCTGTACCCCCTTTTGCATGTTAACACTATTCTTAGTTTGTGAACTTTTTGCCTTATTGATGCTGCTTTGCCTTACATATATTGTTTGCTTGCATAATATTAGTTTTTGCCCTGTTCTTTTTCTTTTCTTTCTCTTGTTATTGTTTATTGTGAACTTTGTCAATTGTGTTTGTTGGGCATATCTGCCAATTACATTTAACTATGGCCAATTACTCTACAGCTAAGAAAGTTAATCAGCAACCATAATGACTGAACAAGATTAGTAACAATTAATACTTCCCAGATTATTCTGGCTATATATTAACACTCTATATGACATAACAGTTTTAAATTGTTCAAATTCCTTAAATGAAGCATTGTCCTTAACTTTTTTACTGGCTGTTTTAATTTTTTCATGTCATTGGCTAGTTTGGTTAATTTATTGACATGTCAATGTGCATTGTGTTATTTAATGTTGAATATAAACCTTATTAATTTCTGTCCTTTTATTGCTTCCTTTTCTCATATTCTTTCACACAAAATATCTCATTGTATCTTAGTGGCTTTATTGCCTTGCATGGGGTGAAATGAGTAAAAAAAAAAAAATCTATATACATAATCAATCCCAATGAATTATTAGATAGGTAGACATAAGTATAATTTGCACAATTCAAAAAAAGGTAGGCATAAGTTCAGTTTTAAGCTAGAGTTAAAAGGTAGGTTTATACCAGAGTTTGCAAATATCCACTCAAAAGTAGCTCCCTTCTGTATGTGTGGTCTTACCTCTCTACATGTGTTACAACCAGCATATTCTAAGCACCACCAACATTGTACATAAAGTACAGAGAATTAAAAAGAATAAAAAAGAATGTAATTAAATTGACTTCATTTGAATCACATGGTTATTTTTTTTTAACCTAATAGGTAAGGCATTATCCATGTCAGATGAGTTCCCAAGGACAATGGATGGGAAATCAAATGATAGTGGAAGTTAACTCTTTATTTCCAATGCACAATGCCTGCTTAATGTTTGTAGAATGCAAAACAGCCTTAAGTAAAAAAAAAAAAAAAAAATGAACGATGAAAGTAAATCTAGTTCATGATTATTAAAGAATGCTGATCATTGAAAAAATATTTTAAATGAAATGCTTACTAATCCTGTTTTTATTGTTACTATTACTTGTGCAATGCAGTAACTATTTGGGAATTGGTTTATGCAAGTGACCTTCACCAAATATCTTTCTACGTCTTGTTATATCATTAACAAGATTTTATTTTTCTCAAGGTAACTGGTAATAGGACAGAGTGTAGGGATATGGATTCATGCCTTAATAAATTCAGAAGTGTGGCTTGATCATAGCATGTCATGTCAGTACATGTTGTTAACAGCATGAGCTAATATGGCCGTCTGGGATCAAGCTTCTGAAAGCAGAGCATGGAATCAGTTCACATTATTTTGGTATTTGTATGATTCTGTAGCTTTAACTATGAAAGATTATAAACAAAATAAGGTAGCTAGTCACAGTGTTTAGTGTTAGCAAAAGGGGAGGGTAAAGAATTATTGCCCTTCCTTCTTTTTGAAGTGGTTAGACAAAATGGGGTTTTGTTTGAAAAAATCAAAAAAAATCATTGCTTGTTTAACTTTTCAATACCTTCCAAACTAAATTTCGGAATAAAACAAAAACTCTCAATCACAGTAAGATAATTCTGAGATTAAATTTTCTACATCCATCCACAAGATGGAGAAGCTCAGTCCTAGAAAAATGAAGAATTATACTACATTGATGATGTTCAAAAATCTATTTTATCATAATGGGTGCTATGAGCTTTGTTTACATATACTTCCCAAAGGACATTTCATGCTAAGTGAATAGAGACAGTTTCAGAGAAATTTTGAACTTGATTTAACATTGCCACTGATAACTGTTGTGCTACTGCTACCTCTTCAAAATATCAAATGTTCAATTTTCTAGCTAAAGCTTAAAAAACATTGTCTATAAAATAAATTTTAAGTAAAATAATACTTTTTGAAATTAGTCTGAATGCTTCAGCAACTGATCAGATAGATCATGTTTATTTTTCTTCTTTTTTATGATTATTGCCAGTGTATGACTTTTATTAGCATTATCATTACATCATATGGTTACTTGCCAAAAGGGGAAAAAAAAGACAAGTGGCTGGGTGCCAAATTTTATTCAGACAGCTCAACTAAGTTTCATTGATCTTGTTACCAATAATGTTTCAACCAATTCAGATATTCCATTCCTTATAAATTATGTTGCTGAAGAAGGCTGTAGAATGGATTGGCTGAAATGAAGTTCAATTGTTAGACCAAAGCTTATAATGTTAATGAATTTTCTCAAAGTTACGGACAATATTAGATTCATTTTTTATTTTCTAGCTTAGATGACCTCCATAAATTAATCTACGTTTACGTTGTATCCAATTTACTGGTATTATGGAAAGATGGCTAATCTTAGAAAGCAATACAGCTAGAGACTTTAAACACATTTCAGTAAATAGTAGTTTAAAAACCATGCTTGTAAAATATCCATTTAATAGATTAGCAAATATGATCTTTTTAAAACTTATGTAAATGTGATGACATAGTTTGCCGTGAAAATGAGTTTGGCAAGGTACAATAAATTCTAACATACCAAATCGCTTTTTAAAATGACTTTTCTTTTGAAAACTTAGTGGGAATGTTGTAATGGTTACTCAAGAAATACTGATTGAGTGAAAATATTTCTCAGCTTTGATGATAAATAACGATTCAACATCTTCAGTCTACCTATTAAGTTGTAGTAGTATAACCATTATGGCTGCAATGTGGTGAGGATGAGAGATTATTATATTCAAAAGCTCCTCCTATTCAGGGAAATTAGTCAGTAGCTGGCTACAACTAAAGAAATACAAAAACTCTCATGTGCTGTGATGGCAACAACCATTAGTTGGAGACAGAGACAGCTGACAGAGAATTATGATTGCATAACAACTATCGGGCAACCTCCCATGCTGACAGAAGATCTATCCGGCAACTTTCCTTGCTGACACAAGTTATCTTATGCAACTTCCCTTGCTGACACAAGTTAACTTGGGCAACTTCCCTTGCTGACACAAGTTAACTTGGGCAACTTCCCTTGCTGACACAAGTTATCTTGGGCAACTTCCCTTGCTGACACAAGTTAACTTGGGCAACTTCCCTTGCTGACACAAGTTAACTTGGGCAACTTCCCTTGCTGACACAAGTTAACTTGGGCAGCTTCCCTTGCTGACACAAGTTAACTTGGGAAACTTCCCTTGCTGACACAAGATCTATCAGGCAAACTCCCTTACTCATAGAAGAAGTTTCTGAAATTTTCATCTTAATAAATTACTTTCTCTCTTACTTTAAATTGCATTCTTCAAATTCATGGTCTGATGAATTTATAATGCATTGAGTTTTGTAAACGATCCCTTTTGTGTTCATATAATGTTTAATTTAAAATGTTTCATTTATGTATTTTTGGGGACTGATCTTCAGGCTTGCCTGCTTTGGAAATCATTGTTTAAAACTTTAGCCTTTGTTACTGAGTTGAACATTTACCTTGTTACAGTGTAAACCATCAAGGAGGTTATCAATCAATTTATTCATTTGTATTCAGTTCAGTAGATATTATATAGGATAACTTTTACAAGTGGACATTTCTATTGAAGGAGAATTATTTGCTTGGCACAGAACAATTTCTTCAGCATCAAGTATTTTTCATTGGTCAATAGAATATGTGTTTTCTATTAAGTTGTTCCAAATTGATTTTTCACTATCAGAATGTTGCTTCTCAAGCTCCATTAAGTAGAGACTAACTTGTCAATTGAAGAAGTGTTAATAAATCACATGTGTTCATTGAAGGAAAAAAATAATAAAAAAAATATAGAAAGCTGAATGCAAGAAATGGAGTTGGTTATTTAGTGTGTTTGTTTTGAGGAAATTGTTGACATTTGGGGACAGCACAATTTGTCAAAGTATTAAGTACTGGAGGTTGTGCAAAATGAGATATGGTAATGGATGGAAAAAAGAGGATGACCAAAGTAATGAAGAAAATAAAAAAGAAACAATAAAAGAAGGAAATTAAGAAAGAATAGGAAAACATAAGCAGAAGGAGAGAAAAGAGAATTGAAGAGAAAATGTAGAAGACAGAGAGAAAGAATGAAAAATGAAAAAAAAGTAGCAAAGAAGAAAGCAGCAGTAAGAGAAAGGAAGGAAAAAGGAAAACAAAGTAGAAAAGAAGAGTGGTGAAAGAAAAGAAGAAAATAGATAAAGAAAAGAAAGATAAAAAGGAAAAAGAAAGATAACAAAGTAAAATATAGTAAAAAGGATAAGAAAAAAACAAAAGGAAGAAAAACTGAAGGAAAAATCAATGAACAGAAAAATGAGATAAAAAAAGTAATGTAAAGAAATAAATAGAATAAGAAAAATATCAGAAAGAAAAGTAGAAGTAAAAGGAGAAGAAAATGATGAAAGGAGAAGAAAATGATGAAAGGAGAAGAAAATGATGAAAGGAGAAGAAAATGATGAAAGGAGAAGAAAATGATGAAAGGAGAAGAAAATGATGAAAGAAGAAAATGATGAAAGGAGAAGAAAATGATGAAAGGAGAAGAAAATGATGAAAGGAGAAAATGATGAAAGGAGAAGAAAATGATGAAAGGAGAAGAAAATGATGAAAGGAGAAGAAAATGATGAAAGGAGAAGAAAATGATGAAAGAAGAAAATGATGAAAGGAGAAGAAAATGATGAAAGGAGAAGAAAATGATGAAAGGAAAATGTAAAATAAAAGGAAAACAAAAAGGTAAAAGGAAAAAATGAAAAAGAAAGCAACAAAAAAGATTAAATAGTAAAGTGAGTAGGAAAATAATATTTTTTTTAAATTTAAATTATTTAGAGAATGAGAATCAGTAAAAGCCAAAAGAGAAAATGATTTTTGAATGAAAATGCCAAACTTTAAGTTGTGAGAATCAATTTGAGAGAATTTCTTGAAGAGGAACCAAAATTAAATTAAAGTCAGAAATAAAAAAAATAAAAAAAAACAAAATGTAGAAAAAGCAGAAACAAATTATGGCTGGTTATGTAATTTCTCTAAAATTACACTGCATGATAAATCAGATTCATTAAAAATATCTGGTGTCATTTCTTTTTCTTTTTGCAAAGTTTTCAATTAAACAAAAGCAAAATATGTTGATATATTTTCTTTAAATTTTACATTTTTATATTCAGCACTTCAGTTAGATGAAATCATCACACCAACATCAAGATATGTTTAATCCATGTGTGTGGGTGTAGATGCACATCACAATAAAATGTGTGCATATATAATATATATATATATATATATATATATATATATATATATATATATGTATGTGTGTGTGTATATGTGTGTAGATGTATGCACTTGAGAATAAAATGTGTGCATAAGCATGCAATTATGAATAAAATATGTGTCTCTCTCTCTCTCTCTATATATATATATATATATATATACTTCAGAATAAATTTTGTGCATATATATATATATATATATATATATGCACTTCAGAATAAATTTTCTTCATATATATATATATATATATATATATATATATATATATATATATAAAAAATCTACCTAACAGCCTTGTGCAAATGGGTAACACAACAGGGATTGGGGGAATAGTATGGGGACAAGCTACAAAGGATAGAAAGTTGTGGAGGGCCATGATCACTCACATCCTGAAAGGGTATAGTACATAGAAGAATATATGTATATACTTCAAAATAGAATGTCAGTGAGTGTTTTCAAACAAATATGCATGTCTGCATAAAATATTTTTCTGTTTAAGGACAAACATCTATATGTATGTATGCATGTATGTATGTTTCAAAACAATATCTATGTATATGCATATATGTGCTTCAGGATTAATGTGTATATGTTCACATATGAGGGATTTATATACTTCAGAACAAATGTGTTTGTGCATACACATCTTGGGACATGTTCATGTTTATGCTTTAGGACAAATATCTGTATGTATGAATTTTCGAATAAAGATATGCAAGATAAATGTGTGTGCAAATATATATTTGTCAGTAAACAATGCAATTTAGTGTATGCATATATAACTGACAAAAACTGTGTAGTTTTTGCAAGTGGATATACCAATGATGTAAATATTTATGATTTTGGGAATGTGTGACCATTAAAACATGGTTTTCCTTGGAGGATTCAAGCTTGGATGGATGGAGCTGTCTTTGTCCATAACAGCTTATCAGGAATTTGTTCTCTCTATCCGCTGGACTGCTGCCCAAATATTTCTGTGACTAAACTTCAGAATACTGATCATGGGAAGTGAGTTAATCTGAGAACTTTTCAGCACCCATTTCATATGAGTTTCCTTTATCTGTCCATGCACCGATCAGTGTTAATTAGCCTTGGTTAGATGCAATCTCTGCCATACAAAGCAGGAGTGGTTCGCTTCTTATCTTGAAAAATTCCAGACACACACCCATGAAAAGACAGTTTCAACATTTTATCTCATAAAAAATCCATCCAATTTGTTTCTTTATTGTACATAAAAAGCAAAGAATGTGATTAATATTAGTGAAATATATTTCATACTGAGTAAATTTTACTTGCTGTGGTAAATGAGTAATTCATTCAGTTATTTCAAAATGGGTTTCAAAGCAGTTTACAGAATTTGAGAAATGGAAGGAAATGACACAAAATCTGACCATCTACCTAAAACTGTTCCACTCAAACAGCTTTTTCCCCACAAACTGTTACTTGTGGAACCTACTCACAAGAGGATGCTTTCCTAACCACTACACTTTTAGCATGTTCAAGTCTAACATTACCTGTTATCTTTCTCACATATCTTCATAAACTGTGCCACTTACCTTTTACTCTTAATGCTCATACAACACCCTTCTTCAGTAACCTTCTACCTTGAGTGGCTCCTGGATCTTGTACTGTGTGAATATCTTAGCAGCAACTTAAGATACTGAATCAGATTGATAAGTAATTAATGCCAAATTACATTAATTATTATGTTAGCTTTAAAAGGTATTGAAATAAATTTCCTTATTTTTACCCAGTTAGTATGCACTATGCTTGGCTGGTCATATGATCATTAATGGCCAATCAGCCCTGATTTTACAGAAAACAAGAATTCTCATAGATGCCAGAAAAGAAAGATGTGTTCCTGACTTGTGAGTTGACAGAGCCCTTAGGAACATCTAGTTTCTTTTTCAGGATCAAAGAGAAGGCATGTAAGATATTTTTATGCTTTGGATTATTTTCATTTTTAGAAAATAAAACTTTTTTTTGACTTCTCTGAAGCCATCTTTATGTTTTTATTTATTAGAAATGATATGAAAGGTATCTACTTTGATAGCCAGATATCGACAAGTCCATACAACGCTGATATTCTACAGAATCTGGATAAACATTATTCTATCAGATATTTCAACTTCAGGAGATATTTTTTGAGCATTTTTAGGAGAATGCAAGTGATTGGGTGTATGTCATTAAATAGAGCAATATATTTTTAAATCAATATTTTGTAAAATATGTTAGCCCATGGAATAAAACTGAAAAGGGTCAAGAAAAATTAATAGAGTTGAAACTTGAAAAAGATGGGAAAAATAAAATGACCATACTGTACTAAACACCAGTGACTGAAAAAATTAATGAAAGGAAAAACTGATAAAGGCAATAATAATTCTGATGAAAAGAGGATAAAAGATGGGGAGGATGAAATCTAAAGTCAAAAACAAAACATAATACTAATAAAGATACTAATATTAATTAAAAAAAAATGCAGTTATAAAGAAATGTAATCATCTGGTATTCAAGCTCAGTCCTTACTTGGCCATGTGTGGCTGTTAGCAATCATTTTCTGCAACCAAGTGTGATAATAGCAGAAGATATCATCAGAAGGGGAAAAAAGACAAGAGATATTGTCTACCAGTGCTGCAACTTTAGTCAATTAGCTGCAATCGCTTGAGAGGCAAGAAAGAGTCTGGACTTTTAATGCATGTGTGTTTGTATGAAGATGACATGGCTGTAGGCAGTTTACATCAAAAACATCAATAATTAAAAGGAAGATGATAAAGTTCACAGTAGAAGGGCCTGTGAGCTATGGCTGTTAATGATTTTCTCTCTCTCTCTCTCAATGTAGGAAAGCTATTGAGAAAGGGATAACCAGAACTGAACAGCTGTTTGTACACAAGATAATGAGAAAGTGTTTGGGCCACTTTTGCCAAGGCTGTGAAATTTACTTGTCATTAATTAATATTAGAACAAAAAACTATCCAATTGTGGCATTTATTATTTCCATCTGAGCTCATATTGCAAAAATCTTTCTTTTGAATTGTTTCTGATAGCAATTTTATAAATAAATTACAATATTGAAAGAAAACAAAACACACAATAAAGGCACATACAAAGAAAAATATCCTAGTTATGGGTTAAATAGCATTAAAGACTGTGTTCTCTAGCCTTGGGGAGCAACCAATCTAAGAAAAGGAAAACTCTGAATTTTAAACTATGGGAAAAGGAATAGGAAACAACTTCACTATCTTTCCCAAGAAACACATTGCAATTAAAGGAATCTGTTGAGTCATGATTGTTTATGTCCTGAAAAGACATGGTATTAAATAAATAAATGGAATACAGAGAAGAGAAATCAGTCATTTTCAATATTATATCAATCCTTATTTTTTGAGGATTAAGTTTTGTATATATAAACTTCAACAAAATTGCCTTCATTTTCCCCAGTAACCATGTTACAAGATAAAATGTTGAATGGAATGATAATGCTAAGCACTGTCTTCTTGTTGTGGCATCTGATCAGTGAGAAGCCAAATTAATGCTGACAGGAGAAAGAAAAAGAATATTTATTTTGGCAGGCCAACCTTAGTGCTCTTTCTCTTTCTTATCTCACTATTAAATCATTCAAAAAAAGAAAATTAGAGGTCTCTCTATCTCTCCATTGACACAAAGAATGAAAAGAGACATTTTTATATACATATTTGCCATGTTCTAGTGGAGATATAAGATAGGTTAAATCAACAATTTCACAATGTTCATTTATGTTGGAGGCCCTTTTTTCTCAACTGCTCCGTTGTCATCTGAAAACTAGATACTGTTTACTCCAACTAGTGGTGATAAGGACAATAATATAGAAGGATAGGAAGCATACATATAATAATAATGGTTATATTATTGATACTTATGAAGTTTAGCTTATTCTGGTATAAGGTTACACATATGGGGTACCCAATGAGGACTGAATCCATTATAGTTGCCTTAGTTGATCTCTAATATAAATTAAGAAAATAATCCAATATGTCTGCTGTATGGATTTAAGAGCACAAGACCAGTGTGTTTTAATCTTTTGATGTTCTATTTCAAGTTGAATAATGTCATTGTTTATGGTAATAATTTTATTTGTATTCCCAACTGTAATTATGATCTGTGAGACTAGCTTGTTAACCATTGTTCTATAATCTCAAATATAGTAATTTACTAAGTTCACTTTAGTTTTATCCAAAGATATGTGTGGAATGTCCAATGGCAAATGAACTTACTATAGTAGTTATAATTATTTTTTACATTAACTAGTTACCTCCCTTAGTTAAGAAAATAATCCAATATGTCTGCTCTATAGATATAAAAGCACAAGACCAGAAAATATTTTGATGTCCTATCTCAAATTGAATAAAACTGTTCTTTATGGCACTGCTTCCATTTTGAATTCACAATTGTAAATAGTTATATAACATAACTATTGCTGTGCTGAAATGACACAATATGTGTCATATTCTGCATTATTTTGTTCTGAAGAATATCCTTGTCTTTTTCAAAAACAAGGAAACTTGTCTAAACAAATCAGTGCATAATAGTAACAGTTTTGTTTCAGAAATTCAAAAAAGCATCTTAATAGGGTTATTATAGATACAATGTGAATACATTTCTAAAGATTTTACCTTAAAAATGCATTGAAACTCAGGAAAAAAAGGAATTCTTGGTAGTCACAAATTAATAGCAGCGTTAATGAAAACATGGCTAATATGTGTGTCTGTGTGTGTCTGTTTGTGTCTGTGTAGCCAACTTGACAGTGGATAGCTCATGTATAAAGACAAGCTAAATAGTAACCTCTCAGCTGTCAAAGTGCCTCATACTAACTTTGAGCGAGTTGCCTGGATAGAAATAACTGTAGATATTTATGTCAGAGTCATATCAGAAATTTTTAAATCAGTTGTATTGACTGGCCAAGAGACAAAAGACAATGATGGAAAGCTTCAGCAAATATTCCTGTTGCTATGTCGCAGATCCTTGCTGGTACACAATATATAGACTTCTATGCAGGTTACTAGCAGGACTGAATGAGTTCTTTAGGTCTTGAAGAAGACAATCCTTTATTAGACCCTTTAGTATGACACTGTTAAATCCTAAAAAAAGAACTTACCAAATAAGAAAAGCCACATTACATGAAGACTTCCAACAGCAATAAGAATAAAAATGTATCGCACATGTGTAACTTGAAGGGAAAATAATAATATAATCAAAATGCTGACATTCCACACTACCTTAAACAAAAGGTTAGGAAAGAAATTCCCATCAGTACTAGAATATGCAGTAACAGTTAGTAAACTGGAGAAGTTGTTCAATCAATGAATGCCAAATATTTTCTGTATTGAAATGACCATTAAAATGAACACACAACTTACAGTTTCAAATCAAAGTTGGACTTTATTTTTCTTTCTGTTTATTTTTTATTTATGTATTAAGTTAAATTAATATTTTGTAACAGTGAGAAAAACAACAAACATGAACCTTCATGCCTACCAAAAAATCAGAATATCAAAAGGATGGTTTTTCCCATGACACTGCTTTTATTTTAACTACCTTCACTCCTCAGCAAGGTTTATTTTTTTAAAAGCAATGATTTGAATTTTAATAAAACTTACACATATGAAAGTGAATTTATACATTTTCTTTATTCTTGAAAATTGACAACAAAAATAATAAACACTGGATAATTTATTTGATTGTTTAATTACACTATTTATTTATTATATTTTTTTATTGGAATGGTTGGTGAAGCATCAGCTAATTGACAGTTGATTCAAACTTTATAAAATGGTAAATGAAAAGGATTTCCTTAGAGTTGGTTCACATATTTTAATAATTTACTAAATGTTTATAAATTTATGAATAAAAAATTGTTTTCATATTTATTTCTTTATAAGTTGGTAAATGATAAATATTGCATTGCATTAGTCTTAATACAGTTGTATTAGTTTTTAGAATGTTGTAAATATAAAATCCTTGTGAATAAATAATCTAGTAAATAATGTTTAATATTGTAAATTCTCAAAAACAAAAAAATAATTTCAGCATAGTTTTAGGTTTTATTACATTTCTAATCATTATATTTTAAAACAATAAAAAGTTGACAAGGAATAGTTAAAGTCATTAGAAAAACTTTCCTTTTGACACTCTGTTTTTTGTGGGCATGAAAATCCATGTTTGCCAAAAAACATTGTTTTTTTTAAAGTGCATTTCTAATTGAGGCATTTTGAATTCTATATCTGCTAAATTTTATTTTCATACCTGAAATGTGAATGAAGTAGTTTTTAAAGTAATTAATTGCTTTTTAAATCAATTTCTAATTGCCGTAAACATTATATTTAGTGGATATGTGTGTTGAAGTAGATATTCTTAAATATAATATTTCCTCATTGTCATAAGGAATTATGTTGGATTAAAAAATCCATTAATTACTTGAAAAATTTCTTGATTTACATTTCTGGTAAGAAAATAAAAATTAGCAGATATAGGCTTCAAATGATTCCAATGAGAAATGTATATTTCTTAAAAAAGGGTAAGAGAACCTTTCTTTGCTGTGAGCTCTTCCATGGCTGAGCAGTTAAATCATGCTTAGCTTAAAGGTAATTTTCCCATATGAAATATATCTATGAAAAGATATATATTAAAATTTATTCAGTTCACTATTCACTATGATTAGGATATATCACTATGATTATATACGTAGAAAAAATATAACTTGCCATTATCCAGATGGAATTGATAATGTTAAGCATTGCACTCCATGACAGAAAGCAAAACAGCTGGAGAAGACATAAAACAGAAGTCTCTGATATAATTCAATTCATCCAGTATGCTAGATACAGATGTACAAGACTTCTCACCTGTCATGGAGACAACAGGTGGGCCATCAGAATCACTGAATATATACCAGAACATAGGGTCAACTGAAGGCAAGATGGAGCTCTAAGTAATATTTACCAACCTCCCCATGAGGTAGGGTGTAGCACAAGGCCGAATTTAATGTGGGCAATCTGTTGGCTCGGCAAAAAGTTCCCCGTAGACCCCACATAAATGGGATCAGGACTGACTACCTTCCCAGATGAGTCTGCCCTTCAGCATAACCTCATCCAGGTTCCTCTCTGCTTGAAAGCAGAGAATTTGACAAGAACTGTACCTTACGTACAGCTGGCTCACACTGATGACAGTGATCTCTAAATAAGTGCAATGCATAATTCCAACATGGTTAAAAGCTTTCAAGAATAAATGTCTTTGGAATAAAAAAATGTTGGGGGAGAGCTTCCTCCTTTGGGAGCAAGCAAAAATCTGATGAAAATGTTAGCAGATAAAAAAAAAAAAGGCTTGACTTCCATTTACCAGGTACATGGTCCTGGGGGTAGAAAATGCTTTTAATATAACATTTAACTAAATCATTGATTGGCTAAAATAGTGATGTAATCTCATCATGATATATTGACAAGTACACCTTAGGCATCATTGAACAATCAAACCACCATAATTAGCCTATTCCTATTGCTTTATCTACTGTTAATTGTTATTAGGTTGAATATAATAGCATATTGAAAGCAAATCTTGCACGTTAATGGGCAAGCTTTTTTTTATTTAAACTATTAGTTATTATTCTTAGGTTTTCTTTGAATTCATTCTTCACCACAGTGATTATCAGCCCTCTACGTGTGTTCATTAGTTTCATTTGGTTAACTGTTTTATTTAAGTTTTCTCCACTACTGTGTGCCTGGGAAAATGATAGTCAAGCCCTCTCTGCCAAAAAATTTACTTAATACAATGGATTTTTTTCTTGACCACTGTTTTCCTGGTCATAGAAATTATAATAACAGGGCTAAAATAAAAGGAATAACCATCATATTTTTCTTTTTACTAAAGTTCACCCAATACAAGACTCAAGAGCCATTCATGGTAGAGTATTATTGAATGAGGTGTGTGATATGAATGTATGAGCAGAGAGAAGTAAGTAAAAATAAGGAGAATAGATAGTGAAACACGCTTGACTTGAAGAGGTTAAAGTTGTAGCATTCATTGGTAGGAAGTCTTTATCAGTTGAATAGTTTGAACTACAGATTTATAATACAAAATGCTTGCAAAATAATACTAACAGTATTAAGTAACAAGACTGTTCCTAAGGCCTCTTTCTCTCTGGGAAATTTGTTCCGAACAAAAAAATCACAATTTAAACTCTCCTTTAACATGTTAATTCTTTTTCTATCTGGCTCTATCTGAAAATAGCTATTAATTTTGGCTGCAACTGAAAACATGAAATAACCATTGAATATAATTAATAAAAGACAAAATTTAATTAGTGTGCTTTATGTAAACGAATGAACAAGTAAGACCAATGACAAATATAGTAAAAAACATTATATGAACAATAATTAAAGGTCTAGCAGGGAATAAAGGAAACTGGTTGTTGCTGAGAGTGATGTTTTCTTTTTATACTAAAGTTCATATAATACAAGGCTCAAGAGCCACTTGCACTTTTTTTTAATTACTCATTCAATACAGGGCCAAAAAATCACTTAATGTATAGGGTTATTGATAGAGGTTTCTGCATGAGGAGGTAAGATGAACAGTTTATGAGGAGATGTAGGAAGAATAATGGTTGAGCCTAGACTTCATAGAGTAGCAAAATGTTCATGATGTTTTGTCTGTTGGAAGAAGTGAAAACTAATTCATCACCCACAAGGCTGGAAAGTGAGGACTGAGCAGCTTCATCCAATACCTTATTTTTAGTCAGATTTGGCTCTTATGTAAAGGTTATTTTTTTTCACCCAACTCAAGGTGCAAGTGACCTCTACTCCTGTTCAAAAGACTGGGGAGGAGTGTAAACCGGATGATAGGTGAACCTATCTACTTTTATTGAGAGAGAAAAAACTTATTAGTAAATAAAATTTCAGAGGCAGAGATCTTAAAAGTATAGAGTTGATGCAGAGTATAGAAGGAACTGTAAACCCAATCCTAAAAAGGAACAAACCCCTACTGCATTTTGAAAACCAGGAAAGAGTGTGAATTGGATGACAGGCAAAACTATTTGCTTCTATTAAAATTGAATGAGTTGTATGATATGAATGTAAGGAAAATTATGAGGATAAGGAGGAAAGATAGTCATTGAGTCTTGATTTGAACAGATTAAAGTTGTGGTGTTCAGAGAGGCAGCCACATGGGAGTTTGTTTCAGAGAGTAGCAGTTCTTAGGAAAAATCTATCTGATTGAAACTACCTCCTTACAAATGGAATACAGAGGAAATGTGGATGTAGTATGGTGACTTCTGACTTTAAAGGTCTGAACTGCTAGAAATGAACATTTGCCATGGAAATAGTAATAGAACAGCGATAGATTTGCAATGTTGCATCTATGTGAAAGAGTCATCCCTTACAAGACTGATTAAATGAGTTTGAGCTATATAAAAGCTAGAAAGTAAGACAATATTCTGGAAGATAGAACATAATATCTTCAAAATATAAAAGCAGATGAAAAATATTAGCAATAACATAACTCTATTCTTATAAGGATGTTGGTAATATGTTTGGTACAGTTTTCTCAGATTATAAATGAAGCCATGCAATAACCATGTTGCCTAAGGTATTTTTACAGCAGAGAAAGCTTAGTTCAAGTAGAAATTGAACTGATGTTCACAAGTGGTCTCTCATTTGGTGCTAACTAGGTAGAAGATTGTTAAATGGGTAAGAATTGTTATTTTAAGGCAATAATCCAAGTTTAATTTTTTAAAAAATAATGCTAAATATAAGCTAATAAATAAATATTTACCTGACAATTAAAAAATGAATAACATTTTAAAGTTAAAAAGTGAATAACATTTAATAGTGGTTAGAAATTAGTTTTTCTTTGCCAGAGTTAGTAAGGGATAAAAAGCCTAACCATCCTGCAGCCTCAAACATTTTCCCTACAGTCTTATGTTCTATCCACTGAACTGAATTTGCAAGTCTCTGCATTTAGAGTAAAAAGTAATCTTGGTAATAGCAATAGCTTTGATGAGAGGAAAAAAGAAAGATCCCTGATTACAACAAAGAAATAATTTACTGATTAATATTGCTCTGTGAATATAAAGACTGTCTCTTTTAGGACAGGGAAAGATAATGAACCAAATAACTTCTTTGGCTGACACTATATATGTCCTCCAAGATGGTGAATAATCAAAAATGCTTCAATTAGGCTAAATTTGATGTAAGAATACACTGATGATTCAATTCACAATCTTCACATCAAAAACAAGTTGAGATCTATTCAAATCATTCCTTCATGGTTAAAGTATACAGAACTGATTATGGTAAAATGGTCCAAATGGGCTTAAAATGGACCTTTTTGTTAACAAGATTTTTTTGCTCTTTTTGACATTTGACTTTTAAGTGACATAGAAAAATAAAATACATTAATAGCAGGAGAATTTCTTTTTGATATTTTACTAAAATAGGTTAGTTTGACCTTAGAGCAAGATTGAAATATGTATTAACAGAGAATAAGATATTTTCTCAAAAGACTTTTCATAAATTGTTTTCTTCTTTCTCTTAACTTCCATATAATATTGACCTTTTATAACTTTGGATGGGCATGCAGGATTGCCAGGTTGAGATACAAATTGTGAATTAGGCTGCATTTGAAAACTCTGTACTACTAAATTTTGATTTGATCTTTTTTTTTCATTAACATAGCCCAGTTTATTCTTTAAGTAGCCTCAAAAGTCATCTCTTTTTAGCACTGACAATCCTGTGAAGAACAGGGTCACAGCCTCACCATATGCTAGTTGCTGGTGTGTTTTTCCTAGCAAGTAAGTTTTTATGGAGTGGAGTTGCCAGCCCCATGCCCAACTAGTTTTGAATTCAAAGCTTTCTTTTATTTTCCCAACCAAAATTCAAGAGCCCAGTTTTCTTTGCTTTTTAACCCGTAGATAGTGAGGAGAACAGACAAATGCATACCTTTCCCAAGGGCATGTGTACAAACATGAATGCAATGAATTTGGCCAGAATTTGAACTTAGTATTCTGATTCCACTTTCTGTGCTGATAATCGCTACATTACATGCACATAATCAAAAGTTACAAGTAGGGAAATTCAAAATTTGGTGACTTTTAAAAGTATCCAAAATTGGTAAGTTCCATCTGTTTTGTAGTTCAATCTGATAACCTTAGATGGCCAAGTAAGAATGATTGTTAAAGTTGTGCATCAGCTGGTTCTTTTTTATATGCCATGTCTCTTAAGGATGTAGACGATCATGGCTTTCCACAGCTACCTATCCCTTGTAACTCTAAGCAATGTTTGTCTCCTTACTATTCTTCTCAGTCTGTGTTCTACCATTCATTTATGCAAACTTGTTAGGTAAGTGATCATAGCACTCCACCACTTCCTATGCTATCCCTTGTAGCTCTAAGCAATATTTGTCTCCTTACTATCCATCTCAGTCCTTGTTCTACCACCCATTTACACAAACTTGTTAGGTTACTCAATTTTTTCCTTTGCTCCTATTGTTTTCAATATATCATGTGAGTATCAAATTCTCCAAACTTTCTTTCTTCAGTTTGTAACACAGAAGTTCAAAATTGGTAATGTTAGCATTTCAGGAAATGATGGAGGAACTTGAATGCCAAAATTAGTGTGTGTGTAGAAGGTGAAGCAAAGCTCAAAGTGAACATTAGGAGAATTTTTATTTTTATGCTTCACCTTGTCGATTTATGCAACTTTCAGTATTGTCATAATACTTTATTAAATAAAATACTACTAAATCAAATAGTTTTTAAAGAAAGTAGTGGTAACAATGACAAACTAGTTCACAAATAATCTCCACAGATTTAAGGCAGTTTAATTCTGTGATTATCATGGTGACTATAAAATTCATCAACAAAACAGTCTGAGTCACTTCTCTTGGCTTTGTAAACTTTCAAATGATAGCAGTACAATTTTATTTGACACACAAAAATCCTTTTTTAATTATAGGTATTATCAGCTATCAAACGGGATAGACACAATTTATAGGAATTAACTATGACTTGAGTACTTTGATGGAAAACTAGAGGCAATACAAAAATCTGGCAAAAGTCAAGCCCACACTACTTTATAGAATTGCCAGTGAATTTCAGTTGCTCTCCATATATCAGATCTATATAGTAGAACTGCCTTTATGTTGGTGTTAAAGATTCTGATCTTATTTTGGAGGAGGAATGTCTTGTAGTTCAAAATAGTCTAGAGAGTTTTAAGTACATAGACATGCAGTACAAAACCCTTTAAAGAGATTAAATAATCATTTTATTCTTTTCTAAGTTGTATTTTTCCTGGGAATCTGTAATCCTTTCTGTATCATGTAGAGTTTTGATCATATTGATCTACAATAAAATATCCACATCATTTTGTTTACTGAGTTGATATGAACCTCCAGTGACCCCTATTTTCAATTGTAAGGCACTGTGATCAACTGTACATTGGTTATAAATTTGTATACTTTCTGCTTCCCTTCTAATGATTAAATATTTACAAATTTCCTTAAGGTTTCATATTGATTATCTTATATGTTTTATATTAACTTTCTGGCAATGTAATACTTTAGCTATAAACAGTATAATAATGGAAAGATTTAAAGGTTGTTTATACATAAAGTTGTTTTGGAACAATACAAGAAAACAGAAATCTCAAAATGATTTCATTTCTAGTTGCTGATTATTACAAATATTTTGTACACATGCTCTTAGAAAAGTCATGAAATGGAAGGCATACTTTATAAGACAAACACAGAGTCACATGACTAAAACCAAGCAAAGATAAATCTAGCCAACATCAAGAGAATCCTTTGTGATAAGAGCAGAAGAAATATTTTGGTGAATTTTTGTTTGTTGTGTTTTATGGCATATCAACCTCAATGGTTTATTTAATGACAAAATTTTTATTGCTGGTAATATCTTTTTTATTCAAAATGTATTGCTAGTAATAATTTTACAAAGTATTTTTGCTATTAAAACCTATTTTTACACTTTCATAGTGTTTTAACCTCAGTTTGGGGAGTTAACTATTTATCCTTAGCTGGGACCCTAACAGGTGCTCAGGTCAGAATGGACCTGACAACACCAGCAATTAAGAGGTGGTTCCACACTCCTCAAAACCTCCTGATCAGAGGCCTTGCTGCTGGACGTAGTTTATCGTCTTACCCAGGACACAGATGTAGTTTATTGTCATACCCAGGATGGGTTTTCATTTGAAAACTATCTCTAAAAGACAGAGTATAAAATTCCCAAATGGTTAGATATTTACTCTTTAAGTTCTTATTTTTTCTTTGAAAACTTAAATACATATTTTATTTTATTATCTTAATTAATTTTATTAAGTTTTACAAAAAAAAAATATATATAATGTTATTTCTTGAGCATAGATAATCCAATTTACAACTTTTCCCTGATTAAGAGATATGATAAATTTAATAAAATTTCTAAAAAATGTTTGGGTCATGCATTGAAATTAGCCAGAACAATACTGTCTTGCATCTTATACTGACAGTAAATTAGTAAAGAAAATTATTTTTTTTTTCGGTTTAAGCTAGTTTGGACAGAAATTATGAACAATTTAAATACAACTGTGTTCTTTCCAATCTCATTGATTTACTGTCAAAGAGTTTAATGTTTGTTATTAATTTTTGACTTGTATTTCTTTCATTTTAATTAGTTATTTTTATTCTAACTATTCAGATAATAAACCTATTGCCCTCAGTGAACAGCATGGATCAGAAAAAAATAATAAACTCTGAGCATGACTCAATCTCTTTTCTTTGGGAAGTCTGATCTAAAAATTCAACTTTTCAAATCAATTCTTCAATGTAAATAAAGTGGATCAGCTGCAATTATGTGACAATTGTTTTGTATAGACTGGAGTTGCTTTATCTGGGTTGATGCTACCCAATCCTTACTTCCCTTTACTTTGTAAAACTGACTCCTGAGAGGATGCTATTCATTCACTACAATCTTAGCCTCTTCAAATCTAGAGTCAACCTCATTCAATAATACTCTACATTGAGTGGCTCCTGAGCTTTGTATTGAGAGAAAAGTTATTTGAAAAAAAAAACTTATAACCTATTTGTTACAACTACTAATTGTAAACATTTTAAGTTTAAAATCAACACTATATACTAATTACTATTGTGTATTTATTTATATCTTTCATGTTACAAGGTCAATCATTTTCTCATGTTGATGTCTTTAATGCTCAGCAGAACAAAAATAAGCATTAAAAATCTGACAATCTTCTTCAAAACAAATCCATCACAAGAAATATGATGATAAAAAAATTAATATTAATTGACAAAACATTTCATTTTTTAGAGTTTGTTTAAGCTGTGAGTTATGAAATGACTTCTAAGATCCGCAACACAAGGATTGATATATTTTTCCATTTTAGCAGTTTGATCTCAAAAGTAAAGACAACCAAGGAAATCTTTGTAAAACAAGTTATTACAAGAAATGTAATAATAAGTAAACTAAATGTGTAATCATTTCAAGTTGTGAATCTTCATTATGTAATATAATGAAATACATGTAATTGTTATGTTTGTTATGTAATAAATGTAATATAACAAAAAATCTTATTAAGAAGTATATTTGTAATGGACAGGAGTAATTAAATTTGTTTATACTGGATCTTTGTTTTATTGAATCTCAATACATTGTTTGAAAACCTTTGATTGCATCTCAGTATTAAAATTTTCTAACAATTGGTGTTATTTTTGATGACATGGATACACTAGTTTTGTTAATAATACTTCTAAAATTCATTTCCTATTTGTTAGTTGACTTCATATTCTGAAAAATCACAGATTTAACAATACCCTCAAGTTATGATAAAAAAAAAGTATTGTATAAACCTTTTATAAAAATAACAGATAAAAACTTAAAAAAAATCTTTTCATTGTTGAGTTCTTTCCAAATAAGGATGCCATCTTACAATCCATCACTGGATCACATGACCTGTACTTTGGAGAACCTGATGTTAACAAAAACTTCACTGAAACCTTACATTATAAAAAAAGGCTTTCATTTCTATTTAATATTCATCTTATAATTCTTTTCTGCTTATTTTTTGGTTGGGAAGGAGGATAGAGGAATAAATTAATTTGTTTTTTAAAAGGAAGGAAAAGACAAGAAGAGAATTTTAACAAAAGTGCTTGTATGATTAGTTAGAATACAGGAAGTCTAGAATGGCCAGAGGTTTCAATCCCTGTGAGACAAGGACAGATGAATTTTAATAATGAAACACAACAAAACAAAGAATAAGACTAGTATTCTACTGGGAGACCTATAGTTTTAGTCATCATGATTGTTACTATCTTCATTATTGCTTGCTGTTTCAATAGTTGACATTCTTTTATACAACTCTTGCAAATTGAGTTATCAGGGAAATGATTTGTAAGGCCATTAGCAAGATTAAGAAAGAACATACTGTTAGTTGACATTTATATCATTAAATAGTAGGATTTTATAAGAATATAAATGGTCTGACTATAGATAGTATAGAGTCTAAAAAATAAGCACAAATGTGTAGACTGATAATTTGGGGTTCAAATTTAGATTTTCACTAGCTCACCATTTCTTCAAATTCATACCATTTGTAAAGAACAACATTTAAAACTATTTCAGCCTTTTCATCAAGTATGAAAAACGTTATGTAAAGTGCACCCAAAAAGATACCTAATTTCTCCCTCAAAGAAAGAAAATAATGATATTAAGGTGTATTAAAAGTATTTTTGCTTTTTATATACCTTCACTCTAAATCTTATTTTATGCAGACACATAAGGACTGTCTACGACATTATATTATTAACACTTTCACTGCAACAGATGTATAATTATATGTCTACAAATAATATATTAAAGTATATTAAAATATTTTAAATTTTTTTACATACCTTTACTCTAAAGCTTATTTTTTGTAAATGCATAAGGACTGTTTATAAATCCATTGTTAACATTTCCACTGCTATGGATGTATAATTATATGTCTACAGAATTTTTCTCAACATGCAATAAATGAGACAAGTGGGAGTTGGAAAATATTTAAAGGGTCAAAAAATGAAAAATTAATCAACAATATAGTCTTAATAAGCTCATGGTAGGGGTTGGAAAATTTCCACAAAAGAAATAAATGTTCCCCCACCTTACCTAATCTATTAAACATCTAAGTAATTTTTTTTTAGAAATTTTCATTGTCTAGTTTCTGGATGGCATCTTTCACTATTCTAATGCACCTTTAGATTTCTATGTTAGATTTTCCATTGTCTCTTATTACACTACCCAAATAGTTAAACATCTGTACCTTCTTGATTTTGACATCCCCAATATGTAGCATATATGTTGGGTTGTCTCTTTTGCTGACAGCCATATATTGTTTTCTTATAGTTAAGTCTTTTTTTCTTGCTTTTCTTTACCTGATTAAAACTATTTTCTATTTTATAAAATATCAGTATGCTTCTTATTTTTCAAGCCACTGATATTTTTTCTATCATCTTAAATAACTATTTCTGGGTAATTGAATGACAAAATGAAAAAAAATTCTATATAACATGTTTTGTCCTTTAAAAGGACTTCATCAAACTTTTGTCTGATTGTTATGGAAGATGTGAATAAACTGAAGGTTAACTGCAAAAAATGAAATCAGTGAACCTTGTTCAAATTCCATCAGAGGCAGTTTGTGTTCATTTTGCACTAATGTTTTTGAGAAAGGTATAAATCCATCTCTTCTTTCTCCAGCTAAAGATATAAGATCAAAGCAGATTTGGTTAGCACTCAGTCCAGGAAAAAGTCAAGTCTGAATTCAAAAATGTGAAGAAGGCATCGAGAAACCATTATCTCTCTCACGAAGAATCATGGCAAAGCACCGTTTACAGAGATGTTCTGAAAGGTCATGGCATGTAAGGAGAAGAGTTAGCATTGTCATATTTCTAAATTAAGGTTAGACTCAGAATATGAAGCATAGTTTCAAAAAAAATATGTCATTTCTTAACATTCATTCTGAATTTAATTAGGCACTTAAAGCAGAGAAATGCTGAGTTTGATGTTTGATGCATGATGGGAAGGATTTTAAAGTGGCTTAGATAGAGTCAAGTTTAAAATTAAATGACAAATGTTTTAACATTGTATACTTACAGAATGATTATATATTTATCAAGATGAAATGAAATTCTAATCTACATACATATATTTACATGATATTATATTTTATTATGTGAGTCACTATTTTTCACAATAAAATTGGTAAAATTTTTAAGATATATTTATGAATAGTATATTGGGTGAATTTCATCTTTTCTAATGTTTTTATTAGAAATATTTACAATAATTTAATGGTGTGCAGTTTTATGATTTAACTTGAGGCTTGTTCAGGATATTTTATATAAATGTATATAATAGTATAGCTATTGAAATTTATTTTTTACTTTCAGATATCTAAGGGTAGAATGATATAATCTTGGAAAAGAAATACAATATTATTAAGTTATCGAGTGAAAGAAACACAATGTTGGAAATTACAAAAAAGGTAAATCTAGTTCAGAGAACAATCAAGAAAAGAAATTGAAAACATTGGTAAGATGAGAACAAAAACAAAACAGGCTTTAAGAATGTTAGAAAAGGAAATCTGAGAAATATTTAAAAGGTAATAAACTGAAAAATGGATTGACCAGTAAGAAAATATCTGAATAAACTAACTTCGCAAATGTAAACAAAAAGAAAATATAAAAAAGATTAAGAACAGTGGCTAAATACATAAATGCAACCAAACTACCAATATTAAGTAAACATCACAAATGAAAACATGCAAGTTGTGTGAAGAAGTACATTAAAACTGATTTCTCAACACTTATACTTAACATCAGGAGGAGACAGTTGAAATTTCTTTGACATATTATGAGGAAAGAAGACTTGGAGAATTTGGTGCTCACAGGACAGATTGAAGACAAGAGGAAAAGAACACATAACCTAGTTAGTGATCTTGAGAAAATGGATGGTGAAACAAGGTTTAGGAGAGATAACAAAAAGACAAAATTTATTAAGAGTTACAAAGTACAGAAAATTGTGGAGAGCGATGATCACCAATGTCTTAAAGGGACATAGCATCTAGAAGAAGAAAAAGAATAATATTTGTGACAGATGTAGAATCACATTGGATGGGTCTGATATCTGGACTAGAAATTGGCTCCTTCAAAGAAATAATGAACCAACATTACCAAGAAGATAAAAGTGTGATGGTAGATTAATGTTTTGAGCTACTCAGCTGTACCTTTTGTTTTGGATGTAATGATGATGGACACACAATTCTGGCAATTGTGAGGCCTTAATGTTCAGTTTCTTCTTCTATGTGCCATGTCCCCTTAGGACGTTGGTGATCATGACTCTACACAACTTTCTGTCTTTTGTAACTCTTAGTAAACTTTATCTTTTTGCTATCTTTCCTAAATTCTGTTTTGCCATCCATTTGCACAAGCTCACTAGGTAGGTTATGTGCTGTTTCCTCTGTTCCACATGCCTTCAATATGTCATGTGAGTATCAAATTTTCCAAGTCCTCTTTCATCATTATGTACCCCAGAAATTTCTACTCACTTTTTCTGTTATGTATGTGTCCTTTTTGTTGCTCACATGTTCAGTCCATAGTATTCTCAGCATCCTTTTTAGAATCAAATTTTAGTTGCTTCAAGTCTCTTCTCCATCTTTGAGAAGCTTGTCCAGTATTCACTGCTATATAGGAGAAGTGAACTCTTTTCTTTGTTTCTAATGAAATTTTCCTGTTTCTTAATACTTTACTTAACTTTTGGAAGGTATCTTTCACTATCCCAATAATGTTAAAACTGCTGAAGTTGTTTGCAGAATTTAGAAAATGGAAGGAAATGAAACAGTATCAGACCACAGTGCCTAAAATTGATTTAAGTATTTTAAGAGTGGTGATTTGTCCCTTGAAAGGAATTATGTCAATTTTAAAAAAACAAAAGTAGGGGGAAAAGCCAATTATCAGCTTTCAGAAATGTTAATGTCGCTTGGATCATTGAAAGATATTATAAATAGAGTGCATTGCATAAGCTTCAAAAAACATACAGGCAATTTAAAAAATAAAAATAATTTTGGTCTGCAACAATATCTTCATAATATCATAAGATAACAAGTTTATTCATTGGTTCATTTTATTAACATTACTGATGATTATGCTATTACCATCAAAATTGAAAATAATCATTATTATTATGTGCAATGATCAGCATTACTTTAAATGAATACTTTCAAGGATCATACTATTATTATCATGTTCAATGATCATTGAAAATAATCATTATTATTCTATTCAATGATCAGTATCACGTTAAATGATTATGCAAATGCTATTATCATCAAAACTGAAAAATCACTATTATTAATGTTGATGATTTAAATCATAAAATCATTTTCTCATCAACATCAATCAAAAAATAAAACTTAAAAAAATATTTAAAGTTAGAGCAGAGACAGATGATAAAAAACACTAAATTTTAATTACTTTTAATAAATTATATCTCTTTTTTTTTTTTGCTGTTATGTTTTTTTCATATTGCAAATACCTCTTACATGCCTATAGCTTTATTATACAGATTTTCTTTTCCATAGTAGAGCTCCCAAATGTTTTCAGTATGCCTCTGATGAAATCATATTTGCAAAAACAGTTCTGAGTAATGATTTCAATTATTGATTTCAACAATAATTAAAAAAAATATGCATTTTTTTCTTTAGCATTGGGATAACATTTTTAAACTTCTTTATGCACACATGAGAGCTTTACCTTCATTTTTGTTTGTCTGTCTATTTCTCCCCCACCCAATCCTGACTTCTCACCATTCTTTCCAATGTCTAGCCTGATTACATTGTCTCCCTAAATTTTTTTTTCACACCCAGAAAGAAATTCAGACTGCAACTGACATCATTTTTTTTTCATGGACGGTGACTTTCAAAACAATTTGTCTTGCATAACTCTTCAAAATGTTCTATTTAAATTTTAACTACCAAAAAGAATCCCAGCATAAGCTTAGGAGTAAGATTCTAACTATTTTATCCACCCACCCCAATTTCTCTGGAATTTTTGCAAAAGAAAATCTAATTTCAGTATTTTTTTTTTAAATTTCAATGTTACTAAAAAGGTTATTTTTCTGCCTCAGTCTAAACAAATTTAATTTTTAGTGTAAATGTCCCAGGGCATCAGAAATTATATGCATCCTTTCATTTCTGTTCATATATCATGTAAAAAATTTTCTTGCTTAAAAAAAAAAAAAAAAAATTGTTGAATATTATTCAGTTTTCTCTTTTCTCATCTTCAATCTCTTTGTTTATTTGAAATTGTCACTGCTGCTTGTTATAAATGAACTTTACAGAAAATAAATGACTTATGTAATCTCTCTTTACTTCATTTTGTTAAAAAGAATACAGTCAACATTTAAATAAATCTAAGTTTTTGCAAATTAAACTATTCTACTAATCAGGGCAAAAATGATTATTTAATTTGTCAGTAAATATAGAACCTAAACAAAAACAGTACTAACACCTTAAAACAACGTATTCTTTGCTTAGAAAAGAAAATAGTAATTACCTACCCAAAACAAGATAAACTGCTAAATCTTTTTCTGAATGTTCCCTCTGTAGAAACAATATACACTTTCTCAGATTTTATCCTGGAACTATACATGACATTTTCCACCAGGCAGTTACAATTAGGAGAGCAAATTGTAGCATCTCTGCAATTATATTTCTTTTCAGTTTAGCCTTCTGCTATTGTATCACTTGATTAAGCTCTTTATGTTTAGCATACAACTGTAGGTTATTTTTAGAGTATTTTTGTTAAATATCTTTTGTAACATGGAGTATCTAGGAAGTGTTTATTTAATAATTTGAGAAAAGTCTTGGTAATTTTACTTTACATTTGCAGGTTAAAATGGAGAGTTAAACCAAATTATATTTCCTTTTCTGTTAGTAATTTTTTTCCCTAGCTTCCTTGTGTGGTTCAACTTTTCTAAAATTCAATTTAGATTTGTGTTCCACTTTATTTAAGCCTTTTTTATATTCCTCTTTAATTTTGTTAAATATTTTCATATTTGAAGAATTTCAGGACAATTTCAGAACAGTTTGATAAATGATTTTGGATTTTAGATTTTTCATTAACATATAACAAAGTGCTGTTAGACTTTTTGTAAGGAGAAACAATTATTTCAGGTTTGAATTTGACATCAAAGTTTTGAACAACTTTCAAGTCCATATTGACCTATATATTGAAGTCAAGTTCATTAAATAATCTGAACAGTGTTCCTATTTTTAAGATATCATATACTTCCTGTAATATCAATTTACTGATCTTCCCTATTCTGTTTTTGTGGAAAATGATGGATTGTTGATAAAGTCTGGTTTATGTTTCTTTATTGTTGTAAAAGTATTTTTTACTCAACTGTTGGACTCAGGCAATGTTTTTTTTTAATTTGGTGGTGATATCCTTGATCTTTGTATTAATATTACCTATATAATTTTCTGACACTTTTTTTTATAAAATGTAGTGGTTTCATTACTGTTTCATTGATACAAATAGAAAGACAGTGCATAATATATATGGTATGTTAAAAAATAAGCCACCTGTAAAAAGTACGATTTTAAAAAGAGTAGGAGCCAAATGCAAATTTGTTATAAAATACAGCAGAAATGGCAACCAATTGCTGCTTTGAGAGAAACAGTTATATGAATAAGAAAGTGCTTAATGTATAGGGTGGTCCGAAAGTCTTGTCACTCACATAATATAATTTTCTATTTCAGATGGCTGACACATGCTCCTAGAAAGTGACAAGACTTTCGGACCACACTGAACTTTCACTAATAGAATATACAGGGCAATTTATTTCTAAAATATAGTCAATAAAAAAATCAAAAAAATTGCCACAATCATGGTGAAAATTGGGATTTTTTTTTCTCATTTGCTTTAGCATGCTTATATATAGACCATTGATGACTGTATACAGTGACATAGCAGAATCTGACAGCATTTGGGATAAAATGACAATTGTAGTCATATTTGAACACTAGCCACATGTAAACTTTGGTACTTTGAGTATTTGTAGAAGTCCTCTGAAATAGACTCATGTAGCATTCTAATCAGGTAAGCATAGTTTGATAAAATAGAAAATCTCCTACCCCTACCAAAAAAGAATTCAAATCAACTAATCAGAATATGCAGTAAATAAATCCTCTCTACATTACCCCGACCCCAGCAAAAAATAAAAGAAAAGCTAAGTAGATGATTAAAAAGAAAAAAAAAAAGAGAGAGAAAAAGAAAAAGAATATTACCCCAAGAAGACTGAGTGATGATGACAATGAAGTGCTGTCCCCTTTTTACCTCTTTAACAACTACAGGCAACTTGTAATCCATGAGATACCATGAAGAGTCATCAGCAAAAAAGGACAAACAAGAATATAAAAGCTGGATAGCAGAAAGGTTTCACAAAAACTTAATTACAAACATAGCCATTAGATATAAGATCAAAAGACTTAATTTTCATAAAAAAATAAAGAATGAAGAAAAACATCTAAACAATTCCCCTTAATCTATGAAGATGCTAACTCTTATATAAAATCTTAAATAACACAAAAAAGTAATCTTAAAAAAAAAAAAAAAAAAAATTAAAAAAAAAGCCAATTTTATTGATTGCTTTTTTCTTTCATTATTGTAATGAAGGTTAGTTACTATCAGGTCAAGTTTTAGATCTTGTAATCTATCATATAGTTCTGAACAGCTTAAAGATATTTTTCATTTTATTTTTTTCCTGTTAGTATGTTATTAAATTTATATTAATAATAATAATTACTACCATCATAAAAAAAATTTTCTGTCTCAAATAAGGGACAATTTCTAAATTGACTTTGACTAAAGCAAGTTAGGTATTCACTTTAACTACCTCATTACATTTCAGGGTAAAAGTAAAAAGTGGAATTTTAATTTATACTTTATTGCTATAATAGTTTAATATATTCAGAGGTATGGCTTAGTCAAAGAAAGTTGTGTAACAAGGAACAAAAGTGATCAGTCAGTCGGTTATATGCCATGCAAGATACACACTTAGCCAATCATGTATCTTTTGATACATGACTGATGAGGCAGATTTTTTTTCTTGCAGTATATTACCATTTCTTTTTGTGATAGACCAGTTGTCATCCAAGGCTATAGAACCCAGTCTGTCCTGCTATTTACCCATAGCTGGGGGGGGAGGAGAAGTAGAGGATTCATACCTTTCTCATACCTGTTATTATTTATCCACAGTGTTTGTCCATTCCATATTCCTATTAGCACAGAATATAACACTTTCCAATGATACTTTCAAGCCCTTTCATAAACAAAATCAAATCTCCATATATATCTAACCACCTGAAATCAATTTTAAAACAAATTCCTAACATTGTCAATACCAGAATCAATAAGTTATCATCTAACAAAAATTTTTTAATGAAAATAAAATATAATCATATAACCAGGCCCTTAAAAAAAGTAATTTTACACAAGAGCTATTAGGTTGGTGCAAAAATAATGACGTAATAATGTTGTTTTTTAACGTTAAAAAATACGTCAAAAACGACATTATTATGTAATTATTTTTGCACCAAACTAATAAATTACCAACAAAATCTGAGAAATGATACACCTAACAAGTCTGTCTAAAAATAGAAAAAGGAAGATAATATGGTTTAATCTACCCTTCTGCAAGTTATCCAACATCAATATTGACAAATATTTTTTAAAGTTAATAAGCAGACACTTTATTAATAATAACAATACCTTGAAGAAAATATTCAACAGAAAAATTTTAAAAATCAGTTACTCATGTGTTGACAATGTCGAAAATATAATCAATTCCCATAACAACCATATCTTAAGAAAATTTCATGACTGTAGCTGTAGAGTTGGGACTGTTTGATTTGCACTTCAGAAAATGTGTGAAGCTATGATTTATCCAAAGGAACATGTAAATCAGAAAAGAATTTACATTGGAATTTCAGCAGGAAATTGGAAACAACATTTCTATAGGCACTGGCATTCTTTCAATAATGAATCTCTAAGACAGTAGAT